>OX459095.1:18032310-19232310 GCA_949775045.1 Metridium senile
ACTATATCAGAGTTTCACATACCTCGTTAGTGACCTCAATCAATACTGTTCAGTATAGCGCGTTGCATGATATATTGTCCCCATCACATGCAGCTCCCTGCGCCATCTTGAAAGGTAGCCGAGCCTTTGCATTGAAGTGAGACAAACGTTGAGCTTGCAATGATAGAGACGTGTGAATAATTGTCCCGCAAGGTGTGAAAAGGTTTCTATCATTTCAAGCTCAACGTTGGTCTCTCTTCGACGCAAAGGCACGGCTACCTTTCAAGATGGCGCAGGGAACTGTGAATGACCGGGTGGAGGGGACTATTGCCTCGGCTAGTGGCGTTACTATTCACTCAAGCCGGTAGTGTTATTGTCAAGAATTTGTTTTACCTCACTTTTAAAATACCTGTAGATTACACTACAATGCTACTTATATTTTTCTTTTTAGATTGGTGTTCTTGCTACGTCTGAGGCTGGCAGCATTGCAATACGTAACGGCGCTATCGTGACAGGTATAAAAGCGTTGCTTGACGCTGCAAATGGTGATGTAGTGAGGAGTGTGTGGGGTTGCAGTGGCGGATCTAGAACAATAGTCCCGCATACAGTTCTCTGCATCCTGCGCCATCTTGAAAGGTAACCAGGCCTTTGCATTTAAGCAAGACGAGTGTTGAGCTTGCAAATATAGAGACATGTGAGTAATTGTCCCACAAGGTGTTAACCCTTTGACGACGGCGATTATTATTGGAGATTTTACTGTTTTTGATGCGAAAAGTTTAAAACTAAATAAGGCGTTGTCAGGGAAACTGTTGCTGTTTCGAACTACCGATGGCTCAAGGTTTCCAGCAACGCCTTGATGATTTTAGCTCGTTCAATTCCGAGTCAACACTTTGACCCTGAATTGAGCTAAAATCCAGTTTATAAGTGCTTTTTTCAGTCATTTGCTACTACAAGAGCCCCTAGTCATGCATCATTAAGTTTGTCTAGGTGGTAAAGACGCTCTTTTGGACGAATTCAAAGGTGGAAGACGATTTTACAAGGAAAATAGCGCCAGCCGTTGTGTCCATTGACAGTGACGCCGTTGGAGTAAAATCGCTTTCCTGGTCGTCTTGTAGTAGATACCAAAACCAACCAAGGCAATTTTATTGAGTTTCGACTTGTAAAGATGGCAATCGGTGCAATTTTTGTCCGGTTGGAGCGGGTGACTGGGCACTTATAAAAACATGTAAAGAATTGGGATCTGGGCCATGTGCTGTCGAAAATTTGCATAATTACCCATAATGCTTTTCGTTATTAAATGGAGAAACGAGTTTTTGCGTAAGGAGTCTAGAAGAAACGGCTGTTGTGCGTCTCGTAGAAGGTGTTGGATCATAAAAAGTTAAGAAATCAGAAGAGCTGGGTCTGACGTGTTCTGAGAATGCCGAGTTTTGTTTTTTGAATGATATTTTTTGCACTAAATTTAGAGATGAAAAAAAACGTTTATGGTGGTTGTTCTATGGCGCAAAAACGCACACTTTAACGTTCACCATAACACAAAGGACAGTAAATTTCACATTTTTGGATCTCAGATGATCAATTAAGTGTCAAATGTTGCCGAACTTACCACATAACACAGTCAATTAAATAATAAAGCCCTGACTCTCAAACCAAGAAAGCTAAAATTTTCGAAGTCATCGGTGGAATTCCACCGATTTTTAACAGGGCCGTCACCAAAGGGTTAAAAGTTCTCAACGTTCGTCTCGCTTCTATGCTACCTTTGAAGATGGCGCAGGGAACTATGTAGGGCAATATTTCAAAGCATCACATGCAAAGACGTATTTAATTCTTATCTTATGTGTTATTCTAATTAATATAGCTCCCTTTTTGCTCCCGTTATTTTAGAGTACCCATCTTTCAAGCACATGCATGACGCTCTAGAAATAGATCTACTGGACGGTCTTTTGATAGATCGTTACCAGGCCTCCCATCTTCTGTACGAGTGGAAGCAAGAAACTGTACGCGTTATACAAAACATGGACGTTGAAACCCATTACAAGATGGTGCGTGTCATAGGACGTAATAACGATGCCTTAGGTACTAATGAATGTTTCACGGGAAGAATAAAGAGACATGAACGTCTCACGCAGAAATTTATTGGTCATTATGTTAAGCCTGTTAAGGTTAGTAAAATATCGTTCCTTTGTTTATTTTGCTATTTTATTCTAATTTAAAAAAAAAAACCCTGAGAATAACCGTCCATTCGCGTACATGCATTATGCATGAAGATATGATATCTTTAATAGTCCCTCTCACAGTTCCCTGCGCCATCTTAAAAGGTAGCCGGGCTATTGCATTGAAGCGAGACGAACGTTGGGCTTGCAATAATAGGGACCTTTAAAAAAAAGGAAAAGTGCTATGTAGTTCCTTTAGCTAGAAGTAAAGCTGGTCTCCCAGGAAGGCGACGGTGCGCTAGCGATCATTGCAAGCTCAACGTTCATCCATCCATCCATCCATCATTTATCATTTATCCATTCATCTATTCTTTCTTTACTCCATTTATTAACACCCCTCTCCTTGTGATTCATGCAAAATAACTGCTATATATAAATAGGTACCATTCCATTTTTCAGGCGTTCTACATCGCTGAGCATTCGAATGGCATATTCTCTGGTAACGTGGAGTCCAATATAACAGTAGTCGCCATTTTATTTGGTATTTTCCTTCTTCTTGTTGTGATTGGTGCTGTTTATCAGTTTCTGTATCGTCGATATTACTCAAAAAAACGCCGGAAACAACACAATTCTCAGGAAGGTTAGTTGTGTGAGTTTTGAATACTACCGTATTTACTCGAATAAGCGCCGCCCTCTAATAAGCGCCGCACTCGAATACGCGCCGCATTTTATAGCCATAATTAATGTGACTCTAGAACAGCATTGGAAATAAATTTTTATCAAAAGCTATATTCTTCAGTTCAAAGTAATTATATTTCACCGCTCGCCCATTAAGTGATACCAACCAATTTTAGCACGGCCTAAGAGATACCACATAATAACAAACAACCAAAACAATGCGGGAAGCGATGGAATGTTCCTTTTTTGATACTCTAAAAATATGTCAACATTACAAACTCAATTTTAGTACCTTAAAAATATCAAATCGCTGACTTTTACCCGCCCTAGGAAAGCATACAACGATACTCTAGTCCACCTGGGAATATACATATATAGTTAAATGATGATACGATCTACGGGAATTTGCGCAATTCAATTTATGCAATTGCGTAAGAGAAGCACCAAATTGTTTTCACTGGGCTTCACTGGGATTCTAAGCAATGACTTCTGCGATACTGGTGCAGTGCTCTACCAACTGAGCTATGAACCCAGGGGCGGATCCAGAAACTTGTCAGGTGGTGTCCCAATTGCAAATGAAGGGCTGGTGTTGGTTGTTGTATCCGGTCCCTAAATGTCTTAAATAAAATAGAGGTAATTGCGACGCTAGGGGATGTCCGGTGACTGAACGACACCCCCTATGCCACATATGAACGACACCCCCTAAGCCACATATGTTTGTTGCTGTTCATTTGTACCATTAATGTTTCTAACAAGTCGATTTTCTTTCAGAGAACATCGTATATAAACAGTCCATCATGCTGAAGGAGCTAGGAGAGACTGTTAAAGTTCTTTCCCAAGATATCGATATACTCAAACATAAACTGGAAAAATTGACAGAAAATGAAAAAGGAGGGCAACTAACTAACGCAGTGTTTCCTCGAGAAAATCGTATATAAACAGTCCATCATGCTGGAGGAGCTAGGAGAGACTGTCAAAACTCTTTCCTAAGATATCGATATACTCAAACATAAACTGGAAAAATTGACGGAAAATGAAAGAGGATGGCAACTAACTAACGCAGTGTTTCCTCGATCGAAAACTTATTAAGAAGATAACTAGTAATCATGAATGCAGAACAGGCCAAAAGCGAAAACGCCGAATAAATGTTTTCAAGATGAAACAAGACCGTCCCGTCTCTTCATTATTTCTTGGATAAAACTCATTTCCGGCAAACCTCAAAGAACTATGTTATTGTTCTACTTTATGACACGTGACCTTGACCGTGCACATCAAGTCCCGAAATGGCGAAAAGTTACAGTAAACTATTAACTGTGTTCAAAAGGGAAATGATAAGACGGCAAGGAACTCAGGGCACATATATGGCTGTTTTGGTAATATTTAAGATATTTTAATATCTTAAAAGCGCATTGAGATTAGAAATGCGCCATAAATACGTTTTTTATTATTATTATTAATAATATTATGCATTAGTCTATACTATCATTTGAGCAATCTAAATTATAGGGATTATGAGCTAATTGTTGTAATATATAAGAGTATTTTTATAAGAATATTATTAGATTATTATTATTATAGAGCGCAAACACTTAATCCGTGAAAAAAAAATTCAAAATTGTTGCTAACAAATAGTTCTTATTTAGTAGCTATCATTCAACCAGAACAGTCTAAGAAAAGGCAAATACAAAGGAGACAATACTTCATTACAGCTTTACTTGTCTAAAATAGCCACTAATATTCACTAAATAAGAACTATCAGAAAGTAAGAAATAGATTTTATTTCATGGATAAAGTGTTTGCGCTCTATATATCGGCCTCAAGTAATTCTTATAACTGATATTCTAAATATCAAGAAAGGAGTGAGGATCGAGAAGGGTGCAGATCTAGAAATTTGTCCAGGGGTGTCCCAATTACAAATGAGGGTTAATTGTGGTGTTATGGGGTGAATTTAAAAGAAGACTGCAAATAAAGAAATGAACGAAGAAAAAGAAAGACGAAGGACGGATCGATCATAGATGGACAAGTACTTAGATTTTTCCTGCTAAATATTGTTCATCAGTTGTTAATATTATATTTTTGTACGTTTTTATTCCTAATGAATACTAGGAACCGAGAGAGGAGGGGAAGAGGGGAGGAGGGGAGGAGGGGGAGGGGGAGAGGGGGAAATAAGAATTGAATTTCATTCCTAGGACCAGTAAGCAGCGAAGTATTTATATTTAATGGAATCGTTTGCAGATAATCCCAAATCAGGAGCCCATTAATTAATGGTCTCCTGTCCCAAATGTAGTCAGTAATTAAAGACTAATCTATACAGAAATTGGAAATGATTTATTCTTATATGAAATAGACTATGATCATTATCAACCTCGTTTCAGAACCTAATCCCTTCGCTTTTTGGGTCGGTTTGAGATGGCAATTACCCGCCCCCACCAGCACAGCGGTCAAACGACTACGCATGCGCGAAAAAAAAAACAGGTAAAATGATCCAGCACACAAAACTGACATTCGTACGGACTCTATAAAAAACGATGGAGTGTACGACTTTCGTCGCTTTTTTCTCAAAATATAAACAAAAATACAAAAGTATAAACTAATGGTAGCTTTACAATATAACAAAGGTTATGTACTAGAAACTTCAAGCATATATATTCAGGGAATTTCTTATAAATCGATTTCAAACAGTGTAGTCAGAAATTCCTAAAATATGAAAATTTTGTCACGCATCCGTAGTCGTTTGACCGCTGTGTTGCCCCCACCCATAATGCGGACTAGCATAATGCGAAATCGCCCATATCTGACGTCAGATGCTGGCGATCAAATTGACTGTTAATTGATATGACAAATTTGACGGTGGAGTATTTCCCCTCGATAAATCCTATATTTGATAGCGTCAAGCTATGCAAGGCTAATTTACAACTGAAAGCTAATTAAATATTTCCGCCACTTAAATGTGATTTTATTGGTTTCACAATCAGACACTCTCAACATCCTCTCCCTCGAGCTGCTAAAACTTGGGTCAATCTCTCTTATCAATCCATGTCTCCGTCGTCCAAGCAATCCAATTTTCTGATTTTCCAATCTTGCTGTCTTTTATTTATAAATATCTTTTTATAATTTTAAAAATATTAAGACTTCATTTCGTTTATACAGGTATACAAAATAATAAGCAGTAAGTGATATCCGTATATTTTCAAGAATTAATAAAATTATCATCACAATAGAAGATTATTCAAATTGCATAAAAAACGCGCGCTTTTCAGTGAGCTCGCAATGTATCCTGGGACGATTCTTGCAGAAGATGGCTACAACAGAAAACGAATCTCAAGGTAGGCTAAATTCAACTCAAATAATTTCTTTATTAAACAGCGCAGAACGTGTAAAGAATGTTCTATCGTGTGTCTTTAAGAAGGTGTGATGTAATTCCCATTTTGTAGAATTTACGGCATTTTATTTGAGCTCGAAATCTGTCTTCTTCGTCCGTCCACCAAAACCATGCCGTCTAAACGCAGAACAACCAACTGAACAAAAGAACATGACTTCGGTTGACTTGATCTACAACACATCCTCAGTATATCGTGAAGTAAATATACTCAGAATAGCCAGTGGGTTTGATTTTGAGAATATTTTCGGAGAGGTAGCGATCGTGAAGTAAGGAATAATCTGTAGCAAGGTCAGCGGTACATATCTCCGCTGTCCGCTGACCTTTCAAACATCTTTCCTTGTTGTCTCTACTCTTACAGAAATATTATTAGCCGCTGAAAACTACCTACCCACCACTGTGGGCCGATCTGAGTGTTCATGTTTTCACTTGATGACCTCGAGTGATAGTCTTTTTACTGCGTTTTATCTCTTTTCAAACGATTAAGCAATCGACGCCATTTTGAAGGCGAGCGAGTCCTTCTTGTCGATATCGTAATTCAATTCCAAGCTTTGTCGCTTTCCGACTTTAAAAGCTTCATTTCTAACCGGAATATTTCGTTTTGAGACGTCCCTAGCTCTTTGATATGTTAAATTTAGCTTACAAGAACTTCTTTATAGTATTATCTATCTTTTTTGCTGTAAATATCGTCGTGTTTGTGAGGTTTAGGCGTTTCTTGCTCGTGAAAGGCACGCGGCATTGATCAATCGAGCGAAGGCGAAAAACCCTAAACTTTTGATCGCTCTCTCGTCTCCTTTAGGCGATGTTTTATCTTCACAAAATTACATTTTAGTCTTTAGAAATCTGTATGCATGATTTGCAAGGTTGATTTTTTAAGTATTTTTAAGAGTTTTACAGTGAAGAATGAATGCTTTTGTAGTCTTAATTGTTCGGCCATGTTGAATCAATTGTTTGATAAAGTATTTTTATATACCTATGCAGTTCAGCCATAAATAAATATTAAAGTATTTGTATTGTTTAACAACTACTATAAAAGGAAGTTCGAAATGAATAAAAAACATGTAAAAATAAAAATAGTTTTGCATTTATTCATTTGAATAGAAGGTGCACTGAAAAGTAATTTACTGGAATCAAGTGACGTTACTAAAAACTTAGGTCCACCGGGTAAGTGGTCAATTCCAGCTTCAGTTCAGTATAGTCCGGCAGCGCGGTTGTACTTGATCCAAGTGATATTCTCACTAATTTTCAGTGATTTGTTTATTAAAATAAGTGAACCTGGACTTGTAATAAGTAATTTTTTATATTGGGGCTGGTTGTATGAAGCCTGAATAGTGTAATCCACCAGATAAATCCTTATCCAGTGGATAAAATCTATAAAAAAACCTATGCAGTGGATAACTTTTATCCATGGATAACTTTATCCGCCCTTTATACAACCAGCCCCTGATCTTTAGTGAAACTATACTAAGTATACTTACCCTGTGGACCTAACTTTAAGTAATTGACACTTAATTCAAGTTGTTGAAGTTGCAGTGTGGAGAAACAAATTATCTTCTGAACACATAAGTACATAAAAAAGTATAAACATGATTATTAACAATTGTTGAAACTAAAGTTCTTCTTCTTTTGAAAGCACCATGGCCATTACACGGCTTACTATAATCAACGAAACGAAACAAAACCGTTTTGTTTCGTTAACCTATATTCAACGAAACAAAACGAAATGAGATCATAATTAAAGAATAAAGAATAAATAAGGAATAAAAGCTTTGTAGGCTACCTAGATGTGTTTTATATCTTTTGCCTTTCAAATACAACATTTTCGACCGAAAATCAGTGGACATGACATGAGTTCATGACATGAGCTCCACAAAGAAAAACTATAATCAACGAAACGGAACGGCGCCATTTGTATTCCCAACCCCTTCCCCCCAGAGTTGTCCGTCTTATTAAAGCTTGCGTTACGCGAAGAAAAGTCACTACAATCAATGGCCTTTGTGTTTTGTTACGATATTCGTTATTATCAATATTTCTTTAACCCTTTGACTCCTACGGCGCCCGAAACCGCCCGTAAAAAACGACCTTGCTTTGAAAAATTCTAACTTTTTTAAACAAGCCAAATTTTCCCAGCCGTTTGAATGTTAGTAAGTACTAGGAAGTTTTTCAAATTTTCATAGCATGTCAGTCACAAGAAACAAGCAATTTTAGCACAGAAATTCAATATGAACTTTAGGAAAGTCAAAAATGACCGTTTTTGCCGTATTTTTCAATAGTGAAAATCACGCTTTTTTGACCTTGGATTTTTTATCGAAAAAAATCGTTTTTAGACGAAAAGGCCGTTTTCACAACAAAATTCAGTCCTTGTGCTATAGCTTTGGCAAGTTTTTTCACTTTTTTTCACTTCACGAACTGAGCTGCGGTCGTTTGATTACGGCCATTTTGATACGCACGTGTTTTCAAGTATTTACGACTGCAAAGCATTGTGGGTAACCATGACAATTTTCCACATGGAGTACCCCCCACCGTCCTTTTATAATTTTTTTATAAGTCTAGGGTCACCTCGGTTTTCTGCCAAAATTTTGCGCTTGTTGTGTTCCTCTATCATCACAACTTCGATAAATAGCCGCGGCAGGTCCGAGAATTTGCCTTTAGTCGAACTCCAAACCTAACTTTGTTCTAAGCCCGCCAAAACCGAATGAACCAAACATCGATCTTTTTTTGCTGACAAAGTGAGATTCCTCGCTGCTTTCTTCCAGAAAGTGAGCTCTTTGCTACCTTGAAGCTTAATGATGCTCTTCCAGTAGTGACTAAAGGCAAAATATGACCCTAAAATTAACGAAATTCCGATTTAAGCCAACTTTGAGCCAGTGTAAATATCCAACGATGCTTCGAAACCATCTAAAAGTCATGTGGCCTGAGAACTTGAGCCCCTGAGATTACAAAACAGCAGCACTTTCCATGGTAACGCCAAATATGGAGTCAAGAAGTCCTACGGATCGTTTATATCCAGAAAATCGCTCAAAAATGTCAAAAAAGCCCAGTAGTCAAAGGGTTAAACAAGAAAAATTAGAGGTCACATGACCTAGCTTTTTGTCACCCTCTGGTGATACTTAGGGTTAATATGGACTCAACCATCGGGTTAGGGATACAATTTTGGGGTTAGGGTTGGAGATTTTTGACTTAAGGTAAATTTTTAGGCTAGGTTTAGGGTTTTGCCTAGTGTTTGTCTTTGATGCAGATTTGGTCACGTGACCAACCCCCTTACCCAAGTCAATGCCATGAGTGAAATCATTTCAGTGTTATGACTCTGTAAAACCACTCACACTTCACTGGCTATGTGTAAATATTAAAATGACCACCCCCTATCTTTGCTGTTTTGCCAATATTCAAAAAAACCCAATATTGCCATTTTTACACTGACCCTCCCCCCCTATCTCTAGTCTTTGTACTCAATTTGAAGTAAGTCTTCACAGATATATTCATACTGACCTAACAAACTTGTTCACACAGTTAATAAATGAAAAAGCTGGTATATCAGAAAATTTTATTTTTTAATTAACCCTTTGACTCCTACGGCGCCCGAAACCGCCCGTAAAAAACGACCTTGCTTTGAAAAATTCTAACTTTTTTAAACAAGCCAAATTTTCCCAGCCGTTTGAATGTTAGTAAGTACTAGGAAGTTTTTCAAATTTTCATAGCATGTCAGTCACAAGAAACAAGCAATTTTAGCACAGAAATTCAATATGAACTTTAGGAAAGTCAAAAATGACCGTTTTTGCCGTATTTTTCAATAGTGAAAATCACGCTTTTTTGACCTTGGATTTTTTATCGAAAAAAATCGTTTTTAGACGAAAAGGCCGTTTTCACAACAAAATTCAGTCCTTGTGCTATAGCTTTGGCAAGTTTTTTCACTTTTTTTCACTTCACGAACTGAGCTGCGGTCGTTTGATTACGGCCATTTTGATACGCACGTGTTTTCAAGTATTTACGACTGCAAAGCATTGTGGGTAACCATGACAATTTTCCACATGGAGTACCCCCCACCGTCCTTTTATAATTTTTTTATAAGTCTAGGGTCACCTCGGTTTTCTGCCAAAATTTTGCGCTTGTTGTGTTCCTCTATCATCACAACTTCGATAAATAGCCGCGGCAGGTCCGAGAATTTGCCTTTAGTCGAACTCCAAACCTAACTTTGTTCTAAGCCCGCCAAAACCGAATGAACCAAACATCGATCTTTTTTTGCTGACAAAGTGAGATTCCTCGCTGCTTTCTTCCAGAAAGTGAGCTCTTTGCTACCTTGAAGCTTAATGATGCTCTTCCAGTAGTGACTAAAGGCAAAATATGACCCTAAAATTAACGAAATTCCGATTTAAGCCAACTTTGAGCCAGTGTAAATATCCAACGATGCTTCGAAACCATCTAAAAGTCATGTGGCCTGAGAACTTGAGCCCCTGAGATTACAAAACAGCAGCACTTTCCATGGTAACGCCAAATATGGAGTCAAGAAGTCCTACGGATCGTTTATATCCAGAAAATCGCTCAAAAATGTCAAAAAAGCCCAGTAGTCAAAGGGTTAAACAAGAAAAATTAGAGGTCACATGACCTAGCTTTTTGTCACCCTCTGGTGATACTTAGGGTTAATATGGACTCAACCATCGGGTTAGGGATACAATTTTGGGGTTAGGGTTGGAGATTTTTGACTTAAGGTAAATTTTTAGGCTAGGTTTAGGGTTTTGCCTAGTGTTTGTCTTTGATGCAGATTTGGTCACGTGACCAACCCCCTTACCCAAGTCAATGCCATGAGTGAAATCATTTCAGTGTTATGACTCTGTAAAACCACTCACACTTCACTGGCTATGTGTAAATATTAAAATGACCACCCCCTATCTTTGCTGTTTTGCCAATATTCAAAAAAACCCAATATTGCCATTTTTACACTGACCCTCCCCCCCTATCTCTAGTCTTTGTACTCAATTTGAAGTAAGTCTTCACAGATATATTCATACTGACCTAACAAACTTGTTCACACAGTTAATAAATGAAAAAGCTGGTATATCAGAAAATTTTATTTTTTAATTAACCCTTTGACTCCTACGGCGCCCGAAACCGCCCGTAAAAAACGACCTTGCTTTGAAAAATTCTAACTTTTTTAAACAAGCCAAATTTTCCCAGCCGTTTGAATGTTAGTAAGCACTAGGAAGTTTTTCAAATTTTCATAGCATGTCAGTCACAAGAAACAAGCAATTTTAGCACAGAAATTCAATATGAACTTTAGGAAAGTCAAAAATGACCGTTTTTGCCATATTTTTCAATAGTGAAAATCACGCTTTTTTGACCTTGGATTTTTTATCGAAAAAAATCGTTTTTAGACGAAAAGGCCGTTTTCACAACAAAATTCAGTCGTTGTGCTATAGCTTTGGCAAGTTTTTTCACTTTTTTTCACTTCACGAACTGAGCTGCGGTTGTTTGATTACGGCCATTTTGATACGCACGTGTTTTCAAGTATTTACGACTGCAAAGCATTGTGGGTAACCATGACAATTTTCCACATGGAGTACCCCCCACCGTCCTTTTATAATTTTTTTATAAGTCTAGGGTCACCTCGGTTTTCTGCCAAAATTTTGCGCTTGTTGTGTTCCTCTATCATCACAACTTTGATAAATAGCCGCGGCAGGTCCGAGAATTTGCCTTTAGTCGAACTCCAAACCTAACTTTGTTCTAAGCCCGCCAAAACCGAATGAACCAAACATCGATCTTTTTTTGCTGACAAAGTGAGATTCCTTGCTGCTTTCTTCCAGAAAGTGAGCTCTTTGCTACCTTGAAGCTTAATGATGCTCTTCCAGTAGTGACTAAAGGCAAAATATGACCCTAAAATTAACGAAATTCCGATTTAAGCCAACTTTGAGCCAGTGTAAATATCCAACGATGCTTCGAAACCATCTAAAAGTCATGTGGCCTGAGAACTTGAGCCCCTGAGATTACAAAACAGCAGCACTTTCCATGGTTACGCCAAATATGGAGTCAAGAAGTCCTACGGATCGTTTATATCCAGAAAATCGCTCAAAAATGTCAAAAAAGCCCAGTAGTCAAAGGGTTAATTGATCATCAGCAAAAAAAAATCATAAATTGATTTAGGAATATTCAATTTTTATTACCCAAGATATCCCTTCCCTACCCCCAAGAGGTAGGTCACGTAGGTCAAATAATGGCGCCAACGTCTTTGTCGTTTCACATCAGTTTAAACAACTTAAAATTTCACTAGTTATATCTATAAATATCTATAATATCTATAAGAGACAAATTTCGCCAAATAATAAGTCGTATCTTGAAAGTTTTATCCACGAATAAAACTCATCTGAGTCGCCGGTAAATTACTGTTGTATATTTAATGTCTTATTTATCGTATATCATGTCATTTGCGTTTACAAAGCTTTTATTCCTTATTTATTCTTTATTCTTTAATTATGATCTCGTTTCATTTCGTTGAATATAGGTTAACGAAACGAAACCATTTCGTTTCGTTGATTACAGTAAGCCCATTACACTGCAAATATTATGCATTAAAATGTTGTGTTGCAAGTTGCTGAGTTCTGTTGCAAAAACTTTGTACAATAATGTGTGCTCTCTGTTACACTGTGGAATTCTTCAGCACCTTGCAACAGCATTGCAAGACAAGGTGCTGAAAAGAGAATCACAACAATCACATTGTTTTAATTAAGGACTGTTTTTCATCAAAACATGATTATATTGGCATCGATACAAACAAGTGTAGCCAATTTGACAGCTAGACTCAACCAGAGGCTAGTGTGTGACGCCAAAAAAAGATTGTATAAAACCTCCCATTGCTCAAATAGTTGATAGCACTCTATCTAGCCAATGTATAACATGCAATAACTTTATTCTAATATTGCTCAAATAGTTGATACTACTGGTGAGTCTGACAAGGCTGTTGAGCCAGAAGACAAACTCAAGAATGAAGATGAAAATAACCAGGTATGTAATTTAGTTGAACTAAAATACCAAATCAGTATACAGAGCAAATATTGTACATTGATTTGGTACATGTATGTACTATAATATACAATTATATTGATGAGCAACCAATCTGTATAATATATATATACACCTATTTCAAAAATGGTTGTCGCAACCAAAGTAACAGTCCACACTCTAAAGCCTGCAAAGGATGTCTGTAAATCTTCTCTTGTTATCGATTTATTCATAGCATAGTTTGGTTGTACATGTTAGTGTTATATGAACATATCAATTTGCTGCAGTGGTGGATGATAAAAAAAATATTTTTTTTATTAAAAAACGTGAAATAGATAACAAATTATGTTCATATTACCGACATCCTTTGCAAGCTTTCAGAGTGTGGACTGTAGCTTCGGATGCGACAACAATTTTTTAAATAGGTGTATATTAATGGAAACTAGCGAGTAAACTAGTTGGTGTTTGATATAAACGATAGGTAATATAATGAAATTTGTAACACAATAAAAAATGTTGACTTAACTTTACTTTTATTGTATGTATTATGTATACAATAAGAGCAACCAATTTGTTTGGGAAATCTATAAGACTATGGGCACCCTACTTTGTGTTGTCTTATTGATAATTAGTTGTCATTTTTGCTTGACAATGGTGTCATAAGCAATGGTCACCAAATTGTTGTTCTACTTTCTCATATATTTATTTCATTAATTAATAAATAAGAATTTAAATAAATGAATGGCATAATAAAGAAGCATGTATTTTATTGTATCAGCAAACTGTAACAGAAGAGAGACAAGAAGAACAAGAATCTACTCCAGCTCAAGCTAACTCAGAGTCAATGCCAGCACAAGAGCACAGTGATGGCAATCATGACCAGACATTGTATGTTGCTATACAACCAGGTGCAGACTCCTCCCAGGTAGACCATCCTGCTGTCTATGTAGAGGTGGTAGAGGCTGGTAATGGTACTGAAATACCAGCTAATGAAGAACAGGTGGTCCAGGAAGGAGTGGTCATTGACCAGAGTAAGTACCATTAGCTCATTTACTAGTCTGTCTTCTAATAATTATATTGTTTTGTGAAGCATGATATGGATGATATTGTATAAGTGGACTAGCTCCGCAATACCTTATCACCCTCATAAAGAAAAATGAACCATCACGCGTCCTCCGCTCAACTCACAAATGCCTATTAGCTTTTCCTCCTCCTTCAAGAACTATCACCTATGGCAATTATAGTTTTAAACATTCTGCATCTAAGATATGGAACTCCATCCCCACAGAATTCACATGTCAAAGTACATTTAAATCAAAATTGAAAACATTTCTTTTTAAATCATATTTTTCTTAAACATAATTTGTATATATAGCTTTTTATATTTTATATTTAATAATTTTGTTTATAATTATGTAAATGCATAGAGATTTTTATATGGGTTCTAAGAACCTATTTTTATTAACCTTATTTTGTTTCCATGATCTTCACAATAACATTATCATCACCATAACTGCCAGTGTGTCTTATCAAAACAATGCTAATATCTTATAATCATGTTTATTTTTTCTTAGCATCAAACCCTGAAGTGACGACAGCATCCATGATATCTCAGGTCGTTGACCAAGCTGCGCTATCAACTATGCAAGCTGAAATGATTGCTGTCCAGGTTCTGTCTCAGTCTGCTTCTGGTGACATACAGTATTTACAGCAACAAACACCACATCAGTTTATACCCATTGTAACTGGTGCCGATGCCAGTACACTGTCAACTTTACAAGCCACTTTGGGCCAGGTTCCTCTTACTGCTGTCCAGGTAAAGTTAAATGGAGTAGCATTATGGCAGGCAAAAAAGTAATCAAATAAATAAACATTGTCAGTGAGAATACTCGAACTGTGAACACTTAACTTTTTTCATGTAATTATTTTCTGAACATTAACTGCTTCAAAACCTCTAAAAATGAAGTGTCCATAATAAACCTTATTTCTAATCTATTTGCTCAAGGGATGTGGGTTAAAAAAAGTACCAAAAAATCTCAGTGTTCACGTTTGAGTATTCTAACTGTAAAGTAAAAAAAAAGAAACTACATTTCTTTCTACAAGTTAAAAATACCTAAATAAGATTTTGAGTTCTCCAGACATGAAACAATTAATGACACATTCAATTTAACTACTGCATAAGCTACTGGTGAACCCCATGGCCAGTAGCAAGCAAGGTGATGGTAATAATGCTTGGAAACAAACAAACAAAAAACAAAACAAAAAAGGAGAAACAGCAACAACAACAATAGCAGAGAAAAACAAGTTAAAAACAGTAGTCTATACACCGTATGCATAAAGGCATGGCAACAAACATATCATAGTTAATCAGTTTTAGAATACAACAATGCTTTCAATAGAAAGAGCACATCTATATTAGTAATATTCCAAAGTTTTAATTTAGTAACATAAAATGATAAAAAGCTACAGCTGTTTGAATTTACAAGGATTTGACTGAAAATTTGAGCTTTGGGCTGAGGAGCCTCGTTTTCATGTTTTGGTACATTTCAAATGCTGATAACTCTGCAGTGATTTAATACATGACACCATAACTCAACCAAATTACTAATTTAGACATGCTCTTTCTTGTAATTGAAAAATATTATTGAAATATTTTATTGTTCATGGTGCTCATTCCCAGTCCTTTCTCTTTATGCATAGGGTCTATACACCAAATATTTATTATTTCTAAATAATGATTATTAGTATAAATACGCAGGTGATTATAGAAAATCGCGCGCGCTGATTGGTTTGCTATCTCGGATTATCAGCCGATAATCACCTTTTCGGACAAAATGGCTGCCAGTAGTTGTTTTGTCACTGTTAGCGAAGATGAAATTGAAAACTTTAAAGAAAATGCTGTCCCAAAATTGACTAAAGAAGCGACTAAGTTTGGTGTCAAGCTATTTAAAGGTATCAGAGTAAATTTTCACGTTTTTTTTGTCATTATGCGAGACAAAGTTTACAATTTTTACGCATAACGTTCGCGCTTTTAAAAAATAAAATATTTTCACTTTCAATTCTGTTTCCTTCTTTCTTTTTTGAAATAATCACTTTTGTATTTATACTAAAGAAGCTACTAAAGAAGCTACAAAGTTTGGTGTCAAGCTATTTAAAGGTATCATAGTAAATGTTCACGTTGTTTTTTTGTCATTAAGCGAGACAATGCGAGCTGGACACTTTCGCGTGACGGTCGCGCTTTTAAAAAATAAAATATTTTCACTTTCAATGCTGTTTCCTTCTTTCTTTTTTGAAATAATCACCTTTGTATTTATACTAAAACGATTATTCACCTCAGGCGAAGTGATTATCGGTGAATATTTACCTCGCAGCTCGAAGACTCGCCGCTTGGTAAATATTCACCGATAATCACTTCGCCTTCGGCGAATAATTGTTAATTATTACCATTGTTATTGATTGTTATTTTTAGTATTTGCTATCATGATTTTTTGATTACAGATAGCGACATCCACCAGCCAATCAGGAGTCACTTCACACACCATCACCCTACCAAACGGGCAAACTATACAAGTACCAATCTCACAGCTCTCTGCCATCACTGGCACAGCAAACTCTGATATGACTACTGCAGTTACGTCATTAATCACAACCAACACTGAAGCTATTATTGCTGCTGCTGCGGCAGGGGAGGCTGCAGGTCAGGCAGGATTAGCTACTGCTTCTGAGCTTGGTGAGGTTGTAGAGGGTGAGGGTCATCCCACTGATGCTGAGCTTGCGGAAGGAGAAGAAGAAGAAGGGGATAGCAATGGTATGGATTTCACCTTTGTGTACTGCAGTACAATTAAATATATGTATACATTGACCTCTATTCCCAGGAGAGTAAATTGAACAAAAGAAATGGCAGCCATGTTGGTGGTCTTGACAAAAGAAAACCATCAGCATGACTGCTGGTCCTTTTGTTCAATTCGCTCTCCTGGGAATGGTTGCAAACCATCAATAGGTACTGATATTGCTGGTATTTGTTTCAGACCCAAACAAACCCAAGTATACCTGTGATATTTGCGGCAAGTCATATATCCGTTCTTGGTCTTATTACGGCCACATGAGAGAACATGCCTCTGGAGAGAAACAGCATAAATGTGAAGTGTGCGGCAAAGTATTCAACTATGCCAGTAACCTACGGCAACACATGCTTATCCATACAGGTAAAAATGTGCAACATATTTTTCTGAGACTTTTTTCTGGAGTTGTGTGAGTTCATTAAATTGCAAGGGAACTATTCTAAAATACTGGTATCTGTAATTCAGCACCATGTAAGCAAGATGAAAACAAAGCATTGCAATTTAATGAACTTCTAATTTAATGACTTCCTATCCATCTGTTGTAAATTAATTCTGAAAAGCCACTTGCATGAATTGATAATAAAGTGTTGTATAGTATGATCAACATTAATATTAAATTGGTATTGTGGTTGACAGAAGACTATTGCACATAGTTGCCAGTGTAAAAGTCTAGACTAATGTAACTTTGGTACCATGTTTGTAATTGACAATGTTATTTATTTGAAGGAGAAAAGCCCTATGAGTGTGAATACTGTGACAAGGCTTTCAATAATCCCAGCTCACTACGCTCCCATGTACTTTCTCACTCTGAGGATAAACCATTTATCTGTGACCATGAAAGCTGTGGAAAGGCTTTTAACAATCCAGGGTCTTTGAGGTAAATGCAGGCATTAAGTCACTTTAAGTCTTACTTGTTTGTTACAGCCAAACCTACAGAAGCGTTCCTATCGAGGTTGGAAGGCTTGATTTATTCTTCCAAACTTGATTTTAAATTTGTTTTGAAATTTGCATAAATGAATCGAATCTTGTAAGTTTGAAATTGCAGACTTCAGCCGTCAACCGATAATGGTCCCAAAATCACGATCTGTGGTCAATAACTGATAATGATATTGTAATAGAATACTTTAGTAATTAGTATTTATAACAATATATCTGTAAGCAGACTAGGTTTAGGTCCAAAAAAAAACATTGAAAGTAATGTTTTGATTTGAGGCAATTCATTTACCGGTATGCAAATTTCAAAACAAATTTAAAATCAAGTTTGGAAGAATAAATCGAGCCATCCAACCTCGATAGGAACGCTTCTGTAGGTTTGGCTGTAAATGATGCCAACTTTACATTATTTATATATTAAACATTTTGTTAGAGTTAAGGGTAATGGCAATAGACCTTTTCATGTTTTGAAATCAAACAACCTCACCCTGAATAGCGTGTAATATATTCTTTACAATTTGACTACAGCTCGTGGTTATTTAAGATCAGGGTTCGTGCTACTCCTTAAACTCCTTGAAAACTCCTTAGATTTAAATTAACGTTTTTAAGGGCACTTGAAAAGCCCTTGAATTTTAGAAAACCAGCAAAAACTCTTTAAAAACTCCTTAATTCTAGCTAAAGTAGGGTAAAAATTCTAGTATTGCAAATTAAAGTTAAGTAAAAATTCTAGTATTGTACATCATTTTCGTAAATTCGTAAATTTTCGTATATCAAAGTTGTCGCAAAAAGTGCTTAAAAATTACTTTTTGGTCCTTGAAAACTCCTTAGATTTTGTTTACTGACATCAGCACGAACCCTGTAAGATATGTACACATTATCAAAGACTTCAAAATTCCATGTGCTGTATTTCTTGAGGCTGAGGTTGACTGACTTAGTAGAACTGTGAATAGGTCTTTTGAATAAAAAGATCATGAATATTTATTAAGACATGTTTGTCTGGCCAACATTCATGAGAATGGCTGTATTTACATTGTGTCATGTGATTGGTTCAGGGTCCATCGACGTGTTCACCAGGAAGAGAAGCCTCATGTATGTAACTATGAAGACTGTGACAAGGCCTTCAAGACTGCGGCTGAGCTCTCAAGACATGCGTTCAGGCATACCGGAGAAAAACCTCATAAATGTGACCAGTGTGAGAAGGCATTTATTAGATATGATGACTTGAAACGTCATTACCGCATTCATACAGGTCAGTTTTCATAGAAACTTCTTCTTCTACGTGACTGTGTAGTGTAGAGAAGTCATATGAAGGCATTAGTGTAAATTGATAAGATGGCATGTAGTCATTATAAAGTCATTCAAAATGCTGCACTAGTGCAAACTAAATAGAATCCAGAGTGCAACCATGGTCTCCTGAGACTCTCCTGAGACCCACAGCAGCCATCCACTAGTAATGAGGATGTTAGTAATGATGATAATTATAGTAATGATGATGATGATAGTAATGATGGTGATGATTGTAATGATGATGATAATAGAAATGATGATAGTGATGATGATGACGATGATAGTAATGATGGTGATGATTGTAATGATGATGATAATAGAAATGATGATGATGATAGTAATAATGATAATAGTAATGATGATGATAGTAATGATGATAGTAATGATGATGTTGATAATGATGACGATGATAGTAATGATGATAGTAATGATGATGATGACAATGATGATGATGATAGTAATGATGGTGATGATTGTATTGATGATGATTATAGAAATGATGATAGTAATGATGATGATAGTAATGATGATGATAGTAATGATCACTAATGATAACAATGATGATTCCTATTGTTTCCATGCAGGAGAGAAGCCATTCAAATGTGACCAATGTGACTTTGCCTGTATCCAGTCCTTTGATCTTGTCAAGCATAAGTTTACCCATAGTGGTGACAAACCTTACAAGTGTGATGTGTGTCCTAAGCAGTTCACAAGACCTGCTCGTCTCAGAGATCACATGAGAACACACACTGGAGAAAAGCCTTATGAGTGTGATGTTTGTGGAAAATCCTTTGCCATACAAACAGGGCTTAAATCTCACCAGGTAACCATAGGCAACTTATTCATGTCAGTTTTTGTTTTTATATGAAAAAAAAAACAAAACAAAAAAACAAAAAAAACAAAGTGAGAGGTCATTGGTTGAAGTCCAGCTGTTAGTTTTTTTTTCGGTATCGTACATTTCTTTCAAATTAATTCCAAATGACAATTAATGATTTATCAGTTCTCTTACCTGTTTTACGGTCATTTTGTGCTCAGGTCATTGGACAGAATTCATCCTGAAGGTGACTGCATATAAATTAAGATTTTGACCTTGCTCAACTCTTTGGTCCCAGTGGCTCAAAAGGTAGAGAGCTTGGTTAGGGTCACTGGTTCAAATCCACAGGGTCGTGACAAGGGATGTGGGATCAGGGATCACATGCCTGCCTTGTCACGAACCTGAAATCATGTTTTTTTCGGTGAAAAACATTTGTGTCCATTTACACTTAATTGTCATACATTTCTTACAGGTCGAAGTAGTTACTCCCTTATAGTTTTTATTTAGTGACTATTTAGTTAATATCACTCAACAAGAAACATCAAATACAAAGGAAGTTTCATTGTTGTTGATAGTGACTAATAAATGTGTGTTTAATCTACCAGGCAGTGCATACTGGCGACAAGCCGTTCAAGTGTGAACAGTGTGAGAAGACCTTTCGTACCATGGTAGAGCTACAATCCCACATGGGTCGTCATACTGGAATCAAACCATTTAAATGTGATATGTGTGATAAGGACTTTATATCAGCCATTACCTTTAAACGACATAGTATCGTTCACTCAGGTAGGTCTCTTGATACTACTTGATATTACTCAACACTAGCTGTACAACAGTAGTAATTGCCACTCAACACTCGCTGTAGAATAGTAGTAATTGCCACTCAACACTCGCTGTTCAATAGTAGTAATTGCCACTCAACACTCGCTGTTCAATAGTAGTAATTGCCACTCAACACTCGCTGTACAATAGTAGTAATTGCCACTCAACACTCGCTGTACAATAGTAGTAATTGCCACCCAACACTCGCTGTACAATAGTAGTAATTGCCACTCAACACTCGCTGTATTACAATCTTATTTAAGGTATAAATAATTTACACCCTTCCCCGGTCAAACAATGACTCCCTCCTCAACATTGCGGAGGGGGGTGGGGAGAGTAGTAAAATGACTTTATCGCATTCATGCCAACACTTTTGTCAAAGATTGTGGGCTTGATTTTAATTAAAAGTATGTTACTTGTTTCAGGTCAAAAGCCATATGAGTGCGAGGAGTGTGGTCGTCGTTTTGCCCGATCTACTGACCTTAAGGTCCACATGCCTGTTCATAGTGATGATAAACCATACAAATGTGGCGAGTGCGATAAGATGTTTACCAGGTTTAGTACTCTCAAGGAGCATATCAGGACTCATACAGGTAACATGGTTATTGTGGGTGGCATGTTATTCATTCATTCATTTGTCAGTTCGTTCGTTCTTTCGTTTATTCATTCATTCATTCTTTTTTCATTCATTCATTCATTCATTCATTCATTCATTCATTCATTTACCCATTCATTCATTCACTTACTCACGTTTCATTCATTCATTTATTCATTCGTGCTTTCGTTTCTTTTTTCATTCATTCATTCATTTACCCATTCATTCATTCACTTACTCACGTTTCATTCATTCATTTATTCATTCGTGCTTTCGTTTCTTTTTTCATTCATTATTTTTTCAGTCATTCATTCGTTAATTCATTCATTTACTCATTCATTTGTTCACTTACTCATTTTTTTTTCATTGATTCATCGATTCATTCATGTTTTTAATATATATTTATGGTTATGAACTTCTGTTAATGCCTATGTACACTTACCGCATGTTTTTTTATTTTTCCTTGACAAAGAGACTTTGTAATACGCATTTCATCCCATATATAACACCATTATATAAACCGACGTTTTTGCAATTTCCAAAGTTTAGTACTTTACAGTAATAACCCTAATTTGATGTATTTCTCTACCAGGTGAACGCCCATTCAAATGCGAGGAGTGTGGGCGCGAATTCAACCATCGTAGTCACTTCAATAACCACTTACGTATACATACAGGAGAGAAACCCTTTAAATGTGATACATGCGACAAGGACTTCTCGCGTAAAGCAAGCTTGAGATACCATATGAAGGTTAGCCATCTAGTATTAATCCCCTAGGCCTTCACAGTTCCCTGCACCATCTTTAAAGGTAGCCGGGCCTTTGCATCGAAGGGAGACGAACGTCGAGCTTGCAATGATAGAGACCTTTTAATTATTCTATCATTGCATGCTCAACTTTCATCTTGCTTCGATAATAATGCCGGCTACCTTTCAAGATGACGCAGGGAACTGTGAGGGGGGAATATTCAGAGTAAATTCATAGTACATAGTATAGTGTATAGAAGATGTATATACATACACTATGCAAGCTCTCCTTTATCATACTTTTTCCTTTTCATCACTCTTTTTAAAATAAAATAAAATAGAAAATCGTGAAATTCCTGGACATATAGATACTCTTGTTTCAAAAGTCGTTATTGCAATCAAAGCCACAGTCTACACATCGACATTTCTTCTCTCATTATCGATTTATTCATAGCATGCTTTGGATGTAGATCATACTTTGGCATACTTTGGATTTAGATGGATCAACGAGCACCAAGGATAACTGGACGGGGATCGAGGCGGATCCAGAACAAAAGTTACTAAAAGTTGATCGGCGTTTGAACTAAAAAAGGTCCAAGCAAGCTTGCAAGAAGTTCAGCATTAAGATCACTGTTCTTACTGATCAATGATCAAGTCCTTCTGTATTGTATTTTATCACACGGCGGCCATGTTTATTCCATTGAGAGCGAAAACCTTTGAATCGCATGAAAGCGAGGGCAAGGGAGCAAAAGGAATTCAAAACCTAATGTTTCAACCAATATAGCGGCCTGTGATAAAAGCGATTTGTCAACAATTCTTAATTTCTACTTAAACAGGTTCATTCCAAAACTGGAGGCGCCACACGTACTCAGAGAATCAAGAAATCAAGCGAGGAGGACGAAGAAGTAATGGATAGCCAACATGGTCTCTCAGAAGAACATATAAGTACAGTTAATGTCAGCCATATTGGTACCGAGGCTGAAGTACAACTAGCTGAGGCACTAGTGGCAGTCAGCGAATCAATGATTGGTCCTGACGATTCAATGGAAACGGCACATGTTGTTGCTGTGGAGACCTCTGGTCACGATAGCGAAGAGCAGGTAAAAATGAAGGGTAATAACAGTTGCCTTTGAAAACAATTATCAGCTGCTCAATAAAATTAGGTTATAGTTTGAGATAATTAGAAAGTTATTTGTTTGTTTTACGAATGTTTGGACGGTGACGTTTCGACTGCTACTGTTAGTGATTGGTTTGGAGTACTTGAGAATTGTCGCAATCCACTCTTCCAGGATTCCTATTTCATCTGCATGTTTATGTTCAAGATTGTAGTTGGGAGAGAGGGACTTGGGGAGAGCTCCCCATCCCATCCCCTCCCCCTCTCTCAGAGCCAGCTGTGCAGTCTAGCAGACATAGAATGTATATTAATTAATATGTGTGTATTTTGTTTGTTTCAGGTGACTACTGTCAGTTTACCTGGACACCATGTCGTAGATGCCGTTACTCAAGCAGCTGTCAATGCAGGGATATCTGACAGTGACGTAGCTGAAGTCCTCGTCCAATCAGCTGTCAATGCTAACAACCAGCTCGGTGCGCAAGGAATAGCCAATCAAATCATCGAAGTAGCAACATCAGCTCATCCAGGACAAGACAACGAGGCTCACCATGCACAGCTTGTTGTAGACGCCTTGTCTCAAGGGGCTATCGATTCAGGACAGGTCACTATAATGCACATTCCCCAGGGGGCCCAGGACGGGGTGACTAACGAGGGGATGGAGACAGTCAGTATGACCGTGCCTGCTGAGATCCTTGCTGCTATGGCCGCTGCGCAGTCCCAGGGACAAACCACAATGGTTATGACAACAGCTGACGACCAAGGTAGTCAGCAGACACCTACAATAACCACACAGACCATACAGGCTTTACAGACACAGGACGAAGAGGAGGAAAGAACTGACGGGGAGATACCTATGAATGAATTAGCACAACAACACCAGCCAGAAGAAACATCAGTAGAAGGTTGTGCACCGTCAGACCAGCAGGAAGAACCCATGGCTACCGATTGACAAACGTACGAGTAGTAGAAAGATTTATATTCAACTTTAGTACATCCAAGACAACATAGACATCCATTCTTGACACGTGTAAATTACGAGCTTCTTAATATCCTGTATACTCTGATGACGTCCTGAGTCATTGCTATCAAACAAAACAAATCAGTAGCTTGAGATATAGATACAGATATTTTCAGTTTGACTGACGATAACAAAGAACCATTTCGCTTTTGAGCTTTCAGATTACTTTGTCCAATGTAAGGAATGTCGCGTGATATTTTTATGGGAATTACTGAGTGTGTATATCTGAGTGTATCTGTGCGTGTTTATTTCAACTGTTGATAATATAGATGTCCTATAGGGGTTTCGCAGTAGCTTGCATATACCATTTTCCAAGAAAGTTTGTCACACGTGAAGTGAAAAGCCTGCAAGCTAGTAGCGCAGGGGGCTGTGGGTAGCATATGTATACTTTACTGCAACGTAAGGATTTCATGGCCACTTCGCTACACTTTCAATGTGTTATTGAGAAAATACCATTTTGACTTACAGTAATAGCCCACGTATAAGAACCTGGGTTTTATATAAGAACCTTATAAGAACCTATTTAGGCTAAATTGATAAATTCAGGTTCTTATACTTGGGCTAGAGTGAAGACATTTAACCCGTGAAACAAAATTAAATAGTCAAGGTGTAATAGTCAAATAGACACAAAAGAAAACAATGGAATTAGAGACTTCTAAGGTGTATTAGTCTAATAGAGTACAAACATTAAAAGTGTGCGACATAATTAGTACTAAATAGTGATATTTTATGCTAATTCTATTGTTTTCTATTGTTTAATTAGCACTATTTAGTACTAATTAGCAATGTTTGTTTCACTGTTAGAGTGGTTTTCATTAACCCGTGAAACATACTTTAGCGTAATATGCTCTATTACACTTTATTACACTTTAACTTTGTGTTTTATAATCATTTGTTCAATAGCACTATTACACATTAATACACTTTATCACTCTTTCCCTATTACACTTTGTTTCACATGTTAATGAAAACCACTCTATGTTGCTTGCACTCTATCTTTTTCACGGGTTAAATGACTTCACTCTATTACTGTATTAGACAGCAAGAATGGTGCCCCTGAATACACAGTTATTTGCTGAACTGATCCATGATCCTTTGCGCATATAGCTTGGTGACAAACGATGTGAATCATTGCAAACCTTTAGTGCTCTCCCTTCGTGATACACAGAATAATGAAATTATTTTAACTGATTTTTGTATATATATAAAAGATCAATAGTGCAGTTGATATACTACTTGTGGAGTGTTGATAATGTTCGTACTCGAAGATTATTTTTAAAGTAAGTATAGATATTCTCTGCAGCAAAAGCGTTTATACGTCTCTCCCTGTGTGTGTTTGTAATAAATATTTGTAACAATTACTTTCGGAATCAGATCTGACACAGTAAGATGGTTTTATGATAAGTAACCTTCAGTGTGTTGGTAACACACGAGGAACACTTGTCAAAACAAGATAGAAAACCTGTATTAGTTGAGGCATCTTTTTATTATTGAAATAAAGGTGTGTGACTTTTTTAAAACGTTTGAGTTTGGACTTGTACTTAAATTCATCCTAATAAACCTGGGCACTGTAGCTACTTATATAAGCTGTTCAAATGCAGACTTAGGGTAAAGCCTGGTGTCCATGTGATCGCTGCGATCGCCGAAAATCATGTTTGGCCATCAGAATATAGCTCGGAGTTCTTTGTGATTTAACAAAATCGACACTGATTTTTTTTATGTTTAGGTTTATTTCGTCAAATTTAAGCTTCAACCATTGGTCAGCAATGATATTTTTATTATTTCACAAAACCAAAGCGCCATCGCAGCGATCCTGGCGATCGTAGCGATTATATGGGAACCAGGCTTAAGAGTGCATGCATGGTAGCTTGCGGATTGAAATTTTGAGGGGGTTGGGAATGACTGGTTGTTGTGTGTGCTGGGTGTGATGATGATGACCGTCAAGATAATGAATAAGAGTTCGCTGGTCACTGAAAGGGGATTCTGCACCTTTCATAATTATGCGACCACATACATCTAAACGTCAACAAGAAAAACGCGCGCGGCTAAAGCTGGCGTCAATCAAAACCATACCTCATATATATATGTGACTGTCGCGTAATTAGTTAAGGCATTATATATAGCCCCTTAGATTTCACCGGACAGTAAGGGACGGACCATTAGATTATCTTCTGTTCTGTTGTTTTTCTTGTCTTTCCTTTTTTTCTTTGTTATCCAGTTTTAAGGGTCCGCTAAAAATTACTCTCTTTCTATTTTCTTGTTTTTTTTTTTTTGTCATTTCTGCAAATGTACATTTTTACTCAAAAATCTCAAAACAAATGTGGCTTTAAAAAGAGTATTTATTAGTTATAAGTGGAACGCAAATTAAATTGCGTGAAAAGACTAAGGGACTAATAATCTGGATAAAGTTTTGACAATTTTTTACCAAACCTTTTACTTGAGCCCGCGATACATATACACCAATTTCTATGCGTGCGCATGGTTGTAATTACGCGCCAAAATTGAGGAGCCATATTGCGGGAAATAGGATCTGAACAGCTCCTATCCTTTGAACGACTAAAAACCTCACATTAACAATATCCAAAGATGTGGAATGACGGAGGTAAGCATAACAAACTTATTTTTACATATTACGTATTTAATTTGTGGTACATTTTCCCCAGAAATGCTAGAAAATAGAGATAATTCTAATTCGAAAACAAGCTAGCGATTTGTACTGGAATGTTGAAGTTATTAAATAAGTTAATTTGACTATTAAAAGTAAAACATTGCTGGTAATTGAACATTTGACTTCCAAATCGTTTTGATTATGATTTAGTTCGGTTTTGATGGTTTAAGAATGGAATTTCTGTTGGAATGGGATTGCACGCTTTCATCGTATACAGTACTCGCTATCTCTGATATCAAGTTATTTCATAAATATTTTTATGGATTTTTTTTTTTTCATTTAAAGGCAATAGATTTTTATGCTTTCACATAGCTATCTTAAAAACAAACTCGTCTCTCGTGAAACTTGGAGTTACTATCGTTTAATTATCTCGAATAATGTGTTTGAGTGTAATGTATCTTTGTTGTGTTATTGCAGGAGGATTCGGTAGTGGTGGTGGTGGTGGTGGTGGGTACCAGGTATGTTGTTAAATTGCAATAAACCTGGCTTTAATATCAAGCAGTCTAAATTCAAGTCTTGAACTTTTACTCAAGGTTTACCTTGAAACGTCGCATCTCACATGTGCCAAATCTAATGCAAATGAATTCAAACAATAGGTTTTGCTCATTTGCATTAGATTTGGAACATGTAAGATGCAAACATTTGAAATAGGCATTAGCCTATGTGCAATCGATAAAAATTGATATCGGAAAAAGGCTTCATGAAATTATATAGATTGAGATCATCCACTTATTTAATATCAATTGAATAGGTTAATCGATTACACACATAATAAGAAGCTATCAATTTCTATTGATTATCAATATACTCTAACATTAATTTTTATTGATGGTTATCGATTTTATTATAATAACAGTCAATGGAAACCAGTGGTTATGGTGATGGTGGTTACATGCAGGACAATCAGTTTGCTTCACCAACTGCAAGCTCACAAGAAAAGAAGGTAAATTATTTGTCAACAGCCAGTTACAATAGTGTAGTATCCAATCACAGGGTTTGATGTATGTATATAATTGATTCAATATAGCGAGTCACCAGACCCTATTTTCAAAATACCTTGAACAGGTTCCCATTTAAATCAGTACTTTCTCATTTAAATCTGTACTTATGCAAATTGTGTTGATGTGTGCTAAACACACAGATCAACCAATCAGAGAATATTGTTTCTGAAGTTAACTTAGCACACATCAACACAATTTGCATAAGAACAGATTTAAATGGGAAAGAACAGATTTAAATGGGAATCTGTTCTTGAGAAATAGCAGAATATTTCATGACATCTAGAGAAATTTGTATTAAACTTGCATTCAACCAATGGATAGTAATAGTTGCATTGTGTAATAGAAACTGCAGTGTTACAGTTTGGTCATTATGTGTTTTGTCTTATCCTCACCCTCAATTCCCAGTATAAGGGTAATTGGTGTTAACCCAGGTTTAGGATGTTGAAGAGACTGTTTGTGTTTGACAAGCTGACCTGAAGTTAATTTCAAGAAGTTGATGATTCTTTCAATAGTCTTTCTCAACACCGCATATACAATGATGATCACAAACACATCAACACAACCCCCAGTGCATTTTACTACTGTTACTAGACCTGTGTGTGTTTCTTGTTTCTTGCAGAGAAGCAGTAATAAAGCCCAGTCCATTATTCCATGTACAATAAAACAACTTAACAATGCAACATATGACCAGGCTAATGATGTATTTAAACTAGGCTATGCAGACTTAATGCAGGTAATGATGAAAAACATTTATCATATTCTACATCTTGATGCAAAGAAGTGGCTGATGTACTAGGACTGACTAGGTGACATGCCAAATTATACTGACGTAATAAAGACAGACTGCGCATGGCAGTGTGTGTTGATCTAGAAAATCATGTGTGTTGTGTGTTAGTAAATCAACGGATCTAGAAAGCCTCAAAATCACCCGATACAACATAGTATTATTACACCACTGCTACACACACACCCTTTTCCAAGAAAGTTTGTCACCCGTGAGAAGCCTGAAAGCTGCCTTAGTAAAGTATACATAGGTTATCCATAGTGCTTTGCACTGTTAGCTTGTAGGCTTTTCACTTCACGGATGACAAAGTTTCTATGAAAGGATATATATGAACATGTTGTAGCAACACTTTCCATCATGTATCCAAGTGATTTTGTGCATTTATACGACACATCCCTGGAACAAAAATAAATGTAAACTCGATGAATAAGGATGCATCATGTTTGAAATAAATACTTCAAATCCTTTCTCTTACACGAAAACAATGTGTAAGATCTCTTTGTGTGTACTAATATGTGTCTTGTTTTAGGGACTGTATTTCACACAATGCAGCTAAGCATATGCAAATGCCTCATGGTGCTTTTGTTTTATTAAATCAAAGTGAGGCTTGCTGGGCATGTGTACATGATTAGCTGGTTCACGAGAAAGATCCAAGCACAAATAGCGACCTGTCCCTGTGTTGAGCTTCAATTACTTGTTACATAGTGTCCTGGACATAAACTTAGTACATGACCCATTGACTCAGTAATGGTTACAGTGCAGACACAGTAACTGGGCCCACCTGAACAAAACTGTCTAATCACAATTGACCTACAGACAATCGATTCCCCATAAAATCCGACTAAACCAATCAGCGTTAATAACCGGATGATATTTTGTACAAGGTTTTGGCGCTTTTTAATAAATCAAGTGCTCGTAGTTTTGATATCGGTTGTAATGCAGTTTTGTTCAGGTGGGCCCAGTTAGTGTGTCCACATTGTAAATGATGATGTAATTTTGCAGGTAACATTTGTTGGTGTTATCCGAAATGCAACTGAGTCATCCACCAATATCATCTACATGGTGAACGACATGACAGGTGAAGATATTATGGTCAAGAAATGGATCAATGAGAATGAGGTATTGATTGACTGATTTTTGAACTGAATAGATGTAACTCTTGTTGAAATTTAGTGACAAACAACACTCAAATTATTATAATGTAACAATAATATCACATTTCCAATTTCATTCTTTTCCAAAGGAAACAGAAGAAGAGAGAGAGAAAAGAGCAGCTTGCAGGTAAGGCGTTATTTTCCATGTTATTTCATATTTTCTGTTCCCCTCTCTTTTTCCTTCCCTTCCTCCATTTCTTGCTTTCTTATTTCTGACATACAAGCTACAACATCCACAGTCCAGTCATTTTACTACCATTACCATAATGCATTACAACTTTATCATTATTTTAATTCCTCTTGTGAATAGTTGAATAATTCAATTAGCACTAGTTATTTCACAAAAGAAAGTATCCAAAGCCTCTGGTCTTGGTAGTATATATGCACTATTATGCAAATCACCCATAGCCTGATGTACATGTAGACTAGCAGTTGAAGTGCAGCATGAAATACGTTCTTATTTTGTGACCAGTATCTTGATACAAAATAGTATTTTTATTCATAATAATATTTGTTGGTCCTCAACCTTTTAATTTTTAAAAACATCTCCTAAGCTTTCGGCCTTCGCGGCCATCTTCAGAGAGATGAAAGATTGCTACAAGTCGTAAGAAAAAAAAACAAATTAAGAGCATGCCCTTTTTTTTATGTATTTTTATTAATTACATAGCTTTTATTGTTAATATTATATGTTGACCCTCCTTTTTGTGTTTCAATAGAGAAAATACATATGTCAAAATCACAGGAAATCTGAAATCTTTCAAAGAAAACAGCCGATCAATTATTGCATTCAATATCACACCAGTGTCAGATTTTAACCAAGTTACTCATCATCTACTTGAGGTTGTCCATGCACATCTTGTTCTACAGAAAGTAAGTTTGTAAATACTTATTTCTATACAGTTAGTCAAGAAATATATGTACACTAGTAATATAATATACATTACTTAGATTTGATTAGCTTTAAGTGCAGTCCAAGTGTAATACAGTGCAGAAAAGGGTACCCAGAAAAGTCTAACACAATGTGAATTACAGTGCAAATTGCAAACTGAATTTTCCCTTTTGAGCCACTTACAGCGCGACCCATGCTACCGTTTCCACTTAGCAAGATTTCTTACAAAATCTTGACACTATTTTAACTCTTTTCGGGGAGTTTTAACTAATCAGTGACGTCCATCATGCTTTCCTCGAGCCCATTGGTTGATTAAAAGTCGCAGAAGAGTTAAAAAAAAGTGTCAAAGTTTTGTCAAAAATCTTGCTCAGTGGAAACGGTAGCGCGCGTCGTGCTGTAATTCTTGATTTATATTGATAGTGATTTAAAAGAAAAACACTTAACTTAGCAATCCTTAAAATTGGAAGAAAAATACAAAAAACTGATCAAGATATGGGTGAAATGTTTTGAACTTTCTGCTCAAGTGCGTGCTTGGTGATGATGTCAACACACCATTTTGATAACTTGTAATAAAACTTTAAAAAGGGCTTTTTTCATGTTTATTATTGATAAGTAAAATCATATGGTTTCTTCTTCAACTTGCAATAATTCACACTTCTGTTTTTTCAAAAAGTTTTTCCAATGTCCTTACCTGACATTCACCTTAAGCGCATTTGGCAGCTTTTTTCCCCAATGTGCACATACTATCAACTATGTTTGATATTACATTGTTTTTTTTTAGGAGCCAGATGCCACTGGTAATAACCCTGTAGGTATGACTCCAGGAAAAGGATCCTTCCATGGAGGAAGCATGATAAACACACCAGGAAGAAATGATAGCAGCTTTGGAGGTGGTGGTGGTGGTGGGAATTCTCTTGGATTGAGTGGTGTTCAACTACAGGTATGGGGATGAGAATGATGATGATGTAGTATTTATTGATGTATTTTCTGATGATGATGATGGCAGTGGTATTGATAATGATGATGATAGTGATGATAATAGTGTTGATGATAATGATTTAATCTTTATTTGTGTAGGTTCATAATATAATTGCAACTGCAACAACTGAAGAAGGCATGGGCTTAGAAAATATCAGACAGAAACTGAGGGCAGTTCCAGAAATGCAGATAAGGTAAAACTGTTAAGAGCCGTTCCACGTAAGCTTCGAGTAATTTCAGAAATGGTCCGATACAACCCCACCTGAAACTTTGCATGGTGAAAGGTAGTCTTGAGCAAGTAATCATATGGGCATTATTTAGTCGTTTCATTTTAAAGCGGTCACGTGACATCCGTTCAAAGTTTGACCTATTTTCGGCCTAATTTTGACGTCTGAATTTTCGAAAATTTGTAATGTTTGTAAGTCTCGTGCGGCGTTTTCTCTGCATATTTTGTAATCAAATTTACACGGTTTATAGAACATCATTACAGCTTTTGAACAGTATGTTTTATTTTGATATATCGTAATATTTTAATTTTGTATGGATATTTGAAGTAAGAGCATTTTCGGGTGGTCGTGAAAACCGTAATTTTGGTACTTTTCATAATTATTTTTTTCATACAAGAGTTCTGATTTCCTAATAACTATTTATACCAAAATGAAGAGGAATAGTTGTACTTCAACTCCAATGAAAAACATTTCTGGGCACTTTGCGTTTTGGATACAAAATATCATCGTAAAATGCAAGAAATATCAAAATCAACAATATCGATGGACATTATATACATCCACATAACATTGGTTTTAAATCATAAAACATACATTAACTGGTTCAATAGTAATATTAGAATGTAATAAAACGCAAATTCATCGATGAAAAGATCATTTTTTCAGAAAATTTGAATGTAAACACTATTTTATCATATATGCAAATTTGCATTTCACAGCGAGGTCACTCGCTTACTCACCTCCACTCCCACGGGATATGAAAGATTGTCGAAAAGCTTCGATTTTGCCAATATAATCACCAAGAAAAATAGCATTTGATTACAATTCAATTTCAATTTAATAAACATGGAAAACTAGCCTTTGAAATCTTGAATATTAAGGGACAATTACTCATGTAAGCAGTGACCATTACTTTTCTATGTGTTGTAGATTTGTAAGATGAGGCTGATTTATAAGTTTTAAAAGTTTAAAACATAATAATCTTAAAACTTGAGGCTCAAAAGCGGAATTTATGCAAATCCTAAAGCTTTTATTAGAAATGTTCGTATAGACCATGCACAGTCACAAGCAAACATTTTAATTACCTATAAAATTTCAATTAAAAATAATCGTCGATATGTGATTATAAATATACACCAGTGATTTACAGCGAATAATCGGGTAAGACTCACGATGTAAGACTGATGAAATCTACAACACATAGAAAAGTAATGGTCACTGCTTACATGAGTAATTGTCCCTTAATATTTAAGATTTCAAAGGCTAGTTTTCCATGTTTATTAAATTGAAATTGAATTGTAATCAAATGCTATTTTTCTTGGTGATTATATTGGCAAAATCGAAGCTTTTCGACAATCTACCATATCCCGTGGGAGTGGAGGTGAGTAAGCGAGTGACCTCGCTGTGAAATGCAAATTTGCATATATGATAAAATAGTGTTTACATTCAAATTTTCTGGAAAAATGATCTTTTCATCTATGCATTTGCGTTTTATTACATTCTAATATTACTTTTGAACCAGTTAATGTACAGTTCGGTTACTTGCCAGATTTGGCAATATTTTGGACATTGCTTTTGTCCAATCACGTTCGAGAATTCGCAAGAACAGTATCAAATAGCATAACAACCAAAAGATGTTGAAATGTGTGAGCAATCAATAATAAGAACCTAAATTAAACGACTTACAAAGAATAGCCACAAACGCTTTTAAAAAATATATATTTATTTCTATGAATATTAGATACTTAGTACTCATACAAATCTGTAAAAGTTTATGGATTTATTACCCTTTATCATTCAAATGATCAAGTGATTAATATTACGCTAACAAACTCAATGTTGGCGAGTGGTATCTTCTATTTTATTGATCGCAATAGAAGCCACGTACACTTATTACAAAGGAATAACCCTTTCAAATGGGATGATAGCCCCTACCTACTTCTTGGCTGTAGTTCCATTGCTGGTTTACTGGGTACGCGTGGTGACCTTGTCGTGGTAGGGGGCATAACATCCGAAATAATATGCTATTAAATAAGCAACGAATCACTTTTACAATGTTTATGATAACCAAATACACATTTAGGATACAAAATCAAAGTCTTTGTCTCTACTTAACTCTACAATGTTGCGTCAAATTGATGCGAGGTCGGATCTTTGTCAACGCGCGCGATCAGATATACCTCCGGCCGGCACGGGTTCGCGTGAACACATCTTCTCGTTCGATACTGAAACATTCCTTCCAAAGCTGTAACGCCTCCTATTTGAATGATAATTTCGAAACGTTTCTTATGCTTTTGACCCTTCGCCCAAAGTAGTTACAACAAACCCTACGATCGTTGTCCAGATACTTCTTCGTACGAGCCTCCACTGCTGAGATGTAAAATGGCGCCCATGCTGTTTCACTGCAGTGTGCCGTTTCATTGTAAATGCGCCATCACTTTTTCGCTGTGCGCCAACACAAAAATTATACTGTTAAAAAGGAAAACTCAAATACTTTTGATCTAGTCGAGCCGATTTCTTTCAACCACGGTCAAATTTTGCTAAAAACGTCAAAATGATACTTTTAAATAGCTCTGTAAACACCAACGATCATCAAAAATTCAACAATAACTTATCATAAAAGGTCATAAAAGGTCGTGTAGTATCCGAATATGGGCATCTACTGCTACTTAAATGTCAATAGATTGCTCCTATTACAGTGAATTGTTGGATTGATTTGATTTTACTACAAAAAAATCCATGACAACAAGAAACCCTGATGATTATTTGGGGACGCCATTTTGTCACGTGACACATATTGCCAAATCTGGCAAGTAACCGAACTGATGTATGTTTTATGATTTAAAACCAATGTAATGTGGATGTATATAATGTCCATCGATATTGTTGATTTTGATATTTCTTGCATTTTACGATGATATTTTGTATCCAAAACGCAAAGTGCCCAGAAATGTTTTTCATTGGAGTTGAAGTACAACTATTCCTCTTCATTTTGGTATAAATAGTTATTAGGAAATCAGAACTCTTGTATGAAAAAAATAATTATGAAAAGTACCAAAATTACGGTTTTCACGACCACCCGAAAATGCTCTTACTTCAAATATCCATACAAAATTAAAATATTACGATATATCAAAATAAAACATACTGTTCAAAAGCTGTAATGATGTTCTATAAACCATGTAAATTTGATTACAAAATATGCAGAGAAAACGCCGCACGAGACTTACAAACATTACAAATTTTCGAAAATTCAGACGTCAAAATTAGGCCGAAAATAGGTCAAACTTTGAACGGATGTCACGTGACCGCTTTAAAATGAAACGACTAAATAATGCCCATATGATTACTTGCTCAAGACTACCTTTCACCATGCAAAGTTTCAGGTGGGGTTGTATCGGACCATTTCTGAAATTACTCGAAGCTTACGTGGAACGGCTCTTAAACACTTGATTTTACTTTATTGATAAAGTACTACTTCTGCTTTTCTGAAGGCCCTTTAGAATTATTCATTGTTTGTTTACTTTTCAATGTTACTGAAGGTGATAGGGTTTAATTTTTACAAGGAATCTTTCAAATTATTAAATTCTCTCAAAAAACCCTTTTGAAATAAATTTGATACATTAGAGTATAAACTCTAAAATATAATGCAATATTTTTCATTGGTATTAAATAACACTAACATTAAAAAGACAAAATTAGTGTTTACTAATAATGATACTTTTTCATGTTTTTTTTTGTGCCTAGTAGTACATTCCCTTGTAATATCATAATTATTTAAAGTTTTAAATGTAGTGGGGGTAGGGGATCTACTTTATGGGGTTGGGTTAGGTGTATTAGGCATAGGTGTATGAACCACGTAGGGGACACCATGCTTTTGTTCTATCACGTGTATAATAATGTTTATATAAATCATTAAATAATAAATAAATATTTTGTGTAGTGTTAATACTTGGGTAACACTCACAGTTTTAGGTTACTTGTCTGAACACTTTTCTATTTTTTTTACACAGGAGTGCTATTGAATTTTTGAGCAACGAAGGCCACATCTACTCAACAGTTGATGATGAACATTACAAATCTACTGACTCTGGTTAAGTAGATGGTCTGTACTGTACTTAACATATTGTATGCTTAGCTCACTAGTGCTGTCAGGTTAAGTAGATGGTCTGTACTGTACTTAACATATTGTATGCTTAGCTCACTAGTGCTGTCAGGTTAAGTAGATGGTCTGGAGCCGGTTGTACGAAAGCCGATTAGCGCTAATCCAGGATTAAATCGAGGGTTAGATTAACCCAGGGTTAGTTTTGCATTGCTCAAAGGTCGATTAACTTTAACCTAGGGTTAAAAATAGTTAATCTAGGGTTAAAATTTAACCCTGCTAGCGACCAAGATTAACTTTTTAATCCACGATTAAAGCTGACGAATACAAAATGGCGGACTTGTTTTATCACAATAAATAACACTAAAACTACTCACATGTATTTTTTAATCCCAAATATACAATCCTTTGAGTAGTAGTAATGAATTTGCAGTCTTTTTTGACGTTTTTCGCTCGATTTTCTTCGCTTTTTGAACTGGGAGTGCTTAGTGACCACTCAAACAGGAAACCCAAACAATGCATTTCGATCGCTTTGCATTGTTTGGGTTTCCTGTTTGAGTGGTCACTAAGCACTTCCAGCTCAAATAGCGAAGAAAATTGAGCGAAAAACGTCAAAAAAGACTGTAAATTCATTATTACTACTAAAAGTATTACATATTTGGGATTAAAAGATGCATGTGAGTAGTTTTTGTCTTATTTATTGTGATAAAACAAGATGATGACGTGTACAAAACTGGTAAAAACCGGTTTTAGCGAGTTTAATCCAGGATTAGTAAATCCAGGGTTAGTTTCCCGTTCGAGCAACACATTTTAAACCTAGGATTTACTAACCCTGGGTTAGGGATTTTAACCATAGATTAACACTAATCCTAGGTTAATTTTAATCGGCTTTCGTACAACCGGCTCCTGTACTGTACTTAACATATTGTATGCTTAGCTCACTAGTGCTGTCAGGTTAAGTAGATGGTCTGTACTGTACTTAACACATTGTATGCTTAGCTCACTAGTGCTGTCATTGTAATTTTATAAATATATCAACGTTTGTACTGTTATTGGTTTATGTCAAATACAGAAACCTGTATAAAGAAGTGTTGTTTAGTTGTTTTTATTTGGTCTGATGGGATACTTTTTGCCCGTGTCCCATTTTTATCCCTTGTCATAAACAGGGTATAAGAATTTGTTTTTTTGCTGTCATAAACAGGGTAACCGTTTTAGGATCCCAGCGGAACACCCCTACCCATATCCTAGTGGAGTACCCCCCCCCCCCTGGACTTTTTTAATGTTGATTTTATAGAGAATACCCATATCACATAGTAGACCTTTTCACAGTGAAATGTTTCAATTAGCTCAATTGTTTGATGTACATACAGTCCTTAAATTACTATGAGCTGTAGTCAAATTGTAAAGAAAATATATTACACGCTTTCAACACAGAGGTTGTGTACATTAACTGTGAAAAGGTCTCTGTCAGTGTTTATTTAGTGTCTGTTAGTCAATTTCAGACAAGTAAAGTTGTAGAGCCCACAATCAAAGAGAAGTAAGGTTGTGACGTGGTAGAACCAAACACTATATCACAAAATCAAATCACCAAATTATACCTGGCAAAGTTTAGGATTGCATTTTCCCTGTATTGTCCTGTGTATTGTGATACAGCAATAAGCTGTCGGGTACACCTGCAGCCGTTTATGTGTCGATGACTGTCTGTATCACTAGAGTAGAGGTATTTTGTAATGTTGACAACATAAGCGGCCGTGTTGTTTCGGCAGATACAATCGCAAGCCGAAGGCACACGATGTGAATGTTGTAAACAACTTCAAAAACGTCTAGGTTAGCTCTTTCATATTTTACCAAAATTTTCAAGATTAAAATAAATTTTGCCATGAAATTACAAGTTAAAACTTATGCAAATCAGGATATACAACACTAGTGTTGTATCAGATTTACAACACTTGTCATGGTTTCTTTTGAAAATGTCTCATTAATTATTCATGAGTTTTTTAAAAGTTATTTACAACATTAGCATCTGTGTTGTATCTGCTATACAATAACAAACCTTTGGCTTGTTATTTTATCTGCTGATACAACATGGCCACTCATAGTTTCATTTGCATTTTATGTTTCTGGATGAGTGATTGTGACTAAATAGCTTCAAGATAAAAAATCAATTTCTGAAGGACAAAAGCACAAAATGACTTAACCAATTCTTTATTTACATTTTGTTTTTCTAAATCAACATTACTTTTATAAGTAATGATTTTGAAACACATAATGACTAAGTCTCATTTTTACGTCATTATGTGTTTCAACATTACTTTGGTTACAAAATTATTAGCACTATAACTACATGTTAAGCTGGCAGCTTAGCTTATATCAATAAAACACCTTTCAACATTGTCAACCAACCAACAAAGGTATTTAGAAAGTTCATTCAACTTTCAATAGCATTTAACTAGCATTTGTTACACTGATTCCTCAGTTTTCAATTTTTTTTTTTTTGCAATGGTCAAAATGAAACAGAAAAATAACCAGCCGACCAACTAAACAAAAAAAACAAATCCAATGACAAAATTAAATAAGCAAATTAATAACAACCCAGACTTTGATAAACATCTGACTACATTGTATAAGCTGTACCATTTGCTTCTGTCAATTATACTGCTGTTGAATTATGGAATGATCTAATTAATTGTTGTCTTCTTTCTAAAGCAATTAAATCAATTTTGCTTGTTCTTTGGTGTACTTAGTTTGAAATAAGGCTTGTAATCAATACTAATTACCTTGTTACCTGAAAGATTCAAGGATTTTGAAAAGCCAATGTGTTTAATAAATATCTAAAGGTTTACAAAACTCAAGTTATCTTGTATTCTCAGCAGATATTGTCAGTAAAATGAAAACGCACCAAGAATTTTTTTCCAGCCTAGACATAAAACTATTGGTATAAAATAATATATAAATGTGTTTTGCTGCTTTTTGATTGGTATTTTTCAACTTTTTTTTGTTCTGTCTAGATTAATCAAACTAGATTAACAAGTATTTCCAAGGTGTATTGTATTTAGACTTCAGGGATAGAGTGATCCATGTTCTTTTTCACTAAACTGGTTGCCATACTGAAACAAACAAAACAACTTTTATTAGACCTCCACGCAATAAATGAAAGCATGCATTGGTAAACTTGTATAGGCTGCATCAGTATGTGAAATGTGTTGGCCTATTATTGTCCTTGACAGTTTCACAGAGGGTTATACTCACCACTTCATGATGTGTTCACAGATGAATGAAGGGATGATTGTCAGGGTGATTGTTCTGTCTTGGCCTTCTAGGATCTTTTTCACTTCAGAATCCTGAGAAATAAGAGGCAAATAAATGACATTGTAATGTAATATTTGAATCATGCCAGCAAATCAAACTAATTTCTAAAAACAAAAAACATATTGGTTTATTTGTATATTATCATTCACTCATATTGGTTTATTGAATCTATAAATGGATATGAATGATGATCATCACTCCCCTGGGAGTTGGCTTTAAACAGTATTCTTGTTGGAAATATGGAGGACCTATAGACCACTTTCATAAATACCATAATATGTACCGGAAAATGATTTTTCAAGTTAACAGATATTTTAATATTTTAGCACTGTCATATGAAAGAACAACATGAAAAAGAAATGTTTGGAAGGTTTTGATGCTTTGGCTAAGATACCAAGGAAGTTATGCTCAATGAAAAATGTAGAGATTTGTATGTAATTTTCTGTAATTTTATAATTCTCGTTTTGGTGTTTTTCTGATTTTTCAAACTCTTATAGCTTCTTCCAAATTTAATCTTTTTTTCTCAAACTTTCACAAGTTATTGTTATGGTGAATGTCTATCCTATGATAACTTTCTTTTTCTTAAAACATAAATTTTAAAAATTATGATAATTAGTGGCTGCCATTTATGAAAGTCGTCTATTGGACTGTCATATAACAGCTAATATTACCGCCAGTAATAATTCAACAACTACTGTGCCAGCAAATCTACATGCAGGAGTGCAAAAACTAACAGTGGTAGATTCAGGGGTTCACATTTTTTTTATCTTATCAGTTATTATTCAGGGGTTCACATTTTTTTTTATCTTATCAGTTATTCTTAATATTTTTCAACTTGTATCTTGTTAGCACAACTCACCTTCAGCCCAACAACATTCTGTCCATTGACTTCTACAATATGATGTTCTGTTAAAAGCCCATTTCTATGAGAAAACAATTGTACACTTAGAATCACAAATACTTTTGAGAACATAACCATCAACCACTTTGAGTAGATAATACAATCAAAATCACTAGGGTGGTAAAATGCTTTTTTGTACCATGTGATCACTTCTGGCTAATCATTTTGCTTATAAAATAGTCATGTGGTATAAAAAAAACACCTCCAAGGAAGAATTTTAAATGGCAGTTTAACCACTCTAAACACTGGCCAAAATGACTATGGAGGTGAAAAAACCACTATGGAGAGTGTGAGTTTACCCGAAAGGTTAAACTTTACCGCTACTCTCAACCAATCACAGTCGAGTATTTTAAGCTGGTACTCGACACGGTAAACTTTGCTCGTCAACAACCAATCACAACGAAATCAACAAGTAAACTTTAATTCTTCCAGTAAACTTTACTGTCTGGGTAAAACATATGTTCGTGAAATATCAAAGAATCGTTAAAATCGAAAAGAAAGAGTGTTCTGGCTGTGTTGATAGTAAAGAACTAAAACGAAATTGGTACTTTATTCGATGTATATTGCAATCCACTGCGATTTCTGCTGTCTTCAGTCGGTCACGCAACATTCCGGAACCGCGCTTTTTTGCATGAAATATTCTTAGGCTCATCTTGTTTTTTGTATTTTTCGTTTTTTTATATACTGCCATATGTTTGTGAGTTTTCTATTAATTCGCGCAAAAAGTAAAACTATTTCCACGTGAAAATGTTCTATTCGGTTTTTTTTGTGCAAACTAGAGATAAATTTATCACTGTGTACGGGTAGATTTCGAACTTTTAGTTGTCACGCGACAATCAAGACGACCAGCCAAATGAAACCGTTCGGGACAGTTCAGATTAATAGTTCTGATCATTGTTCTTTGCACGTTACTAAATACTGCCAACACGTACATCAACTATAATGTAATTTTAGAACGAAAGGCTATTTACTTTTGTTGTCAAACTCAATCTTTTTGAGCTACAAGCACTTTTGATTGTTGTTCATTGCTACGTGACCTACGTTTCTTCGCGTACATTGTACATATCTTAACGTAACTTTAGACACTGGTCATCGTGAAAAATGCTTTGAAATTATCGCATTAATCTTACAGCAACTTATTCAAAAGTTTTTTGACACTCATGTAGCGGGTTTAGAAAGTCTTATTCTGATCATTATAATCAAAACTCTATGAATAATTGTAACAAGGAGGCTAAACTCGAAAGCAATAATAATTATTTTAAAAAATCATTTTATTTTCTTATGCTGCTAGTGAATATTTATCTTTACATTTGCTATTTACGAACGTATTTCAGTATTTAATACGGTACGGAGGGCTTTCTCAATACGCATTCGTTTGCAACTGTTCTGGAATCTTTCCGACTCTAATCTGACAGATCTGTCATGTACTAATGAGTACTTTACTTGTCTCAGCCAATCGGAGTTGTAAACACAAGTAAATTTTACTTGTCGGGGCTTTTGAAAAGATCGTTTTGCGAGGCAAACTGAATTTTTATAGTTAACTTGAAGAAGTTTGCACTTCAATGAAACGAGCACACTACATGACAAAACAAGCGCAAACTCGAAACTTTTAATCGTCGGGACGCAAATATTAATTTCGTTCTGATAGCGCTTTTGTGCATGAAATATATTTCTACGTTATTTTTGTGTTTCTTTTTTATTGACTTTATCTATCAAAAAAAAACATTTGAATATTGCAATGCTAATCCTATTTTAGTCATCTTTGATTTGCAAATCTATTTTTGGGTCTACTAAAAGTGTTTTGAGATCGAACCTAGTACATCTGTAGTGAATTCATGTCGCAATCATTATGTTTAAGTTTTTTCTACCAAATATTTCCAATCAAAAAATTGTTAAAAGCGAGCCAGTATTTTTAATAACTATTGTCTGGCTCACTTCATAAATTTGCGAAATGTACAAACGTATAAATTAACATACTGTGGAGTAAAACTGTTATGATGTTATCGTTTTGCTAGAAAATTAGAGAAATCTCCTTTGCTTCGCAGATGTCAAATAACCATGAAAGTTCAGAATACTCGTATCTCAAAACATTTGTTTAACAAAAATTTTCTATATTCATTCTCGTACCCAGGCTAACTCGGTCGTTCATCTCTCCCGTCATTACCTCTGGTAACAACGGATTTGAGACCCTCTCAGCCCGATGCTGATTGGCCAGTAAAATCGCGCATGCGCGAGTTTCGACGTACATTGACCCTAGGGTTCTCGTTCGTGATTGGTGGAATTTCTACGATGCTCGGAGCTTTTTGAAATGTGTTTTCTGCGCATAAAGTAAAGTACACAAAGCTGACTCATTTTGTAACGGGCTCAGGAAGAATTCAAAATGGCGGGTAAACGAAGTAGATATGAAAACATCCAAAAAACGTTAGGAAATTGTGTTCTAACTCCACCTTGAACTGCTATAACTTATTTTATGCATATTTAGGACTATGAGGAATGTATGAAGGTATGTTTTGGTTTTCGTGAAGCGCATTTTGAGACGATTACAGGCATTGTTTGTTATCGATAAATTCAGTACCAGAATCGAATTGCTGTATTAAAGCTTTCTTCTCGAATTCTGTACTTCTTTCCTGCTGTTGAGGCAAGTAAAACTTTACTGACGTTGAAATTTTAATGAAGTGTATCTGATCTGTTGTTTGAAGCAAGGAATCTCAACATATGATTGAAACTAAGGTTTATAACTTATTGTAAATCATTCCCACATTTATATCATGAATATATGATTGTAAAACATTCATATAGCCTTATCAGTAATAAAAATGATTTCAATGCATTCTGTAGTGGATATTATGAACTTTTACACTGTAATTTGACTCTATTATAAAGCTATTGTATTTGCCTTGGCTTTTCAAAATAATCTAATTATTATTAAATGTGAGGTGTTTATAATTTCACAGGCTATAATGTACATGATGAACAAGGGGTCAATTAGTATTTTTGTATTGGTGTGTTAGATTTTGAAATGAATAATTTAGCCAATTTACTGATATAAAATTACAATTCCAAATGCTATTATTGCAACCAGTGAACTGTCACTTCATATTTATAGTAGATACATGTAGTACTTATTTATATATTTTGTCATTGATATATTGATTTGTATTATTCTTGATATAAACAGAGTTAACTCTATTAACTCTGATATAAAACATGACTATACAGAAACACTATTTGTAGATATGCCAACATGTTGTGATAATAATAACAATGGCAATCAGATAACTACACTTACAATAGTTGAAGTGGTCTTATTTCACTTGTAATATCATTGTAAATGTGTATACCAGTAGTTTCCTTTTTTGGTACAAATCTTTATATATAAGTTTATATACTTTTTGTTCTATACTCAATAGAGTGCAAATAGTATATTCATGAAATACAAATTACTAAATACTAATAAATACTGCCAGAAGTTCCATAAAATATTCAAATATCTCACAGACATACTATATGCACTTAACTTTATATTTCACAGTCAAAATATCTTTTTAGGTAAGCATATCACATCAGAATATACATGAAATGGAGCTCTGCAGTATTCAAATAAAAAAATAGGATGAAAGGAACGCAGTAAAAGTCTATTCAACGTCTCATTTCCATTCCTCATTTCATGTGTATTTAACTAAACTATTATCACAAACCCACAGCATCTTTCTAATTAGCAGTACTGTTGATATATTTGCTGTGTTGAATAAAATTATTGCACTCTAGTGATGATATCAATAAGGGTAAAATATTACATCATGTTCCATGACATCTTGTTTTTACAGTACAGTTACAATGTTGGGTTTTAATCTGAACTGAATATTTGAGTTCTTAATTGCACTGGCTTCATGCAGCCACAATAGAATGTGAAGTAATAGTTTGTATAATTTTAGTAGTACCAAACCAATAAGGAATGCGCATTTCAAAAAACAATAAGAATACCACAGGTGTTTTCCCTCTTCTTTTTACCTACTGATCAAGGTCTAAGTCTGAGAATTACAAACTTGACATTTAATTATAATCATAATAACAATAAAGCACTTTATTTTAATAGGATAACTAGAATTACAGATGTTATTTTCATCTAGTCCCTAAATGATAATAATTAAATAGCATACATACATAACTATGCTGGTACTTGGATAGGCAAAACTGATTAGATGGCAGATAATGAGATTGTTCAATTGCTTGAAATAACAATAAATATTTAGATTATATCATTGTTTTGCAAAAATAACAATTTTAATTAAAAGGACATAACTAGGTACTACTAGCTGACAACAGGTTACAGTCGGGTATTCACACAAACACAGTCTTATATATGAGAGGAACATAAAGAAGATTGCAAATTTCTTTTATACTACTATCACAATCAACTGTCACAGTACAAACCTCATTAACTCTTTACTTGACAATTGAACCCTATTTTATAGACCATAAACTTAGACTTATTAATATATATATATTTTTAATTTATAGGGGAAGTTTATCAATAGGGACGAAAGTCCTGTAGCTTCTACCTGTCACAAAATTAGTTTTAGAAATTTTATCATTAACTTCTCGTTTCATTTTATTCATTTAGTGTACAAACATTATACCCATGAAACAAGTAGTAATAATTAATACTAAGTAGTGCTAATTAAACAATTGAAAACAATAGAATTAGCATAAAATATCACTATTTAGTACTATTTATTTTTCATGCTTTTAATGTTTGTACTCTATTGTGACAAATAGATAAATAAAAAAAATAGAAAACAAAATTTAAGTTATTGACAATTGGTCTGCATTGCAATAATTATCATGAATATTTCGATAAAATATGATTTTTATGATGCAGAAATGATATTTTGAACATTTTTTATATCCCTAAAATTGACTTAAATCATCTAAAACAGGTCAATATGAGAAAAGTGAGATGACAAATGAATTGCAGAATTGATTTTTGATATCTAACCAGAATAAAATTTACTTGATATACAAGTGAAATAAGACCACTTCAACTATTGTAAGTGTAGTTATCTGATTGCCATTGTTATTATTATCACAACATGTTGGCATATCTACAAATAGTGTTTCTGTATAGTCATGTTTTATATCAGAGTTAATAGAGTTAACTCTGTTTATATCAAGAATAATACAAATCAATATATCAATGACAAAATATATAAATAAGTACTACATGTATCTACTATAAATATGAAGTGACAGTTCACTGGTTGCAATAATAGCATTTGGAATTGTAATTTTATATCAGTAAATTGGCTAAATTATTCATTTCAAAATCTAACACACCAATACAAAAATACTAATTGACCCCTTGTTCATCATGTACATTATAGCCTGTGAAATTATAAACACCTCACATTTAATAATAATTAGATTATTTTGAAAAGCCAAGGCAAATACAATAGCTTTATAATAGAGTCAAATTACAGTGTAAAAGTTCATAATATCCACTACAGAATGCATTGAAATCATTTTTATTACTGATAAGGCTATATGAATGTTTTACAATCATATATTCATGATATAAATGTGGGAATGATTTACAATAAGTTATAAACCTTAGTTTCAATCATATGTTGAGATTCCTTGCTTCAAACAACAGATCAGATACACTTCATTAAAATTTCAACGTCAGTAAAGTTTTACTTGCCTCAACAGCAGGAAAGAAGTACAGAATTCGAGAAGAAAGCTTTAATACAGCAATTCGATTCTGGTACTGAATTTATCGATAACAAACAATGCCTGTAATCGTCTCAAAATGCGCTTCACGAAAACCAAAACATACCTTCATACATTCCTCATAGTCCTAAATATGCATAAAATAAGTTATAGCAGTTCAAGGTGGAGTTAGAACACAATTTCCTAACGTTTTTTGGATGTTTTCATATCTACTTCGTTTACCCGCCATTTTGAATTCTTCCTGAGCCCGTTACAAAATGAGTCAGCTTTGTGTACTTTACTTTATGCGCAGAAAACACATTTCAAAAAGCTCCGAGCATCGTAGAAATTCCACCAATCACGAACGAGAACCCTAGGGTCAATGTACGTCGAAACTCGCGCATGCGCGATTTTACTGGCCAATCAGCATCGGGCTGAGAGGGTCTCAAATCCGTTGTTACCAGAGGTAATGACGGGAGAGATGAACGACCGAGTTAGCCTGGGTACGAGAATGAATATAGAAAATTTTTGTTAAACAAATGTTTTGAGATACGAGTATTCTGAACTTTCATGGTTATTTGACATCTGCGAAGCAAAGGAGATTTCTCTAATTTTCTAGCAAAACGATAACATCATAACAGTTTTACTCCACAGTATGTTAATTTATACGTTTGTACATTTCGCAAATTTATGAAGTGAGCCAGACAATAGTTATTAAAAATACTGGCTCGCTTTTAACAATTTTTTGATTGGAAATATTTGGTAGAAAAAACTTAAACATAATGATTGCGACATGAATTCACTACAGATGTACTAGGTTCGATCTCAAAACACTTTTAGTAGACCCAAAAATAGATTTGCAAATCAAAGATGACTAAAATAGGATTAGCATTGCAATATTCAAATGTTTTTTTTTGATAGATAAAGTCAATAAAAAAGAAACACAAAAATAACGTAGAAATATATTTCATGCACAAAAGCGCTATCAGAACGAAATTAATATTTGCGTCCCGACGATTAAAAGTTTCGAGTTTGCGCTTGTTTTGTCATGTAGTGTGCTCGTTTCATTGAAGTGCAAACTTCTTCAAGTTAACTATAAAAATTCAGTTTGCCTCGCAAAACGATCTTTTCAAAAGCCCCGACAAGTAAAATTTACTTGTGTTTACAACTCCGATTGGCTGAGACAAGTAAAGTACTCATTAGTACATGACAGATCTGTCAGATTAGAGTCGGAAAGATTCCAGAACAGTTGCAAACGAATGCGTATTGAGAAAGCCCTCCGTACCGTATTAAATACTGAAATACGTTCGTAAATAGCAAATGTAAAGATAAATATTCACTAGCAGCATAAGAAAATAAAATGATTTTTTAAAATAATTATTATTGCTTTCGAGTTTAGCCTCCTTGTTACAATTATTCATAGAGTTTTGATTATAATGATCAGAATAAGACTTTCTAAACCCGCTACATGAGTGTCAAAAAACTTTTGAATAAGTTGCTGTAAGATTAATGCGATAATTTCAAAGCATTTTTCACGATGACCAGTGTCTAAAGTTACGTTAAGATATGTACAATGTACGCGAAGAAACGTAGGTCACGTAGCAATGAACAACAATCAAAAGTGCTTGTAGCTCAAAAAGATTGAGTTTGACAACAAAAATAAATAGCCTTTCGTTCTAAAATTACATTATAGTTGATGTACGTGTTGGCAGTATTTAGTAACGTGCAAAGAACAATGATCAGAACTATTAATCTGAACTGTCCCGAACGGTTTCATTTGGCTGGTCGTCTTGATTGTCGCGTGACAACTAAAAGTTCGAAATCTACCCGTACACAGTGATAAATTTATCTCTAGTTTGCACAAAAAAAACCGAATAGAACATTTTCACGTGGAAATAGTTTTACTTTTTGCGCGAATTAATAGAAAACTCACAAACATATGGCAGTATATAAAAAAACGAAAAATACAAAAAACAAGATGAGCCTAAGAATATTTCATGCAAAAAAGCGCGGTTCCGGAATGTTGCGTGACCGACTGAAGACAGCAGAAATCGCAGTGGATTGCAATATACATCGAATAAAGTACCAATTTCGTTTTAGTTCTTTACTATCAACACAGCCAGAACACTCTTTCTTTTCGATTTTAACGATTCTTTGATATTTCACGAACATATGTTTTACCCAGACAGTAAAGTTTACTGGAAGAATTAAAGTTTACTTGTTGATTTCGTTGTGATTGGTTGTTGACGAGCAAAGTTTACCGTGTCGAGTACCAGCTTAAAATACTCGACTGTGATTGGTTGAGAGTAGCGGTAAAGTTTAACCTTTCGGGTAAACTCACACTCTCCATAGTGGTTTTTTCACCTCCATAGTCATTTTGGCCAGTGTTTCTAGTAATTTTCAGAAATTTTCAGCTAACATGGTTGACTTTTGCTGTGTTGGCCTCATTCCCCTACTACAGTACAGGGCCTCTATTGATGACAGTTACGGTATTACATTTTTGTAAATACTGAAAGAGCTACCCTGTTTAAATAAAGGAATCTATCTTTCTACAATGTAGGGTATCCTTACCTTGCGGCTGATGAATCCTTTGCAATCTTGGTGATCTTACCATCTTTGTACACAAATCCAACATGGCCAGAGCTATCTTTCTGTAGTACAATGGTGCGCTCAAATGGTCTACATAACAAACAATAGTTTACTGTCAGATAAATAGTACTGGAAGTTACATTATGCATGTAAACAATATCCTGACATATGAACTTGAAAAAAAAATTATCATGGTCATGATCATAATTGGTCACCATGGCTACCAATCATGTAGTCATCACTATCAGTGTTGTTGGTATTATCATCACTGTCACCTTTGACCAACAAAATTTCTATCATCATTATAATAAACTTATTATATATACTTTACCTGTCTCTGATGGCAAATACAATTCTCTGTGATGATGCATTCTTCAGTTTCTTCATAGCCTTATCAGTATCAAAGCCTGCCATGTTTTCTCCATCAATTTGCAAGATCTGATCACCAAACCTCAAGCCACCCAGAGAACTAGGGGAATTAGAATGAACGAATGCCACAAATATACCCTTGTTAACTGCACGGACTCTAAGTCCCACCTTGCCATTATTGTCTTTACAAAGGATCACCTCACGGATCCCTCCCTTGATTTCTGACCTTATAATACCAAGGTTGTTACTTCCACTGACAGGAGCAATGGCTCCAGAAGTGGTTCGTGGAACAACAGCATTACCACCACTTGGAACAATTGCACCATTCTAGATCAAATAAATCATTTGGGTTCAAAATAATTGTCAAGTAACATCTCATCTTATGTGCCACAAGGATTAAACTAGTGTAACATACAAATGGGTCAAAACACAGTATTTTGGTTCTCTGTTCCCCTCCATAACACTTGTCATTTGTTATTGTGACCAAGATACAGATGTTTGTATATGATACCTACAATTACTACAGGCACATGAGAGTAAACAAATATACAAACATCTGTACCTTGGTCATAATAACAAATGTCAAGTGTCATGGAGGGGAACAGAGAACCAAAATACCGAGTTTCGACCCAAATACAAACAAATGACAAATTCATTTTATTTTCTATTGTTTATATTATACACCAATGCAGCATAAATTAGTTTAGTATCTAGTTTCCATTAATATAAGAACTAAGAAATGAAGTTTAAATCAGAAAGAAAGTGCTTCCAATCACGACTGCTTTTCAACTTACATAGTCAGGTACATGTCTTCTCATTGATTCTTCTGATACATCTATCCCCATGTAATCAGACAGTGATGGGTACAGACCGCTGGATGGCCCTGGTGCAGGCCCTGGTGCTGGCCCTGGTGCAGGCATGCCAGGAGCTGTGGGTTGAGGCTAAAAAAAATACAAATTACATTAATAAACTAAGATATATGATAAAGTAATTAACTCTATACTTAGTTAATATGAGATTAAATCTAACGAGGCCAATAAAAATATTTTAATCGGTAATAACACCTAATCAGAAGAATAAGAATCTGGCTCATGTCTGAAGAACTCAAATATTTTTTTTATTTTTCACATAATTAAAACAAATTAAATCATTTATCATTTATCATACATGTACTAAAAAGTTAAAAAATAACTAAACTTCGTCAGTAAAAACGTAGAGAAATTCTTCAGAATGACTATATCAAGTAGGTTCGTACTATTGGAGCCGTACTATTTTAAGAACTGACATGAGCATTCTAAACACAACCAGTGATGCAAAACATGAAATTTGAGACAGTATTTTCGATTGCACAATTATTAAACATTTTCAATATTTGACATTAAGTATAAAAACTCAGTTAAATATATAAATATGCTTACCGCATATCCAACAGCTTGGTGTTGAGCTTGCATTTGTTGGGCCTAGAGTAAAATGAAGAAAAATGTTCATGTCAAATAACGTCATGAAACGGCAGCCATTTTGAGTTTGATAACAGCTCGATTCAGTTTCGAGGAACAGGAAAAGCCAAAACAACGTCCCTGTAATTTCGACATCGCTCTGTATTAACGTGAGGATATCATTCTTTTAGCTGTAATAATAACCTTGTATGATAACAGCAGTTTTTAGGTACATAAAAGTACGAAAATGTCTCAAAGTACAAACGTCCCCATAGTCTGTATGTTTATGTCAATAAATAAGCTAAAAGTGCAAGAAAATACCTGAGCTTGGGCCATTTGGTCAACTTTCATGTCTTCGAGCGATGGATAAAGAGACATTTTGTAATTTTTTTTTCCTTGTGATCAATACAATCTCTATTCAACGAGAAACTTTTGTATGATTTTGCGTATTTTACGAAAAAGGAACCTTTTTATCCAGCACCAAGCGAAGAGAGGCTATTTTAAGAACAGAACGTCATTTTCAAATTCACGTGAGTATGTGCGTCACATTTTCTACCGAATATGGTTATTTTATCCTTTTATGGAAAAATTACGTCATTTTATATAATCGTCAGAAATATGATGCTCGTACTTTGCTCGTGACCTTTTTCCAGGTTCGTATCCCGACAGACACCATTGCGTTCCATAAATGGGCATTTCCGGAAATACGAGAACACTACGAAGAGTTTTTCGTTTTTCGCGCCAATGAGCAAAATCAAAATGGCTGCCGTGCAGTAGTGTGTTGTGTTGAATTTTGTTGAATTAATTGATTGCAATGGACACGCTTATAAAAACTAAAGCAAATCGATATGTCAAAGTGAAGTTGCAACATGCAGGTGCAAAATGTGTCTCGTTTGGTGAAATAAATCAATGTGGTTGTGTAGATGGTTATGTTACAGGTAGGTAGGGGAAAGACATATGCATAAAGCCAAAGCTTGTTTTGTATTTTGTTTATAAATTTAAACTTATTTGGACTACAGAAGATTATGGCAATGAAATAGCACAATATTTGGATGGATATTAATCTATAAATTGCTTTTGTTTTCAGTGTTTTATTTGTGTGTGTGAGCCAACTCAATAGTTCGTAAACTGAAATATTCAAACTTTCACGACATAAGTAATTTGTTCTTCAACTTGCCTATTTTGGATCATTTCAGGTGTTGTTACCAAAGCTTTTCCTGTATTCAAGCACTCACATTATGGAAAACTACGAAAGATCATTTTGATTGAGATGAACCAAGATGATGCCAATGATGATGATGATGATGATGATGACAACATCTTTGAACATAAAGAACTGTCATTATTCACCCGTGGGAATGTCGCTGAGAAAACTGCAGACATCAAAAAAGGAGATATTGTTGTTTTAGAGAAACCTTTTGTAGAATCAACAGACAAACAAAACCCAGTTTATCATCTTGCTGGAGATAAGAAACTGTCGGATATATGTATCTGGGTAATCCATAAGAATATTGCTTCATTACTTGTAGCAAATAATGAGCAAGAAACAACAGATAGTTCAGAAACTATTCATGATGATTCCCACGAAGCTCTCCAAGCTGTTGACAGTCCTACTGAATCTGCAAGTGATGATTTGGCAAGTGGTGCTGATCAGCATTCACCATCAATTTTACAGGGAACAGCAGCATTAAAAAGCAGTTCTAAATCCACCAAGACAGTTGCCAATAGGCAAAGCTCAAACAGACTTCCTGTCAATGGAGATACTGTGAATCCACAGCAAGTAACAAGAAGTGCATCAAATAAGAAAATTGGTGAACTTTCTGTAAGAGTAACTAGATGCAGTGCCAAGCAGAATAGTGACAAATCACCATTGAAGCAGGTTGTGACTGATAAAGAAAGTACTCAGTCACAGAAGAACAAGGTTAACCTTGACAATGGTGAAAAAAGGAGACTGAAAAACTCAAAACAAGCTCATGAAGGTGAGAAGAAAAATGCACCACAGTCAACAAGAATAACCAGAAGTATTGCAACTAGGAGTGAACAAAGTGGTAACACCACAGAAACTGAACAAAGAAATACCTCAACTGAGTCACATGTGGCCTTGAGAAATAACTCAAAAGAAAGAATTGATAAAAAGAAGATGTTGTCAAAGAAGAACTCTCAGGAAAATACTAGCAGAGGCCCATTCACCAGAAGAAGGTCCAAAGGCATGTTAAAAAGAAACCATCAGAGTTCTTCTGAAGATATATCTGAATTCTCATCCAGTGAAGAACATGATTCAATGTCAGACTCTGATGTATATGCAACAGGTTCCCATGCAGCCAAAATAGGAACAAAGAGAAAACTGTTCGGACACAAAGGGATCTCAAGTACACCTAGAGATGACCCTGATATCAGAAATGTTGTTATGTTACAAAGTGTTCAAAAAAATTCACCAAAGAAACAAGTAAGCAAGAGTCTACAGCATTCCACAACAGCACTTAATAACACAAGAAAGAACATTGATTCAGACATTGCCCAAAGTCCTAGTCATAATCTAAGGTCACATGTACAGTCTTCAAATATTAAAACTAGGAACATTCAGCCACCCAAACCAGCAAGTCCAAGATCTAATACACAGTCAACAAACACTGCTTCTTCTTCTGATAATGATAAAGTTGTTTCTAACATTCATAGTAAAAGTAAGAACATCCAGTCCCCCAGACCAGCAAGTCTAAAGCGTATCTTAAGATCAAATGCACAGTCAACAAACAGTGCTTCTGCTGCTGCTGATGAGGTAGTTCTTAACATAACCAGTAAAAGTAAAAACATCCAGTCCCCAAAACCAGGAAGTCCAAAGCGTATATTTAGAAAAAATGGACAGTCAACAAACAGTTCTTCTGATGATGATGAGGTAGTTCTTAATATAACCAGTAAAAGTAAAAACATCCAGTCCCCAAAACCAGGAAGTCCAAAGCGTATCTTAAGATCACAAGCATCTAATGTTGTCCTTTCACCAAAACGAAATTCACCACGAGGGAATAAACCTTCAACACAAAGCGTCATGTTCCACCCCCAAGAAAATGAAAAAGCTACAAGCAATAGCAAAAACCAACAATCACCCAAATCACTAAGTCCTTCTAAGAACTTAAGAGCACATACAAAAGGGCCTGACAATGTAAATCCAGATGTTGCAGGGAGTGAGCAAAATGATAAACCTGATTCACAAGGAAACAGTCGACCAACAACACCCAGTGGCTCATTTTACCAGAAAAGAAAAAGTCAGTCTCCCAAACAAGCAAGTCCTGTCAAAAAATTGAGGTCACAAACAAAATCGCTTGACACTGAACATGCTGATGTTGAAATGAGTGAAAATGAAGAAATGAATTCACAAACAAGCAGTCGAACGTCAACTCCAAGTGGCATGTTTCAGCTGAAACTAAAGAAACTTTCCATGAGCAGTAAAGCAAAGGGTTTAGGATCAGGTGATTTTTAAATGATTTCATACAATAATTGAAAACCTTTTTTTTAACCCTTTAGAGCAAATATATTACCGGTATGACTGTGAAAAATTCAGTGTCATGTGCATGCCTTGGATTAACTGTTATGTTTCTTGAAGTTTTTGTCATGCCTTGTGACTGTGTTTGTGCTGTGTCAGAGTTTTTCATAGTTATACAAAATCTGCTCTGAGTCAAAACAATGACTTAAAAGATATATAATCAAATAGCATAAATGTTTGACACTAATAAAAGTCTTGGTGAGATTAATAATCAATTTTATAAATAGTATTTCTTTGAGGAATAATGGGCAGCTCTATTGTTTATTTGATATATGACTTTCACCTAATTACTGATATTGACTTTATAGGTGATGGGGATGTGGCACAGAAACAATTGGATAATACCCACCAATCAAGCACCATAAACCAAACAATTGATGGACCACAGTCAAAAAACAGTAGTGATATGCCATCTCAAGCTAATACCCATAATGCAACTTGTACTTCAAGTATCGATGATGCACCCAGCACTTCAAGTACTACTACTTCCCACAATGCACCAAGTACCTCGAGTAGCCACAATTTACCAAGTACTTCAAGTGCCCATAATGTGCCAAGTACCTCAAATACCAATAATGCACCAAGTGCCCATAATGTGCCAAGTACCTCAAATACCAATAATGCACCAAGTGCCCATAATGTGCCAAGTACCTCATTGAATACCAATAATGCAACAAGTACCCATAACACACCATGCACATCAACTTCCCAAAACGCACCAACTACCTCAAGTACCCACAATGCACCAAGCACTTCAAGTACTGTTAATGCACCAAACACATCCAGTACCCACAATGCTCCAGGTACTTCCAGTACTTCAGATGGTAACCCACAATCTGACCTCAGGGGTTCTTACTGTGTTCCTAGTGGCTACACCAAGCTGTCAAATGTTCAACTAGGCACTGTTGCAAATGTGTATGGTGTGGTTAAATATTTCAAGCCTCCATGGAAATCTAGAGGAACAGATATGTGTTCTGTAGTGGTTCTGGCTGATCCATCCACAGACGACAACTTGGAGTGTGTGTTGTTCAACAAAGATGCTGCTTTTCTACCACAAGTAAGGAGAATTGGAGACATAGTGAGATTACACCGCATGAACATCAAAAGATACCAGGATAAGTTTCAGGCCTTGTCAACAAGAGGTTTCTCAGCCATTGCCTTTGATCGTGATGTTAGCATCCCAGTATCTCAAGATGTAGCAAGGTTTTCTACAACTACTTTCACTTTTGACAACAATGACAAAGACATTGTAAAGACACTAAAAGAATGGCGTGTATCCCTGCCTGACTTATTTGAGCCTGCAAAGTTTCTGACTGTCTCAGAAGTAGAACCTGATTTATACTTTGATATTGTTTGCCAAGTTAAGGGGGTTTATAAGCAGAAAAACCTTGATTGCATATGTCTCAAAGTAACTGATGGCACAGATCCAAATTATGAGATCAAAAGCTGTGATGGTGATGATTCCTTCGATACAACTGTCGCATCTGACCCAAATCAATGTCCCTTTACAACTTTTGATGTGTATCTCTACGGCGACCATGCGATGCTTCTCTTGAACTTAAAGGTTGCCAATAGTGACATACTGTTGCTTCATAATGTACATTCTACTGCTGTTCAAGGAGGGCCTGTCGCTGGTCTTCTTGATGTCATTGAGCCAACTATTGAACTGTGCATGCACAGGGGCTCTGAGTATGGTAGAGGACTTTCTATTCTGAGTCAAGACAGTAGTGATGCACAGAACCTTTTACAAAGACTTAGTCAAACCCCATAGGAGAAACATTGTACATAAGAATAGCTCTTTTCTTAGTTCATAATTTTTTGCAGTTTTTGATTTCTGCAAACTCAGACATTCCATCAACTAGTTTACTGTGAAATATGTTTTTGGCTGCTGCCAATTAGAGTAAGCTGCTTTGCAGTCCTTTTAGGTTTTTGATTCATGGCACCAAAAATATATATCACAAATAGCCAATGGAATGTTTAGGTAATTGCAGAAAGCTGCAGTAAATTGCCCACTTCAGACTTTATTTTTAGAACTTAAACTTAGTAATTAGATGTTCTTTTGTACATTTTGGAAACTTTCACAACAATTATTTTACAAATGTTTTTTGGGGTTCTACTGTAACGAAATATTGTGAAATGTTTTATATAGTCTCAAGCTACTTAAGGCCTGGGTTTTAAACGTATATCCGATAAAATCAATTTTGCATGTTACGGCATAAAGATCTGCAAGAAAATACTCAAACTTGGCACAATGATAGATATTGGTGACGTTTGTGATCTTAACATAAGTTTTTCAACACATAGTCGTCACGTGACCAACAACGTCAGAAATACGTTTTTTTCGCTTTCCGGCTCTGAGCTTTACTTATAGAAACGAAATATTTAGTTAAATATTTTAAAGTGAGGTCCTTCTATATAAGTCTGCTTGGCGATTTGGTTTTCACTTATGGGATGTGGAGTTATTTGGAGAAATAGGGAAATTGACTTAGGTCACGTGACCTATTTCCTGTAATATCTCCTTAACAGAAAACTATAGTCACGATCGCCAGGTAGATCCTTGTGGAGACACAGTATTGAAGTGCATTCGGTGTATTTATTTAAAGTGTTTGATAAAACTCGCGACCGGAAAAAAATAAAACTATTTTGTCACAATAATTCACCTCTCTGGTCATGTGACCACCGAAACAGCAAACTTACCATTTAAGGTCCTTTATTTTATCAATTGCTATTTATGTGCCAAATTTGAATCATTTCTGTTGAGTTGGTTTGGAACTGTGGAATAATTTATTTTTCTTCTGGATTTGACTGCCAACCCAGGCCTTAAGTAGCTTGAGGTATAAAGTAGTTAATAATAAACCTGTATATTGTACTCTCATAACAGTTGCCCAGATAAAAAGGGAAGAATTCTAAACGTCATGTTTCTTAAATATTCATTATGATTGCAAGTTAGTTGGCTATGGGAATTCCATGTGCATGAATATTCAACATGGATTAGTGTACATGGCATTTGGACGAGTTGAAATATGTTTTAGCTGGACAACCTTTCTGCAAACAACTGTATATTGTACATAATGTGTAAGTTACAATTCTGTCTCTGACTTAAAAGCTTAAAAAACTTACCACAAATTAAGATTTGTCAGAATATTTACTGCAGACCAAAAGTCTTATTTGAATTTCATTATAAACAGGTTCCCATTTAAATCTGTACTTTCCCATTTAAATCTGTACTTATGCAAATTTTGTTGATGTGTGCTAAACACACAGATCAACCAATCAGAGAAGTTCACTTCAGAAATAATATACTCTGATTGATTGATCTGTGTGTTTAGCACACATCAACACAATTTGCATAAGTACAGATTTAAATGGGAAAGTACAGATTTAAATGGGAACCTGTTTACCTCACTAAATCAATCACAAACTTTTACTTACTTCTTATTGTGTTTCTATTTATAAGTAGCCATAACATTGAGTTGGGTTCACTGTAAAAAGTGATCAATTGAACCAAGTGCAAATTACATAACCCTAGGCCCATGGGGTAAGTAGTAGTTCCAATTACCGGCAAAATAGTTCTTAGTCCAAGTTCACTTCTTTTCAGAATCAACTTTAGTTTAAATAAATAATTGAAATTGTTCAATGAAATACAGATACATGAGAAAAATATCTGCTGCGTATCCAGCATGGTTGGTAGTTGTGGTGTAGTGGTAATTGTAAGTAACATGTTGGACTAGAAAGCCAAACCTGCGGGGTTCAATTCCCGCCAAGGGCATATGATATTTTTCTCATGTATTTGTAATTAGTTTAAATAGTTGGAAACTAGTAAGAAGCCTACTTTTCATTTAATATTTATTTTATCAGCATTTTCATTTATAAACTATGTGAACAAGTTTGTTATGTCTTACATTATCTTTAGTTGTGTGGTTACAATTAATAAAGATGATGATGTCAGTATTAACATATCTGTCAACTTTTCTTCAAATTGAGTACACAGACCAGAGAGGGGGTACGGGGATGGTCAGTGCAAAAATGTCTATATTTATATTGGGCTTTTTTAAGCAAAAGAGCAAAGATAGGTAGAATAGGTAGGCAGTCATTTAAAGATTTACACATAGTCAGCTAAATGTAAGTAATTTTACCAAGCCAGCACTAAAGTGATTTAACTCATGGCATTCAATTGGATCAGGAAGTTGGTCAAATCTGGATTAAAGCCAAGCCCTAGCCCAAACACTAACCATAGGCCAGAAAATTAATTGTAATCCTAGCCCCAAAACTCTAAGGTATCACCAACGGGTGACAAAAAGCTAGGTCATATGCCTCATATTTTTGCTGTTACAGCTATTCTCAGTCACACATGCCTGTTCACTATAATAATAATAATAATAATATGTTTTAGGGGCATATAACTATTGTCTCTATGCTCTTACAATGAAATAAAACGATAAATAAAACGATTTAGATGAGAGAATGAATGCTTATAAAAGACAAGAATCAATTTAAGCATATACATATACAAGACTGTCACCAGTAATTTAAACAATATAATTAAATAATATATAAGTATATATATATTTATAAAAAGTATTATAATAATTATTGTATGAGGTTTATATTAAAATGTATATAAATGTTTGACGCCTAAACTTGATTTTGGTGCACATCAATCAACTGTATTTCCAAGACAACACGTACCTGAAAATGTCTGTTGCAGATCAGCAATAAACTTGTTTCTGAGTTTTTAAACTTGTTTTTGAGAGTTTCTGCTCGTAAAATAGGTTAAATCGATTTTAATCTCTCCAATATTGATTTTCGAGTATTCCAGGAAGAAAAGGTTTCATAAAAGACAAATAGAAGATTCAATTCTATCAAAGTATAATTTAAACAATTTATTTGTAATACTAATTTATCACAGTCCGCAACTGACTATTTTGGCTGAGTTTCCTTGGAAATATCATTGATTGACGTCCATGAAGATCCGGTCTAGACAGCAATGTTTTATAGTGAACTGACACGTGTGACTGAGAACAGCTGTAACTGTTGAAAGTGGTCCTGGTTTGAGCCACAATATTTTTTTCCAGCAGAAAACACTAATACAAGTTCTATAGAGTGCAGAGGTGAAAACTTTATTGTTCTTCACATAATTCAATTTTTTTCCTTCAACCTCCCCTCCCCTTCCCAATCATCCTCAAGATGACACAGGAACCCCGCAACTACAACAAGACCCTCCCTGCCCCTACTGCATGTGGAGCGTCTCGTGACATCTGGTCTAGTTCTCATAGCTTGCACCAATCTATCACATTGATTTAATAATTTAGCTTGTCCAGAACAATATTCTCCGTTTGACTTCAAGCAATACTGACAGGATCCCTTGTAATACATCTATAAGTCAAACAAACGACCACTGGAGACTGCATAATTTGTGGAGCGACCAGTGCGAAAGTTGAAGATTTGGTTATCCCGGGGATAAATATGCACCATTCCAACCTCGGTTCAAGTGCTACGAATTACATGTAATTATTACTTTACACGGATTTCTCTCTAAAAGGAGAACTTTTCAAAAACTTTACAAGAGCGTTTCTACTGCTACAATTTATAGTTTGATGGAGTTGTGTGCTCACAAATTGATGGAGTGAATTAGCAATTATTAACTTTCACCAAAGGCGAGGAGATTTCATCCTACACAAACACTGACTACGGATTCATCGAGATGATAAAACATCAGTAGCTCATTGCCTTGGAAGTTTTATTGCTACCAGCTGTTTCTGAGTGAACTTTGTATTTGTTTACAACCTCTCACAGACTTCGTTGTCGGCATGGCCGTCCCACGTTGGTCCTTTGTTGTTGTGTTGTTGTTCTTCTGCACAGCAGTGAAACCCGCGCCTTTAGATGAATCCCTCGTCAAATCATGGTCGCAAAAAGTGGAGGAATATTTGTTAAAGTTAGCTGAAGAAGGCTTAAAGACTCAAGAACTTCAAAAACATTACGATGAAGCGATTTATAGAGTCGAAGACAAGAAAGGCTCTGCAACTGTCAACTCGGTCAAAGCAAGGCTTGGGAATTATTTCGTGAAAAAAGAGCAAGCAGCTCGGGTAAGCATAATAATTCTACTTGAGTTAACTTCTCTTTCTAAAGATTAACTAAAGCTTGCGGGTAATTCTTTAAACCTAAGACAAAATGTTCAAGGTTTGACAGAGTTTAATACATGTTCTTGTGTTTGGTTGGGGAGTGGTTGCACGAACTGTTAATATACTGATGAGATCCTGCAAACACTGAGATTTCGCTTTTTAAATGATTCCCCTTTGTTGTTGTTGTTTTTTTCGTAAAAAAGATCACTGACATTCATTATTTTATTCAAATATAAATATTCTTTTATTTTTGATAATTTTCTTTTATAAATTAATTAAACTCTTTCATTTTCCATTTTATTTCCATCCTTCCATTTTTTCAACAATATGTAATTTGACAAAAAATTATGATAATTATAAAGATTAAGAAAGGGCAATCTCTATTTTATCTAAAATTAATCAATCTCCTATACAGTATTTAGTTTTCCCATTTCCTTAATTATCTCTCTCATATTCTTGATTTTCAACATAATATTTTTATTCAGAAAGCATTACTTGTTAAAAAAATTTTAAAAACAATCCTTTCTTTTTTATTTTTCATTTGATACAAATTGCTTTTTTTTGTTATTAAATTTTTTGTTATTTTCACAAGATGCCTATATTGAAAATGAGAAACATCTGTTTCCAACTTAGCGCAATCTATTTTAACATTACTTGTATTTCTTCATTTAATAAAATATTATTTCCTCTAACCTTATTTTGCACCTGATTAAACTTATATAGAAGCTACACTAAAAAGCAGATCAAATTAAATTTATAAATTCCAATAAATTTTACTATTCAAGCCAACACAATATTACTACTAGCGTTATATCAGTTCAAAATTACTTATTTATTTCCAAAGTTAACTTCCAAAGTCAGTATAAGAAAGGCTTAGCAAATGTTAGTTTTGTTGGGATCAATATCTGCATTATGTTAATATTTAGTAATATATTGTTTGTATTATTACATTTTCAAATTTCCAAGCACATTTGCCCATGGAAGTGACAGGTGTTGGACAGTTTTAGATGTTGTCAGACTCTTGTGTCAACATAAGGAAGTCTCAATGACTTTAAGACGCAGGATATTGAATTACTAATAGGTGATTCATTTTAACTCAGGGATTTTGTTCTAATTGAATTTTGTAGACTTGGAAGACGATACAGAACATAAAAAAATATATATGCCACCATTGTTGTAACATACCTTATTTTATCAAGATTATTGTTCATTATTAATATAAATACACAACTTAGTGATTATAGAAAATTGGGTATGGTGATTGGTCACGCTTTTAGAAATAAAACAATTAACAGTTTTTCTTCAAAATTTTTTATTTTTTGTCCTTTTGGAAATTATCATTTGTATATTTATACTAATTAAAAATAATTATCTACCTCAGGTTCAGTTAATAATCTTGACAATGATATTCACCTCTTCTTCAGTAATTTTTGTTAATTAATTAATTATTATTATTATATTATTATTATATTATGTTATTATTATTATATTATTATTATTATTATTATTATTATTATTATTATAATTATTATTATTATTATTATTATTATTATTATTATTATTATTATTATTATTATGGCAAGTTTTATTTTCTTTGGTGTGTCATAGTTACATTAACAAGCGGACAATTACGTCTGGGCTAATTAAGTACATTTTTCTTTACAAACGTTTAATCCGCTTATGTATATTCATAAAACGTTTTAACGATGTTTGCGTTCTGGCAGATAATCCATTATTATTATTATTATTATTATTATTATTATTATTATTATTATTATTATTATTATTATTATTATTATTATTATTATTATTATTATTATTATTATATTATATTATTATTGTATTATTATTATTATTATTAATATTGTTATTATTTTTAATATTATTATTATTCATTGTTGTTGTCATAATCATAATCAATCAACAACATCAACATCAACACCATTGTAATTATGATTGTACTGTTTATTATAAATCGTTATTATCATTATTTTTAATTATTGTTATTGAATGTCTTTAGAAATTAGCAGAGCAAGTGCAACTTATACATGACCAGTTTTACGTTAATGAAACACTTCGACAAGAAGCAAAAGTGAAATATCTCAAAAACATAGGCAGAAAGTACTATGCTGATAAAGACATTATCAAAACACTTCCTGATTTAGAGTTTGACACGTAAGTAAATAGTTTTTATTATCTTAATCAAGTATCTTTCCTTCATTCATTCATTCATTCAATATTTCATTCTATCATTCATGCGTTTATTTATTCACTCACTCATTCATTCATTCATTCATTCATTCACTCATACATTCTTTTCTTCAGTCAGTCATTCTTGTGTTTGTCCATTCTTTTGTTCATTCATTCGTTCATTCTACTAATCATTCATTCATTCATTTACTCATTCATTCATTCAATCAATATTTCATTCTATGATTCATGCGTTTATTTATTCACTCACTCATTCATTCATCCATTCACTCATACATTCTTTTCTTCAGTCAGTCATTCTTGTGTTTGTCCATTCTTTTGTTCATTCATTTGTTCATTCTATTAATCATTCATTCATACATTCACTCATACATTCTTTTCTTCAGTCAGTCATTCTTGTGTTTGTCCATTCTTTTGTTCATTCATTTGTTCATTCTATTAATCATTCATTCATTCATTCATTTACTCATCCATTCTATCATCCATTCATCAACTCATTCTTTACTCATTTAGTCATTCCTTATTTCATTCATTCCGTATTTCATTCATCCATCCATCCATTTATTCATATATTCATTTATTCATTTGCTCATTTATTTATTAATTTTTTCATCTTATTCATTCTTTCTTCCATATTATTCATTCATCTCATTTATTTGCTCATTTTTCATTCCTTTCTTCATTTATTTACTCATTCAGTCTTTTAACCATCAATCCATTCATTCATACATTCAATAACTCATTCAATATTCTATTTTTGTCCATTCAGATTATTCAAATTGAGGGTCAGTAAATCACAGAGTGCTGTGAAAATATCTGATCAGGTTGTAAGGAATTCTGAGAATGTTATTGATACTGTCTTCTGGTCAGCTGCACTTGATGAAATATTCAAAAAAAACTTGAAAGAAGATCCTGAGTTAAGGTACAAAATAATTCAGAAAATCTAAACCTGTTATCTGAAGGAAAAACTAATCGCTCAACATTAGGAAACCTATAAATAAATTAATTTTAGTTCAATATGAAGTAAATTATATATTGTTAAATGAAACACTAAAAAATTAATTCTCTAAGTGCTGTTTACTGTGCTAAAGCAAAGTTTACTTGGAGTAAAGAGCTGTTTCTTTTAACTACTGTAACCATGGAAACACTCAGGGTGGATCTAGGATGTGTCCCTAGTGGCACCTCCTCATTTATCCCTATTTTATTTAAGACATTTAAGGACCAGACAACCCTAAAACCACAATTAGCCCAGTAGTTAGTTCATTTGCAATTAGGACACCCCGCCCCTGACAAATGTCTTGATCCATCCCTGACACTTATGACCAATCATGTTGCTCAAAGACAGCCATATGGTCCAGTGATTTCCATAGTAAATCTCTCATATATTTTTCCCCAGGTGGCAAAACTTTGGTTCAGTTGAAGGCGTGCTACGCCAGTATCCTAGCAGCGAATGGCAGACTAACTTTGCTGGCTTTCATATTGATTATGATCCTCGTATGCGACCATGGTATATTGGTGCTACTTCAGGTCCCAAGGATATTGTCATTGTTATTGACTGTAGCTATTCTATGAAGGGCAAGAGAATACGCATGGCTAAAGAGGTGGCAAAGACTGTCTTGAATACTTTGACCAAACAGGATTTTGTGAATGTGATCTGTGGAAGAGCAAGTAATTGGGATGAGGTTGGAAAGTGAGTATTTAAGTTGTTCGCAACATACTGATTGTGGATGGAATCCAAGTTTTTATGTTGTGTTGATCTATACCATTTTGTGAAACAGAGTGCCACTGATACTCTCAAGGTTGGGGAGTGTAGTTAAGAAGGATGCAGTGCACAATGGCATGCTTATGCAATGCAAAACACTAACTTTAGTATTGTCTTCCAAGACAGTTAGATCACCAAAAATGATATATCATATAATGGCTATATCTTCTCAGTGTTGAAAAAATGTAATAAGGGGTCTCTCATTTATTAGTGTATGGGAGGGGATTGGCAAGGTGCAATATTGAGGGGGGCCATGTCTTTTTGGAAGCTACAGTATAATATTTGGAAAAGACAACAGGTGATATTACCAACTCCCCCCATACACTAATAAATGAAAGCCCCCTAAAGGACAATAAGAGTAGAATAGACTTGAGTAAAGTACAGTACATAATAGTAAAGAACAGTATGTTTAAGTAGGGTAAAGTACAGTACAGTACAAAACAGCTCTTACTGTGCGACTCGTCATACCGTAGTCACTTACACAAACTTTTGATGAATTTTTGACATTATTTTGACATTTTTCCATCTCAATGCACCAATTACAGACATCAAAGTTTCTAAAGTCTCTACCTCTCGATATAAACTTGTCCCTGATTGGATGAAAAAATGGCGAAAAAATGGCAAAATAATGGCAAAAAACTATCACAAGTTTTGTAAGTGACTATATGGTACGGCGAGTTGCACAGTAAAGTGTATTATCTCTCTATATTTACATTTTTTGGGTTATTGTTATTTCAAGGTATTATAAATATGACACAGAAGTATTGAGTTGCCAAAAAGACAGACTTGTACCTGCATCGACATCACACAAGAAAGATCTTGCAGAGAAAATAGACAGTCTTAAAGCTGGTGGTACTAGTGAACTTAAGTAAGTTGATAATGATAACAATGACTTTAATAATGGAGGATTCATAATGACACTTTGCTTTCACTTCTCCCCCTTTATTCTCGCCTGAGATCCTCAAGTTCCTTAGCACAGTTTGTTCCAAAGTTCATCTTCCTGGCGTTAGCTTGTCCCTCCCTCCTCACATGAGTGCCTCATGTTCTAAGCACAGTGTGTTCCAAAGCTCACCCCTCCCTTTCACTTCTCCCCTTCTCTCTTGTTTGAAAGCCTCAGGTTCCTAAGCACAGTTGTTCCAAAGCTCATCTTCTTGCCATTAGCTTGTCCCTCCCTCCTCGCCTGATGCCTGAACTGGGTTTGCAGTTAGACAACATTAGATATAGAAGAAAGCAAACCACTATGCCAGTTGAATGACATATCACACCATTGATAATGGCAAGCTGATGTTCCAAATGTATGCCTGCTAATTACAGCGGCGTACCAGAACAATTTCAAAGGGGATGACTATTAACTCTAGGCATCACATAGTCTTATTTAAGTCAATGATTAGCCATTTAATGATATAGTAAACAGGTTCCCATTTAAATCTGTACTTATGCACATTTTGTTGATGTGTGCTAAACACACAGATCAACCAATCAGAGAAATTCACTTCAGAAATAATATACTCTGATTGGTTGATCTGTGTGTTTAGCACACATCAACAAAATTTGCATAAGTACATATTTAAGTGGGAAAGTACAGATTTAATGGGAACCTGTTAGTAATGGAAACTAGAGAGTAAACTAGTATAGGCTGCCTCTGTGTTTGATATAAACGATAGGTACTATAATGAAATTTGTAACATGATAAAAAAATGTTGACTTAACTCTACTGAAGTTTCGAGCTTTAGGCCTTCGACTTTTGCTCCAACAAAGGGCTAAAGCTCGAAACGTCAGTAAAGTCAAGTCAACATACAGTGTTATGTCACACACAGTGTTACTATCGTTTAATGATATAGTATTTTGTTGTTATTTGTTTAGGAAGGCTTTCAAGATAGCATTCAATCTTCTACAAGGCAGAGCAAGAACAGGATGTCAGAGCATCATCATATTTGCCACTGATGGTCTTGACAATGATGGTGATCCAGTACGCTGTGGTACAGGCTATTATACCAGGAGTGGATATGTACCTGGTCAGCTGTGTAAATACAACTGGGCTGATGTCTGGGATGAAGTAGCTAAACTAAATAAATATATGAGACCAAAGGTATGTTGTGGCTACTGTCCCTGGCCCTGTGCACGATGTTGGTGTACAGGAGCGTTACAAAATGTGTAATGCTACGTTTTGTGTTCTAATTTTGTCATAAAATCGTCTCCAACAAAATTTGCATAAGTACAGATTTAAATGTGAAAGTACAGATCTAAATAGGAACCTGTTCTGTAAAACGGAGCACTGATGGAGAGAGGGAAGTAAAATGAGTGCACCATCAGCTCTCTGGAAGATCAGCTTTGGCTGAAGGGACTTCCAACGAAGTTGGTTTACTTTATTTCTTATAAGGGTCATTAGGAGCCGGAGAGGACTTTTTTTTGTACGAGATCTCCAGTCGAGCTAAACAATAGGTTGTGGTTTTGAGAGTTGTAAGTGTTGACAGATAGTGTTATAAGCCGTTGGGATTAGCAACCACAGTAATCCTTATTTTGACAGCGCGCGAACAAATGCCAGGTTCGGATCGTAACGAGATTAACTAAATATGGATAGTTTTTCTCAAAATATGGCATGAGCCCCAAGGTTTGGCGCGGAATACAAATCAGTGAGCGAAGGGAAATATTGCGCCAACAGACGACGAGAACTCTCCTCAAAGTCTGTTTGGTTATACCTGATACTTGTTCCGATAAGAACTGGTACATAATAGATTCAAAACTGCTTGGTATAGAACTACGGAAACTAAGGAATCTTTCAATCACTAAAGTCTTTAGTTTGATGTTGAGACCAGCTCTCTCAGAAGCAAAGCTAATGGTAATCACTTGATGTATTTTAAACAAAGCGGTTTAATCCTAACGTCATTTGCCTTCTTGTCCATCTACTTTCGAAAGGGAGCCGTAAGGTAATCAAAACAATTAACTTCGCAGATCCCGCGCAATCACAACAAAGCGCGCCAAAATCATTGTGTCACTGCAGAGCCATAATTGTTACAATGTTCCAGCAAATACGAGAGTTCGAGGATAAACTGAAAGCAAGCCAGAAAATGATGAGCAAAACGAACATCAATCCGCCGAAACAAGCCTCTACGCCGCTCAACGATGCACCTAGAAAGCGGACATATGCTGACATGAATTCGTCAGTGTGCGAGGTCAAAGGACCAAAACAGGCCTAACTTTAATAAATCCAGGAGAGTTCCCGATTGGCAAATACTTTTGATGAAAATTCAAGGACGACTCTAAGATAAATATGACGGCAAAGTCTATTCAATTTAACGAGTTTATGTCGAACCAAGGTAAAACTTACGACTTCTACTATATTTCGTACTAACAATAAACTATAGACGTTTAATTTATAAACATCTAAACATTCTACACTCGGAAAAAAGTCTAATATCATTTGTGAATGCAAATCAGCACATTGAGTGTTTAATGAAAGTAATAAATAATACATTTAATGCTAATTTTTTTCTGATGGTTTGATTGACACTACAAATTAACTTGACTAATTGTAACTCTAAAATAACCAAAATCTATAAGGTATAGAGTATTATATATACTATTAAATTAGAATGCATTCATTATATCTGTGAAACACAATTAACTATTTTATGCAAAATATTGCTAATTAAACAATAGAAACAAAGGATTTTGGACTAACTTGCGCAATTTTGTTAGCAAACTTAATTTCATTAAAATAAATATACAGCACCTTTTCCACATGTTCATGCGTAAAAATATTACTTCAAAATGAAATCTTTCCTTGGTGGTTTCTAGGTGTTGTCGCCCGAAACCAGTGGAGTTACCAGGTGATTCGCCCGTAACTCTGCGAGAGACAACGTTTTAAATTATGTTTTTATACACGTATTAGTAGCTTAGAATCGATCAATTAAATGCGTAAAAATATTACTTCAAAATGAAATCTTTCCTTGGTGGTTTCTAGGTGTTGTCACCCGAAACCAGTGGAGTTACCAGGTGATTCGCCCGTGATTCACTCTGCGAGAGACAACGTTTTAAATTATGTTTTTATACACGTATTAGTAGCTTAGAATCGATCAATTAAATGCGTAAAAATATTACTTCAAAATGAAATGTTTCCTTGGTGGTTTCTAGGTGTTGTCGCCCGAAACCAGCAGAGTTACCAGGTGATTCGCCCGTAAATCTGCGAGAGACAACGTTTTACAGTATGTTTTTATACACGTATTAGTCGCTTGGAATCGATCAATTAAATGCGTAAAAATATGAAATATTAAACTGTTTTGTTCGTGCTTGTTGGTAAAGAATAAATAAAAGACACAATATAGATTCAGTAGCAGCAACTTTTAAATTGCAAATTGTTTCACGGTCAAATAAAAATCACTCTTTGCACTCTGAACATACATGAAAGAACAAACAGTATGATATCTATGTTCTAAATTCACTTATTTTTAAAATCGTATGCGTTTGTATGCATTGTAAGCGATTATTCAAATATTTAGATTTCGACTTGGGTCGGAAAACTTGCGCTACACAAGATTGTTACACACTGTTCATTATGAACAAAATACAGTCGGCAATAGTAATTATGATTTATTTTAACCCACTACGCTAGCTTTATATTTAGTTGCTTGATTTAATCTTTTTATCTTCACAACACCTCTGCTATGTTCTCTGACCGCAGGCATTGGGATTTATAGGGCGCACAGCTTGAATCCAGCGGACCTGAGGTCCGGTGGATTCAAGCTGTGCGTACAAAAAAAAGCCATCTCCGGCTCGTAATGACTAAACACAAACTCCAAGGAATCACTAAACTGCATGCTTCATCATTAATACTTACTTCAGATTATGAATTATGTGACAAGTTAAACAATGTATTTTTACTTGTTTTGTTTGTTACAACACTAGTTGGGTCATTTCCAATATTTGCAACAAGGGATTAAAGAATAACAGTGCTTGTTTTTAGGTTCAAGCTAGTTAAAGTAATCATAAGGGCTATATGAGTCAGCTAGCATACTATTCTATATATTAAAGATAAATACTAAATTAGATGATAAAGAAAGAGTTATGAATGGTTATGAGAGCATATGAGTGTGCTCAATGTTAAGCGTATAGAGGAGGGGGTACTCCCTTTGTCCTAGTGGTAGGGGTGATTGGCGTACCTTTTAGGGTAAAAATATTTCTTGTGCATACCTTTTAGGGTCCTTTTAGGGTTCTGGATCAAAAATCAGTTAGTGAGTAACATGATTTCGTACCTGTAAGAGTCATTTTTACTCTGTTTTGTTGCTTTGTTGGGGTAGAAATCAACAAGGCTTTATCGGTTATTTTTATCTGTGCGTACCTTTTAGGGGTTGCTTGGACAAAGGGAGTACCCGCCCGGGTTATAAAATTTGATTGAAATACCTTTGGTGTATAAGTGAAATACAGATACATGAGAAAATATCATATATAAAATTTGTGCAACTACAAAAACTGTTTGTCCTTTTTTAGACTCGTATCTTCTCCTACCTGGTCAATGATGAAGGTGGTGAAGAGTTTCCAGGAAAACTGGCCTGTGATAACAATGGTTATATGAAGAAACTAGTGGAAAGTGAGAACATTATATCCCAGATGCAAGACTATTATAGTTTCCTGGCCTCTAATACCATCAGTGTTAGCAATGTTACCTGGACATCTCCATACCTGGATGCATCAGGCTTGGGTTTGATGGTTACTGTTGCTATGCCTGTTACTAGCAAGCTGACAAACAGGTTTGTAATTAGTTCATTAGTCCATAGTAATGCTAATAAAATATTATTTCAAGTATTTCTATTTGTCTGTGTTTCAGGACTATTGGTGTTGTGGGTATAGATTCAACGTTAGAAGAGATAGAGAATGTACTTCTTAACGACCAATGGGGATCTGTGTACGCATTCTTGATTAATGAAGAAGGAGAGACTATTTTCCATCCATTACTTAGGCCAAGCACAGAGGTAATGCTTTTATAATTGTAATTACAATTAGTTGAATACTCTCAAAATGTGTGTTAATGTTACTTGATAATCTCCAATAGACTAGCATCCCATCCGCAGGGAGTAAAAATACTCCTAGTTGCTTTGTGCTAATAAACTGAGTGTATAGACAAATATCATATAATTCAAAAATTTCATAGTTATAATGACTTTATGCACAAATATAAGTAAAAGACTTAGTGGGCTTTCATTTCTTAGTACATGTATGCTATTTTATAGGAGTTTAGTGTAAGCTGGACAAAATGCAGGGGGGATTTAATATTTTTAAGAGACAACAGGTGATTTTGTCTACCCTCCCTCCAAACCCCTTCCCTTCCACTCCAAAATCTGTGCAACATTTTGTGCAGCGATTACCTTACCACCGCTGTGTTTTGAATTTTTACAATATTTATCCATTATTTAATGTGACTTTCCAGCTTGTAGATGATCCAATCTTTATCCAGATTGATGACCTTGAGCAGAGGCATGGAAAACCAGCAGAGTTCACTAAAGTGAAAGAAGCCATGATTTATGGCAAGACAGGTTCTCTCAAGATAGATGACGCCATTCGCAGCATACCAAAGGGTGACTTTCAAGATGGAGTTGTCCTTGCTACAATGCCTTCTACATACTATTATGCATCTTTAAGTGACTCTGTGTATGCCTTTGCATTCAACCTGGCTGATTCTGATGCACAGTTCAGATACCCTTATAGACCAAAGGACACTTCTGATTTACCAGAAAATTACTTCCATAACATTGAAGGTTATGACTCCAAAGTAGTAAGAAAGGTATGTCAATGTGTCTCACATTATTAAGTCCTGTCCATTATTAATGTGCACTTACAAACTCTTCATAGCATTGAGAACATAATTATCTGGTCACATTTGGCCACATCTTGTATAATTGAGATCATAGCAGCACAGCACAGCACAGCACAGCGCAACACAGCACAGCACAGCACAGCACAGCACAGCACAGCACAGCACAGCACAGCACAGCACAGCACAGCACAGCACAGCACTGCGCAGCGTAACACAGCGCAGCATAGCACAGCACAGCACAGCATAGGGAGCACAGCATAGGGAGCACACAAAACTACCCCTATGTGCAGCACACTACAGTTGAACATAGCACAGCACAGCAGATAACAGCACAGGACATCATATGACAGCACAGCACTTAAAACTACATATATATTCAGTACAGCACAGCACAGTTCAACACAGTAGAGCATAGCACAGTACAGAAAACCACCCCTATATGCAGTACACTACATTTGAACACAACACGGGAGAGATCTAGACAGCACAGTACAGCACAGAAAACCTCACCATCCAACACATTTTAATTCATGTACATAAACTTTCTTTCAAACTGATGTTTTGTTTCAGGCACTTGGTGATATATATGACAGTCTTGGTGTCAAATACAACACTGAAAAATATCCTAACATCCATATAACACGTGATCACACAACGGTCCTGCTGGCACCCAAGGCATATTGTCATCCTAATGACTACCTGTTTCATTATAATCTCACCAACATCATCATTGAAGGACATAAGATTATCAATGGTATCACAAATACTACAGGCTGCCCTGATTATAGGTTTAGCAATGCTGTCAGGTAATTTATGTAATATTTATACAGCTATTGTAAATAACATTGAATACTGAACACTACTGAATAGTGCATTGCAAGATCAAAATGCATTTTGGGTCATGCAATATTGTTTAAAGTAAAATAAAATTAGTTATTCCATTCAAAACAATATATGGGCTAGATATGGGGAATCAATATTGATGAATCAAAAAAATGAGACAATGCCCTTTGGTCTTGGAATGCACTATTCATTGTCATCAACACTGTCATCTAGGCAACATTGTCATCTGCTTTCTTATCCTGATCCATAAAATGCTATTGTATTATATCCTATTCTATCCCATTTCCTTTTCTATCTTATTGTATCTCATTCCACCCTTTACTATCCTATTCCATCCCATGCTATCATATCCTATTCTATCCCATTTCCTTTTCTATCTTTAGTTATTGTATCTCATTCCACCATTTACTATCCTATTCCATCCATGCTACCATATCTTATGTTATCCCATTTCTTTTAATTTCTATCTTATTGTATCTCATTCCACCCTTTACTATCCTATTCCATCCCATGCTACCATATCCTATTCTATCCCATTTCCTTTTCTATCTTTAGTTATTGTATCTCATTCCACCATTTACTATCCTATTCCATCCATGCTACCATATCTTATGTTATCCCATTTCTTTTAATTTCTATCTTATTGTATCTCATTCCACCCTTTACTATCCTATTCCATCCATGCTACCATATCTTATGTTATCCCATTTCTTTTAATTTCTATCTTATTGTATCTCATTCCACCCTTTACTATCCTATTCCATCCCATGCTATCACATCTTATGTTATCCCATTTCTTTTAATTTCTATCTTATTGTATCTCATTCCACCCTTTACTATCCTATTCCATCCCATGCTACCATATCTTATGTTATCCCATTTCTTTTAATTTCTATCTTATTGTATCTCATTCCACCCTTTACTATCCTATTCCATCCCATGCTATCATATCCTATTCTATCCCATTTCCTTTTCTATCTTATTGTATCTCATTCCACCCTTTACTATCCTATTCCATCCATGCTACCATATCTTATGTTATCCCATTTCCTTTTCTATCTTATTGTATCTCATTCCACCCTTTACTATCCTATTCCATCCCATGCTATCATATCTTATGTTATCCCATTTCTTTTAATTTCTATCTTATTGTATCTCATTCCACCATTTACTATCCTATTCCATCACATGCTATCATATCTTATGTTATCCCATTTCTTTTAATTTCTATCTTATTGTATCTCATTCCACCCTTTACTATCCTATTCCATCCCATGCTATCATATCCTATGTTATCCCATTTCTTTTAATTTCTATCTTATTGTATCTCATTCCACCCTTTACTATCCTATTCCATCCATGCTACCATATCTTATGTTATCCCATTTCTTTTAATTTCTATCTTATTGTATCTCATTCCACCCTTTACTATCCTATTCTATCCCATGCTATCATATCCTATGTTATCCCATTTCTTTTAATTTCTATCTTATTGTATCTCATTCCACCCTTTACTATCCTATTCTATCCCATGCTATCATATCCTATGTTATCCCATTTCTTTTAATTTCTATCTTATTGTATCTCATTCCACCCTTTACTATCCTATTCCATCCCATGCTATCATATCCTATTCTATCCCATTTCCTTTTCTATCTTATTGTATCTCATTCCACCCTTTACTATCCTATTCCATCCATGCTACCATATCTTATGTTATCCCATTTCTTTTAATTTCTATCTTATTGTATCTCATTCCACCCTTTACTATCCTATTCTATCCCATGCTATCACATCTTATGTTATCCCATTTCCTTTAATTTCTATCTTATTGTATCTCATTCCACCCTTTACTATTCCATCCAATTTCTTGCTATCATTTCTTATTCTTTCCTATATTTCCTTTTCTTTTCTATTGTATCTCATTCTATTTTCTTCTAATAATGCTAACTCTATCCCATCCCTTTTTATCCCATCCCATTTTATCCCATTCAGGCAGATCTTATTCTTTCCTATATTTCCTTTTCTATTGTATTATATCTCATTACATCATTCTTATGGTTTTACATATATATATTATATTTCATCATATAACATTCTATCCCATTTGTTCTGTACATTCCTTAACAACCAATCTCAACATTTCTCTAGATCTGATGTGATGATGACAGCAAAGATAGAGAAAACATGGCTGGCAAGAAAGCATGAGATCCTGAAAGATGTGCGCTGGACTTATGTTGGAACAAGGAGTGGAGTATTTAGAACTTTCCCAGGACACAGATCCAGACGAAACTATGATCCCACAAGGTAAAAGAATGAAAGCTTAGGGTTTTGATTCAATTAAAGGTGGAATGATAGATGATGAGATGAATAAAAGTATCAAAGTTATTCATTGGTGATATGAGATAATAGAATGTTATTTATTTGTTTCAAGAATGTTAGCCTGCATAGCTGGCCCTGGGGGATTAGGAAGAGAGGCGGAGGGATTGGGGAGAGGAGGGGAGGGGAGGGGAAGAGAAGGAAAGGAGTGCCTGCCCGCAAGGCCATGTATTTTACATGCTTACGGTCGCCAGCGACCGTAAACGCTGATTGGCTCATTGTTGACAAATGATTGACAGATATTGGGATAGGTCATGACGAAAACCAGAACACACTTTCATTCAGCTTCTTTGCTTGTTAACATGGTAATGTTTATATATAGTTTTGGTAGTGAACGGCGAGTATTACTCAATTTTCAAGTAAGGTAAATTCTTTTGGCCTGACGACAGCCGATCTATCCGATCAGTATGCTGTTATAATATTAGGTCCAGCGAGATTTCTCGACAAGCTGAAACTCTTTCAATGTTCCTCAATCTAAGCTACATTTATTTCCACACTTTGTTCCAAGCTAGAGTGGAATAATATAGTTATCATTTGAAGATGAAACATCGGACTTATCAGCTTTCTTGGTGAATGATTCGAACTGGTTTTATTGTTGTATTACATGCAGCCTTGATTATGCCATGAAGGTTCAAATTACAACCGTCTCTGTGTTCTATAAATCGCTCGTAAAACCTGACTTTATTTTTACTTGAATTAAAAGCAATTATCCCATGTCGTTCTTTGAATGTTAGATTTTCTATGAGGGTAATTGTTTTCACAAGAAATGGCGTATTCAAAGTTAGTATCACGCTGAGAAGTTCTGGTAAGCCCTTACTTCTGGTGCGCTATTTTTAGTAGTGGGCGGTTAACTAAATAAGACAGCCTTGCAGGCAGGCTCTCCCTTCCTTCTCTCCCCCCCCCCCCCCTCCCCTTCCCTTCCCTCTCCCCCTTTCCCCCAGAGAGCCAGGCTACACAGGCTACAAGAATGTCAAAGGTTTGAACTGCTACATTTTGAACTACTGTTAGTCTTCATTAGGTGATGGTAGAATAGAATGGAATGAGAGATGTTGCTTGTGATCATGATGGTGATGGTGATGACCATGATGATTCAGATGACTGATAACAATAAACCGATGATAATATTGATGATGGTGATGACAATGATGGTAATAATGATGGTGATGACAGTGATGGTAATGATGATGGTGATGATGTTTATGTTAATTGTGTTAACATTAAGAATAATGATGATGTTGATAACCACAATTATGATGATGACTATTATGTATGTTGCTGGTGTTGCGACATAAAGAATAATGATGATGATGATAGCCATGATGATGATGATGACTATTATGTATGTTGCTGGTGATGAGACATAAAGAAGAAGAATGATGTTGATGATGACGACTATGGTGATGATGATGACTGTTATATATGTTAATGGTGTTGAGACAAAGAATGATTATGATGATGATGATGACTGTCATTATCTAAGTAATGTGTTTATTTGTTATTAGGCGTCCATGGTATCAGCGTACATTGGTCAATCCTGCCAAGACCTCTATATCTAATGCATACATGGATGCAAGTGGTATTGGTAAAGTAGTGACCATATCTCAAGCACTATTCCAAGGGTTACCATCTGGACTCAATTCATCTGGTATCAATTGCACTGGGTCTCATAATCTTAGAGGTGGATGTGCTTGTACAAGGTATTGACTGGTCACTGGCTCACCAACTGACATTATGTCTGGGCAAATACATTTACAACTAATATGACTGGCTGTTCAAGTAACTGATTAAGCAGCTAAATGACTGGCTGATTGCCGGTTAAAAGATGGATTGACTCACTGATTAACTAATTGACTCACTAATTGGCTGCTTAACCAGCTGACTGACTGAGTCATTGTCTCCGTGATTGGTCACTGGCTCACCAACTGACATTATATCTGGGCAAATACATTTACAACTAATATGACTGGCTGTTCAAGTAACTGATTAAGCAGCTAAATGACTGGCTGATTGCCGGCTAAAAGATGGATTGACTCACTGATTAACTAATTGACTCACTAATTGGCTGCTTAACCAGCTGACTGACTGAGTCATTGTCTCCGTGATTGGTCACTGGCTCACCAACTGACATTATGTCGGGGCAAATACATTAATTTTACAACTTTTAAGACTGGCTGTTCAAGTAACTGATTAAGCAGCTAAATGACTGGCTGATTGCCGGCTAAAAGATGGATTGACTCACTGATTAACTAATTGACTCACTAATTGGCTGCTTGACCAGCTGACTGACTGAGTCATTATCTCTGTGATTGGTCACTGGCTCACCAACTGACATTATATCTGGGCAAATACATTTACAACTTTTATGACTGGCTGTTCAAGTAACTGATTAAGCAGCTAAATGACTGGCTGATTGCCGGCTAAAAGATAGATTGACTCACTGATTAACTAATTGACTCACTAAAATTGGCTGATTAACCAGCTGACTGACTGACTGACTGAATTATTGTCTCTGTGATTGACAGACTATGCAAGACAATATTTATTATCATGTCTGATTACAAAATCTTTAATGTTTAATAATGTTTATGTGTTGTTTTCACAGCAATACACAATGTCTATCAGGCAAATGTAGATCATACCAATCCAGCTTGAAACTCTGCGCTGGTGACCATGTAGAAGCAGTCACAGCACTAGACATCCTGTACAATGACTTCCACAAACAAGTCTACAAGCTGATGAAGGCACCTGACAATGAACGATCCTGTGGCTCATCCTACAAATGTCCTGATGGCATACATACTTGCCAAACCAAATGCTTTTTGATTGACAACCTTGCCAACCTTGTCACTGACCCTAGTTTCTTGACAGTCAGCACAACAGATGAGAGGGAATACAAGAGGGTTTCTCTGGGACGGAAAGAAGGGGATATCATGAAACTGTTGATCCAGAGAAAGTTTTTTGAGCAGAATTTGAGGATCGATTTTCAGGGTGTGTGCAGTGTATCTCCATATGCAACTAAGGTCAGTGAGATTTAGAGATATAGTCAGATTTATTCCTGTCAAAAATCCATTCTCTCCACAGGAAGCCTAACATATTTATTGTGGAGACAGATTACTCTTTCTGGTAGTTGTGTAACAGAATGTTGATGATTAGCAACAATACATATTGATAATAGTGAACATGACCATGTCTACAAGCATTGAATAATGTGTTTAGGTTTCTTAAGGTTAGAATTGTTTGGTCTCCTGAAGATGATGTGCCTATATTCCTCTTAATAATTGAATAATGTGTTTAGGTTTCATAAGGTTAGAATTGTTTGGTCTCCTGTAATGTGCCTATATTCCGCTTAATCTTAAGTGTCTAATATCAACATCATTTTAATTTTATCAAATTTCGAAAACATTAAATTCATCTAATCATCAGAATCAAATTATCCAAGGTAAGCCTAAAACAGAATTCAAGATTCCCTTAAATAAGATGAGATGATGTGATTGTCATCATTCAAGCTTAGCCTTGATAGAATCAATTTCCCTTAAAGTGATGCTCTTCTTATTACAAAGCAGAGATGGCACATGACTACACACAGTGATGTAATAATATTTTACTATCATAACAGTAAATAACATCATAAAAATGCATAAAACAAGATAAAACAGTAATTGAGTTAAAACACTATTTCTAGTAGTATTAAAATAACAGTATTTGAAACTTGTACCTTACAGGTAACTTTGGAAGGACTTCTAAAGACACCTGAACAAGAAGATGACTACTACAAGAACAAAGGACCCATTCCTCCTTTTAGAAATGAATTTGGCTGCATTCAGGATGTTGTTGGTTACTCGTCTAATGACAAAGCTCTAGGTAACAAAGGTTCTTTTTACTAATACTAATACTAACAAGTCATGACCAATAGTTAATAAAACAAATTCTTTGGTATAAGATCATTAAAATGAATAGATAAAAAACCTTGGTATCTTTATTTTAATTTTCTATTTTAAATACATTTTTTACCTGACAGTGTTCCATTATAGTTTAAAGTTGAGTAATAAGTAGTCTAGCCTCCTGCGCAGCCGCTCTTAGTGTCAGTTATTTTTCCCTCTCCATGAACGGCTTAACTTAGCACTAAATTCCATTTCCATTTTCTGGCCAATCACAGGCCAGACAATATAATGGGAAAGGAATGCATAGTGTTCCTTTGAGCAGACGTTTGTGGAAGGAAGAATATCTGACACTAAAAACGTCTGCACAGGAGACTATAAGCTTATTTGATGAATTTCCTAATTGTAACTGCTGACTCGATCAGTGGTCATTAGATTTCTGTCAATGTATCAATCAAGAAATGAGTCTAATAGTTTTATATTTCATTTCAGGTGCAGATAAGATTATCTCAGGAAATATAGATGGACCATGTCGTAGTGGTACCTATTACCTTGCAAGTCTACCAAAAACAAATCTTTATCTTCTTGTCATTGAAAACTGGAGTGATTACAGGCAATCTTACTTCTATAACTTCAACTGTCACATAACCAATAATGTCTACGATGCTGGTGCATTTCGTATTGTCAACGGAACTTGTGCACATATTGAGACTAAAGAGCCACTAAACTCCAAAAAGAAATGCCCAGCTTTCAACAATGTCAAGTTAAAATGTAGCTACAATTCATCAGTTGGTTTGCATTTACCACAAACAATGCTTTATTTGGGTATTTTACTGGTTTATATCATTTTCTGAATTATTTAGAATCAATATTTCCAATAAGTAATATATTAAATTGATATGGGCATATGTTATTGTGATCAATTCAGTTCATCCAGACATAATGTTTTACCACAGAAGTGATCAAAACTAGTTATTAATACAAATTGAATAAAGGCAAAGTTGCTGATTGAGATTTTATGAGATCATCCTTGGGAACCCAGGGCTAATCTTTTTTTTTTCTAATCCATTCAAAGGAAGTTGTTAAATAAGTTTGAGTTTTGACTTCCGGAATAAGCTCCAACAGACTATGTTCCCAGGGGTATTTTTCTGGGAGCGAGAAACGAGTGACAGAAGATTACCCCTGGGTTCCCGAGGATGTTATGAGATGTGATGAATGTAATCAAATTACAATAGCTGTTATTTGCGGATGCATGCAAATGAGATGACAAGCATGGACTGGATAGCCTCAATTGTATGATTCTTAAAATGAAAGATTATCTCATTTGCATGCAACCATTACAGCTATTAGAAAAACAATAGTTTTTTTTCTTTTAGTTATTATCATAAATTTGGATTTTATTAATTAGTTGTAATTACTGAAATCATAAAATAGGATAAAAATACCATATGCTACATAATAGGTTTTATTTAGTGTCTATATAAGTGTCTAAAGTAAATCTGAATGAGAAAATTCAAGTTAAAACTTACGCAAATCAGGACATTTTTGTATCTAACATACAACCTTCTTTACAGCTATGATGTCTTTTGTTAATTTTTCATGAATTATTAATTAGTTTTATAACAATATATAAGAATTCACTTATTCATTTCACTGATCATGAAAGAATAGATTTGAGTTGAGGATGGAGTGGATAAAATACAGTGAATGCATAGATTCATCACTTCAGCCTTGACTTGAATCTGTGGTTTGCATGGCGATCAGTCATGCAAATTTGGTAAAGTTCCATTAAGTTTAACCATGTTCTACTGTTGCAAGTGTTAATTTAGTGAGATTTGTGATTCAGCATAACATTTACAACCCAAATAAATATTTTTGATTAAACATGAATTGGACATAGAGTATACCGGTATTTGTGGAATACAAACTATTAAATATTAGAAAGATTTCTTTTAGTCCACTTTTGATATTTTGGTCTACTTATACAAAAATAAACCAATATGGGGTTCCAGGCCCAAAGTTAATTGTATTACTTCCCCCTGAGCCTCGTATTGGTGCATTGGTGTATGATCACTCAACCAAAATATCAATAGTTGGTTATTAAACAATAGAATTAGCATTAAGCAGTGGTCAAACGCACATGATAGTTGGAAATATCATAGCCATTTGACCTGGGCTTTAAATTGCATTATTTAGTATGACTAATATTTTATGTTTGTTTTAGACTGTTTGCACTCAACATGTTCTACACAAAATATGAAAATATGAACTTCTAATGGTGTGAATAAAATTATTTTTTATTGACTTTTGGTAGTTTTTTCTCTCATTTCCTAACTCTAAACACATTTCTTACAAATAGCACCTCATAACATGTAAAGATATTCAAAACCTTTCTGTGTTTTGTTAATATTTAGTAAATATACCCTATTTGAAGGCTAGTATCAGTCTATGATAATGTTCAAGGATTAGAGGTCTGAAAATGAGCATTTTGGCCAAAAAGTAAAGCGTGTTGATTTTTTGTTTCCCATTCTTTTTAGCCCATGGGAAATGTCACTTTGATCCACTTGTCAGTTTTTGTAAACAAAACATCTTAAAGGAAAAGGAAAACTTTACTACCTAGGGTAACCCTATCAGTTATGATAATTTTTTGAAAATACTCAGAAAAGGGATTCTGAGTTATGCAGGTGGAAATCTCGTAGCATCCTTTTGAAACCTTTGCTTGAATCTACTGTTCAAAGTTCATTCCAGCAAACTCTGGCAATGTTTATACAAGGTGGTTATCTTTTTTCAGTTACTATCACTGTCTCTCATGTCATCTATATCTCTGACAGGAACCTGTTTTATTGGTTTTGTTCTTCTTTTCCATATACAAACAGGATCCAAAGCTGTGGCTTCATTAGTTGCTGAATCAATTACAGAGGATATCTTCTCTTTTTCAGCTGAAAATCAAAATCACAAAAATAAATAACAATAAATCACTGTTTTTTATTTCCTGCAAACAGGAGGTCTTGTGGAGTTTTTGGGAAATTCGAGATTTGGGGTTCCTGTGTTATCATCACTATCTGGGTACCTGCAAAGAAAACATTAGTCCTAGACAAAAAAGGGAACCCAAACCTGATTTATCCCTAAAACTCCCCAAGAATGCCTGTTCTGCAGGTTACCTTTTTTTAAATCAAGATGAAAAGGTCAGTCACAAGGTAATTTTCACAATCCCATAATTTTCTACAGTAAGGGGCGAATCATTTGACTTTTGAGGGGGGAGGGGGATTGGAAAATTAAAAAAAACAACAATTCTCTGGATCCCACCAAGCAAAAATCTGTGTTTGGTCAATTTTGTGAAAAAAATATCCTATATGGATTGAGTTTTAAAAAATGTACACCTAAAATATGCATGTACCTCTCGGCAACAGGAGGTTTGTATATAATATCTTTACAAAAATGTATGATTGTGTACATATATTGTATGAAAATTATGTTGGTTTCATGTAATCATTTATATAGTAATTATGATGACGATGGTGGTAATGACAAGATGATTACAATGATGATGATTACAATGATGATAGCAATATGGTAATTATTAATGGTGTTAGTAAAACACTGGCATAAATTAAACATTCTAAGTTTTAAATGATGGTGGTGATATAATATGTTTATGGTGTTGATGATGATGAGGATAAGGATTATGATAAATGGAAAAGGTATCATGTATATCCACAGCTTAAAATCTAATTTAATCAGAACCATGATACCTGGTGTTTTACATCGGTCAAGCATTTGAATCAACTGTACTTTATTGTGTTTTACAAGAAATCTTTGACATGATCTCATTGTACCTGCATAAGACATTATAAAACAATCATTATTACTGGGTTTAATACCTGTGGTTTTTCTGTTTCTGACCAGACAAAATGGACAAATAACCCTTTACAGTTTACTACTACAAAGTTGAAGCCGGGCCTTTGCATTGAAGCAAGACAAATGTTGAGCTTGCAATGATAGAGACCTTTTAACACCTTTCAGGACAATTATTCATGTGTCTCTATCATTGCAAGCTCAACATTAATCTCTTTGATGCATAGGTCAGGCTACCTTTTAAGATAGCGCAAGGAACTGTGAAGGGGACTATTGTGCAATAGCACCCAGTTGCCTTTGCAGTCCATTATATATATATAGCCTTTGAACCATGAAAAGGCAAATATTGTCCAATCATATCAGGTCTACCTGATCATGAGACCTTGTTGTTGTTTATCTTTAATTATATAGTTATTGATTCCAAATGGTAGCTTTATCTACTTTGGGGAAACAACACACTTGAAGAGAAAATACATACCTCCAATATGCAGTGTTTTAAACATACATTCTCTGTTTCTAATTTTCTTGATGAATGTAAGAGAACACTGCAGCATCCTGTAATAGTCTCTACTGCATGCTATGAACACTACATTGGTTAATGGATTCAGGTACTTGACTAGAGAAATACAGAAAACACAATATGAAACATTACAACTTACAATCAAAAATGTTTAACAACAATATAGCAAATAGATAGTTGCTACCCATAAATTATTCCTTTCTTTCTCACTGCTTCTACTGAGCAAACACACTAAAACCATGAAATAGAAACAAAACAGTTACTTGGCTTATTGACATTTATTTTTCCTTTTATTTCAAGTTCTTTTTTAAATGTAAAGCGCCTATGGGCTAAATGGAATAGGCGCTACATAAATAATTATTATTAAGTAATAATATTAAAAGTTTCTATTTAGTGACTATTTAGTCAGTTTAACTCGACCAGAAACTTGGAATACAAAAGGAAACAATACCTCAATGGGTCATTCCACATGAGACATTAAAATAATGAAAATTTGACAACATTAAAAAGCGTGCTCCAAAAAGAGAGTTAACTGACTAAGGTTCTCAATGTGATTTTACTGTAATATTATCTATTCTATGTGATATTTACTAAGCAAATTAGGCAATTTTCTTATATTTGACTTACTGAATTTGCCATTTGTAATGTCCGTCACATTTTTTGTAATGTCCGTCACGCTAAATATTCTCTTTTTTAAAAAAATAGAAAAAACAACTAAAAAATATAGGTCTTCAGTAAGAAAACTTAACCTATAACCAAATGCTAAAAAGCATTTGTTTGCTATAAACTTCTCAGAATTCACAGGAATTTCACTTCTAATTTGCCCAACTGGAATTAGTGGTAGTTTTAGCTGTAATGTCCGTCACGGTCCTTTTGGACAAAAAACTGACAAGTCGAAAATTATTTCTGAAAACTTTTTTCATGCAAATTGTAGACAAGGTTCTAAGACAGTTGTGTGAAAAAATGAATTGTAAGATAATGCAACTGTGTATGAAACACAAGCTTATTTAGGTCTGTGAATGTAATGTCCGTCACGGTGGAATGGCCCCAATACAACTTTACTGTCTTATATCTTTAATAGTGACTAAAAGTCACTAAATAAGAACTATTACACAGTAGCAATTTTATTTTATTTCATGGATATAGTGTTTGCGCTCTATAGACCTTTGTCATAAATGGTGGAAAATTACTTTTACAGTAAACAAATATTTTGTTATTTAAGCACTGCCATATGGAATACCTATCATAAATACACATTCACAGAAACTTTCACTGCTCTGTGCAAAATGCTAATAAAGTTATCTAATGATAGAATAAACATGTAAGGATTTGTATGTACATATTTCTGTTAAGGGCTTTGTGCTGTCGTTTTTGGTGTATTTTCTTATTTTCAAATTATTATAGATTCTTGAAAATTTAATCTATTTTTTTCAAACTGTCACAAACTATTGCAGTTATGGTGAATGTGTATATCCTACTATAGCTTGCTTTTCCTTGTAATTTATTATTATTAGCAATTTTATGATAATTAGTTGGCGGCCATTATGACAAAGGTCTATATGACTTACACTTTAGACATGACGATCAATTGGGTTTATAATATCATTATTTGTAAGAAAAGGTAGAACGTCTAGTTAAGATACAGAACAAAATGATAATAAAATGTTTGCTTGAATTACCTCTTAAAGACATTATGATACAAGCCAGTCCATAATCACCATAAACTGCCTTAACTCCAGATTTAATAGCATCATATATGGAGTGTTTGGAGAGAGATTCATCGACCAAGCCATCATGGAAGGAAATTTCAGCCAATGTGTACCTTAATTTATGGAAAAATATATGGCAAATGACATCAAGAATTACTCTAAAATGGAGGAGTTTCAATTCAAACAAAGCATAATAGTTTGAGCGTTGAAGTTATGTAAATAATTTACTATAGCACATTAATATAGTCAGTGTGGATTCTTTGTAATACACTTTGGAACAAAATGTACTATGAATTATGATATTTCAACGATCACAGTAGAAATTATGCTAAAGGCCCGGGCAAACAGTTTCAACATTTGCTTCAACATCCGTTCGATTTTGTTGAATGGCAATGTTTAAACGCTTTATGAATGACTCGAATCGTGAGAAAGCCATTTAATCCCATTAACAAAACACCCATTAGTATCCTTAGCACATGGCAGGTCAACAAGAAATCCTCTTGAGAACTACTACTTTACAACATAATGATGACAAGCATCTTGACCTACTGATAACCTACTAGTATAAATGACAGATAAAAATAACTATAACACGAAAATAGTAGCAGTGCTACCAGAGTACAATAAGGCGTAATAAAGTAAATCTGCAACGCTTCTATGCAAATTAAAATGTAAAAGAAAAGTAAAGTGTTCCTTACGGTCTCTTGCGTTTAGTAGGTTGCCCCCATGCCTGTGAGCTGGGTGGAAATGGCTTGTCAAAACACTCGGTATTGCGATGTGAACCATGACAGTTCACACACTTGTGCAAATACCGACATGTAGAGAAAGGCGAGGAACAGCGACCTCTATTCCACGACCTGCAGATCTCTGTAGCTTGGACGGAACCTGTAGGTTCGGTTGACTGTTCGACGGTGTTGGTGCTAGAGATCGTACGCTTCGAGACCCCAGCTGAATGAAAATTAAATATTTCGACATTCATTGTCGACCAGTCAGTTAGACTCGCTGCGGCGGCATGCTCACGAAACGCCCGGTCATAAGCAAGCCATACGTTGCCTCCAAACTGACGGGAAGTGCGTAGGATGAGCAGCTTGTACTGCGTTAGATCTTTCCAACGGTGGGGAAAGGTATTGGTTAGCACTAACGTGTAGATTGAGAAGGCTTCAACCCAGGCAGCAATGTCGTCGAGTTGCTTACGTTGGCGCCTGGGGCCGGTTGTGAGCACCAGGCGGCCGTCAAACAGTACTTGCGGCTCATGGTCGATTTGCTGAAGGTTGGCAGCCAGCAAGTCGGCCATTTCAATAAATTTCCCTGCCGTGATACGAGTTACCAATTTTGCCGGTATCGGCGAAAACCCAGGCCCAACAATAAATGGTTGACCCAAGGCCGGAAGAGCAGGAATGCTAGCTGTAGAGAAAGCCGCGGGCAAGGACGGACTACCGGCTAGAGAAGCTGCAGCGCTAATTTCCCCGGGAGAAAACACACTCGCGACCGGGGAGACAAAAGTGTTCACAAAGGTAGGCACAACAAGAGACCTACCTTGTGGCCCGGCTGGGAGACCTGAGGTGATGTTGGTCGTCACGACGCCAGGATTCGACGATGCACTTGCGGAGACATTGCTTGACGCTGGGTCTGAAGAGACAGGGAGTTGTGCGGACGGTCGATCAGCGTCCAAGGCTGCCTTTACTGCCTGCGCTACCGCGGCGATGAATTGAGGGGACACAGCAAGGTCAGTGTTCGTGACTGACGTCCCAGGAGCTGTAGTAGCCGGGGGTGCCGAACTGGAGGACGATGAGGTTGTTGTTGGTGTTGGAAGCATGTTGGTATCAGTGTAATGACGTGTACGGGTTTTTCGAACCATAAAAATACTAGAAATGTAGAATAACGAACAAATGCTGTATACAACAGAGTACTGCAATCGTTGAAGACAACTAGCAAAGCACGAGGGACTGGTAGTGCGGGGAGTCCCAGCTAATGTCAGGGCACAAGAACAAACCGCTGACCTGCTTGTCTCGGTTCTAACTAGCCTAAATTCCATTTAGGCACATTTAAACTCTTTCAACATCGATTCAACACGTTTCAATAATGTTGAAACCGTGTGCCCGGGCCTTTAGATACAAGTTATATTGTGATGAATCATATAAACCCACTATAAAATAAAATAATTAGAGCGAAGAATGTTGATTTTGGGTGCATGAAAGCTGAATTGAAGAGTAGATTAATAGTTCGAAATTCGTCGAACGGCTTCATTTTTTGGATTTTTCTCAGCTCTATTTACCTGCTCTTCTCATCAATCAAATTAAAAACAAACTTTCCAAAAAGGCGCAAGTGTTTCTTACCTTTTCTTAAACCGTACCATTTCAGTATTTCTACAGCATTAACATCTTTATTTTTCAAGAAATCAAGAAAAGTTTTGAAATTTGAAGTCCACGAGATGTCATTATTTGCCAGGCGTTCCATGCAATGCGCATGCTACAATGTGCAGTGTATACGACTTCGTGGGCTCAAAAACAATATGGCGGCTCTCAAAGAGATGTTTCGAAAGATGATTTGGATTTTAACAGTTCTTGGTTATCTTGCTCAACTTGTGAAAGCAAATGGTAATGTTTTCTTTGTTTTAATTATCTTGTTGACAGTTTGTAAGGCTTTTTTGATTTTGTATTCTTTTTTTAATCATAAACTGTTGAATGTAAAAATTGCACGTGCAATTCCACGTACTCTTGCGCCATAAGATTTTTCGATTTTAATAAAACGACTTAGAAATAATTGCTCTAATCTTTCACAGCCATTCTTCCAGGGAAATATTCGTGATATTATAAGAATAGCAGTATTTTGTCTCCACTACATATAGTTAATACCCGGGGTAACCAATCAATGAAATCGATGATCGATTAAAATCGATGAAATCGATATCAATCAATCGATTGATATCGGGAATCGATGACCAATCGATGGAAAAAGTTGATGTGACTTTTCATCAATTGACATCAATTGCCCAATCGTTAATATCGACTGACATCGATTGATATCGATTGGCATTGTTTTTCCATACGCTGAATACATGACGCAAATGATCAGTTTATTTGAATAAAACTCAATATTGAGTGCCTACACTAAGGCTAACAGTAACATATCATCATCATCTCACGGCGAACATCAATCGTCTTAGCCGATTGACTGATGGTCATTCTCTGATCATGAGTTTTGTTTCGTACTCAACTAATTTTCCAAATCAATTAATTCATGCGTTCACAAAGCATGTCAAAAACAAGATAAAGTAGTCAGTTTGGACTTATAAAGAGTGACGTTCGCCGCAACTGACTGCGCTTTGAATTGATTTCACGTCGTCACGGAAATGATCAACAATCTTTACATTCTGAACATGAATCCTTTTGTTCCATCCTTCGCAAACTTAGAGTTAAATAGCTTTACTCATAAACACTTATTTAAAACACTTAATTCGTTAAAGTACAATTTCAATCAGTAGAAACAGAAAAATGCCAATCGTTGAATAACATTTGACCAATCGATATTCATCGATTTACCAATTGATGATCATCGATTGGGTATCTCTGTGTGACTATCGATTGGTCATCGATTGACCAATACCAATCGATATCATTTAGCCAATTGCATCGGCCTAATATCGATTTATCGATTGGATAATCGATCATCGATTTTATCGATTGGTTACCCCAAGTTAATAACACCACACAACACCCACGATAACACATTTTATTGAAGAATTCAAAGATAATATCACTTTGCTTTTGAATCACTTTGCCTTGGTTTTTATAAATCAATGTTGACAAAAGGAGACAATATGAACAATCTTCTGCCAAAGAAAATCCAACGGAAGCATTTAACAAGATTTCCTAGAACATTCCCCATTTTTAATTGCAAAAAAAACCGTTTTCAAACCAGTTTCATACCCTACACAGTAAGAAAGTGGGACGCTGATCCATAAGTGGAATGTTGTACATATGCATATTTGACTTTTTTATATTTTTATATTGACTTTTTATACATGTATATTAATATTATCTCTTAGTTTTCTTTTTAAACCATTGTAAACTTGAGTTTTTCAATTTGTAAATTGCCATTCAAGTACCTTAATTAATAAACTTATTTGTTTGTATAATATCTATCATAACACAATTTAAACATTATAGCCAGTCACAAAAACCCAAAACCACTTTGTGAAAAAATAGGAACGCGAACCCCCTACAATTGCTATAATGCATACCTTTGGGGTTTTAAGGTTTAATTACATGGTGAAATAACAACAATACAGTGTCTTCCATTGAGAATCTAATCATCTGCTATATATAAATTATAGTGAAAACTTAAGCTAAATAAGTATACAGCACGAGGCTGACTGTAGAATGACTATAATCACTACGGCCAACACCCTATATATACACTCTATTACACTTGTAAGGGAATAGACGCTCTACACGCACGGACTAACTAGACTCCTTGCCGGCAAAATATTAATTTATGTCAATCTCGATTGTCACAAATTACATTTTTAGCTTACTAATAATAATATATAAACGTCATCAACAAAATATTTTAATATGATGATGATTGATGATGATCGATGATGGTGGTGGTGGTGATGAATAATGATTGTGGTGATAATAATAATCATAATAATAATGTTTATCATATATATATATTATCTTCGCACATCCATGATGTAGATTGTGATATATATATACATGGTTGATGGTGAAGATGATGATGATGATGGGGTAGTGATGATGATGATGATATAATGATTGTAATTATAATGACAGTGGTGGTGATTATGAAAAGAATGAGGATGTTGAAGATGGTGGTAATTATAATGATGATGACAGCAATAGTGATAATGATAATATTGATGAGGACGGTGGTAATGATCATAACAAATGATGATGGTGGTGATGAAGATGGTGATGATAATTTTTAAGGTTATGATTATGATTAATGATAAGGATGATTATAATTTTCAATTATGTTCTTCGTGACCATTATGATACTAATCATGAGTATGATAATGATTAAATACTAATATCTATGTAATATATACAATATGAACGGCCGATCTGTATCAGATATACAACGGCGAGTCGAAGACGAGATACAGATCGGACGCGAATATTGTATAGAACTTATGAAAGTCCAATGTTAGTTCTTTCATATTTTACTAAAATTGTCAAGATAAATGTAAATCTGGCTGAGAAAATTCAAGTTGAAACTTATGCAAATCAGGACGAAATCTGTATGAGATTTACAACCTCCGTCACGGACGTGAATTCTTTTGTCAAATGCTCATTAATTATTCATGAATTTTATAAATATACATACAGATCAAGGTACAGAAGAATCACAAGCAGGATCATGGTGGTTGTTGATAGCTAAGGTTCTAGCAGGTCTTGTTGCTGGAGCTACAGGAATGGTATGGTTCTGGTCAGCTGTGAAACAACGATCACCTTCACCTAAACCATCACCACAGGTATGATCTTTCAAAGAAAACAAATTTAACAAATTGTTATTAGTGATGGTATGGTAATACTTTATTCAACCACGCTAGCCACTATAACTTATGTAAATGCTGTAGGTTGGACGACAACATTTCAAATGCTACTGGTTTACATCAGGAGATGTAGTACAGACTCAATAAGTAAATGAACAATATGTATGTCAAGATAGAGTATGAATAATGAAGTCAAATGAATGAATACATGAACAAAGTACATAACTACCTGTAAATAGTAACATAAATAATCAATTTTGTCATATAACCCGTACTTTGCCTAGCACGTGCTCTTAAAAAAACCTCCAGAAAAAGTCACATGATGGGGTCCGTACGGCTTTTTTCACCTGGTCCGTACAAACACGTACGGCCCCGCTACTCGAAACAACACAAAAAAATGGCACGCGACAGGCAAATTACGGGTCAATATGATAAAAAACTTATTGACTGAGTTAGGTCGGGCCATACGGGAAAATATTTGGCTCTTGGTCATTTGTAAGTCATGACCGCGAGCCAAATATTTTCCCATGCGGCCCTCCCATTCAGTCAATAAGTACTTAAAATAAAATGAATATGAAGAATTGCTGTTTAGGTCATGATGAGCATTTTTCTATACTTCTATCAAAATTGGTTTCAGCCAATAAATGTGCACATACTACCACAATATTACAATTATAATTATTGTATTTGTGGATATAATTATAGGAAAATAAAGTGAATATCAGTAGTGATAATGCTAACAAGCCAGCAATCAAAGTTTTCTATGGGACACAGACTGGCACTTCTAAGGTAACTATGGTAATGGTAGCTATGGTAATGGTAATTAATGATAATGGTGATGAAAATAGTGATCATGATTATCATCAGTGTTGTTTGTACAGAATGATGTAGATGATGATATTATTGATTTGATAATGGATGATGATACTGATGAAAAATGATGGTTATAATATTTATGATTTTTTTGATGATGATGATGAATGATTATGATGATAATGATGATGCTGATGATAGAAATGATTATATATGATAATGGTAAACGTGATGAATGATGCTGATGATAAAAATGATTATATATGATACTAATAAACTTGATGAATGATGATGATGATGAAAATAATGACAATGAATGATGATGATGATGATGATGATGATGATGAAATATAGATAACATGACCATGTTGATGATGATAACAATAATAATGTCAATGATTGAGCAGTGGTAATAATGTTGATATATTTTTTACAGAAATTTGCAGAAATACTTTGTGAAAAAGCCACTAACTTAGGAATGGATTGTGATACTGTCAATTTAAAAGATTTTGAGCCAGAAGACAATCTCTCAAATGAGGTACAGAAATTGGCAGCTGTCATTCTTCCTGTGTGGGATTCCTGTGGTGACATTCCACAGGAAACCCACAAACAACCCTTTAAAATATATTATTTACCATAAGAAGCAATATTATCCTTTGGGTTTCCTGTTGTATATTCAAAGCTCAAAGAAATGTTTTGTCTCGATATTCGTTTTGTTCCAGTTTTTCATACCAGTTATGTATCACTATATCTTTCCTTTTGGGCTTCCTGTGGCACGAAGAGGTCCATGGTCATTTCAGTGAAACCAAAAACTTGAACTGTTTATTAGTGAAACTCACCATACCCTGCTTGAATTTATTCTTTCAATGAACATAAATTATATACTTAAACACAGCCCATTGTTCAAACCTAAAACTTAAAAAATGTTAAACTTGCAGTCAATTTGCATGTTCCAATTATTGGAACAGCCCATTTTTTGACTGATCTTATTGCTGTAATGTTCTTGCTTGTAGAAATGCACCTGTGTGTTTATTGTCAGTACATATACCGATGGTAAGCCACCTAACGATGCCAAGTGGTTCTGTAAATGGCTGGAGGAGTCCTCTAATGATTGTCGTGTTCCTAAATCTCTTCTACAAAAAGTGAAATATTCTGTGTTTGGTCTTGGAAACTCTTTATACATTGATCATTTTAACAAGGTAGGTTAAAGGTTGACTGAATGAGTAATCAGTGTAAATTAATAACAAGATTGTAAACAAAGGATGAAAAACCAAGTTAAATGGTTTCTCAATAGACCTTTTCAAGGTTCTTGTCAAACAACCCCAGCCTCGATAGCGTGTAATATATTTTTTTCCAATGTGGCTACAGCCGTGGAATTTTGAAATTTGTAAATTGTTTGGTAATATGTACATATCTTAAATTTACTGCGAGCTCAAATTTTAAAGAATATATTACACACTGTCAAGGTTGGGGTTGTGGACAAGAACTGTGAAAAAGTCTATTCAGAAATCATTGATACTCCAGATAAAAAAAGGCTTTTATTCTTAATTTTCTATAGGCTGCTAAAGACTTAGATAAATGGATGAATATGCTGGGTGCACAGCGCTTGATGACATTAACACTTGGTGATGAAAACCATGTCAATAGTAAATATGGAGGTAAGTATGAATTAGAAGTAAATTCACTTGTATTTGACATGCTTGCAAAAACATGCAATTGTATTTTAATTATTAATTCATTGGCACAGAAATGTTCACAACATGGACCAGATGAACATTTTATTTAAATGTTCAATTCCATTATAGTTGATTTCTTTTTGTTCTAATTCTTTTTTATTATTCAATTTCATTATATTAATTGTATTCTATTGTATTCCATTCTTTTCTATTCAATTTCATTTCATTCTATTCTCATCTTTGACTCGTCATTATATATTTCATACAGATCGGCCGCTTATATTGTATACATCACTTTAATGTTTGAACTGCAATGTATCATATCTGTTATTCCTTTGCAGGTTTAGAAGCTGATTTTCAAGATTTCTGCTTCCAATTCCTTGGCCGTCTCAAAAAGCCAAGTACTTGTGCTTGTGGGAGAAAAGAAGACTGTTGTGAAGAGAAAAAAGAGATTCAAGATGTGGAAACCAGCATACAAGATGATCATGAGGTACAGGCTCCTTAGAGTCTGACTAATACTAATAAAAACATGTATATATTGTATGTACAGCAATTTCAAAAAAGGTTGACAAACATGGTTGGTTGCATGTTGTATACCAAGCTCGAAATGCACTATGGATGATATGAATTGAAGCAGCGAGAGGGTTTCCTTACATATTTTATTCTGTACTAATATTATTTACGTTTGCATAACATATTCAAGCTTGGTAAGCAACATGCAGCATGCAACAACTACAAGCAAAAAAATACATTTTTCAAGTAGCTCATTTATTCATTTTATTTATTCATATTTTTCAATTATTAAATTATCCATCCATCCATTTATTGATTTATTCATCCAATCATGCACTAATCCATATCTGTATTTGCCACCAATCTTTCCATTATTTCATCCATTCCTTTAATTATCTTTTTCACCTCCCAATATAACTCATTGAATCTTAATCCATTTATTCTTTTATATTTTTTTACTTCATTCATTCATCCATTCTCATTTTCAAACTTGTTGAGATTTTTAAATCTCAATGAATATTTAAAAATATCCAGTTCATTTTGCTGTTGTTGGCCTTTTGTAAATAGGACAAAATATTAAAAATAATTATAAAAATGACAAGCCTTCTTAATAATAATAAATTATCATCATTTATAAAGCGCAAATACAAATCTGTTCTAAGCGCTATACATTGTTTGTTTGTCAACAACAGTAACAAAAAGACGTAATTACAAACAATAAGCTAATTTGAAAAGATGAGTTTTTAATTCAGTTTTGAAAGAAGCTAGACTTGATATTATTCTGATAGATATTGGCAGTGAGTTCCAGAGTTCTTGAGCCGCTACAGAGAAGAAGCAATGACCATAAGATTTAAGATTATAAGACTGAACTGATAGAATATTTTGTGATGACGAACGAAGATTACTTCTTTCAATTCTATGTATATTAACTTTTCTTCATATAGATACTGTATGAAAGTTCCAGTGATGAGGAGAATGAAGAGGATGGTTCAAATGGCCAGGAAAAAATAAAGAGTTCAGGAATGGTGGATCTAGAGGACTTGGGACCTGTAATTAGAAAGATGAAGAAAGCAAAAGAGACAGAAAATGGACTTATGACTAATGGAATTGGTAAAACATGATATGAATACAAATATATTTACATGCATGCATTCATGAATATATTCATTGAGGTTTTTATTCATTCAACCATTCATATATTTATTTATTTATTCATTCATTCATTCATCCATTCATTTATCCATTTTTCATTCATCCATTCATTCATTGATTTATTCATTCATTCAACCATTTATTTATTCATTTAAGTATCTATTCATTCATCCATTCATATTTTCATTCATTCATCCAACCATTTATTTATCTATTCATTTAATTTTATGTATTCATTCATTCATTCGTTCTTTCATTCATTCGTTCTTTCATTCATTCATTCATTGATTCATTCGTTCTTTCATTAATTTATTTGTTTATTCATTCATTTATTCATTCTTGTATTACTACTATCCATTCAGTCATTCAATCAATCATTCATACCATCATTCATTCATACCATCATCCATTCATTTACTCATTCATTCATTCATTCCCTTATATCAGTCATTTATCCAACCATTCATATTTTTATTTTTTCATTCATTCAATCTATCATCCATCATCCTAATTCATTATAATAATATAATAATTCGCAAAATTCAAGTGTTCATCTATCATTTCATTCATTTTATATTTATCCATTCATTTGTTCATCCATTTGTCCTTTCATCCTTTCTTTCACCTATTTACTTATATATTCAGGTTGTTGATTAAAGAAGTGCAATGTAGTGTCAATGTAGCTATTTTTGACAATGATATTTTGTGTATGTGATACAGGTCCAAAAGAGATGGTGACACCAGTTATACGACAATCTCTAACCAAACAAGGTAACAAAAATATACATTCTCAAACTTAGGTTATGAAAAAAATTGTTTAAAATGAATACACTGATAGACCAGCAAACAAAACAATACAACAACAATTAAATCAACTGTCATAAATTGTTGATACCAAATGTTGACAGAGATGTTTTCATTCGATTTAATCTTCACATACATTTGAAATCACTACTAACAGGTTCCCATTTAAATCTGTACTTTCCCTGCATTTAAATCTGTACTTATGCAAATTGTGTTGATGTGTGATAAACACACAGATCAACCAATCAGAGTATATTTTATTTTAGAAGTGAACTTCTCTGATTGGTTGATAGCACACATCAACAAAATTTGCATTAGTACAGATTTAAATCATTGGGAAAGTACAGAGATAAATGCGAACCTGTTTACTATAATATTGTTTTTCCATCTGTTCCAGGATACAAGATAATAGGTTCTCATTCTGGAGTTAAACTTTGCAGATGGACAAAGGTATATAAAATGCTATGTATAAAATTTGTATGTAATTTTCTTTTGACTTTTGACTTTTCTTTTGGTTTTGTGACTTTTTTTTCTCAGACTTTCACAAATTATTGTTTTGGTTAATGTCTATCCTATGCTAGCTTTCTTTTCCTTACATCAGCATTTTATTTATAATTATTATTATGATAATTAGTTGGCGGCCAATGTTAGGACAAAGGTCTATCAACTTAATATAATAATATAATACATATTATAATGAAACTGAAAAGTTTATTTAGTCTTAATTATACTAAATCCTATGTCTTGATAAATATATTTTACCAAAGCAAAGTATTTTCATATATATATTTATCATTTGTTTTCTCATCTGTTTTTGTGTTATTTGTTAACACAGTCAATGATGCGAGGTAGAGGAGGTTGTTATAAACACACTTTCTATGGAATCGAGAGCCACCGTTGTATGGAGACCACACCTAGTCTAGCATGTGCTAACAAATGCGTGTTCTGCTGGAGGTGAATTATTATTTAGGAAAACAACTTCAATTTAAAATTCGTAACATTTTGTTCTTTCTTCTCTTTGCCTTTTTCTTGAATTGATCCTTTCTATTTCTGCCTTGTTTACTTTGGGGTTATTTTTTTTTTCTTCTTTTTGTTGTTTAATGTTTTTCTGTTTTGTTTGTTTGATTTTTTTTTTTTTCCAGTTTTCTTGTGCTGTCCTTTTTTCCTATATATTTTTTTCCTTCGTTTTTTTTTTTTTTTTTTGCAGTAGCTTTTAAGCTGAACATATAGACCCAATCTTTTCCAGGTTAGGAGGGAAGAGCTAAATTAAGTGGGTGGCAGACTGACTATTCCTACTCCTAATGCACCACTGTTCATACTTGTTATAATTATGATAAGGACAAAAAAGTCAGGAGTAAACACATGGTTTTATGTACGTACTCATGTATATTTTTCTTGTTCAGACATCACACTAACCCAGTGGGTACAGAATGGAAATGGCAGATGAATGAACCAGAAATGATAGTAGATGGATCCATGCAGAACCATTACAACATGATTAAACAATTTAAAGGTATGTATGACATACCATCTCTTACAGTGGTTATCATTTGACATTGGTTATAATTTGAGATTTGAGTTATAATAGGTTTAACAATAGGTTTTATTACAGCGATATTCGTTGTATCGCGACCTGCTGTTTGAAAACTTCGGTTTGATTTGGTCTTTTGTGGACTGTCAATCAACTAGGGGGCGGAGTTATGTAAATGTTAGCCGCTGATCATGAGCTAGCTATATATAGGACACATGACATTTCCGAGGGAAACATAGATCGTTGTATAGTTTACTAACAAATGAAAATTACTCATTAATAAACCACAATAAAGACCAATAAAAGTTTGTAATGTCTGCTTTATTACCTCATGTGTTGTATTACGCTTTGCGAAGTCCAAAACCCCCCAAAAATAGACAAAACATTTGAAAACCCCAACGATAACAACCCGCTGGTTATCAAACGAACGTTGACAATTTAGCTTAGGTACCTAGCCTTTAGAGGCAAAAAGCTTAGATGCCGAGCCTGGGTCAAAGTAGATCAACGTTCGTTTGATAATCAGCGGGTTGTTATCGTTGGGGTTTTCAAATGTTTTGTCTATTTTTGGGGGGTTTTGGACTTCGCAAAGCGTAATACAACACATGAGGTAATAAAGCAGACTTTACAAACTTTTATTGGTATTTATTGTGGTTTATTAATGAGTAATTTTCATTTGTTAGTAAATTATACAACGATCTATGTTGCCCTCGTAAATGTCATGTGTCCTATATATAGCTCATGATCAGCGGCTAACATTTACATAACTCCGCCCCCTAGGTGATTGACGGTCCACAAAAGACCAAATCAAACCGAAGTTTTCAAACAGCAGGTCGCGATACAACGAATATCGCTGTAAAACAAATTTTAAATAAATGTATATAAAAAAAAGGAAATTTTTATGGTGGTAAAGTGCAGAAATACAACCCAAAGAGTTAACGAGTTTATATAAGGTTTCTGCACCCTATATAGTAGCATTATGATCTCAATATATGAAAAAGTAAAAGTTTGAAAAAGTACAGTTCACCAAAAATGAAATGATTAACACCGTAAAAAATGATGCTTAACTTTACTTACATTAATCTGAGCTTTAGCCCTTCATCAGAATTGCTTTCATTATACCCAGATGAAGGACAAAAGCTGGAAACATATTCAGTAACGTTAAATATCATTTATTATGGTGTTACAAATTTCGTTTTATTGCCTATCAATATTATTGAATTATTGTATTCAATACTGATGATTTACTCGATTGTTTCCATTTCTTAAATGTTTCATTTGTTTATTATGTTTTGCCTTGATCTTATGAGTTCAAGAATCATGCCGTATTTGTTGTATTTACTCCTATTTAAAAATATGTATTATTAGGTGTACCTGGAGTAAAGGCAGAAAGATTTAAAGAAGCAATGAAGATAAAACACTGTGCTTTGTCCCTTGTTGGTAGGTTGAAATCATTGATGTAATCTTAATATAAAACCTCTTTATTGTCAAATTTTCCAGTTTAAACATCCATTTTATCCACTAAATAGCAAATGTTTTAATTGCACTATTTTGTACAAACTTGTGGTATAATTAGAGCAGAACAATGTGACTATTGTATCCTTTATTGTAATGTGCATAATGTGGTTCATATTCCTGGGTGAATTCTTAGTTAGACATATAACTAAATACTATTATGCTAAATAGTTAGTACGTGTTTGATGGGTTTATGACGTGTGAAGTTTTGATAGTTACATCATTGCAATTGACAAGTTGTTTGTGTTTATATATAACTAGTAGTTTCATTTTGTTTCAGGTGAACCTATTATGTATCCCAAGATCAATGAACTAATTAATCTACTACACAGTCATGAAATATCCACATTCCTGGTCACTAATGCTCAGTTTCCAGACGCTATAAAGTATGTCGAATACACAGATATTCAAACCATTTTTACTTTTTCACATTGAAGCTGGCTGGTATTGACTGGCTGGCTGGCTGGCTGGTATATGGCTATTTCAAAAATGTTTGGCAACGATAGTATGCTGCATGCTGCTTGTTGCTTGTAAGCCAAGCTTGAAATATGTTATATTCGTATGTAAATAATATTAGCACAGAATATATATGCTGGGAAATCCTGCAGACAGAGTCTCACAGAGTTTGGAAAATTACACACTGCTGTGACCTCTTGCTGCTTGATAGTACATTTTGGGCTTTGTTAGCAACAAAACCTTTGCCAACCTTTTTTTTGAAATAACTGTATTCAAAATTCTCTTAACACCAAATAATCAGAACATTTACAAAATCTATTTTGCATACAATTATGAAAGTTATGTTGATGAGTTGTGATTATTTGTATTTTTGAGAAAGACTGTTGGTGTCTGACTTGATGGGAGGTTTAGTCATTCAAGAGCAATAATAGCTCAAATCGTAGATGAGCACGCCATTCCCACAAACCAGCAGTATCGCCATGAGTGATGATTTGTTGATCTGTAGTAAACATCTTTACTAGCAAAGCAAAACCTGAGAACCTTGTTTTCTTGGTACGCTCATGGCGATACCGCTGGTTTGTTGGACTCACATGCTCATCAATCAATCAATCAATCAATCAATCAATCAATCTTTATTTAGTACCAATATTTTACAATAATAATAATAATAATAATAATAATAATAATAATAATAATAATAATAATAATAATAATAATAATAATAATGTGATAGTATACACTGCTTTTGTGGTACATGCCAGCTGTAGTAGCTTTGGACTAGTCGAGACAGCTGGCATATCCCTCGTTATTTAAACAATTTAAGTCATGGAAGTCATCTACAATAGGAGCTAATATTTGTGTAATTCATGATATTTGTTTAACTGTAAAAGGCACGCACTAACCAACTTAGCTACACTTGTTCCTAACAATATAACTACTTATGTTTCAGGGACCTGGTACCAGTGACACAACTCTATGTAAGTGTAGATGCAAGTACCAAAGATAGCTTAAAGAAGATTGACAGGCCTTTGTTTAGAGACTTCTGGCCTCGTTTCCTGGACAGTTTGAAAGCCTTGGCTGATAAAGTATGTACAATAGACCAATACACACTTGCATGACATGATAAAATGTTTAATTTACAAGAACAATGAGCTTAACATGAAATTGGTCAGATCAATAATAATAATATTCCAAAGTTTTTTTTTCCAAAAAATTGCTCTTAAACCAATAAAGATTTTTTTTTGGAAACTAAGCTTTTTTGCAAATGCATGCGTTTTAAGGCAAGCCTGGTTATCAGGCTGTCATGGTTATTTTGTTTTCTTTTTATCGCTTCCTTTTTATCGCTTCCTTATGATAATTAATTATTGCTACTTTAAGATAATTGTTGATGATAACAATGCCAAAAACATATTTCACATTGCACTCACTATTACCATCATCAATGTCATGGTTGCCATTGCAGGGTCAGAGAACAGTTTATCGTCTAACACTGGTCAAGTCTTGGAATACTGAAGAACTGCAGAATTATGCTGATCTTGTCTCTCTTGGAAAACCAGATTTTATTGAAATAAAGGTAACATATGAGTGTATATTATTTATATAGGGACATTTGTATACACACACATTCTACGATACATTGTTCATAGAGTAACCTCTGAAGGATGTCAACATTTTTCTGTTATTATCAATACTTCAATAGTATATTTTGGTTGTATGTGTTTGTGATATATCCTCATGGTAACAGGTCATTTTCTAATTACTTAAATGCATTTGTTTACTTTTGTTTCAGGGAGTGACATATTGTGGAGAATCCAAAGCATCAACACTGACCATGGCTAACGTACCGTGGCATCATGAGGTAATTGTACCTATTACTTGATGTAAAACTTGCTCCAAAATATTCCACTATTTAATAAATGTTCATGTGATGATTGTATGTTGTTTTCAGGTGATTGGGTTTGTTCAGGAACTGGCTGATCTTCTACCAGACTACAAACTAGCCTGTGAACATGAGCATTCTAACTGTCTGTTACTAGCAAACAAGAAGGTTAGTGGCATGGTGGTGCAATAGTCAATGTATTGATGGTCATTCTATGTTTAGATTAGTATAACCATGTCCATATTATTGTCATTTTCTGTTGATGATGATCATCGCGGAATAGTAAGCAATTCAAGCAATTGCTTTTACTGCTTACTATTCCACGATGATCATCATCATACACACTTCTGTACCACAGATCAGACAAATATATATATGATTATAACATTACCATCATTATTGTCATCAGGGTTCGTGCTACTCCTTAAACTCCTTGAAAACTCCTTAGATTTGATTTACGTTTTTAAGGGCACTTGAAAAGCCCTTGAATTTTAGAAAATCAACAAAAACTCCTTAAAAACTTTTTAATTCTAGCTAAAGTCAGTAAATTTTGATAAAATTTGTTCATTCTGTGCGACGTTGAATGACAGGAATAACATTTATATATTAAAGTTGTCGCAAAAAGTGCTTAAAAATTACTTTTTGGTCCTTGAAAACTCCTTGAAAACTCCTTAGATTTTGTTTACTGACATCAGCACGAACCCTGTGTCATCATTATTACTTTTGTTTTTATTATAATTTCAATAATTGTCTCCATTTCATTATCTTCCTTATCATCTTTTGCATCTTCATCAGTAAAAAAAAAAAAAAATCACTTTTTTAACGTCTCAATCGTTCTAGCTGGACATGTGTGCCCTACTAATTGGGGAGAATCAGACACACACTCACTATCTCTACGTTAATTATTTTTCACACAACTCAGCTCACATGTTCATTTTTGCGGAGGGAGGAAAACCGGATAACCCGGAGAAAAACCCTCGTGGCTGTCACGACTCGCCCCAGGCCCCTACCCAGACACTGCGGTCCCTCAAGCCTTCCCCAGAGAATACCAAACATACACCAATTAAACTAAACTATATTTATTACAAAAGGACATTTCTATTAATACTAAACGTATACTCCATGTGATACTTATATATTAATACTAAACGTATGCTCAATATGATACTTATTATTTAATACTAAACGTATACTCAATATGATACTTATTATTATTACGAAAAGTATACTCAATATGATACTTATTATTATTACTTAACTCTATCTTAAATAGTATAATTTAGTACGATTATGAATTGCAATATTATAAATAATTATCAGTGTACTTATAGTTCGGCGGCAGTTCCACTCTCTGTGAATATTGCTTTGTACTTCGCTTCTTTGGTTATTATTCCTTCGGTTCTTTGGTTAGTTTCGTTAATTCTTCAGTTCTTTGGTTAGTTTCTTTATTCCTTCAATTCGGTTCTTTGGTTGGTTTCTTAATCCTTCAGTTCTTTGGTTAGTTTCTTTATTCCTTCGGTTCTTTGGTTAGTTTCTTTATTCCTTCGGTTCTTTTATCGTTATCTTGTTTAGAGGGACCTTGAATGTGTCTGCTCCTCTTCTTTTACTTTGGTCATGGGACTTCTGAGTGAGTCTGCTCCTTGACTTAATTCTCTTACGCTCTAACAGACTGTCTCTCTCTGGTTGAGCGTCTCTCTGGTTTAGCGTCTCTCTTGTTTTCGTGCCGCCAAGCCACGTTAGGGCGTATTTATACTATCTTATTTACACATTTGCACGTATCAGTGTGACAATGGTTTATCTAATGAAACAATGGTAACAAAATACTTATCCGTATACATAATTAAATATTTATGACTTATTTTTAAATTACTACAATAAAGCTCGTTACACCTCCCCCCTTTCTAAGTCTATTTCTTAAGGAAATAGAAATGTTAACTAAATGATGAAAATAAATCGAGACATTCTCACTCAAGCACTTTTTTCCACTCTTCAAACTTACTAAACTTTCGATTTTTTCTCTCACTTATTTGACATTTTTTTTTTTCTACGTTTCTATTACTTTTTTTGATAACTGCACATTCTCCTTTCTCGGCCTTAGTTCCTTTTTTTTTTTTTTTTTTTTTTTCCACTCACAACGGCCTCTGTTCTCTTGCATCTTAAAGCATCACATCAATTACACTCTACTCAACGCATCTACGTTAACGTGTTTTTTACCAGGTTTGTGCTCGATCTGAATGTCGTATTCTTGTAGAGAGATACTCCATCGTAGTAGCTTTCGACTTTGGGATGATGACAACTGGTGATGCCCATGGACTTGTGGAGGGTCTTATTATCCCTTGTGCTAACATTTTATCAACTTTGTTTACTTCTTCTTCCAGTTTTTGAGGTATTCGGTATGGTGTGCAACGAATTGGTGCAGAGTTTCCTGTGTCTATCTCGTGTACAGCGGCGTTGGTTAAATTTGGTACTCCAGAAAGAACATCAGAGTATTCTTCTAGTATGTACTTTACCTCCTGTTTCTGGTTTTCGTCTAATTTGTCAGATATTTCTACATCTCGCCAATCTTCTTTGTTGTAGGTAGGAGAAACATTTGCTTCATGTGGTAGTGGTGCGTTAGGTGATTCTGGTACTACCAGGGCGGCGATTTCATCTCTAGATTGCCATTTACGTAGAAGGTTTATGTGATAAACACGATGTTGTTTCACGGCTTTCCCTGTGTCTAGCTCGTAGTTTAAACCATTATTCATCACCTTAGTCACTGTGTATGGACCTTGCCATTTGATTTCTATTTTACTGCCAGGGGTAGGTAGTAACAAAAGAACTCGATCTCCCACCTCGAACTTCCGGTTTGAACTGCGGGTATCGTAGCTCCGTTTCTGTTTACCTTGAGCCTTGTTAAGGTTTTTCTGGACAACTTCTTGCATTGTGGCAAGTCTCTTTCTCATTTCTATGACGTAACTCGTCAGATTGCTGGTGTCGGGACGTTTTTCAAGCCATGTCTCCTTGATAACAGCTAGTGGACCTCTTATAGTACGACCATATAACAGCTCGAATGGCGAGTAACCTGTTGATTCCGTAGGTACTTCCCTATAGGCAAAAAGTAAGTATGGTAAGTATTTGTCCCATGCCTTCACACACTCTCCCACAAACTTCTTAAGCATTGACTTGAGCGTACTATGAAAGCGTTCGACCAACCCATTCCCTTCGGGATGATACACTGATGTTTTGATCTTATTGATTCCCAGGTTTTCATATAACTGCGTCATTACGTTACCTATGAAATTAGAGCCTTGATCCGAGACTAATTCTTCAGGAATACCGACCCTAGCAAAGAACTCGAGCAACGCGTCTGCCACGACTCTACTGTTAGTTGATCTTAGAGGTATGGCTTCTGGATACCGTGTAGCATAGTCTATTATGGTGAGGATGTATTTGAAACCTGAGCTAGATTTTGGCAATTCCCCCACCATGTCGATAGCTATCTTTTTAAATGGTTCTGATATGATTTCAGTTGGATTTAAAGGAGCTCTGCTTGAAGTTAGTTTCCTAGCTACCATTTGGCATTCTGGGCATGTACCGCAATACTGTTTGACGTCTGACTTCAATCCGGGCCAGAAAAAATGCGCTGTTATCCGATCCGAAGTTTTCTTTACACCCATATGCCCTGCTAAAGGAATCGTATGTGCAACCCTGAGAACTTCATTTCTATATGCTTCCGGGACAACAATTCGGTCAACATTCCTTACTCCGTCTGGTACATCACTCACGATTTTTCTATGTAGTATTAGTCCCTTATCCAAAATATATCCGTCTTTGTTTTCGGGTAGTCCCTCTGACACTTCTTTCCGTACCTTTCCAAGGGTTACATCAGATTGCTGGTCTTCAATTAGCTGATTACGCGTGCGATCTAAAATGTTTACAGGGATGTCTTGCTCACTGATTATTTTTTCCTCACGATCTCTCCGACAGACATTATTTGTCTTACCTTCGTCAAAAAGTATCGATAGGTCACCTTCTTCAATGTCTTTTACTCTGGTTTCAGGCTTTGCCAAGGACTTTAACAAGAGGTCGTTTTCACGATCGATCAGTTTGTTTGCTCTTTGTTGTGCAATTTCTGCCGTCTTGCTTCGTGTTACTGCCAGGGCTTCGTCACCTGTATTCTTAATAGTACTTACATTATCTGCACCAGCGCTCTTCTCCCATTGATCTAGAATATTCTGTTTAGACAACGTTTTTCCAAAAGAAGAACGACCTAGCAAACAATCCACAGGCAGTTTATTGGTTACACCCACAATCTCTTCATACGTACCCTGTTCACTTTCAAACACCAATTGAGCCAGTGGGACGGTGATTCGCTCGCCAGTTGCTGTTAAGACTGTGATTTTGTCACCTGTCAATTTCTTACGATCCAGGAATCTTTCATGGACCAGAGTTTTCGAACATCCAGAGTCTATCACCATGGTAGCACGTCTTCCTTCAATCTTGCCCTTAACATAACAATCTGGAGATTCAGGATAAGCATTTGTTGTTAATGGCGTCATGCATAACAAATAACCCTGTGATTGCTTACCTCTGTAACAATTAAAAGACATGTGTCCTTCCTTACCACATTTAAAGCACTTAACAGAAGGCCTTGTTGATCTTCCACCAGGAGTTGATTGTCGCCAATTTGGATTTGAGTTGTACTGAGGTTTTTGCATGGTACCTGTTGTTGTATTGTTTTCTTGAGGCTTCGTTTCTTGTTTCTTCTTTTCCTCCGGCTTTACATACCTATAAGATACATACTTACCAGCAACCATGGGTCCCTTTCTTGACTGAACATGCAAATTGGCCATGTTGCCTAACTCATCTGCAGTTTTTGGCTTTTGTTCCTTCAACCAAGCCCTTAGTTCCGGTCCAACAGCATCTAACAACCTCTCGATCATGATTTCTTCTAGGATCTTCTCCCCGTCACCGGCAGCTTCAGCCACTGTCATCCAACGAATAAGGTATCTTCTAGTCCTGTGACCCCATTGTACAAAATCTTCGTCTGGTCGCTTTTCTGAAGTGCGAAACCTATACCTATAATGGTCAGCGGTTAGTTGATATGCTTTAATTATAACAGCTTTGCTAGCGTAATAATCCTGACTTATGTGATCGGGAATTTCCAAATACGCTGTTTTCGCCTTTTCAGTAAGTTTTGGAATGAGGTTGCCTATCCAATCTTTCTCTGGTAGAAATTGAGCTTTAGCTGTCATTTCAAAAATCTTGAAGTAATCGTCAATATCTTCATTTTCTCTCATCTCTCGTATCTTAATATACTTCGGCTTCTCTTGTACTTGTGGGAACTGAAACACACTTGAATTCCGACCATCATCTTCACGAGCACTCTCCCTTCTCTCCCTGTCCGATTCCCGCCTATCTTTTTCTAGCTGTTTTTCAGTCTCTTGCCTCACTCTCTCCGCTTCTAGCTTTAATTGTGCCACTCTCTCTTCCGATTCTCGTTTTCCTCTCGCAATGTTTTCTTCAAATTCTCGCTTTTCTTTTTTCTCTTCTCTTTTTTCCCTCGCCACTTTTTCCTCGAACTCTCGTTTTTCCCTCACAATTCTTTCTTCCGACTCCAGTCTTAACTTCATCAACTCTCTTTCTCCTTCCATTTCTTCCTTCCTGATTTTTCTTTGCAGTTCTAATACTTGTATTTGCTCTTTAAAACTCGCCACATTAATTTTTTTCTCGCTCACTGGATATTCTATTTTTTCTTCTCCACTTTCGTCTTCTATATTATCTTCTCCTCTACTCTCGCCTTCATCCACATTAGACTCACCAGTGGAATGTCTGTCACTTCTCCTTAGCTTAGATGCCAGGGTGCTAACCCCGTCCTTACTACTATAACGTAAGCTTCTCTTATCGGCCTCTGCCCTTAAATCTTCTAAAGCCCAGTTAGAATACATACTTAAGCATATGAAAACTAGCAAAACAAAATTATAACTAATTTGCATGAATTATTGATAAATGGATAACTACTTAACATACGCTTGGTATTCTGCTGGTCTGACCTGAAGAAACCCTGCCGAGGTAAAAGATCCGAGATCCCACTTCTGACACCAAAATTTCTGTCACGACTCGCCCCAGGCCCCTACCCAGACACTGCGGTCCCTCAAGCCTTCCCCAGAGAATACCAAACATACACCAATTAAACTAAACTATATTTATTACAAAAGGACATTTCTATTAATACTAAACGTATACTCCATTTGATACTTATATATTAATACTAAACGTATGCTCAATATGATACTTATTATTTAATACTAAACGTATACTCAATATGATACTTATTATTATTACGAAAAGTATACTCAATATGATACTTATTATTATTACTTAACTCTATCTTAAATAGTATAATTTAGTACGATTATGAATTGCAATATTATAAATAATTATCAGTGTACTTATAGTTCGGCGGCAGTTCCACTCTCTGTGAATATTGCTTTGTACTTCGCTTCTTTGGTTATTATTCCTTCGGTTCTTTGGTTAGTTTCGTTAATTCTTCAGTTCTTTGGTTAGTTTCTTTATTCCTTCAATTCGGTTCTTTGGTTGGTTTCTTAATCCTTCAGTTCTTTGGTTAGTTTCTTTATTCCTTCGGTTCTTTGGTTAGTTTCTTTATTCCTTCGGTTCTTTGGTTAGTTTCTTTATTCCTTCATGAATTCGGTTCTTTGGATGGTTTCTTAATTCCTTCGGTTCTTTTATCGTTATCTTGTTTAGAGGGACCTTGAATATGTCTGCTCCTCTTCTTTTACTTTGGTCATGGGACTTCTGAGTGAGTCTGCTCCTTGACTTAATTCTCTTACGCTCTAACAGACTGTCTCTCTCTGGTTGAGCGTCTCTCTGGTTTAGCGTCTCTCTTGTTTTCGTGCCGCCAAGCCGCGTTAGGGCGTATTTATACTATCTTATTTACACATTTGCACGTATCAGTGTGACAATGGTTTATCTAATGAAACAATGGTAACAAAATACTTATCCGTATACATAATTAAATATTTATGACTTATTTTTAAATTACTACAATAAAGCTCGTTACAGTGGCATAGGAGAGAAGAACACATCAAACAAACTCAACTCACATTTAATCCATGCCCGAGCCAGGACACGAACCTGGACTACAGCGGTGAAAGGCCAGCACTCTCACCGCTAGGCCACCCATGCCACCCATAACTCAGTATTATCACTATCACTATCATTACGGTTAACATTGTCTTCATCATCATCAGTAATTACGAGACGTTAATTATTCCATCATCATGGTCACAATTGTTTCAACATCATCAATGCCATCATCTTTGTTGTTATCAATGTCATCACCACCATCATTATCATTAATATATAACTAATATTTTTTTCAATATTTTTAATATTCATATATAGTTTTAGAAATTATATTTTAGTATTCTTATATTAGCAATTGTCTCAGAAAAACCCTAATGGGTAGTAGCCAATAAAGTATTGTAATGAGAATACCATTCAAATCATCATTCTTGTCATATTCATTAACTGTCAACATCTTTTGTTTCAGTTTTTTATCAATAATGAATGGTACACATGGATTGATTACCAAAAATTCCATGAATTGGTAAGGCTGTTAATTTGTGATACTTTTAAGATCACCACTTTTTAAGTATCAGTTATCATCTTATCTTTGCATTGTTCACTGCACACACAAAAAGGCCCACACTAATAAATATGTGAACTGTAAAAAAAAAAAAAGGACGTTGTAAACCTTGTCTATTTGCTGTAACTACAACTTAGGGCCAAAGCTCAAAATGTCAGTTAAGGTGGCTCGACTGAGCATTTTTCAAGGGCCACCGTCGCTGTTTCATTGCAAAGTGCGTTGCGCATAGAAAAATAATTTCAAATTAATTTCCATAGCGAGTTCAGGCATATATTGAAGTTTGTTCTGATGTTTCAAATATTGCAATTGGAACTAGCAATAATTTTTTTATGATAGAAAAGTAGTTTTGACAAATACGACAATTTTAGGCGAAATAGAGTTTTCTATAAAACCGCATTGATTGTTTCACAAACTTCAGATCAAGGTCTTCATTGTTGCTGAAAATAAAAGATTTATATGGAGGCATTTTTGAATAAAACGCTTTTAAACATTTACACAACAAATAAATTAAATTAATCAAGCATCCATTTCACTAGGCTCAGATTTCACGAAACCCCAACGGCTGAAATCTGAGCCTACCATTTCACTTGATCAAAAACATCACTACAAAAGCTCAAAAAAAGTTGCTTTTGGTTTCATTTGGTCAACAAATGTTTTAGTTATCCGTCTGGCGAACGTGAACAAAATCACTTCAGGTTATTAGGACATACACGATTTTTCGTTTGGTGAGATATAACTGCGCTCTTTCTTCTTTTGTCTAATATTGCACACATTTTTATAAAATATTTCAAAACTTAAAATTTCCTTGATGAATTTTTTTCTTACCGTAGCATTGGCTTTTTGAAATAGTTAATCATCGAGCCCTGCAGTTTTATGACCATTGATAGATTGGAAGATATCGAAAATAATTTTCAAAATAGGTAAACTTTTCGACCGCTTACTCAAGGCTCGCATTGTTTTGGTTGTCTGAGATTGTTATTGTCTTTGCGATCAAACAGCGACGGTGGCCCTTCAAAAATACTCAGTCGAGCCACCTTAACTTTTTTAAGGTGTTACAAATTTAATTCTATTACCTATAGTTTATTCCACGTCATATTAGAGTTCCAACTGATCTACATGTATTATTTTGTTCTCTTCCAGATAAAGAAATATGACGAAAGTAAAGGCAAAGCAAAGTTCTCATCGGTAGATTACATGGCCGTGACGCCTGACTGGGCAGTCTTTGGTGACAAACACAGGGGTTTTGATCCTGATGAAACTCGATGGTACAGAAAGAACAGAAAAGATGTCAGTGGCTGCTAGTCGTCATGAGTCATTTGCTGCTGCTGGTTATTGTGATGTCATAGTTGCTAGTGGTTACCATGATGAGAAAATGAATGCTAGCAGTTGGCATAGTAATAACACTTGCTAGTGGTTACCAGGGAATGACATGGTTGCTAGTGGTTACTGACAGGAGTCATCTTTACAAAAAAGGTGTTGTTGCTGGTGCCATTAAGATGTTATCAATGTCTGCAAGTGGTGGTGTCAGTAGTTGGTAGAAGTTAAAAAAAACTGACCATTTTTTATGTACTTTATCCTGTCCTATGCAAAATGCTCAAACATTTTTGATGTTTAATAAGTGAAGTCAGAGAAAGAGAATAACAATAAAAAAGCACTTAATCATATGAACCTAAAGGAAAAAAAAGCTTTCAGGCCCAGGTTGATTTTCAAACAAATTTTCCTGCATGCTAGTCAAGCAATATGAAGAACTTTTTTGCGACTTTTTTGCAAAATAGAAAAATGTTCATTTGACAAAATGCTTATTGACAAAGTTATGTCAGACAGGAAAATATTTGGTTCATTTGTACCGACTTCAATGTGCTTGTTCCACAAGGCATAACCTTGATCCAAATATTATCCCATCTGGAATTTAAGGCAAAATGTCAGAAACACCCATATATTCTCTAGTAAATCAACACCAACAAATGAGCTTGGGCTGCCTGTGATATAAATGTTGAAATTGTATGCATATATTACAAGACTGCTTGAGAGGTGCTCCCATCAAATCATTTCTGTGATATGTATGTATGTCAGATATATTAATGACTGTACAAATAATAATAAAAATGAGTTTGCATAAGTATGGATATTGTTGTATTTCTTGATGTGTTAATATTTGCTTACATGGTAAAAACATTCAACCATACATTCTGAAAACCTATACTCCCTGCATGACAATAAGCATGTATATATTATATGACTGTAATAATGTAAATAAGTTTGCTCTTTATAAATATTGGCAATTGTCACACTACGGGACAGACAAATCACCCTACATTGTATGATGATCAAATGATCTGTTGTGACAACAGGAGAAAAGAGTTGTCTGATTTTGTTGTGTTCCCATTTGAAGAAACAAATTTACGGATATCTTGTCTGTTCTCTAGTGTAAAAATGGCCATTGTTAAAATCATTGATCTTGTAACACTGCCAGTCTAGGTAAAACTATTCCACTTATTGCCTCCCATTTTCGTGCAGCTAAATGATCAGCCCTTGTCTTGCCAATGTTTAAAATCGCTATTGGTTTGTTTTGTTCCTTGGCCTGCAGAATGTATCTATAAGCAGAAAACACCTCAACAGAGGAGCCAATCACAAGCACTGCATTAGACTCACGAAGACGTTGTGACACATGATTGACAGTATCTTTAGGTACAGAACCACCAAAGAAAACTACATCTGGTTTGAGGTTTCCATTACATTCAAGACAAGAGGCAACATTAAAGCCTTCTACAACATTGTTAGGTAGAATTGTGTCGCCATCTGGTGCCTCACCCTCGGCTATTGCATGCCACCAGGGGTTTAAATGATGAAGTCTTTCTTGTAGGTCATGTCTTGATGTTATTTGATTACACTTTAAACACACAACTCTGCAAGAAAACAGCACAGATATAGAAATTATAATGTTACCAAAACAGATATGACGTTAGGATGGGGGCTAACTAACTAAACCATAAAAAATAGCTACTATCAACAAAAATTACCTTCAGTAAAGCTAACATTTTTTAAGGTGTTACAAATTTCATTGTATTACCTCTTGTTTAATTACCAACAAAATTACCAACTCAAACATTATATGAGAAGATCTAGAACATGTGTATGTAAGGAAGCAGGGTTGATATATAATATCCTATACCTTCCAGCCCATACACACACAATCAAAATATGTCAACCAATTTGAATATCTATTCTGACTCATACATGTGAAAAACTTCATTGTGTCCCAACATGAGCATGAGGTTAACAATAGGATATCACCATATTTTGATTCAAAATCCTAATTATCATCATTACCATCTTCCTCATCATCACAATGTAAATCATCACCCATCCAAACTATTGTATATCATCATAATTTCTTCATTGTCATCATCTTGGTAATCATCATCACCACCATTTTCATTTATAGTCATCATCGATCACCACCATAATTTATACAAATCATCACAACCATCATTATAATCATCATCACCACTATTATCATTTATAGTCGTCATCATCACTAATCATTTATAATACTAATCATCATATCACAACCATCATGATCATAATCATCACAACCATCATTATCATCACCACTATTATCATTTATAGTCGTCATCACTATCATTTATACAAATCAACCATCATTATAATCATCACCACTATTTATCATTTATAGTCGTCATCACTATCATTTATACAAATCAACCATCATTATAATCATCACCACTATTATCATTTATAGTCGTCATCATCACCATCATTTATAATACTAATCATCATATCATAATCATCACAACCATCATTATAATCATCACCAACATCATTATAATCATCACTATCTGCACCACAACCATCATCAGCTGTACCTGTGTGAGCATCCATGCAACTCAGTCATTTTCGTTGACCCTGCTTTACTATGCAATGCATCGACGTTCTGAGTAACCAACCCGTGTAACAGCCCAAGCTTTTCTAGACTTGCTAATGCATAGTGGTTTGAGTTAGGTTGACGAGAGCTAAACTCCTTCCAACCAACATAATTTCGAGCCCAGTACCGTTGGCGTCCTTTCTCACTACGTAAAAACTCACGGTAATCCATTGGCCTTTGCGTGGATATATGATAAAGACCAACTCCTTCTGACCTATAGTCTCGTATTCCCGACTCGGTTGACACGCCTGCCCCAGTAATCACAAGAACATTTTTGTTTTGGACGATGAATTCATTGAGCTCTTGTGTTATGCAATCGAGTTTTGAGTCGGTGTTTCGATTTTTGGAACAAAATGAGTTTTTTGATGTAAGAATCTAGTAATGGAACTTCTATTTTTGCTCAATGTTGTTGGACAGGGCTTTAAAATATTGAAAACCGGCCTGAAATACATTGTTTTTGTCTTGAATGTTGCAAACTATTACAATTAGTCCACCATTTTGAATTAGCAAAACAACCTCATTCCCCCTCGTTCAGCTGCATCCACAGGTAGCCCAACACTGGTCTCGCCTATCACACGCCACCTCCGTTTACCCATATATTCTAAAACTTCAGTTATCACACCACATTCCACCTCCCTTTTCCTAAATATATTTAAAACTTCAGTTCATTAGTTTTTTTCCCAGTCTAAAACTTGTTAAAATAAGTTTTTCTATTATTTCCAATTTGTCATTCTTGCAAGAACAGTGGCACAGAACTCACTACAACAAACATACGTCATACTCATCAACATTGTCCGGATTTCCCACAATCCAAAATGTGTATTCATCTCAAAAATATCAATGACAATAACTGTATGCCTCACAAAAATTTCAGTCATATAATAACAAGAGAGCAAGTCTTTTTTATCATGATGTTTATTTGTTTATATCATGATTATGCACTGCCCTTGGACTTGGAGTACTGCATGAGAACATCATGTGCTGGGCTGTCTTTGCCGTAGTCCTGAAACACACAAACAATAACATTGTAAACAACAATGAATAATTACTATCAAACAAACTGCTATTCCTAATTTAAGTCCCCAGTAGAGTACATGTACTGAAACTAAGAAACATTTAACAACTCTTTTGGACAGCTATAGCGTTTCCCAAATAACTATTAACTAGGAACTGAATCAGGCATGAACAACACAATGTTACAATGCTTAGCACTACAAATATCCACAAGTTTGTACAAAAAAGTACAATTATTAGACAATACATATTGTAATCTATATTGCATGGATAAAAGGCATGCACTCTAAAAGATAGTTCATTAAATAAGCAAATATTAATAGTTGTTGAAAATTATCGTAAAGCAGTGTTTGAACTTCTCCTCAGACAATAATGATTCCGGTATAGCTATTGTCCTCAGTCTAGTCAGAAGAGGGAGCTTTTTTGTCATCACTGAAGAATAACACCCACATTAACTCTATGATGATACTGTTTGCCAAATATACAGGTATAGCAACACAATTATACAAATATTATGATAGTAATAATGGTGATTGCTCTTTTTAGCAATATGTGTTGCAATAAACAATGCTTGAAACAACTTTAAACTTAAATGTTTAAAAAACTCTTAACTGATTGATGAAAGTTGATGGATTACCACAAAAAAAAATGAATCATTGTCAGGTAATAAAAGGAAACGATAGCATGCATGAAGATGTATCTACTTACAGTTACAACTACACAGCTACATCCAACGACCTTCCTTGCTTTGCCTTCTTTGTCAATCTTGCAAAGACCAGCCCATTCTCCTAGTTTCTTACTATCATCAACCTGGAAAAGACAATAACAATTCAGCTTTTTTTTCAATCACGACGAATGCTACAATAATTCTAAAGAATTAATTGAAAAATCAATAAAAAATGTACACCAATAAATGAGGTCTTATTTTGAATGTTGATCCTATGCAAGATATACAGAAAGGAAAGAATTTCTGTTTGAAGAGTCAGTTTGAATGTTATTTTTACACAGTATACAGTCTGCCTTCGTTATTTATACTCTATAAAGTTAACCACATGAACTAATGGCACAGTCCAATCAAATGTATTATTCATTGATAGTCTAACTATAGAATACCTGGCCACTATAAAAATCCACATATATACTGGTACTTGTTGAAAACGAAGCAATAACACAATACATATTGTAACTTATATTGCATGGATAAATGGCATGCTTTCTTAAGATAGTTCATCCATTAAATAAACATAAATATTAATAGTTGTTGAAAATTATTGTAAAGCAGTGTTTGAACTTCTCCTCAGACAATAATGATTCCGGTATAGCTATTGTCCTCAGTCTAGTCAGAAGAGGGAGCTTTTTTGTCATCACTGAAGAATAACACCCACATTAACTCTATGATGATACTGTTTGACAAATGTACAGGTATAGCAACACATTTATACAAATATTATGATAGTAATAATGGTGATTTCTCTTTTTTAGCAAGATGTTTTGCAATAAACAATGCTTGAAATAAATTTAGCCTTGAATGTTTTACAAACTTTTATTGATTGGTTTACCCCCAAAAACTGAATTATTACAAGGGACAACCTTTGAGGAATGTTCGATTCTTTAATATCTTTCTTCCCTTCCCAACAAGAAAGGCCTGGCTACACAGGCTAAAAATAGCATGATGGGACTTCAGTTACAATGTTTTACTATAAAGAAGTGAGGATAACAGGTTAATTCTCCTTTGCCATGAAAAATCAGAGCTGTTTTCATTTACCTGTGGAACACTCTGTAGAGCATTAATATTCAATGCACCTTAATTCCATTGTGTTCTTTTGTTGTAGTACGACTATCACACTTTAACTAATACATTTTCTTGCACAGATTAATTAGAAAAGCTCTAATGTCTACAGAAAAATATACCTACCCTCAGTAGTTTGATGGAGTGTTCGGCACACAATGCCTCAACAAGCTTCACATACATTGGTTCATCACAGTTATTTGCAAGAACACAGAAATGGGCTTGACGTCTGCAACAAAATAACACAATTTGTTATATCACAGTAATATTAAAGGAATTGGATTGCTATTTTTCTGTCTTTAGGGAGGGTTGTTTAAAGGTATTTATTTTTCATTGTAAATCTTTGTATTGTAATGAAATGTTAGTAATAAATTTACACTGTACTTTGTTCAGTGTAATAGGGGACAAATATGTAAAGAAAAATAATAACTGCAAAAGCATATTTAGTAAAATAAATATTGTGATGGTAACATTTGAAAAGCAGATTATTTAATCGGCTGTTTTTAATCTTGAAATGATTTTCTAACATTTTAATCAATCAAAATACCTGTCGAGAGCTTTAGCCGATTCATGAAGTCCACGTACGAGACCATTGTGAATCAAAGCTGTTTTCAAGACTTCTTGCAGAGCAGTGTTAATATCCATTGGTCCACCGGGAGCTGGTGCAGCTGCTGCTGGGGTAGGGACATCATCTCTTTGATATCAAAATAACGCATTAGAGAAAAAACATTTCGGAGATAAAGTCGTATATAGATCAGTGAATTTACGAACACACGCTTACCCTTCCGCATCAGACATGTTGGTTAAATCCTACGGACGTCCTTACTACACAAAAATAAAAACACACATCGGTCATTTAACTCTCATGTTATCTCCATGAGGAGAATCATCCATAAAAGTTAAGAGATTACAAAGATATCGAAGGATTATTTCGTACATGATGTCTTGTAAACGTTTTCTTGATGTTGCTTGCTAAGCGAAGAGAAAGAACGAAGAAGACCACGTGACTATATAGAGGCACCAGGCTCACTCTAGTGCGAGAAGCCACAGGAACCCCAATAAGTAAGTCTGAAAAGGTTTGGAAAGATATAATTTTCTGTTCAGACAAACAGCGAACCTTCATCAAGAACCGAAAAGAGTGTGAAAAGTGGGTGTTTTACCAACAGACAGCACAAACAATCCACTTTACAGTAAATATATATAGCATGACAACGGTTACCCTGGTTACCAGAGGCTTGACTATTAACTCTAATTTTTTAACTCTTTTTTTAAAGCCGCGAAGCAGCTCGCTCGCCGCTCCGCGGTTCAAAATCGCCGCTTCGCGGCTCAAGATAAGTGGCAAGGAGAGAGTTAGTCAAGCCTCTGGTGACCAGGGTAGACAACGGTATGTTCAAATTTATTTCAACAAAAAATACGTATTATTTCGTGGCATACATTTACTTTTAGCCTGCGTAGCAAGCGTTTCTTTTAATAGGTGGAACAGAAAAAGTTGTTTTGGCTGTGTTAGCTATATGGCCGCGCGAAACCTCAGACGAGTGCAAAAAAAAATCGAGCCGTGGATTCTCCTCTTCCCATATGTTGCAAAATTCAAGGACATTTGTTTACATAATCAGAGAAACCTTGTCAAGCTTTACAATGCGCTGTCTTGAAGTTTGGTGTTGATTGGTGCATGAGATACAGCTATTGACGTTTGTAAAGAAATGTATGGAAAATGTCAAAAACCTGACAACTTAGACTAACTTGTCCGTTTTTCCATACATTTCAAGGCTTTGAATGGCTGTATTTCACACAATATTAAACCAATCAACACCAAACTTCAGGATTTTGTAAAGCTTCACAAGGTTTCTCTGATTATGTAAATTCGCCCCAGCCCCTGTCGGCTTGAAATCCGGCAATGTATATTTATATTCACTATTTACATTCAACACTTGACATTTCATTCAACTTCAACGAAGAATATTTGTGTTCAAATTCAACTTCACATATTTGTTCAACTTCAAGCCTCGTTATTTACATTCAACACGTGACATAACATAACACTTGACACTTCAAGTAGTACTCACTTCAAATTCAACGAAGTATATTTGTGTCCAGGTCCGTTTTCCTTTGACATTCAATTTCAACGTATTGGTCTGCATTCATCAGCCATTTGCATCCAACTTCAACTATTGTATTCAATTCAAGGCCTATTAACATGTTCAACTTCAACGTAGTAATATATTTATTCAACAATTTCAAAGTTCCCGGACATAGGCAAATATCTATTCAACAAAAATCCCCTAGCCTCCCTTCCCTTAAATCAATTCAACCTTGATCCATCCCGAAATCGCAGCCGGGTGAGGGGGGGGAGGGGGGGGGCGGTTGAGGGGTACTCCCATATATTTACTATACGGGGATGATCCGCTGAACAGGGTATGGTTTTTCGAGCGTTCTGTCATTAACAAATTACTTCCAAGTCAGCTAACAGAACTGGTTCAGCCTGCCGAGATACTACCCTTGCCTTGAGTTGCTCCTCACATCTGTTAAGTAGTTGCGCACTAATCGACACCAGCTGGATTGCCTATACGCCCAACAACGAATGCCATTCACAGTCCTCGACCAATTTTACAGAAAATTGGACATTGGCACTCCGCAACCCCTCTCTGGCTTCGAGAAACCCGGCAGGTTGGCTGATGGACTTGAGTCCTACCATTTCGATCTTTCCAAATGAGGAACGAAATCAGATCACCTGGCGTTGTCGACATCAGTATTTTTTGGGGAATGAAGATTCAACAAGTTATTCCCTAATTATTTTCTTCTGTTTTGCATACTTCGAAGACAAACGCTGTTCAGACTGCACTCAACTAGCAATAGCACCCTCATCAATTTCCAGCTTTGGTTTCGCAACCTCATCTGGACACACAGAAATAGACCTCCTCGCCAGACCACATTGTTGACAGAAACAGAAGCACTCGTCATTCGGGTAACTACAACCCGGACATGCCACGGACGGTGAGAATTTTCCCAATGTCCCAATTCCCCACCAAACTGGTGCTCCACTCTTTGCCAAACTTTAAATGACAACATGGAATCTAAAGGAGACAAACATCTTAAAGGACCATCTGCTTTATTCTGAGCTGAAGGAACATGGGACAACTTGAGCTGTAAGTTACACTGTAAATTCGACCGAACTGATTCAGCCCCAAAAATGGGGTCGAAATTAAACGATGAGTAAAATATGGCACATATTTTGGGGCTGATTTGGACCTATTTCAAGAGGGCTGAATCGAATCCTTTCTTAAGTGCTGAATTGGCCCTAATACAGGGAGCTAAAACGGCCCTAAAAGTCTGTTTTAGATAACTCAATCGAGCTGAATCAGCCCTAACAGTGGGAGCTAAAACGGTCCTAAAAGTCTGTTTTAGATAACTCAATCGAGCTGAATCAGCCCTAATACAGGGAGCTAAAACGGTCCTAAAAGTCTGAATCAGCTCGGTCGAATTTACAGTGTACGAGCGGAGAGAACCATAAAAAAACTTGGTAGCAGCCGTTCTGGAGCTGAGACGTCCTTGACCTTCAATCGTATCGATCACAACTTGGCTATCCACCTGTACATCCACTCTACAATCCGGCGACAATATTATTCGGGACTGCCTTTACTGCATTTACCACTGCCAATATTTCTTTCGTCGATATATTAAGGTGAAGCTCACTGGCCATCCACAAATCTCGAAAAACTTGGTCTCCAGACAATATAGCCCCAACATACCCGGATGCATCAGTAGACACAGACAAACGCAAATGTTTCTCTTGACGCCAAGGCAACACATCCTTCCAAGAATCTAGAAATCGCCAATGTACTATTTCCTCACGCAAAGCCACACTCACATTAACTTGACCACTATCCGTTGCCAAACCAATTGCCGAACTCATTGACCTTACAAACAACTTGGCCGCTGGAACCACCAGACTGAATGAGATGCACTTCCCTTGAAAACGTTGTAGGGTCTTGACATTCACCTGCGCTTACGACACTATCTTACGCTCTGGAAGTAGTCATGTAGCGGTTGGTACTTATTGCTCTGTGGTACGGATGGTCATCTAGTGGACTAGTACGTTGTTTTCCATTACACTATCTTGGTGGTCGTTATAATAACTTATTCTCACATCAGCTCGGTTTTCATCGTTCTTTTCGGTTGAACATATCGCATAGCCCCTAGCTCAGGGGGAATATACATTTTAGACAAGACTTTTTTCGTATTGAAGCTGTGAGCGCCAAAAACTAATTTCTTGAAGAACGGCTGTTGTACAAAGCTAAAATCTATTTATTCAGAAAGTTTAACTTGTTTGTAAGTGGAAAAGACTGATGAAAGTGGAGCCAAAGTGTTAACCCAAAGCAAAAATTTGAATTGAAAATGAGGTTTAGGCCTTTATTTCATCGCCAGAAAAACCGAACGGTCATGCGCATTAGTAACGCGACACTTAGAAAAAAATCGACAGGCTTATGCTCTCAAGTTAACAGAGAATGTAGGGAACCAGAATTTCCTATCCTTGATAACTCGGCAACCGCGTCATTAAAACAACTTTCCCCCCTCTAGGTTGATTAACCTAATTACATGCTATAATAAAAACACAGAAACAACGCCAAAACGTTAAAATGTGTGTCGGTTTTACAACTTATAACTTTGTATGGTTTCCAGCCCTCATTCCTTTGTCAAATGACCGATTTGCTCAAAATTACTCTATTATTACGGTCTCAAGCTAAGGGCCAATATGTTTATTGTCTGTTTTCCCCCTCTGGTTTGATTCATTGGTCATATGTTAATATGGTCTCCCTATTTTCAAATGAATCGGCCACAAACTCATGTCGGTTTTAGACAATTTGTTTCGGTATTATTCAGGCTTCATGACATTGGCAATGTTTTGTTGACGTGCGTTCTTTGTTTCAGCCATCACAATAGAGCTTAATTATAAGCTAATTAATTAATTGTATTTGAATCGCGATAATCACATAGGTGACAAATTCATTGTATTTTTGTAACAAATATTGAAAAGAGAAAACCCCTACAGTCACGTGATATCATAGTCCAGTCATAAGCGGTCAAAAACAATTGTTTTATTGACATGACATGAACTCATAAATAATTAGCTCCACCCACAATGGTTCGGAATTTCTAGCGATGTGCTTATTTCCCATACCTTTTCTTTAAAAAATGCCTGAAAAAGCTGCATTCTAACACAAATTCAACAAAACATCTTTGTACAATTGAAAATACCGTTTTAAACAGGCATGTTATCTTAGTACATTAGTTTCTAACTGTTTAAAAAGGTTTTTGAGTGTTAACCCAAAACGAAAATTGAGATTAAAAGTCATGCAAAAGTCTAGTTTTTGGCGCTTTTTGCCAATATTGCTTGTCATTGAAAAAAATATCCTCTTAAAAATATGCAAGTCATATTGTGTTCCTGCCTTGTATACTTATCTACTGTATATTATACCAAATCTGCAAGAAAAATTAAATCAATAAAATGACATAATTGATAAGGATTGATAATGATAATATCTAAAAAGTTAATAGTTTGTTTAGAAATAAAATACTTCTTGTAGATGTTGTTTGTTTTTCTTATTTATCAACAAAATAAACATTTCCACACTAACTTTGTCTAAGAAACCACAAGCCGGGTTCATAAAAAATAATTCATAGTATATTTAACTGTGAACAGTTTTAAAATACAGAAATTAAACAAGTCAAACTATTCCTTCCTCTATTTTGATGCTAGCTTGAAGAAACGTGGAAACATTTCTCCAGACCTTTAAATCTAATTTACATCTTTCAATATTTTTATTGGTCTCAATTTGCATTGAAATGGTTCTTTTAAATTGTTTTGTCCATAGAAGTTTTAAAAAAAGTTTATTTTGCAAAAATGTGTTTATTGCTCGTTTTATTTGATTGTTCGATTTTTGGTTGGTGCCTTGCGATTCGAAATTTTATTCCACTTTTACTAGGGGGGGGGGGGGGACTCGTAAGGGTATATTGAAAATCAGCATCTTTTAGGGTATTTAAACTGAAATCATCGTCTGATAACCAAAAATCAGGCTAACTTTGATCATAATTCTCATTTTTATATAAAACACACTGATCTTGTATCGCTTAATTCTTGTTTGCGAATACAGAATCGTTCTGAATGTAGAAAATATTTTTTTAGATATAGACAAAATTTATTATATCCTTACTAAGCTGTTTACTAAGCTAAAATTTATCAGTCACGGAAAGAAAGTAACTCAATTTAATTATTTTCAGTAATAACATATCCCGGTATCGTCACGGTGAGCGACGAGTAATGTTTTGTTGGGTTGCCTGTGGTCATTATACCACCTAGTTACCATTCCATTATTTCCGGGTTCTGATGCCAACTCAAGAACTCAGTGTACAAAGATGTGGTTTAAACTACACTTTATTTGATAATTAGACATCCAACAGGCGTTTGGCAATGCCGATAAGTAAGTTCATTCATTCATTCATTAATTGTAATGTTATCTTTCTGTATTTTATAACGAGCTTCAAGAAAGTGTTCGCAGTGATTTGTGAATGCTTTACGAACTACCTTTATTTAACATTCAAACTTTATTTATTTATAGACTTTAGCCAAAGTTGGTAAATCTCTAAGAGAGCAATTTTAAATGAAACGTGTTCTTATCTTTGGAGAGTTATTTTTAGGATTTTTCACATTATATAAATTATCTCTCGAAAATGACAAATCGGCTAACTTTTGATATCCCTTATCACCCTATCACGCGCATATTGAAGAAGAAAAACATGAAACTATCTTACCTTGATGTGCTGTAATTTTAATGAATATATAACCATGTAAAACGAGGCCCCGCACATCAAAACATTCGAAATTTAACATCACTCCCAGAAATAACATTGTGTGACAAACACGTGCAGCAAAACCAAGGACAACCATTTGTTATGCACGTGACTGGGCGTAACGCAATCCAGTTGTTATGATACAGTTTAGTATTTGATTTTAAACTCTTTGAGTGTACAGGGCTTCGTTTCACGTGTTCATATTAATCAGGATTACAAATATATCAAGGTAACATGGGTATATATATATTCCTTGTTGGATTTCATAAATTCTAAGAGGAATTCTCGTCGATTGAAGTGAAATTGTGACCGTTACTAATAGCCTATTTCGATATTTATGTAAGCTTGACCGTGACATAGTCACAATGAACCGCTCTAAAACGTTCTGTTTCGATTTGTAACACTCTAAAACCATTTCAAAGCCAATGATAGAGTATTAACTTTAGTTTTAATTTGTTTGTTGAAAGAAATAAGCGATTTTAACCAGCTAAATTATTTTATTAGCATTGCATAACTTGGCGTCGTAATGTGTAGTGACCCGTTTTTGACACCAAGTAGCGGTTACATTTGGACTTGTCAAAACTTTGGTTTTAATTTGCCCAAAAATTTTATTTCATTTATTGGAAGAGTAAGCATTGTTCTTTCATCAAAATATAGTTTTGGCGTTTGAATCGATGTAACAGTGGAGATATTTTGCGTTGAATTTACCCTTCGGAAAAAGGCTTGAAAATTTAAAAATAATTCAAAAATCTGAAAAATATTTGTTTTAAGTTAAAGTGTCGTAATAATTTGATATATTATACAAAATTATCTGTATTTTATGAAATGCTATAGTTTTTGACAAAATACACACAATTTATGGCGAAATCTAGCGATTTTTGCAATGCGGTAGAACGACCTCGAAAAGTCGACCGAAAACTCGAAAATCCAATATTGTCCTCGTTCTCCTAAAATATTTATCCGATGGAAACGAAACTCACACAGTATGAATAGTTCATAAAGACCTACATTCTGGCAAAGTTTGAAGGATTTTCTATTTTTTCATTTTACCGATCATACCTGACCGTAACAGACTTCCGCTCTTAATGTTCCTCGATAAATTTTATTTTTGGTAATATGATGGAACTCAACGACCTTAACTATTCTATGGCCATTTTTGATAATTAGTGACGTCACAGGCTAGGTCACATGACTAAACATAAAAAGCTCTCTCCGGTGGTGGAGAAAGCTGCTGAAACAAAGTTTTCGGCAACAAAGGATAGTTCTCACTAATAAATATATGATACTGTCTTAGCTGACGACCTTTGACTTTTAGGTAACGAGATAAATGGGCATATGTGAAGTCACGTGACCTTTTTTGCATAACAACCCCTTAAAGCAGTTTACTTTTTCAACGAGCCAAGACACCTTTGGAAAGCAATGCAGAAGAGAAATAACTTCAAGTATTTACTTCTCCGATACGTTTTGAACTCACTACCGGAGGAATATTTGAAAATTTGAATATCAAAAAGTCACGTGACCCACCATGGAATCAGTGGTTCTGCCCAAAAGCAACACCAAAAGATCCCACTAAATGGAATCAAGGTTATCTGAAAGTTTTGTTGCCTTTTGGATGGTTTTCACGAAAAAATCGAAAATATTTCGTTTCATCTGAAATTAGGCCTGTCCCAGGCCTTAATGTACTTGAGGGGAAATTTAATCACTAATTTCCCGAGTGACATGGTATTAGATTGTAATATTATGATTATGTTAGTTTTCATAGAAGCATAAATTATAAACTTTTACAAAGCTGTTGATTTTCGGCATACTTTAAGAAATTGTTCCTTTTGTTAAATGAGATAATGCCGAATTATACCACCATGCATTCATTATAGTTTGTTTGTATAAACACGCATGACATACTATACTTCAATGTAGTCAACGCATGCGCATAGTTACTTAATGAGTCCCACAAGTGTGAGACTATGGAGTATGGACTTGTGTGTAGTACGTACACGGTCCTTTTTTTTAAGAATTTCCAAATGGGTCGAAGCGATCCAGGAATGGTCTCGGTGATTGTTATAATGAGTGACCATTGAGGGATAGTCTCCTACGTTTTTCTCATTACAACCATAGTTGATAGTTCTATCACATGACTGGAGGCTTCAAGATTCCATGAGATAGCACAGCGCATGCGTCAAGTCGTTTGCGCACGATGCGTGAAGGGCGTGAAGTCAATCTCGTACCCAGCGCCCGCGTTACTTTTGGTCTGCGACAAAGAACGTGAGCTCTGGCATAAACCGTTTCTAGCAAAGTCCAGGATTTATTGGACTTCCGGTGTTACAGCGCATGCGTTAGCTAAATTACGCCCGAAAAAATGCGCGTGCGCATCAGCTAGTTTGAAAATGCATGGGCCAATCAAATTCGCTCAGAAACGGTTTATGCCAGGGCTCACGTTCTTTGTCGCAGACCAAAAGTAACGTGGGCGCTGGGTACGAGGTTGGCGTGAAGTTGTCTAAAAGTTATTCTACAAATATTATCTTGGATTAGGCTAACGTGGTTAGACCTACCTACAACATCCAAGTGGTATCAACTTAGTTGATGACCAAAGTGAAATATGTTGGCCCTCGTAGGGACTTCATCAATATGAGCGACTGTGCTCTTGAGCCGACCCGGGAAGAAGAGGGTTGAGCGAGTTGTAGGTGCTTTTAAGAAAGAACTACAACAAAAATATACCGTTCTTTTAATTTAAAAAGAACTCAAAAATATACATGTCAGAAGTCAATGCGTTGACATTCTAAGATGGACATGATATATCATCACGTTCTAACCCTGGAAGCGGTTGGAAGGAGGAAGCCAAACATAACACAAAATGGCGCCAAAGTTCGCCGCTTCACCTTCATTCATAGTTGTACGAGGTACACTGTTGGCGAAGGTGAGATAACTTGGAAAGTGTATAGAAAATACATAACGGCAGTCAACGCGGTTGACAGCCTTAAAAAGACATGATATTATCACAAAGAAAGAGAGCTCTTGGCTATCAAACACGGCATTAAAATGCAAGCGAAGAGAAACACAAAATACCGTTGGTGTTGAAACAGACTCTGCGTCACACGGAGATAAACAGGAAAATATCTCATCTCAAACCAACAACCCAGGTTGATATTGGCCAAAAAGGTATGCAATAAAGGAATCAAATTCCTTCAAGGCATTTTGAGGAGAAAATCCTCAATGACCGAAAGGTCAAACATGGTCAAATCAGTGGTCCAAATGCGAGTCTATTAAATGGACTGTCAACGAACAAAGCAGTTTAACCCGCTCAATTATGGAACCAGCCTCGACTCAGCCAGGATAAAATATTCCAAAGCTCAGTATACACAAAATGGTGTTTTATTACTGATATTGGCCAAGTCAAAAGGGACTGTTACGCTGCCAGGCAAACACAATAGGATGAATAATAACAAAGCGATGACAAGCCGCCATTTTGGCGCGAAAGTGCCACAAATACCAATGGCACATGTGAAGAACGATCTTTACAAATATTAGCACATTAATAACACGTTCCTCGTCAAAATATCTCCTTGGAGATCTCATTAAACTGTCAAAAAATGACAATTGAGGCTAAGGAGCTAGCTAAAATATTACGCCTTGGAATTCGATGGCAAACATGGCCAGGAATAACGGTCATTTGAGCCTGCAGTAACGCAGCGGTTTCCACCATGAGAGTATCAAAATGGCGATATGTTGTTATAAAGAAATGGCCTGAAGCAATTAATGAACCACAAATATAATCTGACTTACTAAAATTCTCGCTAAAAAGGAAATCAGCCTATCATGTATTACATGTCCAGAACCTATCTGACTATAAATTAAATTCAGAACAAAAAATCTTACCTTTCCCTTTTAATGATTTTGTTACGAAAAATAGTGTCACATACCGCCATACATCTTCTTACAACGAGCGCAAATCCTAATATTCTAGGAGTTATAATCTTTGATCGACTATCGTTAATTAAAAAAAGGAAATCGATCCTTACAGTAGGCATGATCATCTTTTCTCTAAGCAAAATTCATATCTTCCTCCTTATTATAAGCTTTTCCCTTTTGCTCGTGAAAGTGATGTTTTGCAAATTTTAGAAGCGCCAATTTTAAATACGTCACGCGCGAGCGACATGTTCTGCGTGACTGTACAACTGGCTGCGTAGCGGTTTTAATGCGCTTGATAAAAATGCTTTTTCCACTCGATAATAACCGTTGGTACTTCTAAATATCTGATTAGTCGTAAACAGAAGTTGTTTAGTTTAAGAAGAGTCGAAAAGAAAGAGCTCAATCTACATGAATCTATGATACGAACAGTCTCAAAGCTGACTACATGGAGACGAAGGCAAGAGCGAACGCAACAATTTAAACCCGACTGATTTAGCTTGATTTAGTTTTGCTCTAATAAACCCATCATCTGTACTTTCTAAACGGCACAAAATTTAGCTTGTTACAACCACTATTAGCTATATTACTGCTTCATTGGAGCTCAAGAAAACTATGTTAAAATGAAGCAGTAATATAGCTAATAGTTGTTGTAACAAGCTAAATTTTGTGCCGTTTAGAAAGTACAGATGATGGGTTTATTCAGAGTTAGTAGCGTCAAAATCATCGCCAAACACAAATAGATCGTTGTTCATGCCTTTTGAAGTCTGCCGCGTTTCATAACCATTCCCCTCTACTAACTCTGGTTTATTAGAGCAAAACTAAATCAAGGAATCAAGCTAAATCAGTCGGTTTTAAATTGTTAATAGACGATTCAAATATCATTTCAGTGACTAGTCCATGTTGAATAGTAGTTATACTTTAGAATTCGAAGAAAATCCTAGTGTAACCGGCATACAATTGCTGAACATATAACTGATAACGCTATATTTTTGCGGCATTTTTTATGACATGCAACGGCAATCTAGTCTCACAAAGTAACATGAACATTTTTCGCTCTTGCCTTCGTCTCCATGTAGTCAGCTTTGAGACTGTTCGTATCATAGATTCATGTAGATTGAGTTCTTTCTTTTCATTACCAGAAATCGAAGACATGTGACGTCACCGCATGCTAAAGTTAGATTTGTGGCATTTAAAAATGGCCGCTCAGAATTACTGATAAATGTATGGGCTCAGAAAGAAAATGTCTAATATATTTGCTAAATATCATTGTACTATCGGTGCCGCCTTCTAACTTTTAACTCGAGTATAAGTTCTATTCATTTATGCAAGTTACGTTAGATTTAGTTTTCTCAATATGCAGCACGAAGGAATAACATTATCGAGAAATAATTGCTTTACTTTAGTCTGTATTTCAGCGAAAAATGTGTAATTTACCTTGTGTTCAGCATCGCCTGCCATCAATAGTTTACATGGATCCATTCTTGCCGCCTTCTTAAAATGCTTCTGAGATTACGGGCTTTTCAATGCTGTTTTAGAAGTCTTTCCAAGTAATATACCAATGACGCAGATTAACGGTAAAAAGTGATAATTGTTTAGTTTTAAAAATTTCCATTTTACACCAAAATATCATAAAAAATGACCGATAAATCCTGCAAAGAAGCTTGTTTCGATCGTCGAGTCGATTGCAATGTTTACAGCTTAGTAGCCTGGTGATTTTACCTGTTATACCGCTGTTTAAAGAATCCGAAGGCTTCTTAAGCGGGAAATTCAAAATTCAAAGTTCATAGCATGGGCTTCCTGTGTCCTTTTGAAATTTTCTAAGTGACCTAATTCGTTCGAATTATTCTATGCCGAGCGTAAGCGAGCGCTTCAATTTTAAATATCTCAACTGCACCAGAAGCGCTTGGTACTTCTAAACAAACTTATAGTAGTTTGGTTTTGATAAATTGATTTATTTCGATAGAAATTCGAGGATAATTCTGGACTGCCAGTAGACCGCTGGTCATAATATCGCGGACGTAAAATGTCTTAGATTTCTGGTAATGCGACTCTTCTTAAACTAAACAACTTCTGTTTACGACTAATCAGATTTTTAGAAGTACCAACGGTTATTATCGAGTGGAAAAAGCATTTTTATCAAGCGCATTAAAACCGCTACGCAGCCAGTTGTAGTCAAACTCTCAGTCACGCAGAATATGTCGCTCGCGCGTGACGTATTTAAAATTGGCGCTTCTAAAATTTGCAAAACATCACTTTCACGAGCAAAAGGGAAAAGCTTATAATAAGGAAGAAGATATGAATTTTGCTTAGAGAAAAGATGATCATGCCTACTGTAAGGATCGATTTCCTTTTTTAGTTAACGATAGTCGATCAAAGATTATAACTCCTAGAATATTAGGATTTGCGCTCGTTGTAAAAAGATGTTATGTGACACTATTTTTCGAAACAAAATCATCAAAAGGGAAAGGTAAGATTTTTTGTTCTGAATTTAATTTATAGTCAGATAGGTTCTGGACATGTAATACATGATAGGCTGATTTCCTTTTTAGCGAGAATTTAAGTAAGTCAGATTATATTTGTGGTTCATTAATTGCTTCAGGCCATTTCTTTATAACAACATATCGCCATTTTGATACTCTCATGGTGGAAACCGCTGCGTTACTGCAGGCTCAAATGACCGTTATTCCTGGCCATGAAATATAGTTCATGCGAAAGACATTATCAAAATTTATGGAGATTATACTTACTTCATTTCAACGAAACGATCGAAGTGATTATCTGCCTAAAGACTGTTCTCTAGAACGAAGAACATGGAGGACCATACCAACTCACAATTATAATCACTGAATATTTGAAATCAATTTGCATTTACTAGTACATCGAGACAAATAAATGCAGACATGAGTTGACCAAGGACCCAACCATATTGGATTCACCATATTACCATCACGTGAGACTCAAATGACCACTATGCTAGTGTGTTTGATAAAACAGCTAACATTCAGTTGAGCTAATGAAGTTAAAACACTTTATGAAGAGTAATGGTGATATAAAGTGCACTGTATTATTATGGAAGAAACTGAAGGTTTCTACACTTACTTCAGTTTGAGTAATCAAATCACTGATAATTCAATTACAGATAATGACTGTAATGAAGTTGAACAACTTTATGAAATGTAGTGTTAATATAAAGTACACTGTACTATTATGGAAGAAACTATAGGTTTCTACATGTACCTTTTGAGTTAACAAATTATTGATAATTCAATTACAGCTAATGAAGTTGAAAAACTTTATGAAGTGTAGTGATAATATAGAATACACTGTACTATTATAGAAGAAACTAAAAGTTTCTACATTTACATTTTGAGTTAACAAATCACTGATAATTCAATTACAGCTAATAAGTTGAAAAACTTTATGAAGTGTAGTGAAATAAAGTGCACTTTGCTTTTATGGAAGAAACTAAAGGTTTCTACATGTACCTTAACAAATCATTGACAGGGTCATACACTGACACAAAATACTAAAGCTGTAGAGGATTGTAAAAGGTTTTACAAATTATGATAACACCTTACACAGTCAATAGGATGTGGAAAACATATATAGCACTGTTGATAAACAAGGATAAATATACAAATAAATGTATATAGATAAGAGAGATATTTTAAAACTTCAAGCCTCACAGTTTGCTGTACAGATGTCTTATTGGCATACAACTCTAATTCCAAGTTGATCCGTACCACTGCTATAACCCATATCAGTAATATGGGAGGACCCATACATCTTTGCCTACATATGTACATAATCTAGCTAATGATTATATGGCAATGGTTTATTAAATGCAACATTTGGGTTCTAGTAGTTCACATAGCCAGGACTGAAATCTTCAATATTTGAATATAATTGTTTCACAGTGTGTTATGAAAATTTCTATCATAAATTGTCATGCTAGAGGCAAACAACAAATCACATGACCCTTTAGATGAGCATTAATTGGATAACAATAAACTGAACGTGTATTGTTTATGAAAGCCAATGTGTACATTGGGTGACCCATTCTTGATATAGATTGATAATTATAGGTGATATTAAATTTGTATACTTTCTACCTTCAAACAACCTTACACCTATAGGTGTGTAGAGGAATGATACAAGAGGAAGCCAAGGACAGATTTACCATCCTATTATGACAATATATATCTACTCCTATGTTCCAATCAATAAAGCCAGATGACTGACTGACTGACTGAATGAATAGACTTTATTTAATGAGGGTAGCACGTGACAGTTTTACAACTGATGACCCTGTGTATTGATTGATCAATACAACAGTCATGATATATTCAATATCAAGGCTTGCTGACTCAAGCTGGGATAAATACTGCACATATTGATAATATAAACATTATCAATTTCAAATCAAGGTTATGTCAGTTTTATGGCACAGGCATAAATGGTATTGCTCAGTTAGCAAAATCAACCATTGACAACAAAAACCTTAAACATTATAGTTTTGCAGTTACTACTAACATTGTTACTGGTATTAAGTTATATATTATTTACACAGCCTTGATTAACAATCCTAAAATGATACTCAGCCTGTCATTACAACCCTAAAATGGCACATTGCTGGTTATATTATTTACACAGCCTTGATTAACAATCCTAAAATGATACACAGCCTCTCATTACAATTGTAAAATGATACATTGCTGGGTCAGAAACTATCATAGAGAGGGAAAGAGGCCAAACTAAAAGAGGTTTCAGGAGATACCATATAAAGATTGTCAATATATGTTAAAGGAAGCTGGATGGATACATCGCAGCTGACACTCAGTACATACTAAAGCTGTTTTGCAGCTGAAGCTAAAAACAAAACATTTTTCTTTCTATATACTTCTGAAATATACAATACCATAACATTAGCTATGCTAATGTAATGGTAATTATTGGGAACATTCACACATTCTAGCATATAAATCAATTATTGCAATACAATGCGGAAACAAGATTTTGAAGGATTTATAGAAATAGTTAAATCCACTATATGTATTTATGAGAGATTTTACAAACATTCTACAGAATGCTGTACTGTTAAACAAAACAAACAAACAAACAAACAAAAATATGTTGCAATTAAGTAAGTTCAAAAATCTGCAACAATTGTTACTGTATGTCCATGTACATAGTATTTTGCCTGAAGGCAATATTACAGACATTAATATTAATAAATCATTAATGATCTTATGATTTGATACCAAAACTTATTAGTTGTTTTATTATGTCATATTGCATTCCATGTCTGGAATTAATATTGGTTGTGACAGAAGCTTTGAAATCTCATGGAATCTCGAAGCCTCCAGTCATGTGATAGAATTGGAAAATTTAACGAGACTTACCTGTAAGTTGAAGTTTGATTGAAATTATATCACATGACGGAGGCAAGAGATTACATGCCCGCCCATTCATTGCATTAACCCTCCCTAGTACAACGTACATTAGAAGCAAGCCTAGAAGCATGTAATGAATACCTGCACCAAAGGGTGTGTATCAGCAGATAAACTTACAATTTTATAATCTGAACATTGGATAATTTTAAATTTGAAGGTTATTCACAATCATGTGTTGATGCTGCACAATGTCATTGTCAGTGTCTTGTTGATCTTATAGTCTTTATCCATGGAATCAATAATATAGATGTTCTTAGATACGCATTTTACCAAGTGTCAATGCGTTTACAATGTGTATATTTCTGCCACAACCAAACCTTTAAAGAATGACTTGACGCATGCGCTGTGCTATCTCATGTAATCTCTTGCCTCCGTCATGTGATAGAATTCCAATCAAACTTCAACTTACAGGTAAGTCTCGTTTAATTTTCCAATTAATAGTTAACTATGATACAACATGAGGGAAATTTAGAGGACAAAGAAATCCTTTGTATTTTACTAAATTTCCCTTGCATATATTAAATAGAGGGAAATTTAGAAAAATAAAAAGGATTTCTTTGTCTTCTCAATTTCCCTCATGTTGTATGCATGAGGAAAATTCGGGTTTGTAAACCCCTCGGAAGACAAAAGAATCCGAGGTGATTATGGTATTATTAAGGAAAGCCGTCACTATTGTTTCAATTGTCAAAATATCTGTACATTACCATACTTCGGAGAGATTTCGGAGGGCAGCCAAGCGCGGTGAAATCATGCATGCATGGTGCAAAGGAATTCGATGTTGTTCTAAATTGGAGACAATAGAATTCCCAGAGCACCGAATCATCCAAAGCTATATCTATGACTTCAATATTTACTCAACATTAAGTGTGTTTTAGGCGGCCTTAGAAATTATCAATGAACATAAAATTCAGGGAAAGTGTGGTTCGTTGATCAGTTGTTGTCTTCAAAAAATCCAAGAAAAAAAAAACCCACGAGTTTTTGCATGATCGCAGTTTTCGTGAAAGCGACTGTAAAATGAGCGCTTGAAGTAAGCATTGTACATACATACATACATACATTTTTTTTATTAAACTTCCTATAAAAGGTTTTTCAAGAATAATTTACACAAAGAATAGATATTTGCATATAAAAAATACAAAGCATGATAGTTCGAGCGTTAAAATATATTTTTCGAGATATAAAATGGTAGATGTATCTGATATAGTACTATTTATGGAAAAAATATTGTGTTCTTACCTTGAATCGTATATTTCCAGTTTTAGCGAGATCGCGTAACTGGATTACCTTCTAATTTTTGGGCAAGTGTTAGGGATATATGGGGATAAAACGAGCAATGTTTTTTTGTAAACAGAAACTTTAGAAGTAGCAGTTTTGGGTGCTGGAAGTCCATTGTTTAGTTTACGCATAAAATTATACTCTTAATTCTAAATCCCTAAATATCTCTAAATTCGTCTTTTGGATTTCAATGAAACTGCTCCCAGAGGAAGACAAACACTCAAGGTATATGCAGGATAAATCATTTCCCTAGAAAATGCGGTTGAAGGGTAAAATTCGATTCCGAGTTAAAACAGTTGTGACGTCATTACCAATGTCTTGAAAAAATACCAAATTGTACTTTAGTCTATATGTAACGGATATGTGGAAAGAAAATATGAAATCGGAATATCAATCTCTTTAAGTATATGAGGTTCAAACTGAGAAGGTGCTCATGCAAAAATATTGGGTCGAATCATCACGATTGTTTGTAGCGTGGTCAAAGTGTCCTGCATGGCGAGATGGTCCTCGATGGTATCAACCAATCACAGGCACGGTTATTTTCAGCCAATCATTTTACATGGTGAAGTGGTCTTGACCAGGATTTCACGAGGGGAGGGGGCTCGGTAAATGTTTGAACTACATGTTGGTTGGAGTCCATTACTGGTATGATTACAGCCTTATCGTAATAAGTGATAAAGTTTGAATTGTTTTACGTCTTGTTTTCTGGCTATCTAATCCCCAATGTTTTGCTAAGGTAAGCGTATTAGTATTAGTATTGTACTACGAATTTAATACATAGTTACACTCAATGTTATTTTATTATTATTTGCAGCTCATTTTTGGTATTTTACATCATGAGCTTAGTTTTTATTATTTCAAATTGTTCTATGGCTTTTGCTGTAATCTTCTTGTTCTGTGACCCTTATTTATTTGGAATTATCATTTCTTTTTGCGTGGAGGTTGAAGTGGAATAATAGCTATGAAACATCGATCGAACATCAGCTTAAAATCTAGATGCTTCATGGCCTTTAGTGCTTCAAAACGAATTTGTTATACTTACCGGGTACTTAGCATGTAAAGTTAAGCTTATATATACTTTTTCCACTTGCTTTGAAAGCAATCGCCAATTCGATGACCGTGAGTGAGAGTGTTTTTTTTAATTATAAGTTTAATACTTGAATTTCTGCATGCACGCGATTGAAGATCTAGACATATTTATATTGCATATTATGACTCATTCGAATGACTGTATTTCCTTTTTTCGCTGTTAAATTGTTCAAAGATGAAGTCATTTTCTGATATTCCATATTATATTCCATATTTTAGCATTTGTTATTGCTAGAGACCGAGTTTTAATAAAGCCATTAACTTATTTATAGTACAGTTAAAAAACACACATACTGTAAGAACCACTACTTTTCGAGGTAAAGCTTTTCGAAATTAGGCTAAGGTGGTTCTTAACTGGTTCTTATTTACAAAGGAAAAACAATTTCCCTTATATAGTGTTTTTTATGTTATATAAATTGTTATGTAGAAGCATCTGAATGATGAATTAATGTATTCTCATTGAGAACTAACTGATCATACATTTGTAAAACATTTTTCTTGTATTGCATGATTTTAAATTTGGTCAACTTATATTTTTTCAAACCTTTTTATACAAGAACCAGTCTAATTTTTTTAGGCTAAAGTGGTTCTATTTTTAACAGGACTGGTGCTTAAAAAGCAAATTTTAGCCTAGTGGTTCTTAATTATAATCCACTGGTTCTTATATGCGGTTTTTTTTATAACTGTATAGCATTTAAATTCTTTTTCAACTCCAGCTCTCCTATGAATTATACAGCATTACATTTTATTGCGGACATATTACATATATTGAGTGCCACAAATAGACATATTTTTTTATTTTCCAACAAACCGTGTAATTTTTTTCGAATGGTATTCATGATCCTTTTTTCGAATTGTATGAATAATGTTTTAGCTACCTTCTACCTGGATATCTAGAAATATTCATCGAAAATGTCCAAAAGAGAGCGTTTAACATCATATTTCCACTATTGTCAACGATCAAGCTTTACAGCGATGTGGGATGTCGATCCCCACAGTGAATATTTAGGAGGGAAAAATTGGTAGTGACTTTATTCGTAACTTAAAAGACACTAGCTTCATGAATAATCTTCTACCAAAAGTTACTACTGTCGACCACAGATACTCCTTAAGATCTGGAGTTACCAAACAGGACAAATGTTTAGGAAAAACTGGACGATTAAATAAATTTGTAACCTACAGATATCAGTAACTTGCCCATACAATGCTATTAGTGTGAATTCTATTATCAATCCAATTTATATGTGTAGTAAGTATGCTGACTAATCATGTAATTTAGCATTTAAGTAATGATCCTTATAAAACAATAGCACTTCCTTTTGTTCTGCGGCATTTCACTTTCCCTACATCCAAATTGTGAGATTTTTTCTAAAGGGATGTATTGACATATACACAGCAAGTTTTGGAAGAACAATTTGTGTTTACTCGTTTCTGCAAAGTTTTATATAGGTCGAGTTAAAAGTTTTAAACCAATCAGAGTCAGAGACAAAAGAAAGGAAAGGAAGGCAATTTGCAGTGTTCCCCACATAGAATTTCTCTATAATTTAACCTTATTAGAACTATTTTTATAAGGAAATTATTGCATTAATAAGAAATAAGTTGATTTGATTATCCACAAAGTTATGGCAATTTTTCATGTTTCAACCAATCAGACGACCAGTTTAAACAATACTACAATTATCACCTTTGCACATTCCTTGCCATTCCTGCTATCGTTCTTACGTGGATCGTTACTTAAGCTACAATATGATGAAATATATAAACAGATTATTATTATTGTGTTTTACCTAAAAAAAATCCCAAAGAAAAAGTTTTAATCCTCTTGAAAATGCGTTGCGGACATTACGCTGCAGACATTATACTTTTTATACATGCACCAGAAATAGATCTTAAATGTAAATTTGAAAAATCTAAAAGTTTCTGATTTAACTATGACTTAATTCAGAACAGAATTTTGCTGACAAAGATGAATTAACTGAATTATTCAATATATCAAAATCAACATCAACATCAACAATGAATAATAAAACATTAATATACATTGAACTGTCTCATATTAGTATATAGCTTAACTTGTATATATATTATATAATATATACTTAGTGACCATACTTAGTTATACAGTGGTTTTGAGTGGCATACCATGGAATATCCTGCAAGTCACTTGTATTTTCTAGTGCATACAAGCCTTTAGGCTAGTGGTAATGCAAAGCAAATACAAGTGACGAGTGAGATATTCACATTATGTCCGGGAAAACATTGTATAAGGGAAGAACTATACCACCTATTATAAAATAACTATTTGAAATCACATATTTTGATTGGTTGAGGCGGGTGCATTATGAGAGCACACAGCAGTTGATCAATTTGTATTTTATGTAGTATATAAAAAACGAGCAGCAGTGTTTTATCAAGGATAAAAACCCGAGCGCAGCGAGGGTTTTTGATCCTTGATAAAACATGTGCTGCGAGGTTTTTATATAGCTTAAAAAACTCCAATACTTATTCAAAACTAAATTATAAAAGTTTCTTGAAGAAAAGTCCAATTTGGAGACAAACTTTATTTGCAAGGTACACTGCGCATGCTCATATCACACCATGCACCATTAAGCACCACATTTGGCATCCCACATTTGAGAAAGGTCGTGTATAATATAGTAGGAGATTGATAGCATTGTTTCGGGTGATGCCTCTAGTAAAGGTCAATGATGAGAGATTAAAACTGAGACCTTTACAAGTGTCATAGGTACATAAAGACACACGTACCTTTATCATAAAGACACACGTACCTTTATCATAAAGACACATGTGTTTTTATATAATGTACCTATGGCAGTGTTTTATGGGGTATAAAGGTCATGCATGTGACCAAATTGGAATGCCCCGATTGGACTAATAGCTCATGAATTATTAATGAGTTTTTTAAGTATAGTTTAATAAACGAGCAGGAGTGTTTTATCAGGTTTAAAATCCCGAGGGCGAAGCCCAAGGGATTTTAAACCTGATAAAATACGTTCTGCGAGTTTATTGAACGGCTTAAAAAACTCATTAGTAATTCATGACCATTTTGTCCAATATCGATGAAACAAAAGAAAACGGAAGGTTGTTTGCATTTGGGAATTGATCTACACTAATAATAGAGGAATGCTAACCAACTTGAATGCTAATGAACTTGATGACATTTCATTGCATACTTTTCATCGATTGCCTCAGTGGCATAATGGCTTAAAGCTCGGATACAACCAAGCAGAAGATCTCGGTTCGAATCCTGGCATTGGCACTTATGATGATCAAAGACTTTTTTCGCCAAAAATCTAAAAGTAGATTATTTCTAAGTCTGATGTTCACTCGTCAGTAGAGATGGGGAGATGGGGGGATGGGGGGAAGGGTAATATCTGAATTATGGACATGAAGCATTATATAATGACACATGTGCCATTATATAATGCTTCATGTTCATTTGCATTCCATTGTTCTTCTATTGTACATCATCCTTCCCCTGGGCCGCATTCAAATCCCTCCGCGTTTCAGCCGTAGATTATGCGATATACAATGCTTTCCTCGTGACCAGAGAGGAGCATCGGATTGGACAAAATGGTCATGAATTATTAATGAGTTTTTTAAGTAATATATACAATATGAAAAAAAAAGTATTTTAACTAAACATGTTTAGAAAATTATTTACAAACATTATTCACTCTGATGAAATAATACAATCATATAAACTAGCTATCCTTCATATTGTACTGAACAGATTAGTGATAAAATAATTATATTGAAGCTTTCTAGTCTCTAAACATTTTGTTTAATAAAACCTCAGTTTAACTAAACAGGTTTTGGTGTGGATGGGGTACATATTAGAAGGGCAAATATCACAGTAATGTTTTTACTATTATATAATAAAAGAATAACAGTGGAGTGTAGGGATTTCTGCCACTGAGAAATATTGTGTCCCAACACACATAAAAATAGACGCTCAATGAGCGCATGTGGCTACTGAATAGTGTGAATAGAAATCGAAGGCAAAAGTAAAATAATTACTAGTTTATAGCCCTTCCATCGGAATATTTTGTAAAGAGACGTCCAATGAGCGAATGTGCAGTGCATAATATTAAATTATTGGTATTTTGGAAATGTAAATATTATGCTAAAAATGATGTGACCAGTATGCTATGGTGGTTCTACAGTCGCACACAGATTACATATATTGACAGTGCAGTGCAATTTGTTGGAACAAATGGAATTAGTCTTTGGAGCAGAAGCAAGAGTAGTGCAATCATATGAGGGAATTGTATTGAAAAAGTTTTCAAGAACTGTAATGTTTATTCGACTGCTTTTTTATGTAATAGAGTTAAACAAATACAAGAGAGATAGATCAGGTCTTTTAATTAATTCCTTTCCCACTAAATTACAAAAGTCAAGACATGAACTTGGCGGTGTTTACATAGACCTGATGAATAAAAAGGAAAAAATAATAAATTAATCAACATTTCCGTTTACAAAAGATGAAGCAAATAGAAATAAATAGTTGAAGTTTTGAATTTTGAAAAGTTAGTCCTTTAATAGTGATATATAGTCAATGAATTATTTGCTTATTGAATTTGGGTTGAATATGATTTGGGGAAACATGAAAACTCTAGGTGAAGCTGTTAGCTTTTTGTTGCTTTTCATTGTCTTGTTGGTTTTGAATATAATTGTGCACAAAGAAAATTATTTTCCACCTATTTTTTGGCAGATATGTAGTTTATAGGGTTGTAGTTTTCAATTTTATACAGTAGTTTGAAAAAGTATTCATTTTTTTTAGTCTAGAATGTTAGCTCTATATCAATAACAATAATGGTTGTTGTTTACTAGATAGATAGATAATCTAGGTGTTGACTTTCTAAGGATTTTTTTTTATTTTTGCCTAATTTTCTCTCTCTTCAATGTTCACATAATCTTGTGCAGCATTATTTCCAACAGATCACTTTTTGTATGTTTGATTTTGACATAAATTGTCATTAGAATTATCTATATTATATTATGTCATAAGAATGCTCAAATTTACTTATCACAGCTTCCATTGTTGTTTGGTAGATGAAAGGTAGTATAGAACCTGTAATACAGGTCTTTCATTTCCCTTGTATAATATATACAACTTGAGGATTTCTTGAATATCTTTCGAGGTTGAATTAATATCCCACTAAATGGGGCTGATTTATTCCACAATGTGACTCAGTTTTCCTACAAAGAGGCTCATTCATCCTCATGAGAGGCTCATGTATTCCCTTACAAGGTTTTCAGTTCGGTTTTTGTTGTTTGGGATCTGCAAACGGAGCTATTCATCGAAAATACTGAGCCAGCGATTTTGCTGACTCATAAATCCCGGCCTAAATATCGGCCTAAAAGCTAAATAAAACATGAAAAACCTTTCATTTTATTCAATTACGAAAGCTGTGATAAATAATTTTTAAGTTTGAATGATTTTTCGAAAAATAAACTTTACTTACCGAAAATCGAAGAAACTTGTGATCTTGAAGTCCCACAACTTCGTCAAAGATTCCAGAGATCACGATCAATTACAAACATGAGGTATTATCGATTGACATTTGTTTTCCTTCGTGAAGGAATCGAAAGAACAAATGCGAGCTAGTCGATGACTATTGGTTACAAAGTTAATCGAATAGATATTGATTGGCTTCGAAGGAGGCTTTGTGTGGAGTTACGGGTATATACTTCGTGTGGTCTCATATCAATCACTTATAGTTGACAAAACGAATAAAACGACTACATGGACATTCAGCAATGAAGTATATACCGATTTCTTACAGCCTTACTCTGCTTACAACCTTACACGACTCGATGACATAGTGGCTACGCATTCCCGGAATGCAGTAGCCACAAAATACATGCATATGGAAATATTGGTTTTTAGATAAAATAATTTTGGTTTAGCTATTAACCAGAATAATGCATGGATGCTTGAGATATGGAATGTATTTTGAGTGTTCAAAATCAAACAGTTGAAGATGAATCCCATAACTATGCATGCCATGTATTATAATTGTCTATTTAGTATGCTATATTTTCACATTTGATAAAAATGAAATGTCCTATCAGCATCGCATACCCATACCCGAGACAAGATAACACAATCCTACAACGCTGATTGGATCGATTGCGAGACAGAAGTATGCGAATACATTATCAGTGGCCATACTTTTACGCGTTGCGCTGTAAAGCTGATTTTTACTGAAAAATCATTCTTCAGTCTGTCAAGCTTGTAGGGCATGCTCATCTGGAGATCTTGTGGAAATACCCTTTTGGACAGCTTGGAACGAATCTATGTAAGTGCTGCTAAAGTAATCTACCAACTTGATTGGAATACTCCATCTGACAATGTCTACACATTAGTCAAATGGAAGCTTTTCAAGAGTGCAACCTACTATACTCTTTGTCTATGTACAATGTACTTGTTCCAACTTCTCTAACTCAACTTTATACAAGACATGCTGATAAATACAATTTAAGGAGTAAATATTGTCTACATCTACCTCTTCCAAAGTCAAATTTTATGCTGAAATCTTTAGAATACAAAGAAGGGAAAAACAGTTGGAATGCTCTAGACAACAATGACAGGGATAACATTGCAAAGTTTAAACTAGCAATTTGTCACGCCTATTTGTTAAGTGCACTAATTTGCTAGCTTATGCTAGCACAAACTAGACTTGTTGCTGTAAATTAAAGCACTCTAGCTGACTCCTTTTAAATATTTTCTTTTTTCTTTTTGTATTTCCATTATTTTGCTCACGTGTGCTTTCTGTGACTTCTAGCTACCTTAATATTTAGCTTGTGAGTAAAATTAAATAAAGGATTAAAACATTGGTGTTTTCAAATTAAGCAATAACTCCTTCATTTCATTAGGAACTATACAATTATTACCCATTTAACATATATAGGGAAAAAACATGTCTTTTAGAAACCAATAGAATGCCAAACATCTTACGCCATGTTCAATAGGCCTTTTGCAACAACAGGTCACGTGACCCCACCCCTTTAAATTCGAACAGCTGTGTCAAAATGAACATCAGAAATGAAAAGAGCACCTCAACATTAGTAAGAAGGTCAAATATCAGCTCATAAATTGTAACACAAGGGAAATTACATTTAATTTAAAATTCAATATTTTATAAGGATTTGTATGGAATATATGCTCTGGTGGGCAAGGGTCACGTGAACTGTTGTTGCAAAAGGCCTATTACATACTCTTTGGAAAATAAACTTGTGTAAATTGATTTGAAATTGAACTAGAAATAATTACCTATTAGTAATAGAAATGAAAAAATGCAACTATATGAAATGAAAAAAATAATAATAATGAACATACTAATTATAGTAGTACCGGGTTGATTAGTACTCCATGAGAGCTGTTAGCTCCACTAAATATATGGTTGTCCCTAGAGATTGGAATTTACTCACTAACTAAAGATAATTTTGTCTTTTCCAAATACATTGTACATATTTTTTAAACTGTTTATCCAAACTAATAAGTCTTCAAAGTTTTTAAATGATTCAAAAATCTTTACATTGCAGACACAAATACTACATATATTAAGTCATTTAAATTGGCAGTTCAACTGACTTGTTCACTTGTCCAGAAAATATTCCAATGGCATTCCCATTTTCTGGGAAGTTGGTTCAATTCCAACAGGAATATGGACAAGGTTCTGTGTTGGTTATTCTGTCTTATAACAACAGCATAAAAAGAACAAGAAAGTTATAAAATATTTTATTACTGCATTCTTAGTTATAATAAAAACCTTGATTATAGATAGCTACAATGAAAATTAATGATGATAATATTTTAGAACTATGGTATTGAAATTTGCTGTTTTTGAATTGAGTACCGTATGTCTGATAACTTGGCTATGGTGTAGTCAATGTCAGACATTAAATTGTCAGTCATTTTTTGCAATTCACCTTTTATATATCTTAAATTATACCACTTGATATCACAAACTATTTTGGAAAGTGAGTTTTTTAGTAAAGCTAGCTTTCAAACTCAAACTCTAGGGTTAGGGTTAAGTCTTAATTGAACTTATACCATTCTACTAAAAACTGGTATCATCTGAAAGCTCTAGTCATGGAATACACAAATATGATCTCAGTTTGTCGAATAACCATGCATGCATGCCCATCATGTGTTGTGACATCATTTGTCAATCAACTCATTTTTCAAATATTTAAGCATAACAGGTGCAGGGTGTGGTCTATCACAAAACAACATTCATATTTGGTACCGGTGGAGGAACATCATTCAGAAAGTACCTACATAATTGATTTCAGAGCTATTTAGGATGAAACATTACACAAAGCCTATTTGAGGGTCAGTCTTTACCAAACTAGCTAGCTGACTCAATGGTATTCCCATTTTCTGTGAAGTTGGTTCAATTCCAACATGAATATGGACAAGGTGCTGTGTTGGTTATTCTGTCTTACAACAACAGAATAAAAACAAGAATGTTGTAACATTCTTAATTACTGTATTCTTAATTATAATAAAAACCTTAATTATAGCTACATTGAAAATTAATGATGATAATATTTTATAACTATGGTATTGAAATTTGCTGTTTTTGAATTTAATATATCATTACTTTGTTAGGGCGTGGTCAATGACATTGTCAGTCATTTTTTGCATTTCATCTTTTATATATCTTTTAAATTATACCACTTGATACCACAAACTATTTTGAAAAGTGCATGTGTATTTTAGTAAAGCTTGCTTTCAAACTCTATCCCTAGGGTTAGGGTTAAGTCTTAATTGAACTTATACCATTTTACTAAAAACTGTTATCATCTGAAAGCTCTAGTTATGGCATTCACAAATATGATCTCGGTTTGTCGAATGACCACGCCCGTCGCGTGATATGAAGCCATTTCTGTAAATCAACTCATTTTTCAAATTGCTCTGATCGTCATGAAATTGGTATTTTTTAAAAGCTGACAGCTATATCTATTTATTGATACACATATAACTTTGATTTCCCAAATAGCTTTAAAATTACAGGAGTTTCGCTGAACCAGACAAAGGATTGATGACGTCATAGCTTTACTAGAGTGGGGTTTCTGACAATCACAATCAGTTTCAATCACATTTTCCCATCCGTTTCATTGATATCTTTTAAATGATATCACTTGTTTTCAGTTCATTCATATTCCAGTAAAGTTGGTTTACAACCCCTAGCTAGTACTAAGAAATGTATGGGACTGAAAAACAACATTTTTTGAAAATTCCTTATAATTATTCTTTTTGAATATAAAAAATTGCTATCAACATCAAGGAATATAAAACGGAGCATATACTATATTTTATATTAGATTAAAGACTATTTGCTCATTTCGTGTTTGATGGGATGTATTGTCGGCATCGAAATTTAAGGCAGGGTGCTATGTGAAAATTGAGGGTTTGAGAATATATTACAGAATGACTCAGGTCAAAAAATTAAAAGATCCACGTTAGCAGGTCTGTCCCTATAACAGTCCTCGCGTCAGGATGAAGTGATCATGTCTTGGACTAAAACTGTAAGTAATATAATCAAATTTGTAACACCTGATGTCATGACTGCTTATAATGTACGCTGGCTGATAATACTTGTAGAAATAATATTTTTTTTGCAAATGGGCAGAAGTTAATTAGATGCAGGTGGCTTTAATTTATAAACAAATCATTTTTTGCCTGACAATTGAAACTTTCAAAACAAACACACTAATCCAAGAACTTGGTCATTTTTGCCCATGATACATGCGCAAATTTTCTTGACAAAATGAATTCCCTACAAATTAACAACAAAACTCAATGATATTATAAACTATAACTTTATAAATTATAAACTATTATAAAAATTTTATAAACCTGGACATAAACTAACTGAACAAACTTTTCAGCCAAAAACATTCGCGTGCCCTTATAATTTCAGAAGAGCACGCGAACATTCGCCATGCAACACTTCGACTTCCACAAAAAACTTAGTTAAAGTTTATAAATTTTAATGCAATGATGTAATTCTTACACAAAGTTATTTAGCTATACTAACATCAGTTTAATGTACATAGATGTCATTTTTCTAATTATTATTTCTTACTTTAATTGATTTTCAAATTATATATTATATTATGGTAATTCAGCCTTCGGCTGCAATGTTTTTTGAATAACACTATTTATCTATTCAACATATGTAATCCTTATATACCATTACGTCACTAGTGGAATAGTATTGAAAATTTGAATACATAAATATTATGAGTTATGCTGTTTTCACTTATGATCTAATGGAATAAGTTCAATTAAGATACAGATACATTACAAAAATATCACATGCCCTCAGTGGGAATTGAATTAATCCCACGGTTTCAGCTTTGAAGTCCACAAGGTCCAAGGACATATGATATTTTTCTCATGAATATGTTTTTCACTCGTACCGCCGAACGCATCCGCAATTCATGGTTCAATCTTAAAGAGTTAATTCTAACCTAACGCTTTGTACCCTATAAATTTCTTATTAATAGCTAGCTGGAATTTGAAAACAGTTTCACTGAAAAACTCACTTTTCGAAATAATTCTTTGAATTTACAACAAGTGGTATAATTTGAAAGATATCAATGAGATGGATGAGAAAATGTGATTGGCAATTAAGCCCCGACCCGGTCCGCCCTAGTAAAGTTATACAGCAAAACTTGTGTAACTTTTACACTATTTAGAAAATCGATGTGATATGTGTTTCCAAAAAAAATAAATATAGCTGTCAGCTTCTAAAAAATAACAATTTCATGAGGATCAGAGCAATTTGAAAAATGAGTTGATTGACAGAAATGGCCTCATATCACGCGATGGGCATGGTCGTTTGACAAACCGAGATCATATTTGTGTATGCCATAACTAGAGCTTTCAGATGATACCAGTTTTTAGTAAAATGGCATATAAGTTCAATTAAAAGTTAATCCCAGCCCTAGTGTTTGAAATTATTAGTACTAGCTAAGGTTTGAAATGGTAACTTACTGACGTTGCGGATGCTAGTCCTTCGTACGTAGAAGTAAACGCTTCGCTTTTAATTAATCTATTCTGTTGTTTTCTAATTGTCATTATTATTTGTTTCTTGTTACCTTGCTCTCATTTGCTATCTATTTAATGAATTCCTACCTTAAAGTATATAAACTCACACTTCCACTCCTATATTCTCTCTTTTACTCCGAAGGACTATCGTCCGATTGTGACCAAACAGAGTTGATTTTCTGTATCGGCAGGTCAGTACTATACAGAAAACACCTCTGTAACCAATTTCAGGTGTATTTCTGATGAAATATGACAAAAAGCAATTTTGGGGCTCATTTAGTAATTTAAACTCAAAATACCTCTTTTTCATAATTTTGTGCTGAAAAGTATTTCCAGTTTTCAGCTTCTGTATGTCAACTGAAAATGTCAAAAGGCTTATTTTAGTAGACCTATCAATAAAGCAAAAGGCCACTGGTGGATTTAGTTCCATTTCACTTGAAGATTTCCATTCCCATTATCATTTTTCCCATTTTGATTGCATTCAAGGCACTAAATTCTCAATAACTATTTTGAATAAATAAATTCTGTGACCAGAATTCAGTTGTACAGAGCCAGAGATTTCAAAAAATATCATTTTTACATCATACAATTGCATCTTTACCGATGGCGTCAGTGACAGCTTTTTGACTATAACAGGTGTTGGGCGGGGCAAATGACCAAACAGAGTTGATTTTCTGTATCAGCAGGTCAGTACTATACAGAAAACACCTCTATAACCAATTCCAGGTGTATTTCTGATGAAATATGACAAAAAGCAATTTTGGGGCTCATTTAATAATTTAAACTCAAAATACCTCTTTTTCATAATTTTGTACTGAAAAGTATTTCCAGTTTTCAGCTTCTGTATGTCAACTGAAAATGTCAAAAGGCTTATTTTAGTAGACCTATCAATGAAGCAAAAGGCCACTGGTGGATTTAGTTCCATTTCACTTGAAAATTTCCATTCCCATTATCATTTTTCCCATTTTGATTGCATTCAAGGCACTAAATTCTCAATAACTATTTTGAATAAATAAATTCTGTGACCAGAATTCAGTTGTACAGAGCCAGAGCTTTCAAAAAATATCATTTTTACATCATACAATTGCATCTTTACCGATGGCGTCAGTGACAGCTTTTTGACTATAACAGGTGTCGGGCAGGGCAAATGACCAAACAGAGTTGATTTTCTGTATCAGCAGGTCAGTACTATACAGAAAACACCTCTATAACCAATTCCAGGTGTATTTCTGATGAAATATGACAAAAAGCAATTTTGGGGCTCATTTAATAATTTAAACTCAAAATACCTCTTTTTCATAATTTTGTACTGAAAAGTATTTCCAGTTTTCAGCTGCTGTATGTCAACTGAAAATGTCAAAAGGCTTATTTTAGTAGACCTATCAATGAAGCAAAAGGCCACTGGTGGATTTAGTTCCATTTCACTTGAAAATTTCCATTCCCATTATCATTTTTCCCATTTTGATTGCATTCAAGGCACTAAATTCTCAATAACTATTTTGAATAAATAAATTCTGTGACCAGAATTCAGTTGTACAGAGCCAGAGCTTTCAAAAAATATCATTTTTACATCATACAATTGCATCTTTACCGATGGCGTCAGTGACAGCTTTTTGACTATAACAGGTGTCGGGCAGGGCAAATGACCAAACAGAGTTGATTTTCTGTATCAGCAGGTCAGTACTATACAGAAAACACCTCTATAACCAATTCCAGGTGTATTTCTGATGAAATATGACAAAAAGCAATTTTGGGGCTCATTTAATAATTTAAACTCAAAATACCTCTTTTTCATAATTTTGTACTGAAAAGTATTTCCAGTTTTCAGCTTCTGTATGTCAACTGAAAATGTCAAAAGGCTTATTTTAGTAGACCTATCAATGAAGCAAAAGGCCACTGGTGGATTTAGTTCCATTTCACTTGAAAATTTCCATTCCCATTATCATTTTTCCCATTTTGATTGCATTCAAGGCACTAAATTCTCAATAACTATTTTGAATAAATAAATTCTGTGACCAGAATTCAGTTGTACAGAGCCAGAGCTTTCAAAAAATATCATTTTTACATCATACAATTGCATCTTTACCGATGGCGTCAGTGACAGCTTTTTGACTATAACAGGTGTCGGGCGGGGCAAATGACCAAACAGAGTTGATTTTCTGTATCAGCAGGTCAGTACTATACAGAAAACACCTCTATAACCAATTCCAGGTGTATTTCTGATGAAATATGACAAAAAGCAATTTTGGGGCTCATTTAATAATTTAAACTCAAAATACCTCTTTTTCATAATTTTGTACTGAAAAGTATTTCCAGTTTTCAGCTTCTGTATGTCAACTGAAAATGTCAAAAGGCTTATTTTAGTAGACCTATCAATGAAGCAAAAGGCCACTGGTGGATTTAGTTCCATTTCACTTGAAAATTTCCATTCCCATTATCATTTTTCCCATTTTGAATGCATTCAAGGCACTAAATTCTCAATAACTATTTTGAATAAATAAATTCTGTGACCAGAATTCAGTTGTACAGAGCCAGAGCTTTCAAAAAATATCATTTTTACATCATACAATTGCATCTTTACCGATGGCGTCAGTGACAGCTTTTTGACTATAACAGGTGTCGGGCGGGGCAAATGACCAAACAGAGTTGATTTTCTGTATCAGCAGGTCAGTACTATACAGAAAACACCTCTATAACCAATTCCAGGTGTATTTCTGATGAAATATGACAAAAAGCAATTTTGGGGCTCATTTAATAATTTAAACTCAAAATACCTCTTTTTCATAATTTTGTACTGAAAAGTATTTCCAGTTTTCAGCTTCTGTATGTCAACTGAAAATGTCAAAAGGCTTATTTTAGTAGACCTATCAATGAAGCAAAAGGCCACTGGTGGATTTAGTTCCATTTCACTTGAAAATTTCCATTCCCATTATCATTTTTCCCATTTTGATTGCATTCAAGGCACTAAATTCTCAATAACTATTTTGAATAAATAAATTCTGTGACCAGAATTCAGTTGTACAGAGCCAGAGCTTTCAAAAAATATCATTTTTACATCATACAATTGCATCTTTACCGATGGCGTCAGTGACAGCTTTTTGACTATAACAGGTGTTGGGCGGGGCAAATGACCAAACAGAGTTGATTTTCTGTATCAGCAGGTCAGTACTATACAGAAAACACCTCTATAACCAATTCCAGGTGTATTTCTGATGAAATATGACAAAAAGCAATTTTGGGGCTCATTTAATAATTTAAACTCAAAATACCTCTTTTTCATAATTTTGTACTGAAAAGTATTTCCAGTTTTCAGCTTCTGTATGTCAACTGAAAATGTCAAAAGGCTTATTTTAGTAGACCTATCAATGAAGCAAAAGGCCACTGGTGGATTTAGTTCCATTTCACTTGAAAATTTCCATTCCCATTATCATTTTTCCCATTTTGATTGCATTCAAGGCACTAAATTCTCAATAACTATTTTGAATAAATAAATTCTGTGACCAGAATTCAGTTGTACAGAGCCAGAGCCCTTACCGATGGCGTCAGTGACAGCTTTTTTACTATAACAGGTGCCGGGCGGGGCAAATGACAAAACAGTTGATTTTCTGTATCAGCAGGTCAGTACCATCAAGTAGATACCTCTATAACTGATTTCAGATGTATTTTGGTGGAATATCACAAAAAAGCAAATATTTGAGGGTTCAGTAGTATATTTCAGTCTCTGACATGATGTCTTTTTGATTATTAAATTGCACTAAACCCCTTTGTGAATAGACCGTATTTGGAGTCAACATTAACTGTGGCTATATATATGCCTTGAGTCATATTCTGTGTTGCACTCAAAGTACTGTGGTATTTTACAAGACTATGTTATGCCCTAGATCCTCCCTTCTGAATAAAGAAGCACAACAAATTTTTAAGACAATTTAAAAACCATTAAACACCTTACTGTTTATCATTTATTTGTGGATTATGTAGAATGAAAAAACCTTTAGTTACAGGATAAACAACTCAGAAGTTACTTGACACAGTTTTTTATTGGAAAAATTAATAATATAATACAGTACAGTTACTGTTGTGAATTGTAAGTTGATTACATTTATTTGTTTTGTTTTTAAGACACAGTTATATATGTAATGTTAGTCCAAACCGAGCTTATTTATAATTCTTATAATAAGAAATAATAACATATCCCCTTTATAGCATTTAACATATCCCCTAAATTACCAACAACTACCCCTTTATACAATTAAGAACCTTTTTTGCCAGACTTTAAAAAAATAAAGGTTCTTAGCTGCGGGTGTTTACTGTACCACACAGCAATTAAAATGTTCCATTTACTTATTCATTCATTTATTCATTTAATGAGTTCTTCTTTGTCAAAATCACACTTTCATATGAAATCTATATAATATCATGTTTTCTTCCTGCTTTTCTTCTTCTTTGTATTTCATTGTATTACATTATGGGCGTACAAGATATTTGACTTCCTAGTAATAAAAACAACATTACAAGTCAACTTGCATTAGTGGATTTCAGTTTACTTCTCATGACTTTTTCTGCAAGATGAAGAAACGCTTCAACTAGAGCATGATTCATTAAGACAGAAATAATCTCAAACAATGGTTTCAAATCGAGGCTTTATGTTTAAAAAAAACCCTTGAGTTCTATTTTTGGCCTGCATGAAGTGCCTGTAGTTTGGCCTGCTATAGCTATATATCACATGTATACTCTATACGATTTCGATTTGTTAATTTTTGTCTTATAATATTCTTCTGTGATAACATATCTTACGATTAACAGTTAAGAAATGTTGGAGTTTGATAAGTCATATATAAAAGAACAAGAAAGCATGATTTATTGGCCATAAAGTTGCAAGGTAGTAATTCCATTTGTTACAACTTATCGAATCACTCTTGCCTGTCTTGTCATTTATACATTAGATATAAAACAGCTGCTTGTGTTGTGAACAACAAAATAAGACATTGAATTGGTACATTGATTTATCAGTCAGAGTAAATTAATCTCTCAGGGACATATGATTAAACTTATATTTAAGTTAAACTTATATCCCCGCTTATATCATTAACAGCATAAATTAAAATGTAATAAAATCTAAAGCAAATTTATTCAGACATTTCTGTCTGAAATCAGACCTTCAGAAATGATCGTTACAAAGTAAATACATCGTTATGAAGGCCTAAATTAAGTCAGACGTGAATAAATTTGTTTAAAATCAGGCTAGAGACGAATATACGTTAATTTCGGTTAATATGGAAATAAGTATGATCGACACGATTTCCCCTTATGTCTATCGACAAATCCGTTTGTAAACTCTTCCATAATCCTTATCTAGTGAAATTTTAAACAACAACTATAAAGAAAGCCCTAAAAGATAGTAAATCGTTGCTAAAGCCTACCTGGTTCCCATATAATGGTCGCCAGGATCGCTGTGATGGCGCTTTGGTTTTGTGAAATGATAAAAATATCACTGCTGACTAATGGTTAAAGCTTAAATTTGACGAAATAAACCTAAACATAAAAAATCAGTGTCGCTTTTGTTTAATCTGAGCTATATTCTGATGGCCAAACATGATTTTCAGCGATCGTAGCGGAAAAAAAAACAAAAAAACAAGAAAGTTGAACTCGATCTCAGCTCTATGTTGTCTTGATTCTTGATCATCATTACATCTCAAACAAACATCAATTCATATTGTTCTCTCAAATGTTATTATATACTAGATCTTCAGGTGTTAGAAATGGCCGAGTGTTCTAAAAGTATTCTAAAAGTATCTGAGTTTACCTTGGCTTATATCATTCCTTTCATTCCCCCCGAGCGGTAATTTTTGTTCAGGTCAAAACTGCCACGGACTTTCGTTACCAGTTTCCTTGTGAGAATCTGTGCATTCTATCGAATGACTTGATTGGCTATAGAATGATGCCTACGTCATAGGACCATCTCACCACACAGGACAATCTCACCACGGTACAATTGTTTCCTGTATTTGATCATTCTCGTACCCAGACCCTACTCAGCTTTTTGGCAGATCGAAGGCTCTGGGGAACCCATTCTCGTACCCAGACCCTACTCAGCTTTTTGGCAGATCGTAGGCTCTGGGGAACCCTAAAACCGGAAGCCAGAATTGTTGTGACAGCCTCAACAGAGCGCATGCGCCATCTTTAATTCGACCGAGTTGTTTGGGCACGAGAATGAACGAACTTAATTAATATTCATAAATCATCATCTTCTGTACGAGCCTTGGCACGCTTGAATGTGCACGTGCAAACTATTTATGTTTTATGAATTGATTTTAATGGTTAAAGAAGTGCATTTGAGCGGTAAAATTAGGGAAGGATAAGGAAATATTACCGTAGAATAACATTCTTGGATCAGAATTCTATAAACTTAAATATATATTAGCGGCAAGGTAATTGTACCATGTTATAAAAGGTCCTTTGCTCTGCATGATAAATGAAATAGCAGTGTTAGGCGAGTTAGGCCTTGTCCACACTCTGCCAGATAAAGTCGAAAACAATTTTTTTATCCTTTTTATAACAATGTTTAAGCAGGAGGCTCTCATCACCGAGGTGTTTTTCAGAGAGGTCCTGTTATAATACTATGCTATAAATATATAATATAATAATCTAAATAAATCTAAATAATCTAAATATAAAAATATAAGTACAAATTAAAACTTTATACGGATAGATTTTGCTTCGTCCACACTGTGCCGATTTATAAACGTTTTTAAATTTATATATTCTGAATTTATAATATCCGCATCCACACGACACCGATGGTAGACAGTGTTATAGCATTCATCTATTATGGAGACCATTTTAAAAAATGTCTGCTTTCAAAAAATATCTGCATCCACACTACTTCAACGTTTTTATATTTATCCACCCGGTGACCATTTTCAAAAAGCTCCGTTTTCGGTGCATAATAAACCACCAATGCTAGAAGAGCTTGCAGATAGTGAGTTGTACAGCCAGATATGACAACTGAATAATCGAAAAGTGTCTTCTTCAAACAATACTGATGAAACTCCATGAAAACAGCGCAAAAACTGAACTATGCAAAATCAGTGCACAGCCGTTTTGACTAGCGATCAACCTACAGAATGACTACCCTGCGAGCAGAGTCTCCTTTGCCCTCCTTGCGTTATGTGTAATCGCTCTAATTTATAGATTAAAATCTCCATACTACCGGGGAAAAAAGAAACAAGAATGACGGTGCAAATAGTGTCTAAAAATTTCGACGCAAGTTACTTCATTTGTACTTATAATTGTTGTTGGCTTTATGGAGCATGTTCAGACACGTGTACATATATGGACCACCACATAAGCGTCGTTTGCTCGCAATTTTCACGATAACTCAGGGAGTGTTTTGCTGTCTACTTTTAAGTTAAACTACCAACAACACGAGTCTAACCCATACCATACATACTAAGTCACTTGATATATGACGTAACACCATGGCACGTGGTCGCACTGACCACATGACATGTCACCACAATGCTATCAAGTTTCGTTGTGATTGGTTGATTTGCTGGGGAAATTTTCGCGAGAAGCCAGGACAGGCGTTTGCGGCGAGATGTCATCAATAAAATAAAATTGCCACTGAGTTTTAGTTATTATATAGCGGCGTTTAGTCACTATCACAGACAAGTAAAACTAGATATCGAGTATTAGCAAAATTGAGATTGAAAACCGAGCGATTATTGTAAATCAACTATATTTAATCACCTCATCAGTTAGTCAGTCACTAAGTTAGTCAGTTCGTCATTCAGTAAGTCAATCATTGACCAGTTAGTCCATCATTTAGTATAAGTCAATCAGTCAGTAAGCCAGTCAGTAAGCCAGTCATTCAGTTAGTCAATCATTCAGTTAGTCAATGAGTCAGTAAGCCAGTCAGTAAGTCAATCATTGATCAGTTAGTCAATCATTTAGTATAATTATACGTCAATCAGTCAGTAAGCCAGTCATTCAGTAAGTCAATCATTCAGTTAGTCAATCATTCAGTTAGTCAATCATTCAGTTAGTCAATCATTCAGTTAGTCAATCAGTCAGTTAGTCAATCATTCAGTTAGTCAATCATTCAGTTAGTCAATCATTCAGTTAGTCAATCATTCAGTTAGTCAATCATTCAGTTAGTCAATCATTCAGTTAGTCAATCATTCAGTTAGTCAATCATTCAGTTAGTCAATCATTCAGTTAGTCAATCATTCAGTAAGTCAATCATTGATCAGTTAGTCCATCATTTAGTATAATTATAAGTCAATCAGTCAATAAGCCAGTCAGTAGGCCCCAGTTAGTAGTTTATCAACTGGTATTGCTTTTTCTTAATTGTCTTTTCTCATTCATTCTCATTTATTTTTAGGTAGCCCTTGGTACACCTTGCATTCAATCGGTATCAGAACTGAATATTCCAGAGGTATTGAGCATTTAGTAAACAACTTCTTCCAATATGTTGGTGTCAAATTATCTCTTCATACGGCCGACAAATATCAGCAGCACGAGACATATAATATTGATGGCCATATGTGTCTGTCATATCACCTTTCTTTATACGAAAAGGGACATGATACAGCTGACGTGAATATATCCTTTCGTGATCGGACGTCCTTCGACGTTGAAACGGCGTCGTACAGCCTCGTGGACGTACCTACCGCTTTCATTGGTGTTGGTGATACAGGAATGTGTGTAAGTAGCCCTAAGTCACGTACATCTGAAAACCCAGCTCACAAGTTTATTGAGTGGTCACCAGACGTAGATAAACATGAAACAGAGAAGATTTTCCAGGATATCCTGAAAATGGGTTTTCTTTCGGGTTATGCACGCAAACTTTCCCACTATAACAATGCTATAGAAGATGAAGAGTTTAATAGGTTGATCGAAGAAGTTTCTGAGAGACCTCAAATATGGCAGCGCAACTCTCTTTGGACGTGGCCGATTCTACTTAATAGATGGCTCACATGTGAAAGGATATGTTTAACATACCGTGACATACCACGAATATTTCCTATTCTTACTGATGAACCAAATGCCCTATTATGGCAACATTCCAACGACTTTATGATGCCACAGTTAATATTAAACGAATCTCAAAGCTTTCTTGCCCTGCAATCATCATCGGATTGTGCAGGCTCTATCATATTTGTTAATCAAAGTTGTCAATGGATCCATGAATATTTCAACAATCAGCCACAGCAAATCCATTTAAGAAGCTTAATCATTGAAAGATGCTTAGGAGAGTTAAACTTACAGTTTTTGTCGTCCATAAAGACGTTAAAACATTTGGTTATCATCGGGACTGTTATTGCGTCCGAGACTGTTGTTTTTCCTGATCGATTGACCGAATCAATCAAGCATTTAGTCATGAAATCATGCAAGCTACGTAGTGTTCCTAACGCACTCGGAACTTTAATACGCTCAAATGTTGTAAACATCCTTGGCAATGTTATAGATGATCTCCCTCCTTGTCTTGGTAACCTCCGAGAGCTGCGTACACTATTGGTTGATAAAGAGAGAATCACATATCCACCTGCTAATGTATTGAGTAGGCCAGCTAAAGACATCGTCAAATTCCTCCAAGCCTTTCAGTACAACGAAAATTCAGTGCTACACAATGAAGCAAAGTTAGTTGTTGTCGGACAGGAAGGTGTAGGAAAAAGCACCCTTGTCAAAGCCTTGCACCGCGATTATTGGTTGTTTGTAGATGTTGATCCACCAATCAAAACCGATGGAATCGATATGTTCACTCGCCCGCTTAAAGGAACTCGATTTCTCGTGTATGACTTGGCTGGAGATGTGGAATATCACAAAACTCACCCGCTGTTCTTGTCCGCACATTGTCTACACTTGGCAGTTTTTGACATGAGCCAGTTTTATGTGGGTAGAGGCATGCGTTCCGCTGATCAACTCTGCAGACTCGAACTTTGGCTGCAGATGATTTCAGCTCAGCATCCAAAGTCTTATGTGATTATTGTTGGCACGAAAGCCGACCATCAGAGAGTTACCAAAGAAATGATCAACGCCATCCGCATAAAGATAATACAGATGATCAGAAAGTATCAGAATAACCATTTTGAATACTTTGACAAATGTTTCTTGTGCAACAAGGACATGTTACCTGATGAACTTCAAGATGCTGGGAAGGACGCACCACAGGATGGCGTCGTTGCTACTGATGCCTCCATTCCACATGCTCTTGGCTACTACGAGGTCAGCAGTATAACCAAATACCCACGTGATCCACTGAGTATGACAAACAAGAATCTCGATGCCTTGAAGTCTGCCATTGCAAGTTCCAACTTCCAGAGAACCAATACAGAGTGTCATATTCCAATGCCATGGTCCTTATTCTACAAACAAATCCCAGATCAGAGATCGCAGCCAATGAAACCTTTATTGGAATTGATCAACGTTGCTAAGGAATGTAAGGTGGAGCCAGATATGGTAGAAAACATGCTGAGGTTCTTCCACTCTCAGGGAAACCTTCTCTGGTATGAGGATATACCAGCAATGAAAGATGTTGTTGTCACTGACCCAAAATGGTTGTCCGACAAGCTCAAAACCCTTATCTCCTACAATCCATCTGATGAAATCGTATGCAATGGAATTCTTCGCACTTCATGCCTGTCTACCGTTTGGTCAGACATAACAGAAGACGACCGTTATAAACTACTTTCTCTTTTCAGAAATGTAGGCTTGTGCTTCACCGTCTCGCCTGATGAGGAGCTGTTTCCTTGCAATTTGCCAATCGGTTGGCCCGATCGAGAAAAGTGGCCAGTAGTTCAAAGTAAAGATGAGAATCAAACAAGCTTCTTGGTTCATTTTAGTTTTCTTCACCCAACATTCTTCTCGCAATTGATTGTGGAAGTAAACAAGAACCGTGCATCATTTCCTTCGTCCATACAGCCACTTTACTATCGTTTCCACATCTTGTACGTCACGGAGGAACAAGGACAATGTGATGTCCACAAAGAGAAGCCTCGTGTTGTTAGCCAAGACCCTGGTGCATCTTCATTTATGCACAAAGTCCATTACGAGGTCATGCCACACAACAACTCTTTGAAAGTGTCTATACGAGGACCCTCTCCTTGTTGCATTGTTCCTGGTATTCAAGCCACCATAGAATCTGTACAGTTGAAGTATTTCCCTGGCATCAACTTCCAAGTGAGACTGATCTGTCCCATTTGTGAATTCAAAAAGGTAGAAGCGCCAGCAACGTTCAGTGTGGATTCCACAGAGGCCAATCACATGTGTTCGCCTGGATGGCATAGTATAGGCAGCATTGATGATATTCTTATGGGAAAGTACAATCCTTCTGACTTTGCATCTTCAGAAATCGCTCAAACAAGAAGAATTGTTGGCGAAACCTTAGAAGAGCACGTCTGCCCGAAACTCTTTGTAATTCTACCTATTAATACAAACTGTTTGTCCTTGAAAGATCGCATCGTTTACTCGTACATGAAAGATGGCTATGCAGTACATTTACTGTGTGAATGCCCAGAACAGTGGCACTTTGTTGATTCGCCTGGTTTTCGCATCGGAAAGCCTAAACAGTTTTTGGAGAAGTATGGCAAACAATTGTGCACAGTTCTTAAGGCGATTGTAAAACTTGGTGCTCCACTACGTGCAGCGGCGTCACTCGATCCCCACGTTAAGGCTGTAGCCGCAGTTCTGTCCGGCGCCAACACCATAACCAATGAATTGCAAGGATTTCTCGACAACGTCTTTGAGAGGTATTCTCATTTAAAGCCATCGTGTACTAAGAGTGACCTGGACCAACTGCAAGCCTCTGAAGGTCTTCAACGCAGTGAGCTTGCTAAGTTCCTAGAGGTTGTTGCAAAAGGCCGTGAGTTTGGTCCTTTGGTTTTCACTTATGTTGACAAGCGTCGCGAGTGGCTTTGGCTTTGTGAAGATCATCAGAAGCGGTTTGCCATTGTAAAGTACTAATATTTTGGTAAGTAAATGGCTTAATTTTGTTATTATAATTACCTGTCTATTTTTCTAAATCAATTTCAGTCCTCGGGTTCGATGAGAAAAGTTTAATGATAACCTCGATATCATATATCATAGAAATGGGAGACCAGATATTAGCTAATGATATACATATGCATAAGTATAGTACGGTATAGTACGGTCTCTAATTATTCCCAAATTGCACTCGAAACCATATGATTACTTATTAATAATATACTTGAAAAAAATAAGGACATTACAGACAGGAAGTGACGACATATGTTAATTTGACAAAATGCGAGCGCATTTTATTGAACCCATAATATGAAATTCGTTCGTTTACAACCATATTCAAAGCGATTTTGGATTCAACTTCAAAGAGCTTATTTGACGACAAAATGTGAATTCGGATTCTAATACATATAAGACCAACTTCAAAGAGTTTTTCTAATTTTCTAAGCCGAAATGTGGCAAAATGTTTACTGTTTTTTGCTGTGAAAGTTAATCTGAATCTGAATCACTGTCAATGAAATATCGACGCTTTCGACTGCTTGGCTGGACGTTTCGATTTACTGTAGACTTCGAGTTGTTAAAGTTGAAGGAAACCTGGCGGTTGTTGAACGTGTTCAGGAAACCTTGCTCTTGTGATTTCATCATCGTTGGATTCTTTGACAAAGATGGACCTTGACTCTGCATAGAGTTGTTGGGAGTGTTGAAGATAAGTGATTGTTGTTCTTGAACTTGAACTTGTCCGTGGGCTTTGTGGATCACAGAGGAAGTATTATTTCTCTTTGAAATGGCTAATGAAAGTTGGCGTTGTTCTTTTTCGTTTGCTTCATCGTAGTCATCTTGCGACTGTATATTTCTATGACCGGTGACTTTCACTATGCCAGATCTCTCGACGTTTGCTTTCTTCAGCTTACTCACAACAGTTTTGCGAGCGCTATGGTTGGTAAACTTCTTATCGCTCTTTTCGAGACTGGTATCTGCAATGATATTCCTCATCATATCATTGATCTTGTTTACCCCCATTGGCTGTTCTTTGAACCAGATATTGTCTTCGGCTCTTCTGTTGACATTTATACTAGACAGGTAAAAAGGACCATCATTCTGCTTATTTTGAGGTCTGCGACGTAGATATTGCTTGAAAAGAAACACTGGACATCTGAAAACCTTCGTGGCTGGAATTCTCTGTCTTTCTGTGCTAAGCCTCCCTGCTTGGTTTTGGTTGGCCCTTCAGAGAACTGCACGAATTCATTGCCATTGTCATCTTCGCTGATCTTGAAGTCGCTTATCTTCATCTCGCGATGTTCTTGTCGTCCACGTAGGCCAAAATATTGAGTACCTTATTCCACTTAAATTTCACAAATTTCAAAAATTAAATGAGAATACATAAAGCCTTTTAGTGAAATAGTTATTTAACCGTTTGATAAGCTTGATGAATATACATCTTTGTCTATTTAGCTCTCTGTGCTCTCTACTTCATCGTCTGTCTCTAGTTCTTCAAGGATTGCCCACACACATTTTTGTGTATTTTTATATGAAACAATATTTATTGCCTAGAGCCGATGGGCACTTTTGTGTTACAGTTTTGATGATTAAACCACATTTCATTTGGACTTGTTGTCCTGATTTCCTATTTAATTTCACAGCCAAAGAACATTTGACATGCTTTCACGGCAGAATCGCCAAAATAAAGTGACTTAGTTTTTACGAAAATAGCGAAATCGCGAAAATAAAGTGCCGCGAAATATCGCTATCCAAAAATCGCGAAATTTTGGTGTCGCGAAAATTAAGTGGAATAAGGTAAGTAGCCACCACATCGTGTTTAATAGTGCTTGAGGTGTTTTTGCACCAAACGTTTCCTCTTTCCATAAAGTTTCTTCTTCTTGTTGTGTTAGTTGCCTTGCTTTATTGGGCCTCTTGCTTAGGCCGGCTTCTCGTAGTAGTTTCGCCTTACCCTCTAGGACTTGCTTGGAGGAATGACTGAAACTCTCGGTCCCTAATTAATGATAGAGAACTTGTAATTTTTATCTTTTAGGTGTCGGTCAAGCGCAGCAAGCTGTCTGGCTCGTAGTCTTCTCCATTTCTGTTTTTTTATTTTTTATCTCAGCATAGAATTGCTCTAGTTTCTTGTTTAAGTCGGCTGGTTCACTTTCCTCTATTGACGTCGTTATATTCCTCTCTTCGCATCACACCATTTCTTATATACATTGAGCCAAAACGACGTACTTCTACTAGTATTTTCGTTTTTTGAGCCATTACAAAATCTTTTCTCATTCAAAATGGCTGCCATTTTCCCCTTTCGGATGTCAACTTTGCTTCAAATTTTTCGCCATCACAATCTTTTTTCTGATTGGTTAAAATATTTTTCTATTGTTTATTAGCCAATTACAAGCAAAAAGTTTGTTTGTAATTTGCACTTGTTACACGTTTTTGCACTTTGTTACACTTGAACTGCACTGCTCTAAGCCAAACAAATTCGAGTAATTTTTTCATGTATATTATTAGGGACGTAATATTTGATTTGTGATGGGGGAGGGAATCCAGTTTTTAATTAGTGTGCTAGATATTTTTCCCTAGCTGTAAGTAGTAGAGTGCAGACACTATGTCCGTGAAATATCACCAAAGCTATTTGTTGCTAACTAGTTGTTAGTTAGTAACTATTTGTCACTATCACTCAACCAGAACATTGTTAATATAAATACACTGGAGACACTAAATACACAAGAGACTTGGACCATGGACAATGACTTTAATGATTTCATTACTTGAAAATACGTTTTATTGTTGAATTCTTAATGTCTATTGTTTGTACAATGTTCTACTAGTCATTTGAGTCTATAACATTTTTTAGCGAACAATTCTCCAAGCTTTTCGATAAAATCGCCTTACAGTTGGTATACTTATCTCTAAGAACGCGTTTATTCTCGCGTTTCACTCACGTGACAAACGCTCGTAAAGCAAAGAGTATGTGATGGTTTTGTGTCTATTCGTCGATTGCCACGCAAGAAACGGGCGAGATACTGATCTTTTCTTCTTCAGAGTGCCAAGAATCGACACAAACCATGGAGAGGAAGCCGAAGAGCTTTCAATAGAGCGTCGAACGAAGTGCCTAGCTGCGATAAGCAGAGATAAGTTGACTGAGCAAATGCTGAAGAATGACCGTGTTTGTATGCCTATCAACATATTTAACAACAATAAAACGTATTTTCAAGTAATGAAATCATTAAAGTCATTGTCCATGGTCCAAGTCTCTTGTGTATTTAGTGTCTCCAGTGTATTTATATTAACAAAGTTCAGGTTGAGTGATAGTGACAAATAGTTACTAACTAACAACTAGTTAGCAACAAATAACTTTGGTGATATTTCACGGACATAGTGTCTGCACTCTATACAGAATGAGCGTTCACCGACCGGCGGATCACGGCGGATTGCGGATCAGCCGAGGTGACGTCATCGCATGGGATATAATGATATGTATGAGGTAAACGGCGGATCATTGATCCGCCGTAGAGTGACATCATCTATTATGCATGTTGCTATGGCAATGAAAACCTGTCTATTGTTCTAGGCTACATTGGTAGGCTACATTCTCAGGCTAGTTAAGGCAAGGAATTTCACTCAGTTCGGCAGATAATAACGATTTTTTTACCTTAAATAGTTTTATTTATGAGAAAGTATTAATATTTTTTTGTTTTATGGAATATTTCATTGAACTTTACATTTTAAGATATTTTTGCGACTACCAAGGTGTCACGTGACATATGACGTCATAATTTAGTTTTTTCCAAATGGGCCAATGGGGAAAAAAGGAAACAAAACAATATTTGCTGTTTTAGTATTGTATTAATGTTTTCTACATATAACTGCCTTCATCGCTGGTGCTCTTTTATTATTTTAGGAGATATGGGCAGAAATATGAGGTCACGTGACCTGTTTTCTGTATTTCCCCCTTATAGATTAGATGTAGTCCAGCGATGAAGGCAGATTTGTAGAGAACACACTAATACAATACTAAAACAGCAAAAATTGTTTTGTTTCCTTGCTTCCCCATTGGCCCATTTTGAAAAAACGAAATGATGACGTCATATGTCACGTGACATTTTTATAGTCACAAAAAATATCGTAAAATGTAAAGTTCAATGAAATATTTCATGAAACAAAAAATGTTCATGTAGGTTTATAAGTAAAACAGTTTAAGGCAATTTTTATTTTGAAGCAAAATTCCTTACCTTAACTAGCCTGAGATTTGTAGGCTACATTTGTAGGCTACAGTTGTAGGCTACAGTTGTAGGCTACAGGTGTAGGCTACAGGTGTAGGCTACAGGTGTAGGCTACAGGTGTAGGCCGGTCGGTGAACGCTCATTCTGTATACTACTGCTGTACAGCTTGCGAGATATTTTTGCTGACCGGCTTACGTATAGTTACTCCACGTTTGTGCAACCACAATCACTCACTGCAAACTGAACGAATCAAGAAAATTGTTTTTAGTTGAGTCGCTTGCATGATTTATGGTGTACTAAAGCATGTTTGAAACAGATGTTGTCAGGTTGTAGAATAGTTGTGATTGCTAAGAGATAGAGGCTGACCAGTAGTCTGCCCAAAGAGCACTGTGACATAACAAACAACTGTTCAGCATCCAAGCACTCTGATGATGGAGAAAACAAGAATCATGTTGTTATGAAAAGAATTAAGCAAGAACGACATGAAAGCCGCCATGTTGATTCAATTTTCAATTCAATTCAATTTCAGTTTATTTACACTGTTTACATCAATACATATAGTTCAGGAAAATGGTGCAAAATTGTTCAAACTTGGGTAACAAGCATGAAATTTGTCACAATGATAGAACTCCATGCTCTGAGTAATTCTGGATATGGAGCCACGCCCACAAATCAATACTTACAGTTTTACAGCCATGGAATCAATTATCTTTCAAAAAATAAAAAAGGACATCTAATTTAAGTGGAAAGAAGTGTAATGGAGCATTGTGGTAAGGTAGGGCATGGGAAATAATATCACATGGTAAGCCACGCCTTCCCACGTGTACTTACAGAATGAGGTATGCGGAAACATTATGCCTTAACTTTGCATGGAATGCCTTTCTTCTAGTAGTGGAGAATTGAAATTATGCATAACGGTAGATGTTTTTATCATGAAGAACTAGACGCTCTATGAGCGTGAAGTCGGGCTAGTTGAGGATTATGCAGTTTAGTCTATTAGCCCAGTAGGAGTGGTGGGACCCAGTTTTTGACAGCTAGAGATATAAACTGGAGCTATAACACTGATGCCCCTTGGATATACTCTGAAGATATTAATCGAGATCTCTTTTACTCAGTGTTAGCCTCAATTGTGTGTAAAATATGTAGAAATTTAGATAAAACTCGTGAGATTTCGATATATTTTTATTGTCTTCTATGCTCACAAATCTCTTTCATTTGCACGGACTGTTACTGAACAAAAGAATATATTACATGGTTTTGAGGCTAACACTGAGGAAAAGAGATCTCGAAACTGGAGTATTAATCTTAATTGTCTGTTCAAGACAAATTTGTAAAATGTAGATGAAAAATATTACAGAAACACCGTATTTCATAACATTTTGAGAAAGCGCTTAGTGTTTAGACCACTTTTAATGTTGACTTTGTAAGTTATATTTAAAAAATCTCACAATTTCATATGAAAATAATGATGTTAGCATATTGAAAAGACATGGCATTGATTTCAAACAAATAAAACTTTATTTATAATAGATTTGAAGTTGATGTAATTCTGAACTTTCTATTATAAACGTAAGATATAATTAAATTACAATATATATATGTATAAATCTTAATTGTAAGGCCTACTCCGGGCCTTAAAATCGCCGTAATTTTAGGCGATCTAAAGCGATTTTAGCAAAATGTTCCTAAACTCTAAGGCGATCTTGTCGATGTTAGGTGATTTTAGCAAAAAGCTCTTAAATTCTTAGGCGGTGTTAGGTGATTTAAGGCGTTCTGAGCGATCTTATGAACCGGAGAAGGCCTATTGTACATGTAGAAAATATTGATATTTATCAAAAAACGTATAATTATATTAGTTACTTGTTTCTTTGCTTTGGTGGCACTGAGTTCGTATTGGAATAATCCAGCTTTCATGTCGTTGTTTTTATCTACTTGGCTGATTAATCTGCTTTCTGGGAATTCGAGGATCGAGTTGGCTCGAGTATAACTGACTGTCTGATATTGACATGTTTTAGAAAACCTTTTTCCGTAAAAACGTTAGAAAATAACAGCTAGCAATTGTATAATGACTTGAGCAAACAATATACCCAAATCCAACGCTGATTTGGAAGAGTAAATCGATGTGAAGTACGAGAAATCCAAATTAATTCAGGTTCAAATCCAAGATGGCGATTTGCTTGGGCTTCCTGTGGTATTTGCGCATGCTCATGATGTAAGGTGGTCAAAACGCGACATGATACATAGATACATACATACATACATACATAGATTGACGAAACGGTAGAACTAAAGTCGGGCCGCCTATGGCTAGCCCGACTAATTATGGATATGGAGCCACGCCTATAAATCAGTACTTACAGAGATATTAGTCATGGGATAATGATTGTTATTTTAAAATAATTTAAAGAGACATTAAAGTGTATATGAACTCTCGCGGTTTTTTGGCGTTTTAAGAAGTTGATATATAGGTTAGTCATGAACTTAAAAAAAATTTTTGGTTTGAACATTTGTTCGCGGAGAAATAGCGCCCTAAACTTTAAAATCGACCGCGCCCCTTCGGGTTGGCCGGGAATTGAGAGACTGGTAACCTTGTGACGTAAATTCGGGAAACCCAAGCTAGCATCACTCAGTGTTTCTCTGTTGTTTTCAGTAAGAAAAGTTCGATAAATCAACTGTATTTACCGCGCGTTGACTGAATCATCATTCCTGACATCAGTTGTAACTAGACAATCAGATGGTTTATCAGATACCGATAAAGAATTATACTTGGATTTAAAGGACAGTAGTAAGAAAAGCGAAGGCTTACAAAGTACTTTCGAAGACTAAGAACTTTCTTACTTAGAAGTACAAGAAAGCGAAGTAGAAAATAGTGACAGTTTTGAGCCTTTATAGCCTTCAGATGAGCCTTTAGCCGATGAAAATTGGTCAGCAAAATCGCTACTATACGCAAGCAGAGAAATTAAAAGGTTGTGGAGCTTTCAAAACAGCTTTAATCTCGATACAATCGAAGCTAAAAAGTCGCCATACAAAGAGCCGTCCTGATGACCGATGATAATTCTAACAGTTAACGTTGATCTATTACAATCATAAATCGTTATATGATGGTATATCATGTTTCCCAAATGTTTTAATCATGCTCCGAGTTCTTTTTGCACTTTTTCTAGGCGTTGAAGTACTGATAATTGCGAAGTTAAAAGCGGAGCTTCGTGTGTTGAAATGGTTGTCTCGAGTCCGTCCAAAACAAACTTGTACTACAAACTATATGAAATAGAAGTCAATCTGACTCTACATCCAGGATTTCATCCCGTAGATATTCATATGTTTAATTCGCTGGTCATTACCGACGATCGCCAGCGGCTAAATCAGTACAGAACGACTGAAGACACTCTTGGTGAAAAAATCACACAAAACATCCTGCTTGAAACGAATATGATGTTTTACAACTACTACAGTTTCAACGCTTGGAATTTTCAATGATTTCCCCTGATAACATATACCCGTTTAATCCATTTGTAGTTGAACATATTTTTATAATAAAATGCATTTTGAACTCATAAAAAGTGCTTCATAATAAAGAATACAACAACAACAAAATAATAATTTGTGGTGTGTTATCATAAATTGTTTATATAAGTTAACACTCAATGATTCAATGACTTTCATTATCAAGAAGTGTTAGCAAACTTTATTCTAAAACTAGTTTAAATCCATTTTGAAACTTGATTACAATAAGAAGTATTATTAGTATCAGAGTAAAATGATTAACTTGTCTTGTTTTTCAACTTCATGGAGTCAGTATTTTATATTAAACCGGCGGTCTCTCGCTAGTTTTTTTCAACAATCATTAGTAATTATCGTACGCGAAATGCTGACTCGTGACACTAGAATGGCTTTCTTTAGAACTTATATAAACAGTTCAATAATATGTCAATATAATATCTTCAAAGTAGCATATAGCAAAGATTTCAGTTATAATTATACTATTTCAGTTGCCATGATACATTTGCCATACAGTGTTTGAAACGCTTCATTACCATTCGTACGCGTTGTCGGTTTCTGCTCGACATTTGTTTTGGTTCTTCATCCTATAAATCTAGGCTGAATCAGGGTACAATTCCAACTTCAACTCTTATCAGATGAGCCAGATGTTTCTTCAATTCACTAACAAATATTTCAGGGAATAATTTTGGGGTTAGCCGTTGAAATGATTACTGCTAAAGTAGCAGAAGGAGTCTTTGTAAAACCAAGTTGACCCTCTTACGTGTTCTCACTTTATCAAGCATACGATCTTTGCCCAAATATATTAATGCAGTCGAATGCCTCTTTTGTCCTCTTCTCTATTAGAACAACCTCCCAGAACGGATCTGCTTGGCACAATGTCTAAAAAAACTCCAGTAAAACGATGATAAGTTTACTGAAGTCCGCATACTAGCCTTTGTACAAGCTGCGAAATAGTCCCGAATTTACGTCATCAATGCCCTAGGGCCAGTCTCCTCAAAGTTTCGATTCCCGTCCAACCCGAAGGGGTGCGGTCGATTTTAAAGTTTAGAGCGCTATTTCTCCGCAAATAAATGTTCAAATCCAATTTTTTTTTTCAGTTCATGACTTAGCTATATATCAACTTCTTCAAACGCCAAAAAACCGTGGGAGTTCATATACACTTTAAGCTGAACACGAAGAGGTCAGATGAAGCAATTTGATGTCATAGGGCATGCCGAATCGTCACGCGTGGAGAGCCGCACCTATGTTTGCGTACTTGCAGAATTCGAATCAAGGAATACATTATGCATCCAGATGATACCAGAAGCTTTCTTTTCATGACTTTAAGATTTCAAACCTTGCTAAAAGATAGAATTCTATACTCTAAGCAGTTCTGGACACGCCGGAGCCACGCCCACGCCGTTAACTTACAATTTTATAGAGAAGGCATTTTAATGTCACCGTTTTTTTAATACCAATAAAGTACAAACACTAAAGTGTAATAAACATAAATACCACTAAATACTGCTAAATTATGCTAATTCTAGTGTTCTCTATTGTTTAATCAACACTGTTTATTGGTAAATAGTGCAAAGTATTGCACACTTTTAGTGTTTGTACTGTAGCATTTGATGTTAGATAATCTGGTGAAATAAAGCGCATTGACTTGCTATAACTGATCCTGAAACGTTGTCGAATAAAAGCCACGCCTCAGTTCCCACATTTGAATACTTACATATAAGAGTTAAATAGTCATGGAATTGATGATTGTTGATATTGCCCACAATGATTGTGTTGTTGTAGTGAAATTCAAAAAAATGTAATCAGTGTACAATTGAACAATTTTATTAAGAATCCATACTAGTTCAGAGATATAACTAATGTAATGGATAATTAATAAGCTACAATTTACTTCTCCAATTAATTAATATGTTATTTACAAAGAAAAATGTACTGTTTTAGTGAGTTCTGAGAGGCTTTGTTTCCTCACTTAATACTCTTTTTTTTAAAGTTTATAATTGAATTAAGGTTAAATAAAGTGAGTGTAGAAACCTACCCTTTCGACAATTTCTAAAAAATTCTACAGTACTACAGTACAGTGTTTGGAAAAACTGTTGCTTAGTTCTGCTTTAACATTTGCCAAAAACAAAAATATATAATTAGATATGATGCACTATCATACCGACATAATCTAAGAAAGTGGGTTATTAATCTCATGATAACCCTAGAGTTTTACGCTTTTTGATGTAAAAGGCAATCTAATGTACTGTTGAAAATGTTTCCTTTAATTTGTATTTTTTCTACGTACTTTTCAAATACATTACATTTCAGTATGCGATTTACACAGAGCAATTTTGAAATATAATTTCTGTATATACACATGTATAACTTCCATTTACAGTCAGTCTAAGATATATAGGTTTAAACGTCGAATCTCACATCTACCGAAAACAATAACATCAAAGAAGGCCGCATGTTTATCTATTGTTTTCAAGGCTTTCGGCTCATGTGAGATTCGACGTTCAAACTAGGCCTAACCCTCATTCACGGCACGACAATCGTATTGTGCAAATATATCTGGGTGCAACCTCGCCCATTAACATATTTGGCTGACATTTTTAAGATCCGACGAGAACAATCTACGCTATGGGACCATATTGAAGATGAATACATGATGAAAATGCGGCCTGATAATGCAGTGTTCAGGCTTAGTGTTATATAATTTTTAAAACATGAGCGGCCGTGTTGTGACAGAATATACAACACTCTTCACGGTCATTATTCTCTATTGTTTTCGGCCAAATGATTAATGATTTATTAAAAATTAGATATCGTACAATAGCAGCATAATCAGACCGCATAGATACAATAAAAATGATAATAGTGTCTCCTCCTAAGCAGAACAAACGGCTAAGATAAGACATTTTTGGAGTGAAGGTAGGATTTATGAGGTATTGCTAGTGAAATGTGCAGGGTGAAAGTGTGAGCAGACGATAGGACTTCAGGTTTTACGTCCTTATCCGAGAAGACAGGGACTGAGAAAGTAAAGCGTCTTGCCCAAGGACACAACGTGATCGCTCGGTCTGGAATTCGAACTCGGTCCTGTCGACTCGGAGTCCGATTCGCATTTAGAATTACTCACACTCTCCCCCACACTTGCACATAGCGGTACATTGTAGACTGGAGTTCCTGCACTTGCAGTGGCCTTTGCATCCCTTTGATGGTTGGCAGGAGCATTTCACCAGTAGTTGGCAAGCCTTGGATGCCTCGGCAAGAGTGGTCCAGACCGGATCCCATGTTCCTGCATCTCCTCTTTTCCATCCCCATCCAGATGGCCAGGGTAGATTTGGGCATGGTGTTAGCGATTGCCCCCAACAATAGCCAACCTGGTAGCATGTTCGCCAATTGTGCTGCAGAAGTGCCCAAGAAGTTGGTGGAATTGCTTCCATAGAGCGGCCCTTCTTGGTAAACAGGTCAAGTCTGGCCTGGTTTACCGCATTACAGTTGCTCGTTCTGTCGTATAACAGAACGAGTTGGGGTTCAAGGAGTGGTAAGTGCTGTTGTACCATCTCTTTGCTGGGGATATCACTCAGAGCTACAAAAGCCGGCGTCACTTCAGGGAAGATTTTCCAGGTCTCCCACGCAGAGATCTTTCCTTTGCCGCCAAATGAGGAGACCTGGTTAACCAAGGCATGGAATTAAGGCTGGTAAAGCTGCACTTTTCTCTGGACCTACAATCATTGACAAAACTGTTGGCACGATTGTTGATTTTGTTATGTTCCTATATCTGTAATACCCCCCCTCCCCCTGTCAATGTTGCTGGAGGGGTATATGAACCTTGTCAATCGCGGGAAACATTTCCAACTCTTGTACTCTTTCATGAAAAACAGCAACATTGTATTGGGGGAGGGGGGTAGACAAACTTATCCTCATAAATGAAAAAAATGATAGACCCACAAAAAAGTGTCCGAAATGTGATCGTGCCAACACATTTTGGCAATGATTGTCTGAGGGACATATTGTGGAATTTCATTAAAAATAAACGAGTAAGAGGTCAGAAGCGTTCCTAATTACAAGCTATGCCTCGAAAGGAAAAGATTGATATGTAATATGTGTATATCCGACCCCTAACGACATGAAAACTAGTGGAAATGTCATTTTGCCGTAGCAACCCTTATATTTAAGTGCGAAATTATGCCAACGTAACAAGGGGATACACCAAAAAAATATTTTAAAAGGTCTCTAACTTAATAGAATGAAGTAATTATCAGAAAAGATATCATCACCTTCACAGTTAATCCAATAATAACCACGTTCTCTTTAAACAATGATTTTCTTATCAACTACATCTTATGTAAATACCTACGAATGTGAAGTTACTTTTGACGTATATGCTATAATTGACGCGCCTCAAAATTGCTACATTTTGTACGTAATAGCGCAAACGTCACATATTGCAAAAGATGCACGTCACTGGTTTGGTACATTATAAAAGTTGTGCATTTGTGGTTTTTGAAAACTTTTTGAAAATGTTTTCAAAATTTCTAGTAATAAAGTCAGCGAAATACTCGCCATCCATTTTGTGGTATTGTTCAATAAAAATAGCACCTTGTCTATAACTAATAAGAACCAAAAGGTGGAGCCTTCTTCCTCCTGCTAGACTCTTCGAACCCTTAGATGTTATTTGTAATCCCTCATTTCTTTTTCTCCAAACCCTCCCTTTAGGACTCATTGCATTTGCTTTCGGATTGTACTTATGAATAAAAGAAACTCCGTCAAGATAAAATACCATGTCCTCCGTCCAATAGTTTGGTGTAGTTTTCAATGTTTTAACATTGTCTTTTGCAAATTTAAGTCTTTTCTTTCTGTCAGATTCACTGATTAGTCCCTTTCTTCTTGTCTGTAAACTCTTGTACCCTAATCTTTGTATTTCTCTGAGGTAAGTCCGGTAGCTTGTTTTCCGCTGCGAAAGCCCGCAATACTCTATTAAAGATTTCACTGTAAAATTTACGTCCTCTTTCCTGATCCTTTTGATTCCCCTGGATAGAATTCTTCTTTCTCTGTCAGTTAAGTTAGTCTTTCTTCCCAACTTACTTTTCTTGTCGGGTTGTTTTGAATTCCGCTTCATTTTGTTTAAACCAATTCTTCTTACACTGCTTTTTGATATAGAACACATCTCTGCTATTTCCGAAAGAGAGTATGTGTTTTTTCTAAACAGAACATACGCTCTGGCACATTTATAGGCATTAATCTTGCCTTTGAAGACCATTTTCACCCTCTCCAAACGTTGATATCTTCACAATGACGTGTATTGTTGCGTACGCCTTAAGCGCGTGCATTTTTGGGCGTTACTATGGTTATCCAATTTTGCGCGAGCTATAGTATAAATATATCAACTACGAAGCATATATGTGTTAAGGACTGCTTATTACCTTAGAACATTTATTTTGAACACGGGTGTTATCGAATATAGAGCATATAAGTGTCTTGTCATGTAAATTTTACATTCATTTAAAGCACTTTAAACAAAAGTGACGTCACATGATAGTATTAACTTCTTTCTGGAAAAAATTTTGCTACTGTTCAAATCGGTACACTATGTACTTTGTGTCCTGAAAATTTCATATCATTTCCACAACAATGTCAATGGCGTTTTAAGTCATATGTGTCTCAGACAATCATTGACAAAACTGTTGGCACGATTGTTGATTTTGTTATGTTCCTATATCTGTAATACCCCCCCTCCCCCTGTCAATGTTGCTGGAGGGGTATATGAACCTTGTCAATCGCGGGAAACATTTCCAACTCTTGTACTCTTTCATGAAAAACAGCAACATTGTATTGGGGGAGGGGGGTAGACAAACTTATCCTCATAAATGAAAAAAATGATAGACCCACAAAAAAGTGTCCGAAATGTGATCGTGCCAACACATTTTGGCAATGATTGTAGACTTGCAGCGCTGTTATGTATGGCGATGTAGCGGAATTGCTTTCCCGTTCCAAATGATACCCATAGCTCATTGGCGTTTGTTTTGTGATAACAGGCAATTGCAATCACAAGTACGTCCGTGTCCACAGTTCGAATAAGCAGTTTCTTGTGTCCCTGTCGTACACAGCTCGAACAATGCAATAAGAGCCGTGTGTCAGCTTCTTCTTGAATGCACAGTGATAAATCTTCAAACTGTCCATTAGCTTTGCGATTACAAACATTAAAAAAACGGTGACATTAAAATGCCTTCTCTATAAAACTGTAAGTAAACATCGTGGGCGTGGCTCTGGCATGTCCAGAACTACTTAGAGTATAAAATAATATCTTTTAGCAAGGTTTGAAATCTTAAAGTCATGAAAAGAAAGCATCGCACAGAATGCCCGGACACATCCGGGTCTTTTCTGCTGTTTGAGCGCGAAGTTCAATCAGGCGAAGCGTATTTAATGAGGTAATTTACAAAGAAAACAGGCCAAAATTGCTCAACTTCGTGTAATAAAATACATTTTAAAAGTTTTTAAAATGTGATCTCAGTTAGGTAGGGGGTGCAAATCAAAGATGAAATGTTGACTAAACGTTTGAACTATCAAATGTTTAATAATGTCAATAACTAAGCTTCTCTTTTTTGAGCTCAAATTTGTCAAAAATCGGTATTTTTTGTGGGGAGCCAATATTCCAACTGTAATTTGTGGGTTTTAATAACAGGTTAAACTTAGGTAGGGGGTGCAAAATTAACATCGTAATCCAAGCAACATTTTGCACCCTTTACTTCTACAAAAACCTTTTTTATAAGCTTCTCTTTTTTAAGCTGAATATTTGAGCTCATTATCTAAGGCTCTTGCGACTGACGTTCAAATCCCAATGTACCACTTTAAGTTATGCGGTGTAATAAGTTAAGCTGCAATTTGTAATAACTCTAATTAAGTAATCCTACTCCCTTTGTTCTCGGTAATAAATCGGCTTAAGTCGGACAAGTGAAATGATTATTTTGTAAACCCTTCAGAACTTCATCTAATCAGTCGTTTAAACAACCAATCAGAACTATCAATATCGATAATTTATTCGAATTATGTCTATTTTGAATAATTTACGGTCCGTAAGTAAATGTCCAAAAAGACAATAGGATTCTGTGCGACGTTTCTGATATCATCTGGAGTCATAATGTATTCGAATTCCTTGATTCGAATTCTGCAAGTACGCAAAAATAGGTGCGGTTCTCCACGCGTGGCTATTCGGCATGCCCTATGACATCACAGTGCTTCATCTGACCTCTTCATGTTCAGCTTATGTCTCTTTAAACTATTTTAAAACAATCATTATTCCATGACTAATATCTCTGTAAGTACTCGCTTTTAGGCGTGGCTCCATATCCATAAATCTTCACGATAAAAACATCTTTCGTTATGCATAATTTCAATACTCCACTACTAGAAGAAAGGCATTCCATGCATATTTAAGGGATAATGTATTCCGCATACCTCATTCTGTAAGTACATGTGGGAAGGCGTGGCTTACCATGTGATATTATTTCCCATGCCCTACCTTACCACCATACTTCATTACACTTCTTTCCACTAAAATTAGATGCCCTTTTTTATTTTTTGAAAGATAATTGATTCCATGGCTGTAAAACTGTAAGTATTGGTTTGTGGGCGTGGCTTCATATCCAGAATTACTCGGGGCATGATGTTCTATCACTGTGCCAAGTTTCATGCTTGTTACCCACGTTTGAACAATTCAGCATAAAACCTGCACCATTTTCCTGGACTAATATTATATGAATACAATTACAACATTATAATGGTTACAAATTAAGTAGTTTACAATATATACATATTTTATATAAGTGCACGGCAACCAAAGGAGCTTGAATAGCTTTCGAGTTGGTTGCCGTAATGTTCACATATGGGTCAGAAAAAAAAAGGACAAATGAATAGAAAATTGTAACAAGCAGAATATAAAAGAGAAAAAAAAACACTACATGAACATGGGATTCATGTTTGCTGCGAACGAAGTGAGCAGCAACACTAATCTCGCAGATTTTCCATTGGGATCCCTGTGTAACACGATTCCAAATCGGGTACCCTGTGCCACCCAATACCCAAGTCGAAAGTCGATTTCGTGGGCTAGGTAGCGATTGACAATTTTTGCGCCTGCCGTAAACGTAATCAGCGGTTATTATCAAATGATTAATGCGCCGTAAACCACATGGTCTCGATCTCTCATTTTGGCTATGGTATGTTTGATAATTACTTTATGTTAAATGCGACTTTATTTACTCGAGGAAGTATTCATCAAGGTGATGGTCGTTTTAGCAACATTTCAAGAGGAAGACAATGTGCTTTTATGACTCTTTCAGCTTTGTTATGTGCAAATTGTGGTAATATTTCGACATGGACAACACAGACGGTGGATCGTCTTTTAGTCGAAGGAGATTACATGTTTTTAAAAGCTTTCGAAGAACGCTCTGTACCTGATGAAGAGACGATTTCTCTGAATTATCTGCCAGATCGAGTCCTTTGGTCTACGATGACACAGAATCAATCGCCCAACGAGGCAAACGTACGATCCAAATCAATCGCCCGACGAGGGAGACGATCTTGATTTACATTCTGCCTTGATGAATACTTTCTCGAATGATAATTATGCATTTATAATACTAGATACTAGATAATACGATGGCATTGATTAAACATACTGACAATGTTATTTATGTTTTTGATTCTCATGCACGTAACGATTAAGGTATGCTTGATGATAATGGCACTGCTGTTGTTATGAAATGCTGTGATCTAACCACATTAGAACAATATTTACGTTCACTTTCCATTGAATTAAGTAGTGAATTCTTTGAAATTATGCCTGTTCAATTTGTTAGTAACACTAGTAAATCATCAACTCACCAACTAATGTCGACTAATAATAAAAATTTGTGTACGAGAAAAGTTGTTGAATTTTCTGAATGTAAAGAGGAAACAAATATTGAAAAAACAAAAAAAAGAAAACTGCCAGAAGAAACGCCACATCAAAGAGAAACCAGGCTAGAAAAGATGAGAACATATCGAAAAAATAGCAAATTAACACAAACTGCAACTGAAAGGCAAAAAAGATTAGATGCACAAAAAGCATACTTCAAGAAAAAAACATCTGAACAAACCGAAACTCAAAGGCAAAATAGATTAGATGCACAAAAAGCCTACTTTAAGAAAAGAATCATCGAAGAAACTCATTTTCAAAAACAAACTAGATTGGAAAATAAACTCACGTTTTTAACAAAAACAACTTCAATAGTAACAACTTTTCATTGAACCATAAGCTACAACCTGAAACTCTACAAAGAATACAAAAGTTTAGGCACCGTCAAAAGTAATGAGTTTTGAAGCGTATTTCTATTGTTTCACAGTCTTAACAATACGAAAATGCTTTGAAGCGCATGAATGTCGACAATAGCTTACTTTAAGTGCATACAAATACACATCGCAGCACTTCACTTCTGATAAGAACCGCTAGTATACAATTATTGATTGTTCATGATTAGATGTTCTTTATACATCCGTTTTAGGGATGCATAAGGAAGGCATTTCAGTGATTTTGGTACTGTTTCCCAGACCTTTGAACTAGTAAATTTGTAGGTAAATTTACCATAGTTTGTGCGCATGCGTACTCTTTGCCTATATAGATTATTTTTGGATGAAAATCTTGTATTATATTGGTGAATAGCTGAGACTGGTATTACACAATCATCGAATATATCACATGATTTTATGGACTTAATAATAATAATAATAATATTTATTACTTATATTGCGCGATTTTACATGTTAATATGATCAAATGCGCATTACAAACAGTAAGAAATATAAATTATTTACAAGCGATTAAAAATTTATAACAAATTAACAATATAAGTATAAATTAATAAATAATAATAAAAAATAAATTACTTAGTATCTGATGAGTGAATAGAACCACTCTTAGTTTAAATATATTTTCGATCTGTAGGATGCCCAGTAGTTTGAAATACGGACACGGATCATTGCGTCTATTGAGGAAAAAAATACATCTGACACATTTCCTTAGTTGCGAAGATAGCTTATCAACGGTGGTTTTATAGGTACATCCCCAACTCATAATTCCATAGTTAATATAGGGATAGATTAATGAGTAATAGAAGCAAGTTAGCATTTTTAAACTTAAATATCTTCTCAGTCTATATAGAATCCCGATACTTTTTGCAATTTTATTACTAATATATGATAAATAATTTTTCCAATTTAAGTGTTTATCAATATATACACCTAGGTATTTACTACAACATTTTTGTGTAATATTAGGAATGTTTATTTGTGCATTTTTCCTTTGCGTAGTTGTTATTATCATATAGTTGGTTTTAGCAAAGTTAATTGACAATTTGTTTACATTGCAATATTGATATACCTTAGAGAGTTCATTATTCATTACATTTTGAAGTTCATTCATATTTTTGGAAGAATAAAAGATATTTGTATCATCTGCGAAGATTCTGAATTTAAGGATATTTGAAGAGTCGGCAAGATCATTTATATAGATAAGAAATAATAGGGGACCAAGGGTAGACCCTTGTGGAACACCGGAATACATGATTAGTTTTTTTGACTTTATGTTGCCAATTTGTACGAACTGAGCTCTATTAGATAAATAGCTATAAAACCATTGCAATGGGAGTCCTCGTATACCATATTTTTCTAATTGTTTTTAAGAGTATGTTATGATTAACTGTGTCAAACGCTTTTGAGTCGAGGAAAATTCCGCAAGTATACTGTTTGTTATCAATGGCAGTTCTTAGGTAATCAGTTAGTTCCAAAATAGCATGTTCAGTTGAGAAACCTTTTCTAAACCCAAATTGATATTTATATAAAATATTATTCTTATTAATAAAAGACATCAATTGATCGTAAACTAACCGTTCCAGAATTTTACTGAAAGGTGAGAGGGTAGAAATAGGCCCATAATTATTTGCGTCAGTCATCACTCCACTTTTGTAGATCGGAGTGATCTTTGAGACTTTCAATATATCAGGTACTATACCTTGATAAATTGATTGATTAAAAATAGGCGTGAATATTTTTGACAAAGGTTCACAGGCTATTTTAATCATTTTATTTGGTATGTCCAACGATAATTTGCGAACATCCAGTTAAGAGAATTTTTCACAAACTTCCTTTTCAGTTACAGGAGTAAAAACAAAACTAGATGATGGATAATTTTTAAGTAATGTTTAATAAACGAGCAGGAGTGTTTTATCAGGATTTAAAACCACGCGGCGAAGCCAAGTGGTTTTAAACCTGATAAAACACGATCTGCGAGTTTATTGAACGACTTCAAAAACTCCAACCTATATTTTGTGTTTTTGTAAAAAAAAATCAAGGATTTGTGAAAGTTTATTAGAGAAAATTAAGGTTAAAGTTTATGTAAATTAGGGTGAATCTATAACTTCAGTTAAAACACTCGTCACGGTTACGATTTCTTTTGAAAATTTCTCATGAATTATTAATGAGTTTTTGAATGTAAGATACAGGATCTATGTTAGACGCGTTAATATTATTACTAAGGGAGGGACTTACATCAACGAAGTGTTGGTTAAGTTGGTCAGCTATGTCTTTTTCACTTTTATATGTTATATTGTCACGGATGATCGCAGTTGGTACTGTCTCCCCTTTTGATTTTCTTTTGATTAGTGTTCCAACAAGTTTCCACGTTTTTTTAAGATTATTTTTGAAACACAAACATGCCACTCAAGCGATCAAAGTAACAGCAGTAATTGCTTCTCGATATATTTTTATTGTGATTATATTGATTCTTTTAAGCATTTGTATTGCATTTTGCACATAAATATGCTAACAAAGTTTACATGTAAGTTTATATCAACCATTGTGTATTTAATTATCAGTGTGTATATTAAAGTTTATGTCATCTGCAGAAACTTTAGTTGTTACAGGATTTTGAGACTGTGATATTTTAGATAAGATTATAATTATGCAGTTACAGTGCAACTCGCCGTACCGTAGTCACTTACAAAAACTTTTGATGAATTTTTGACATTATTTTGACATTTTTTCATCTCAATCGGACCAATTACAGACATCAAAGCATCTAAAGTCTCCGCCTCTGATCGATATTAACTCCGCCTTTCGATATAAACTCCGCCTCTCGATATAAACGTGTATCTGATTGGTCCGATTGAGATGAAAAAATGTCAAAATAATGTCAAAAATTCATCAAATGTTTTTGTAAGTGACTACGGTACGGCGAGTCTCACTGTAACAAGTGTCATTACAGACCTACCACACCCATTTCTTTTGTTTCCAATCGGTTTTGGTATTTTAGGAAAAACCAGCATTCTAAAACATCGCTAGAAATTCCGAACCATTGTGGGTGGAGCTAATTATTTATGAGTTCATGTCATGTCAATAAAACAATTGTTTTTGACCGCTTATGACTGGACTATGATATCACGTGACTGTAGGGGTTTTCTCTTTTCAATATTTGTTACAAAAATACAATGAATTTGTCACCTATGTGATTATCGCGATTCAAATACAATTAATTAATTAGCTGATAATTAAGCTCTATTGTGATGGCTGAAACAAAGAACGCACGTCAACAAAACATTGCCAATGTCTTGAAGCCTGAATAATACCGAAACAAATTGTCTAAAACCGACATGAGTTTGTGGCCGATTCATTTGAAAATAGGGAGACCATATTAACATATGACCAATGAATCAAACCAGAGGGGGAAAACAGACAATAAACATATTGGCCCTTAGCTTGAGACCGTAATAATAGAGTAATTTTGAGCAAATCGGTCATTTGACAAAGGAATGAGGGCTGGAAACCATACAAAGTTATAAGTTGTAAAACCGACACACATTTTAACGTTTTGGCGTTATTTCTGTGTTTTTATTATAGCATGTAATTAGGTTAATCAACCTAGAGGGGGAAAAGTTGTTTTAATGACGTGGTTGCCGAGTTATCAAGGATAGGAAATTCTGGTTCCCTACATTCTCTGTTAACTTGAGAGCATAAGCCTGTCGATTTTTTTCTAAGTGTCGCGTTACTAATGCGCATGACCGTTCGGTTTTTCTGGCGACGAGTGGCGGCATTGATTATCATCAGGGGAGATCGGGGCTGACTATTGACTCTTTACCCGGTCTTGGAAATCAAATTAAAGACCCGGTGCAGGTCTTTAATTTGATTTTCAAGACAGGGTACCTAGTCTATAGTTAACCCCGATCTTGAATTTAAAATAAAAGACATTCTTAATTTAACATGTAGCATCAAAGTACATCAAAATTTTCAAGCTTAATTCAAAACAAAATTCAAGTTAATATTGATAGGGACCTTTCGATTTCCATCTTGATTTTCTTTTTCTGTTGGGCGTTCATGCTTTTGCTTCTCTTCTTCCTGCTTGAACTTTTTAGCTGCAGCACCATAAAGAATCCGGCTCAGAAACATTTATTTCTTGCTCTTTGGAAGTACGCTTGTACGATCTAACTGCATTACTTCGGTGGCCTAAAATGAATCGAAACACTTTATTTTTTGTGAATTAATGATAAAAATCTTATATAAAGTCTCATTACGTACCTGTTTTTTCGCAAATAAGCTGCTCATCCACCCCATGCTCGTATAGTCGTGTGGCCGTCGTTGCTCGAAGCGAATGATTGGTTCTGTGGCCAGAAATGCCTCCGGATTCACACAGTCTCTTGACAGTTGAACCTAACTTGTTATGTCCAACAGGAACACTGCTGAACCACACATTCTCCTTTGGGCACTTGAGTGGCGTCAGATAGAATGGAGTAGCGTCTTTTGGACTATATTAAAATACAAAAAAAAAATGAATATAGTAGAAGGAATGCGTCTAAATCCTTCAACATCTACAAAATAAATAGTACAAGAAATTACCATACTGAATAAAGTTCATATGATTTTGTTTACGTTCTAGATTCATCAAGTTACTTTAATCAACGTTATTAAATGCCCTTATTATCGTTACCGCACCACAAGATGATAATTATTAAATACGGTAACACAAATCACTGAACATCACCATAAACTGACGTATTTCTCGTACAAGCTCACAACACATGCAGCGTTGCTTGTTGACTTTGTTCTCGTACGCTCGTGTTACCTTGGGTAGAACTTTCCGGCTGTGCTTCAGCCCTCCGGCATTTGTCTTGGAGACGTCTTCACGGTATTCAAGAAATTTGAAACCCAACTTTTTGTCTTCTCCTAGTGATATTTGGGGATTTTGTAATCGAAGCCTTCGATGTTCCTTTCCTCCTCTTAAGGCAAAATGTATACCAAATATAGGTAAAGCAGTGTGTCCAACAACTGTTGAGGATTATCATCTCCGAGTACATTTTTTGACCACAATCCGTCCTCTTCATCCAATGTTATTACTTCTGCCTGTTTTTTCTTCATACCAAGACCACTTGAGGCGCTGTCTTTCATTGCGGTGTCTAGGGCATCTCATAGATACGAAACCTTTTCCTCGTTGAATAGCTTTACTGGTATTCCTTTGGTTTTCAGAAAATGCTGAATGGCAGAAATAATTCAATGTAAACTACTATGAGGATATTTAGTACCATCAACCTTTCTAACTTCGCAAACAAATAATGACAGGGTGTTGTTGAGCTCTTCGTCAGACATGTCTTCGAGAGAATTCTGTACTATCTCTAGACCACAGTTACTGCTGGAGACTCTTATATTTCTTTCCTCCCTCCAATTTTCAAACAGATTCACAGCCCAATTGTCCTTGTAAGTGGTGTTCTTTGGAACGGACATTGCAATTTTCTCCTGGACTTCACTGTGCGACAAAGGTTCTCCAAACCGACTCGAGGCCAGGTTTGCGGCTCTTGAAACTCATTTGTAGATTCGATTAATTCATGTGGTGATTCAATAAACTCAGCCGGCTCAAATAGTTCAGATCCGAGATATTCTTCGAGACTGAAGTCGCCATAATCTATTTCTCGGTCTTCCTGGCTTCTAAAACTGGAAGGAGTTATGAATATCTCTGAATCATCTTCTGAATCCATTGCCATAGTGTATCGCTGAATAGCAACTACAGTTGTCCTGGTCAGTTCCAGAAAGCCTAATGGGTGGCATGGGTGGCATTAATGGGTGGCATGGGTGGCCTAGCGGTGAGAGTGCTGGCCTTTCACCGCTGTGGTCCAGGTTCAAGTCCCGGCTCGGGCATGGATTATATGTGAGTTGAGTTTGTTTGATGTGATCTTCTCTCCTATGCCACGAGGGTTTTTCTCCGGGTTATCCAGTTTTCCTCCCTCCGCAAAAATGAACATGTGAGCAGAGTTGTGTGCAAAATATTTAACGTAGAGGTAGTGAGTGTGAGTGAGTCTCCCCGATTAGTAGGGCACACTGTGTCCAGCTAAAAGATTGAGACTTTAAAAAAGTGATTTATTTATTTTTATTTTAATAAAATCTACTGACTCTATTTCAAGATACCAAATACGCCCATTCCCGTAAAACAAAGTCCCGATTTATTAGAGTTTTTAAAATAGTCAAATTCAGTCAAACAATAGATCAAAAACAAAATAATTAGACAGCCAGTAACAGTGTATATTAAATACAAAATACGTCAAGAAAAAGTAATCATTAGAGTGTAATAGATCTCAATTGTGATGTAGAGACAATAAAGTACAAAAGAACCGAAGAGTAATAGTGCTAATTAAGTACTCTAAAGCGTGTTGCACAAATACTCTATTGTGGAACAGTCACTGGCCAGTAATGATGCACAGATGAATTAAGCAATCTGTTTGTAACAAATGATATAATCATGAATGCATTCCAAAAGCTTTTGAAACCAAAAGAAATGGGCGTGATAGATCAGTAAACAACTTAAAAACTACGTGCTCGGTCTTCCATTGAAATTCAATGGAAGACCGAGCACGTAGTTTTTAACCTATATATATAAATAAGTCAATGTTATCAATAAACGTGAGACAAGAGTTCAAATATCTTTTTCTGGACGAAACAATCGGTAATTTGTGGAATGTCAAGTCGGTCACCCCTGCAAGTACTAGCTTTATGCAACTGAGCTTAACCTTGGTGATCTGTTATGCCTGATAAGGACGTCATCTATCCAAGCAACTAACTAACGAACTCTTGCATAGAGACAGTATTAACATGCACTCTACCGATACGGTTATTTCAATTTTATCTATTAAGAAGACCTTCTTTGGATATCTAGGTTTTTATCTAGTATTCTTTTATCTTGGTTTATCTCGTTTGTGTGAGTTTTCGGAAATTCGTGATTTTGGGATCCCTGTGTTGATTTTTTGACCTTTTGTATTATTATTATTTTGAATTACTAAACTTAACCAAGAAATTACCACCCATCGAGTACACGCTCTGAGAGCATATAAATATTTCAAGCAAGCATGATAACGAATTGTACTTATCATTATCAATTATATTGACTAGTATTTATCGTACATGCATGAAATCGATGCGCTTTACAAATAAACTCCATGAACTCCATTTTATGACACACTTTAAACTCATTTCAATGGGGTTATTTTTGGGAATACCCTCGACACTATGCAGGAAATTTTTTTCCACCCTACACGATATTTGTTTTTCAGGATCTTTTTTTTTGTGTGTTTCAATGTGAAATTAAGCTGTGATCTAGTTTCGGTAATTGCCAAACGTCCCAATCAAATATGTAATGATCCGTCCCTTTATATGTTTGTATGTATATTTTCAGACGATGAAACACAAGAGTGCTGCGTGGAAAAGGTGATTTGAACGGATACGCATGCATGGTTGTTGTGGTAACGCACGGACGCTGTGATGGCAAGAAGTTCCCCAAATCCTACAGTAAATGTTGATATGATGAGGTGAAATGGGCACTTTTCAGCAAGAAGTGCTAACACTTGATTAACACTGACAATGGCAATGACTTTGTTAATGTAGTATTTGTATATATAATGATGATAACAAGTAGTGTTTAATTAACGAGCAGGAGTGTTTTATCAGGATTAAGAACCACGAGACGTAGCCTAGTTAGATCTGATAAAACACGACCTGCGAGATTATTCAAAAACTCCAAGCTATTTATTGTTTTTTTGTGAAAAACAAAGCAAGGGTTTATGAATGTTTTTTTAGACAAAATCCAGGTTAAAGTTTATGTAAATTAGTATGAATCTTTATCTGTAAAAAAATAGTCACGGTCATGATTTCTTTTGTAAATTTCTCCTGAATTATAAATGACGTTTTGAATTTAGTGATAATAAGAAAGCATTATCGTAATGGACAACAATTATAATGATTACTTTATTCGTATCGTTAGGATTTTTACCTGGTGACACTCTTCTCTTTCAATTATTTTAAGGTGGATCAAAACTTTCGCAAAGCAGATTTCTTGATTTTTTTAACTCGCTCGCTTCGCAAAAGTATCGCGCCAAATTAACTGAAATTTTGATATAATATAATTTGGTTATTCTACCTTTTAGCGATGTACATTATTTGTAAATTTTCTTAGTGGTTTCTTGGAAACAGTGGATTATTTCCAAATCCAACAGTCCGATCGTTATCAAAATTTCAGAATCTTATAATCACTTATAAAGCTATAGTTCCTGTGAATTTAGTTGGAAAATCTGGGCTAGAAAAAAAGATATGAACATGGTTCAAAATTGAGGTCGAAATCTGAAGCATATAAAGTATTGAGCCTTAGAATAAATAGTATACATAGGATTGCCTTGAAATTTCGATATATTAATGCTCAAGTATTGTTAATAAACATATCAAAATTTCAGTTTCATAGCTTTGAAATTAAAGGAGTAATATTTTTTTAGCTGAAGGTAGGTAGAGACGGCAAAATGTGAACTTTCTCTATAAATCACAATTTTCTTGTTTTCTTTAAAACGGCTCCAGAGATTTCTTTTAGATTCCACATACCAATAGTCCGAGGCTTTATCTAAATATCAGTGAAATTTGTACGGCTTGCCCTATCCTAACTTTGGAGAAAACATTTTTTGAATCTAGGTGTATCTAAACATCGCATATCGCTTCTGATAATTTATTCTATTACGAGCAACAACATTGAACTCGGACGTTCCACATCCTCGCGTTCGGAGAAATATTTGCATAACGACACAGATTAGTCAAAGGTGAATATGCAAATATTCCTCCGAACGCGAGGATGTGGAACGGCCGAGTTCAGTGTTGTTGCTCGTAATAGAATAAATTATCAGAAGCGATATGCGATGCTTAGATACATCTAGATTCAAAAAATGTTTTCTCCAAAGTTAGGATAGGACAAGCCGTAAAAATTTCACTGATATTTAGATAAAGCCTCGGACTACTGGTATGGGGAATCTAAAAGAAATATCTGGAGCCGTTTTGAAGAAAACAAGAAAATTGTGATTTTTAAAGAAAAAATAAAAAAATATTACTCCTTTAATTTCAAAGCTATGAAACTGAAATTTTGATATGTTTATTAAAAGTAATTGAGCATTAATATGTCGAAAGTTCAAGGCAATCCTATGTATTTTATTTATTCTAAGGCTCAATACTTTATATGCTTCAGATTTCGGCCTCAATTTTGAACCATGCTCATATCTTTTTTCTTAGCCCAGATTTTCCAACTAAATTCACAGGAGCTATAGCTTTATAAGTGATTATAAGATTCTGAAATTTTGATAACGATCGGACTGTTGGATTTGGCAATAATCGGTAAAAACTAAAAATACCGTCGTTTGAAAATCCACTGTTTCCAAAAAACCACTAAGAAAATTTACAAATAATGTACATCGCTAAAAGGTAGAATAACCAAATTATATTATATCAAAATTTCAGTTAAATTGGCGCGATACTTTTGCGAAGCGAGCGAGTTAAAAAAATCAAGAAATCTGCTTTGCGAAAGTTTTGATCCACCTTAAGATTAGACACTTTTATGAAGATAATGCCACAGAACAGTAAGTTTTAGTTTTTGTAGGGCCGTTTGATATTTTTTCATAGACCAGTTTCATGTTATCTAGCACCGCTGTACTACTTGACAAAAGGCGCATTCCCACCGTGATGGCCTCAATTCAGAATAAAATTAATACAAATATATTAAAATCATGAAACTGAAAACATTTGTTCGTGCTTGGTTTGGCTTTGTCTCTACAAATGCGCCCTTTGTCAAATAGTACAGCGGTGATAAATGACATTAAATTAGTATTAATTATTTTTAATATATTTCAGGGATATCTCTGATATTAAGGTTTGGGGTTAGACTATCCAAATAGTACAGCGGTTATAAATGACATTAAATTAGTATTAATTATTTTCAATATATTTCAGGGATATCTCTGATATTAAGGTTTGGGTTTGACGATCCAACTAGTACAGCGGTGATAAATGACATTAAATAAGTATTAATTATTTTCAATATATTTCAGGGATATCTCTGATATTAAGGTTTGGGTTAGACGATCAAATTAGTAGGGGACTTTCAGTCATATTGTGTTCCTGCCTTGTATACTTATCTACTGTATATTATACCAAATCTGCAAGAAAAATTAAATCAATGAGCACGCTTGGCCATCGCTCAAAAGGATCTGACTTCGGAAGGCTTTCCGACGAACCGAGTCCGAAGCGGGAGACTGTGTTCCGATTCTTTCCGATCAATTTGAATACATACTAAGGGCATTTTAAGATATTTATGTTTAATTCCAATACGTTTTACGGTCATATCTCGAAAAATAGAACGGATTGTTTTGATTTTGTCTCGATTTTAAGCTTTTAAAATGCTCTTTAGCTGAATACAAGCCGTCTTTATTTAATAGTATTAAAAGCGGAATACAAAATATTCTATTACTTAATACCAGTCAATATAATGGAACGAAAACTATCAAAATCTTTAAATGAGGTCCTAAGTAACCAAAAGAGAAACCTAAATGCATCATTCGTTGACAATGTATTATAACATTGGAAACCTCCTTTTCGCGGATGGCCGATCGATCGCACTATGTACTCGAAGCACTTCGCCATCCCTCAAAAGGAGGGCCAAAAGGATATTTTAAATGACCTTTTAAAAAAGTTGTGGATTGGCAGTATAAATTAGAACAGTATATCATGACACGTACCTCAAGTAAAATCCATATTTTGATTCAATTGATTTAACATAGTATTTTTTTTCAGTCAACTTTTACACGAATCGACAGACTAGTGATGAACAAGAAAGAGATATATCAGAGTTAAGTTTGAATAAAAATATGAGAATAGAGAGAAAGAGAAAAAGACAGCAATAGCGAAAAAATGAAATAAAAATGAAAATGAGATTTATAGGTTAGGTTATAATGTGCTTTATTGGCATGACGTTTTTGATTACAGGTGATTGATAAAGCATGTGACCGTAACTGAGAGAAACTTATTTTACAATGGCTTTTACAAATCAATACGTCGTTTTCGTATGAGTGGGAAACAAAAATGACGAATTGCAATTGTACCCAAACCGTATAGTATAAAATGTACCGTAGGTCTCGATTCTGATTTGTTGTCAAATTTGTATGCTTGCTTTTGACTGCTACATACGTCCTTTACTTCGAAGGTTTCGTAAGTTCGATTTGTCATTGGATGAATACGGAACCTTTCCGTATCATGCCATATACTCGTAGTTGACTGAATACAGGTAGATTGAATAGAAAGTATTGATTCGGGTGGTAAAACCCGTATCGTATAGCCGTATCGTAGCATTATCGCGTCATCCTGAAGTTTCACACTCATACGACTGAAGCACCTGTATTACACATATATCTGGAAAATTGATTATCGTATATCAGTTGTATTTTGAAAATGTTGATTATGAACAATTTGTTTGCCTTAGTTCAATAGATTTGAAGGAATACTTTGAAAAAAAATATATACAACGTTATTGTGCTTTAACATCAGAACAATGTATGACTTGACGTCAATGAGAAATCTATCTAAAATAATTTCCTTTCACAGACTGTTTATAGGTATAATATATATACATATATATATACTAGATATTTCATTGATTGTCATAATTAACAAATCAACATGAAAGAAATATTACCTTTACTGTTCTTTAAAATCTTATTAATAATCACATACATAAACATGGAATATTTTAAATCAAATGTATATCTATATGTTAGCACACTTCAGTTTCTTTTTTGAAACAGCAGTATAGAGATATTGTAACGAACGGTTTTTTTTTTTTACTATCGCGAAATTTAATATTCGTGAAATATAGTAGTCGCTTCAATTAAGTGAAAAAAAGATATATATGCCAGAGAATATAGCGTTCGACTTAAATGACCGCAGAGCTACATTTTGCGCATACCCATTCCTGTTCTTGTCCAAACACTTCTTCGGGAATGCCTTCACAAACCTGGTGAAACCATTCTAGGCAGCTTTCGCATTCCACCATTCTTTTTCCTTTGTCTTTCAAATAGCGGTTCCATGGCATGCGACAGGTGCACAAGAGGTCCACGAAGATAGCCTTTTCCTGGCATCTCTTTACGTGTCCTGCGGGAAGTGTTGGGAAAGGTGTAATTTTGCTTTCATCAATGCACTGTAATAGATGCGACCTGAGAACGCTCTCATAGAAATTGACTTTGGTGGGGTCTTGCTGGAAAGCAATACTAGTGGCATTTGCAATGGCAAATAGACCACAGTTGGTGCCGTTGGTTTGCTGCTGGGCTGCCATTACTTTGACGCTGAGGTCACTACTACAGTGAAGGGACTGTGCCATTTGTTCTTGTGTTTTTATTGTAACAGTTCCCCGAAATTGGCTGTCAAACAGCTGTGCATCATTTTTGCCACTTTTGTCACTTTTGTTTGAGTAACACACCCAGTGGGTTCGTCCAGTATGTAAGATTTGAACAAATGGTCCATCAAAGTGTGAGAATCCTCCAAGTGGACCAAGTGTTGTATTCTCCAAGCCTTGTAGATCTGGAAATTGTTCACTTATTAGGTTCTGGGCAATATTTATTGATTCGTCAGTTAGCATTTGACCACTACTGATGGCTTTTCTTTCTTCTTCCGACAAAACAATTCTAGGCCGTTTTGTACGTGTTGAGCACTGTGTCACCCCAATGAACTTAACCTCATCATCATCATCATCATCATCTTCTTCTTCTTTTTCTTCTTCTTCTTCTTCGTCTATATTTTCACTTTCGTTGGCGATACATTCAAACAAGACACTATCCGCGGTCAGTTCTCCTTCATCGTCACCATCAACTTCGATTACATTGTCTACAAAATCATTAATGTCTAGTTGGACACTTGTACTCTTCTTTTTGCAAGGCGGTACAGATAGCACATCATCGAGGCTGGACACATACATACACCGTTTCATATTATTTGCCTTCTCCCCAACCCGTCCTGAGTAGGGGTTTTTCAGTTTAGAACTTTTTGGTAGTTTGCAGATTTTCTTATTGGGAGGCATTTCTACCTTCTTTGGGTTAGTTTTCTTTTCTGGTGCTTCCAGAACCAAGCCATGTTCTTTTGGTGAAGCCGATTCTAACATTGACAGACAATCTCGCAGTTGATCATTTAGCTGTGCCAAGATGTCGCCGTTGTCCCATCCCTCTGCGATGTAGGTTAGGTTTTTTATTTGGCCCAAGAGCTCGCGAGACTTTGCAGCAGTTGTTCTAGGTCTCGGTCTAGTTTTTGGGATGTCGTCAGTTGTCAGGTTGTCGTCAGGTATCAGGATGTCGTCAACTTCAGCCTCATCCGGCACATCATTTCTTTGGGGTTTTTCACTACATGCGTTTGCTTTGAAGTTTCCTAAAGTCAACTGTTTGTCATGACTTAAAAATGGCGAGGTCTTGTACGAGCTTGGGAGTCTTTCAAATGACCAAGATGGAATATGTCGAAAGACGGCAAAAAAGTGCTTGCACGGAAGCCGGTTTTTCTCCCAGTCCTCGCACTCACAACTTGGCTGATGGGTCTTTTCTACATCATCTCCGAATGACAAAGTATGTTTGCCAACTTTAAAGATGCCTTCTTCCATGCTGATAACATCCACCGCCGTGCCTGGGATGTCTTCAGATGTGGCCAACCTCTCAAGACAGTGATTGATAATATTACGAGGGCGTTCTTTCAAATACTCGGGGATATCCTTCCTGTATCGACGATAGTTTCCACAAAGTTTCGTGTTCAGCTCTACGTACCTTAAATTGAGAAATAAATTTTGAATTTAATTTTAATACAATCTCTTAACAATTGAAATAGAAAACACTACATTTATTTCCTTTTTCCTTTATTCATGTGTTATTAGTTCATTGATTTATTCCATTGACCCAACCAATTGAATTAACCAATTAAGTACACTGCAAAAACGGCTGAGTAGATACACCTCACTATATTGAGTTAATCATGCATTCAGGATAACACTTTATAGTGAGTTAACCCAACTCATTATTAAGAGTAAACATAAATGTAGACGGCCATTGAGTACAATGTACTCAATATATTGAGTTTAACCTCACTTTTACTCACTATAGAGTTGGGTTAACTCACTATAAAGTGCATTCATCCTGAATGCATGATTAACTCAATATAGTGAGGTGGATCTACTCAGCCGTTTTTTGCAGTGTAACTCATTCATTCATTCATTCATTTATTCTTTTTAATTTCATGCATTTACTCGTTTATCTTATCAATTTAATTCATTCTTTCTTTCATCCGTTCTTTCGTTCAGTCATTCTAACCACTCTTTCATTCGACGGTTTTCAAATGAACAAAAATCCATTTTTGCAGAATGGTTACCTACTTGAAATACTTATCAGGTAAGAAGTCATCAATTAAGACTGTCAACATTCCTGACAGTGAGGAATGCTTGTACCCCTCAAGGTATTCGTACTTAAAGGCCTTGTTTTGTCGTTCCACACCGTTGTTTGTGTTAATGATCGTCATAAATCGGTCTTTTCGAAATGCCCACACCCACTTCTATAGAAAAAGGAAAGCAATACTGTTAACAGGGATTCATCATCATCATCATCATCATCATCATTATTATTATTACATGCCAAATATGGAATATAAATCATACCTTATACTTAGGTAGCCATGTTTTTTCTATCCAGTTTCTTAAGGCGCTACTTGTTATCCATTGGGCGCTGCTCTTTAGTTTTTCTGTGGCACTTTCATACTCTTCCTCGCTTCGAGCTCTGGCTATGGCACGTAGTCTAGCTAGAACTATTTTCTTGCAGTCCAAAAGACCATTGGAACTTCTTGCAAGCCATCGTTCCCACGCCTGCTCTCTATGAAAGTCACATATGTAGACCAAAGTACCTGTAGTTCAATATATAGAAACATGTCAGAACTATTAATGCAAGCACACCTCTATTTCTATACGCCCTAATTAATGCGCAGTTAGGTACTTATTCACTCGTGCACTCAATTTGCTCGTACTACGTTTTGAAGATCGCGGTCGACGAATAAAAAATTAATAGTTTTTTTAATTATTTGTCTCAACCTTCCCTAAAAATGTATAATGTATATACCTGGGAACAACCTAGAGATTGCAGACATTTCTTCCTCCGAGTAGTTAACCATAAAATAGGCAGGTGCCCACTCGCTATTCCAGGACTGGATAACCTTTAATGCTTCATAGATTGCATCCGTGGTTTCAGTTTGGGTAACAAAAGACGCTACGACTTGATAATCCACGTTTGTTTTTACGGCGAGGAAAAATAGAGGTAGGCTGTATTTGGTGGTTTTGTACGTAGCATCGAGTAGTGTGATTTCGTTTCCATATCGCTGCAGTAGATTTTTTTGGTAGCTTGTTTGATGAACAAAGAGAAGGCCGTCGGCAACAGTTTGTACAATTTCTTCATCCAGATCTTCTTCTTTGTTTTCCTCTACAGCATCACACTCTGTAAAGTCAACATAGGGTCGAAACATGAAATGGTCATTGGGGGATTGTTGTTTCCAGACTTCAACCTTTTGTTTTAGGTCTTCTTGGTCAAACTTTGAAAACCTTTCTTTCACTACCGCTTTGTAGATATGATTTCTCACGGTTTTCTTTGTTGGGAAAAACCTGAAGTTGGTTCTTGGTGGAACTTGTTTATCTCTATATAGCTCTTGCTCCACATATATCCTCAAGTGTCTGCGCACCTCCCGCACAGATCTGGCACCCTCCGACACAAGTTCATGGATCTTGGAAACAAGTCTGTCATCGATACGTTGATGCATTCCTCCTGCCTGTAAACGTGATAATAAAATAGATTTAACTCATTATCTATTACGATCTTGCGAAATGTTAATCATAAGTTATTAAAATTAACTATTTTAGAGTAGCTGCCCCTACCCCAACTACCACCCAGCTAATCCAATTGGACATTGTACGTCAAAGAACTCATGGTCGGTATTGTCGTATAGGTGGGTGAAGGAAAGGCGTATGATAACTTAAACAGCGCTCGTAAATAAGATGTTATCAAGTTATGAATAAGTACTTACATTACCAATGGGATGGATTATATGCTCACTGGGAGAGGGTAGATCAACGAGTATCCAACGTTCGTAATCCAGCTTGTCTTCGCTCAAAGCCACACGTATTGTGCGTGACGCTCTTTTACGTCTTGATTCAGTATCTTTGGGGATCTACGCCAGATTATGAAAACAATTTATTAGCGAAAAAAGACTAAAAATAATCATGCGTTGACGTTTCAATGATAATTAGCTCTTTTCTCTTTGGAAGCATGTAAAAAAACTTCTCGTGCTTAATATCATCACTTTCACAAGAAGATACACACAATTTTTAATAATGATGATGATAATGATGATGATGATAATGATGATGATAATGATGATGATGATGATAATGATGATGATGATAATGATGATGATGATAATGATGATGATGATAATGATGATGATAATGATGATAATGATAATGATGATGATGATAATGATGATGATGATAATGATGATGATGATAATGATGATGATAATGATGATGATGATAATGATAATGATGATGATGATAATGATGATGATGATAATGATGATGATGATAATGATGATGATAATGATGATGATGATAATGATAATGATGATGATGATAATGATGATGATGATAATGATAATGATGATGATGATAATGATGATGATAATGATGATGATGATGATGATGATAATGATGATGATGATGATAATGATGATGATAATGATGATGATGATAATGATGATAATGATGATGATGATAATGATGATGGTGGTGGTGGTGATGATGATGGCGATCACGCCGATAATGACGATGATATAATGCTGAGTGTCAGTGATCATGGTGATGATAGTGGTGATTTTATTGTTAATATTTCCTTTTTATGAAAGTATTTCAATCAGTTAACTCATATACATTGTCGACTTAAAGTTTACAAGTTTACCTTAAATTTCGAAAATCTTATAATTTCTCTCATTTCCACTTTTGCAGGGCAATCCAATTTGATGGACTCTTGGACTAATCTTGGACTTTTACTTTTTAAATAGAAGTGGTCCCCATTCTAAAAACAACGACACTTTTAGTTTTTTTTAACAAGTAATGATTCTTTTTAGTGGGAAACTAGGATGGCAATATAAATGGAAGTTTGTTCTGAAAAGAAACTTACCCGTTCTTTGGACTTAGCCTTGCGTGTTCGGTTCAAATGACGATCAACACCGTGCTGGCAGTCATATAGTTTGTAGTTGATAATCATATAAGGGATGAGGTCCTTTCCCCATTTCACTTCATGTTTTTTACGCCTCACATCTGAAAATCATGATATAAGACAATTTATAAACATTCGTCACCTTGTATGTCGGAAATATAGGGGTACAGTGGTGTTGAATATGTGGTTTTATATTGGATTTTTTTTTTTCTTGCTTTTAATTTCACGTGACTCTTTGGTAGAGCTTTCGCGCGCCTTTTAGCAGACGCTAGATAAACTTTGTAATCTTTTTTTTTTTTTTTTTAACCAGTTTTCATGAAGTATGTTTTATTCTTTCGTTTATATTAACTTGTGTTTTATGCAATATCAAACAATTGCTTTGGAAAATATTCAGCCTCCATATTTGATATCTTACCTTATTTGCGAGTACTATTGAACTCTTTTTGGGTGATTTTCCTAGCTTTTAAGACTTTAAAATGCCGAAATTTTTTTCCCCTCAGGTAAAAAGCTAAAAACACAGGGATCCCACGCGAATGTATAGCAATTCTTTGACATATTCTTAATTAAGTATCATGTTTATATTAACTTTTGTTTCTTTGCTTTAAACACTTTATATTGATAATAAGAATGTTATAATATAAACAGTTGACTCGAAATGTCGATAATTCAAGGAATTATATGATAATTATATCATATAATTCCTTGAATTATCGACATTTCGAGTTATAAACTAGGAGCAAATTAGTCATCAACAACATACATACTTACAGCTTCACTCTTACCTGTGTTGCCAAATCCTTGGCTAGCTTTATAGCATGAAAACTTTGTTGTTGTTACAGTCTCGTATTCTCTGAGGACTTGTAAATGTTCACTAGGTCTCACAAGCCCTGACCTTTCTGAAAGCTGTTCTTGAAATAAAGCCGTGACAGATGTAAGGTCAACTACACTGTGATCAGTCGGGTGATCGGTCATTGCACTTGATCATACATGTAAAGCTATATAAAATTGTTCTCAAAATAAAAGAAAAAGTGCACAAAACTAGCTAAACACTTGAGTGAAGATTCAAGAGAAAGAAAAGGAAAAACCGATATGAATTCGAAATGTTTGAAGACGATGAAAGTTGCACAGCACTGTAATACAATCGCGCTATATATTTTATTTCGCGCCAAAGTTGTCTCAAATGATTTTTGATTTCCGCTTCCGGTCCTTTTGGCCCTCCTTTTGAGGGATGGCGAAGTGCTTCGAGTACATAGTGCGATCGATCGGCCATCCGCGAAAAGGAGGTTTCCAATGTTATAATACATTGTCAACGAATGATGCATTTAGGTTTCTCTTTTGGTTACTTAGGACCTCATTTAAAGATTTTGATAGTTTTCGTTCCATTATATTGACTGGTATTAAGTAATAGAATATTTTGTATTCCGCTTTTAATACTATTAAATAAAGACGGCTTGTATTCAGCTAAAGAGCATTTTAAAAGCTTAAAATCGAGACAAAATCAAAACAATCCGTTCTATTTTTCGAGATATGACCGTAAAACGTATTGGAATTAAACATAAATATCTTAAAATGCCCTTAGTATGGACACTGGTGAAAAACGCACTGCGCACGCTCGGAAGTTAGGCGGGAAATTCGTAGACGCGTCGTGTTTACAATAAAAACATTGGAGATTTACCGGCGTTTTTCCCGGCGTTTGGTAAATCTTAAAAGTTAAGAAAGTTCGTGGAAAGTTAGTCCTCATTTTTTCCTAACACATCACACTACTTGTTTTCTTTCCCTGGTGAATTAATACAAGAGAAATTCGCCTAATATACAACATGAGACCCTTCGGAAAATCTTCACTTAGTGTTTTGTTCGTAAGGCTTATTGTGTGTTCGTTGCTCCTTACGTACTACAGAGTTGTTTATGGAAACAAAACAAAATCTACCTTTGACTGTTTTTTTACAAGTCGAACCCGTCAAAATAGTAATTGTTATGGAGGCTATTACGATGTAGATTCAACTATTTCTCGAGCTGGTGGAGTTCCCATTTCTAGTCAAGTTTGTGTTTTCCATAAACAAAAAATAGTAAAACAAAACCAACGATGTTCTTGCCCTTCGACTTGGGGTCACAGTAAAAAACTACATCAGCACCCAATCCCACAAAGACTATACGAACTGTTTGACAATGTCGGTGAAAAAAAAAGGGGATATCGTCGTGGTACACAATGGTGTAATAAGTGCAAACAGAAGGCGGAAATTGAGTTCGGGAAGGTACAAAGAATCGATCCAAAACCAAAAAGACAGGTACGATTAACCTTATAGTACATTAAAAAAATGCTTGAAATACATTCCTTCAATGTAATTAAAATGTGTGTATGTGTTAAAGTTGTACAGTTGTATTACAAAAATTTGTAAAAATAAACAAATGAATAAAAAAAACAAATTATATTACTCTCCTAGAAAGCCTCAACTGAGGGTGATAAACCAGCACTGTCATATCAAAACACTGCATCCCCAATACATAAACTGAATCAGGTAATTATTTTTTCACTCAATTTTATCAAAGAAATAGCTTTATTGTTAATATAGTCGACTTGTAGCAAGTCTTTTGTTAATTATATAAGTACACATGTCCCCGAATATTATTAATTAATAGTTATGTTAGAGTACAAATATTATACCTGTGAAACAAGAAGCACTGAATAGTGCTAATTAAACAATAGAATTAGCATAAAATATCACTAGTTAGTACTATTCATGTTTCACGCTTTTAATGTTTGTACTCTAGTACACATGTCCCTGAATACTATTAATTGATAATGATGACAAGGGAAAATGTACAAATAATTTTTGCAAGGGAATGATAATCTTATTACCCAAAAACTTTCAATACCAAAATTAAATTTCTTATATTGTAGGTCTTTCAAGTTAGTAAATCACCAATGCAGCGACTGTTAGACACTTTGGAACTGGCAAATGATCAGTGCCATGCCACAACCATGGCAAAAGATGAACTGCAAAATCTCCTGGAGATAGTAAATACACACTTTCTAAACCTCTACCAGCGTCTTCAGATGTTCTCTCCTCTTCAAAGCTTTGCTCGTGATGAATGGCAAGTACTGGAAACACGGTTTGGAATCATTAGGCTATCAAAACATGGTGAAGTGTTGGTGGATCCAGATGTCTGGTCAAATATGAATACTGAGTTTGAGAAATGCAAAACCAGAGAGGGTAATTACAGACACAAACTAACATAGAGATAACATTACAAACATAATTATTAGCATTGTTTGCACACAAACAAATTATACAATAAAGTCACAAATCAAATATTTTAGATATTAGATTGAAATTATTAAAAAATATTATTTTTCAGGGTTGAATTTTGAAAACATGGTAGCCAAATTCCAGTGTGCTTTATATCACCATTACAGAAACATGGGACCTGACTTGTACAATCCAAAGTTAATGAGGGCATTTGCTGATCAGGCTTCTCCTGGACTCTATGACATCATTATTGATTCAATAACTAGAGATGATCACAGAGTCCAAAAAACAAAGAAAAGACATATTAGAGCAAAGGACAGTTGTTTTACTGCACACCCTTGCATACTTCAGGTAACCCATTGTAATCTAGCATATTTTTTTGGGGAAATACATTTTTAAAAACAATGATCACTCAATAAATGTTAATTCTTTCCTCAGGTCACAGAAAACCTGTCATTTACAAAGAGACAGTGGACTGTTCCTGGCTAACCATGGGCTATCTAGGACAGGGCAATCAGCTGGATATGTTATGGGTGACTCTATTCATAGAAGATCCATAGATACTGAAAGAGATAAAATGGTTAAAAGTCATGGGTCTTTAGTAAATTCACACATAAGATCTGCTATTGATGTAAGTGCAAAAAGTATTCAAAATGTATACCATATATAAATATATATAGTCATATATACATATATCATGAATAAAGAGTGGTATTAATTTATTTTTTCTTTGTTCCAACATGTTTAGGCATCTCAGCTGGTCATAAACATGATTGATGACTTCCACATAATCAGCTCCCCAAAACAACCATTAGACCTTAAGAAATCTAAATCAATAGACATGATGACATCTTTATTAGACATACCTAGTATTGCATCAGTTCCAAGACCACAAAACAGCTCAAGTGTCCACAGAAAAGTTCAGATTCATGTACATGGAGAGAATAAAGAATGCCGTGGGGGAATAAGCTATAAAGACGTGATGAATTTGGTTGACAAGTTCCTAGACTGTAGACAGACGTTTTTGGAGGGCCTTCCTGCAAAATATAAATCAATTAAGCCAACATCAATTGAACGACAAGTAAAAGAATTAGGGTATGTTCGAGTACATGTAATGTAGTCAAATAATCATGAATAACATAAACAACAATAATTCAATAATTATCTTTTTTTTATTAGCATATATGCAAACCAAGACCAAATAGAATTGCAAAACCTGCATTCTTGTTTACTAATTGATGAAAAAGAACACAGACTAAAGAGCATGGAAGATTATGCAAGAGCTTTAAATCACATTCTAGAGGTGGCACCAGAATTAAAAGAATATATGAAACAAAACCTAGTTCCAACACCTGGTGACTGGCCAACATGGCTGTACATTAAGAAGCTAATAGCTCAATCAAACAATGACAAGGATATCATAACATCCCTCATTCCTGAGCAAGGACCTTTTCATGTTTGCCTAAACCTTCAAGAACAAATAGTTATACAGTATAACTTTGTATTTGATGATCTACATAGATATTTGTTTTCAAAACCACTCCAACAGAAACCAAAGCCACATCACTCTTCACTACTGCTAAGTTCAATACTTCTTGGATGGCTTATGGTGCGTGAAAAAATAATTGGTAAATTTGCAATGTGCAAAGATCCTGAATATGTACTTTTGTTATTTCTATTTGATGAAGTAGTACCTTTGGGATTTTTTCAATACTCAACCATTTTTCGAAGTGGAAATTTGGAACAGTATCTTACAGTAATGGTCAGAATTGAAATTCTTTTTATAATATGGAAACGAAGGCACTACAACAAGTCCACACTTTCAATGCTCAGTGACATTGAACACCAAAGGAAAAATCTTCCAAGTTATTATTTGACAAAAAAGAATTGGTTATCCCTTTTTACAGAGAAGAAAATAGAAGTATTTCATTCTGAACTTCGAAGTAAAATTTCTCCATGGTCTTCTGTTGAGTCAATCCAAAAAATAGCAAAATGCATCAATGCTCAAAATTTTCAAATTTCTTTCAAAACCAACTTCGTGAAGACTACGTCTAAGGAAAACTACAAAAAAGATTGGAGCACTATTGCTCGGATGAGCGCACAATATCTCCTCAAGTTGTTCAAATCTGTTGCTGAAAACTGTGGAAAATGTAAAAAGGTAATAGTTTTGTTCTTACAGCACAATATTCCTTGAAAATATAACTGTTCTTACCTGATTTTGTTTCAATGCCTTTCACAGGTACCAAGACAGCTTGATAAACATGGTAAACCAAAAGGAAATATCCAGTTCTGGTTCCCAACATTTGACAGAAATGTCAATGTTACGTGTATGCCTCTGGGATTCAGCTTTGAGCAGCTTTATCCCAATACTGATCCTTGTCCTAAATCCAAGTGTGACCTACAAAGCTGCAATCAGAATGGTGCTTTTTGTCGGTTACATTGTTTTCATACTTTTCATGTTGTCTGTTTAAATGGAAGTTCCAAATGCCCCATATGTTATGGAAATCTTCAGAAGAAAATTGTTCAACTTGCCACCAAATTCAACTGTTCGCTTTTGGAGCCGACAAAATCAAAGCAAACAACATCACAGCAACCTATTGAGGATGAAGAAGAGAACAATTTTAATCTCCGACCAGCCTCAAATTACCAACCATCTGAGTGGCAGCACAGAATTGAAAGTCTTGCTAATGAGATCACAAATGTTGCACAACCCATGAATGAAACAAGACCACCTCCTCAAGCACCAATCAATTCAAGTAACCCACTTCAAAATAGCACTACACCTGGTCCAGCAGAACAACAAACAGGCTCCCCTCCTCAACCAACAACCAATTCACACTTTCCTTCACATAGTCAACAAAGTACTATACTTTACCACTGCCTTTCATCTACACATTATTGGTTTTTCCCTCATCACATTTCTCAGTCTACAATTAATGGTAGACAGGGGAGTACAGCTTGTACTCTTATTGCTTTACTAATGGCTCACAAGTACAACATCACAAAGCCAAGTCTACAAATATTTGCAAATGGCATTTCAAATGAATGTGTATCCCTCATTGTTACTTCGATTTTAGAAGGAAATAAATTACATGACGACATCTTTCAACATGCCCCTGTATACCTTCAAGTAGAGATGGCATCAAGACTACTTGCTGGACAACTTGGGCAATTTCAGCTTGGGCCAGAACTGCCATTAAGTTTCACTACTGAAAACAATGCTCCAGCCACAAGTAATCTGGAATATTATTTACAAGCAATGATGACTTCCAGTTCACCGAGTTGTGCAATTGTAATATTCCGTGGTAACAGCTTCACTTTCACTCAAGGAATGCAGAACAACATCATACTACTTGATAGTCACATACATGCCCCACATGGTGCTTTGATTGCCACATCTCACATTGCTGATGTCTCTAACCTACTACGATGGATGAGACACACATACTTTTCAACTAACTTTAACCTTTGCACACTTACCATGATATCTTTTCACTAGATTTACAGATGTGTTAGGTGTACTGTAGAACTTGGCTTCGTTTTGCTAGGCCGTAAAACTCCATAATTTTCCTTTAATACACCGATCATCGTCACTTCTTTTATGATTGTATAGACGTCTTGTTTTAACATTAATCTTCATTTAGATTTTAGACATCTGAAATTCAATCATAGGGGATCAAAACTTAAACAATGTCCAAGAGTTTTCATTTGAAGCTTGGAAATCGCACGTGGTCGGACTATACGATGAGAAAAACTGGTAAATTCCTCAAAACAAATCCATAAAAATATTCCTGTCAACTGAGATGTGACTTACCTTTGAATTTTACTTCTTGAAATGTCTATCAGAGTCATGAAAAATGATTAAAAAGTCAGATATTTACGAGTTCCTCTCACTCGCACACTGTGATTTGTCCGCCATCTTTGTTTTTCTGCTTACGCATGCGCCGTGCGTTTTTCACCAGTGTCCTTAGTATGTATCACTTAAGAAAGCAGTGCTATAGACGTCTATTATCATGATCATATGATAAAAATTGACGTAAAACACGTCGTGTTTCATCATGAGCCTGCAGACAAAGTTGGCGGCAATAAACAGTAAAATATGTGCAAGATCATAATTTTACCTCTCAAGATTCAAAGTGGCTTACAGCGCAACGCGTAAAAGTATGGTCACTGATAATGTATTCGCATACTTCTGTCTCGCCATCGATCCAATCCGAGACAAGATAACGCAATCCTACAACGCTGATTGGATCGATTGCGAGACAGAAGTATGCGAATACATTATCAGTAGCCATACTTTTACGCGTTGCGCTGTAATAACCTCACCAAAACTTCAGGATAGAACGCAATCCGTTCGAAGGACAAAGTTATGACTTGAGTTTTTAAAGAAATTATTCGAGAGTATTTCTGAGTGCACAAACAAATGGATTTATCAGTCGGCAAGTACTGCATTTAGTCACAAAGTTCTGCAAGACTAGAGATCCAGTTGGCGTTTTAGTTCGTGTAGATCGATGCATGCTCGAGGTTTGAACTTTTTTTAGGAGCTGCGAAGAGATTTCAGCTATTTGGGCCAGATAATGGGTTCTGATGTTGAACATCACGAAGCTACCATCGATCCACTGGTATGTCGAGTCATTCAAAATGAACTTAGGCGCTCTGCCGCTAGCTGGACCGTTGTACTTAATAGACAAACAAAGCACAAAGTGTCTTTCCATCTTATGGGACCGTATTTTAATATATATTGTAAACTTTGTTTACAGCATGGACTACATTGTTCTTACAATCATCTAATTATCATACTAGTTGTTTCAAGAAAAACCAAGCTTAGAATTTCTTATATGGGACCGTTAATATGGAACAAATAAAAAAAATTACAAGTCAATTGCAAAACTATTAATAGATTCAAAAAAATAATTAAAGAAGAACAATTATTAAAATATATCAATGAGAATTAAAATATATTTGAAATTATGTAACTCGATTCATTTTAAGTGAAATAGAACATATTTGTTACAATTCATAAATCTTATTACAAATCATAGAGTACAATAATCAATTTACTTATGATTATATCAATCGATAATTTCAATATTTTATCTACAATTTGTATTTTAAATCAATGTAGTTTTATATACTCTATAAGCATATGCTTTTTCTAGACTACTATTCTTAATCATTTTTACACTTACCAAATTATTGTAATTTTAGAAATATTATTTGTAACAATGACTGAGAATGAATAAAAAAAAGCATTAAAATGTTTTTCGCTCTACTAGTCCACGCAGATTTATTAGAAGGGATAGAACAGCATTAAGGGACATTCACTAGAGTAGAACTGTAATTTAGAAAGCTAAGTTTATATAGGGAGGAAAACTGCAACCAAAATGCTAATTTATATGGGTAATAAAGAGGAGACTGTAATAGTGGGCATATGTACATGATTTATTTGTCTGGGATTGAAATTGAGCCATATGTGTATCTAGAGGAGAGCAGATAATATTGAAAATTGAAATAAAACAAAAAGGCACTTATAGTGCGGTATGGAAAGAATAATCATAACAACAGTAATATAACAGTAATAGCATTTTACAATGTCTCAAAGAGGGCAGTGTATTTAAATTCTATATCAATGGATGTATTAAGTAAGAAGATTAGGTTATTTGATAATTGTAATTGTAATATTTATTGATTTATTGGTGTGACAGGAACGTGTTTAAGTATTGATGATAGCAAATAGGGAAGAGATGTAGGTTAGAAAAGTGCATGTGAATTGATAATGGGTAATAAAGCATTTAAACTTGAACAAGTGGTTAATGTGAATAATGGAGCAAGCGGGTTTGAGCTCAAGCAGGATGCACGCACCTGGTAACAGCTATAATGGAATTGTATATTATGATGAAAATTATATAAAAGGAAGGTGAAAAGAGATATATTACAAAAAACAGACGTTCAACATCAGGTGTTGAGACGGCTGGTAGGGATAAACCAAACATGTTTCAGAACAAGAGCTAGACATCAATTGCTTTTATCTCATTATCTATTATATGTCAAAAGTTATTGAGAATTAAGTGTACCGGGAAATGAGAATTGAGATGTCCCCTTTTTCTTCCATTGCATGACTCTGCCAGTATTGCTTCATCCTTTGATGTAAAATCAGTTGCCATTACAGTGTGAATAAAAATATGGTAGGCAGATCAAAAACCTCATTTCTGTTCTTTTTATTTCATTTACCTTAATGTGTAAACAGTTATTGAGAATTTAGTGTACTGGGAAATGAAAAATGAGATGGAATGTACAAACGTTGTTGTCAACTTTATTTTCCATTTCATAACTCTACCAAAAGTGCTTCATGCCTAGATGTCAAATAAGTTGCCATTAAAAGCTTATAGAAACTCTTACCTATTTTGACAACAATATACAGTCACTGACATTGGAAGTTTGTTGAAAATCATGAGCTGGTCTATAAAGTATTTTTGTAAAAAGACCCTGTAAGGAGTCATATTCTAACATTTCCTGCATGGTACTATCACACCGGTTCAAAAGATGAACTTTGTTAGCACATTGACCACACCCTGCACTCACTAGGCCAAAAAAGCAGTGCATGCCGTCAATATTAAAATTGTCTCAAAATTAGACCAAAGTTATATTTTCTGAAAGCTTTTGCTCAAAAAACTAATTTCTGTTCTTTTTATTTCATTTACCTTAATGTCTAAACAGTTATGAGAATTTAGTGTACTGGGAAATCAAAAATGAGATGGAATGTACAAAGTTGGTTGTGCACTTTTTTTTCCATTTCATAACTCTACCAAAAGTGCTTCATCCTTAGATGTCAAATAAGTTGCCATTAAAAGCTTATAGAAACTCTTACCTATTTTGACCAACAATATACAGTGACTGTGGAAGTTTGTTGAAAATCATGAACAGGTCTATAAAGTATTTTTGTAAAAAGACCCTGCGAGGAGTCATATTCTAACATTTCCTGCATGGTACTATCACACTGGTTCAAAAGATGAACTTTGTTAGCACATTGACCACACCCTGCACTCACTAGGCCAAAAAAGCAGTGCATGCCGTCAATATTAAAATTGTCTCAAAATTAGACCAAAATTATATTTTCTGAAAGCTCTTGCTCAAAAAACTCATTTCTGTTCTTTTTATTTCATTTACCTTAATGTCTAAACAGTTATGAGAATTTAGTGTACTGGGAATGAAAAATGAGATGGAATGTACAAAGTTGGTTGTGCACTTTTTTTTCCATTTCATAACTCTACCAAAAGTACTTTATCCTTAGATGTCAAATAAGTTGCCATTAAAAGCTTATAGAAACTCTTACCTATTTTGACCAACAATATACAGAGACTGTGGAAGTTTGTTGAAAATCATGAACTGGTCTATAAAGTATTTTTGTAAAAAGACCCTGCGAGGAGTCATATTCTATAACATTTCCTGCATGATACTATCACACCGGTTCAAAAGATGAACTTTGTTAGCACATTGACCACACCCTGCACTCACTACGCCAAAAAAGCAGTGCATGCCGTCAATATTAAAATTGTCTCAAAATTAGACCAAAATTATATTTTCTGAAAGCTCTTGCTCAAAAAACTCATTTCTGTTCTTTTTATTTCATTTACCTTAATGTCTAAACAGTTATGAGAATTTAGTGTACTGGGAATGAAAAATGAGATGGAATGTACAAAGTTGGTTGTGCACTTTTTTTTCCATTTCATAACTCTACCAAAAGTACTTTATCCTTAGATGTCAAATAAGTTGCTGTTAAAAGCTTATAGAAACTCTTACCTATTTTGACCAACAATATACAGAGACTGTGGAAGTTTGTTGAAAATCATGAACTGGTCTATAAAGTATTTTTGTAAAAAGACCCTGCGAGGAGTCATATTCTATAACATTTCCTGCATGATACTATCACACCGGTTCAAAAGATGAACTTTGTTAGCACATTGACCACACCCTGCACTCACTAGGCCAAAAAAGCAGTGCATGCCGTCAATATTAAAATTGTTTCAAAATTAGACCAAAATTATATTTTCTGAAAGCTCTTGCTCAAAAAACTCATTTCTGTTCTTTTTATTTCATTTACCTTAATGTGTAAGTTATTGAGAATTTAGTGCACTGGGAAATGAAAAATGAGATGGAATATACAAAGTTTGTTTTCAACTTTATTTTCCATTTCATAACTCTACCAAAAGTGCTTCATCCTTAAATGTCAAATAAGTTGCCATTAAAAGCTTATAGAAACTCATACCTATTTTGACCAACAATATAAAATGTACATGCAGTCACTGTGGAAGTTTGTTGAAAATCATGAACAGGTCTATAAGGTATTTTTGTAAATAGACCCTGTGAGGAGTCATTCTAACATTTCCTGCATGCGGTACTATCACACCAGTTAAAAAGATGAAATTTGTTTGCACTTGACCACACCCTGCACTCACTAGGCCAAAAAAGCAGTGCATGCCGTCAATATTAAAATTGTTTCAAAATTAGACCAAAGTTACATTTTCTGAAAGCTCTTGCTCAAAAAACTCATTTCTGTTCTTTTTATTTCATTTACCTTACTGTGTAAACACTTATTGAGAATTTAGTGTACTGGGAAATGAAAAATGAGATGGAATGTAAAAAGGTTGTTGTCAACTTTATTTTCCATTTCATAACTCTACCAAAAGTACTTCATCCTTAGATGTCAAATAAGTTGCCATTAAAAGCTTATAGAAACTCTTACCTATTTTGACAACAATATACAGTCACTGACATTGGAAGTTTGTTGAAAATCATGAACTGGTCTATAAAGTATTTTTGTAAAAAGACCCTGTAAGGAGTCATATTCTAACATTTCCTGCATGGTACTATCACACCGGTTCAAAAGATGAACTTTGTTAGCACATTGACCACACCCTGCACTCACTATGCCAAAAATGCAGTGCATGCCGTCAATATTAAAATTGTTTCAAAATTAGACCAAAGTTACATTTTCTGAAAGCTCTTGCTCAAAAAACTCATTTCTGTTCTTTTTATTTCATTTACCTTAATGTGTAAACAGTTATTGAGAATTTAGTGTACTGGGAAATTAAAAATGAGATGGAATGTACAAAGGTTGTTGTCAACTTTTTTTTCCATTTCATAACTCTACCAAAAGTGCTTCATCCTTAGATGTCAAATAAGTTGCCATTAAAAGCTTATAGAAACTCTTACCTATTTTGACCAACAATATACAGTGACTGTGGAAGTTTGTTGAAAATCATGAACAGGTCTATAAAGTATTTTTGTAAAAAGACCCTGCGAGGAGTCATATTCTAACATTTCCTGCATGGTACTATCACACTGGTTCAAAAGATGAACTTTGTTAGCACATTGACCACACCCTGCACTCACTAGGCCAAAAAAGCAGTGCATGCCGTCAATATTAAAATTGTCTCAAAATTAGACCAAAATTATATTTTCTGAAAGCTCTTGCTCAAAAAACTCATTTCTGTTCTTTTTATTTCATTTACCTTAATGTCTAAACAGTTATGAGAATTTAGTGTACTGGGAATGAAAAATGAGATGGAATGTACAAAGTTGGTTGTGCACTTTTTTTTCCATTTCATAACTCTACCAAAAGTACTTTATCCTTAGATGTCAAATAAGTTGCCATTAAAAGCTTATAGAAACTCTTACCTATTTTGACCAACAATATACAGAGACTGTGGAAGTTTGTTGAAAATCATGAACTGGTCTATAAAGTATTTTTGTAAAAAGACCCTGCGAGGAGTCATATTCTATAACATTTCCTGCATGATACTATCACACCGGTTCAAAAGATGAACTTTGTTAGCACATTGACCACACCCTGCACTCACTACGCCAAAAAAGCAGTGCATGCCGTCAATATTAAAATTGTCTCAAAATTAGACCAAAATTATATTTTCTGAAAGCTCTTGCTCAAAAAACTCATTTCTGTTCTTTTTATTTCATTTACCTTAATGTCTAAACAGTTATGAGAATTTAGTGTACTGGGAATGAAAAATGAGATGGAATGTACAAAGTTGGTTGTGCACTTTTTTTTCCATTTCATAACTCTACCAAAAGTACTTTATCCTTAGATGTCAAATAAGTTGCTGTTAAAAGCTTATAGAAACTCTTACCTATTTTGACCAACAATATACAGAGACTGTGGAAGTTTGTTGAAAATCATGAACTGGTCTATAAAGTATTTTTGTAAAAAGACCCTGCGAGGAGTCATATTCTATAACATTTCCTGCATGATACTATCACACCGGTTCAAAAGATGAACTTTGTTAGCACATTGACCACACCCTGCACTCACTAGGCCAAAAAAGCAGTGCATGCCGTCAATATTAAAATTGTTTCAAAATTAGACCAAAATTATATTTTCTGAAAGCTCTTGCTCAAAAAACTCATTTCTGTTCTTTTTATTTCATTTACCTTAATGTGTAAGTTATTGAGAATTTAGTGCACTGGGAAATGAAAAATGAGATGGAATATACAAAGTTTGTTTTCAACTTTATTTTCCATTTCATAACTCTACCAAAAGTGCTTCATCCTTAAATGTCAAATAAGTTGCCATTAAAAGCTTATAGAAACTCATACCTATTTTGACCAACAATATAAAATGTACATGCAGTCACTGTGGAAGTTTGTTGAAAATCATGAACAGGTCTATAAGGTATTTTTGTAAATAGACCCTGTGAGGAGTCATTCTAACATTTCCTGCATGCGGTACTATCACACCAGTTAAAAAGATGAAATTTGTTTGCACTTGACCACACCCTGCACTCACTAGGCCAAAAAAGCAGTGCATGCCGTCAATATTAAAATTGTTTCAAAATTAGACCAAAGTTACATTTTCTGAAAGCTCTTGCTCAAAAAACTCATTTCTGTTCTTTTTATTTCATTTACCTTACTGTGTAAACACTTATTGAGAATTTAGTGTACTGGGAAATGAAAAATGAGATGGAATGTAAAAAGGTTGTTGTCAACTTTATTTTCCATTTCATAACTCTACCAAAAGTACTTCATCCTTAGATGTCAAATAAGTTGCCATTAAAAGCTTATAGAAACTCTTACCTATTTTGACAACAATATACAGTCACTGACATTGGAAGTTTGTTGAAAATCATGAACTGGTCTATAAAGTATTTTTGTAAAAAGACCCTGTAAGGAGTCATATTCTAACATTTCCTGCATGGTACTATCACACCGGTTCAAAAGATGAACTTTGTTAGCACATTGACCACACCCTGCACTCACTATGCCAAAAATGCAGTGCATGCCGTCAATATTAAAATTGTTTCAAAATTAGACCAAAGTTACATTTTCTGAAAGCTCTTGCTCAAAAAACTCATTTCTGTTCTTTTTATTTCATTTACCTTAATGTGTAAACAGTTATTGAGAATTTAGTGTACTGGGAAATTAAAAATGAGATGGAATGTACAAAGGTTGTTGTCAACTTTTTTTTCCATTTCATAACTCTACCAAAAGTGCTTCATCCTTAGATGTCAAATAAGTTGCCATTAAAAGCTTATAGAAACTCATACCTATTTTGACCAACAATATACAGAGACTGTGGAAGTTTGTTGAAAATCATGAACTGGTCTATAAAGTATTTTTGTAAAAAGACCCTGCGAGGAGTCATATTCTATAACATTTCCTGCATGATACTATCACACCGGTTCAAAAGATGAACTTTGTTAGCACATTGACCACACCCTGCACTCACTAGGCCAAAAAAGCAGTGCATGCTGTCAATATTAAAATTGTTTCAAAATTAGACCAAAATTATATTTTCTGAAAGCTCTTGCTCAAAAAACTCATTTCTGTTCTTTTTATTTCATTTACCTTAATGTGTAAGTTATTGAGAATTTAGTGCACTGGGAAATGAAAAATGAGATGGAATATACAAAGTTTGTTTTCAACTTTATTTTCCATTTCATAACTCTACCAAAAGTGGTTTAATAAAAAGAACAGAAATGAGTTTTTTGAGCAAGAGCTTTCAGAAAATGTAACTTTGGTCTAATTTTGAAACAATTTTAATATTGACGGCATGCACTGCTTTTTTGGCCTAGTGAGTGCAGGGTGTGGTCAATGTGCTAACAAAGTTCATCTTTTGAACCGGTGTGATAGGTAGTACCATGCAGGAAATGTTAGAATATGACTCCTTACAGGGTTTTTTTACAAAAATACTTTATAGACCTGTTCATGATTTTCAACAAACTTCCACAGTGACTGCATGTATACATTTTATATTGTTTGTCAAAATAGGTAAGAGTTTCTATAAGCTTTTAATGGCAACTTATTTGACATCTAAGGATGAAGCACTTTTGGTAGAGTTATGAAATGGAAAAAAAAGTTGACAACCTTTGTACATTCCATCTCATTTTTCATTTCCCAGTACACTAAATTCTCAATAACTGTTTAGACATTAAGGTAAATGAAATAAAAAGAACAGAAATGAGTTTTTTGAGCAAGAGCTTTCAGAAAATGTGACTTTGGTCTAATTTTGAAACAATTTTAATATTGACGGCATGCATTGCTTTTTTGGCAAAGTGAGTGCAGGGTGTGGTCAATGTGCTAACAAAGTTCATCTTTTGAACCGGTGTGATAGTATCATGCAGGAAATGTTATAGAATATGACTCCTCGCAGGGTCTTTTTACAAAAATACTTTATAGACCAGCTCATGATTTTCAACAAACTTCCAATGTCAGTGACTGTATATTGTTGTCAAAATAGGTAAGAGTTTCTATAAGCTTTTAATGGCAACTTATTTGACATCTAAGGATAAAGTACTTTTGGTAGAGTTATGAAATGGAAAAAAAAGTGCACAACCAACTTTGTACATTCCATCTCATTTTTCATTCCCAGTACACTAAATTCTCATAACTGTTTAGACATTAAGATAAATGAAATAAAAAAAACAGAAATGAGTTTTTTGAGCAAGAGCTTTCAGAAAATATATTTTTGGTCTAATTTTGAAACAATTTTAATATTGACGGCATGCACTGCTTTTTTGGCCTAGTGAGTGCAGGGTGTGGTCAATGTGCTAACAAAGTTCATCTTTTGAACCGGTGTGATAGTACCATGCAGGAAATGTTAGAATATGACTCCTTACAGGGTCTTTTTACAAAAATACTTTATTGACCTGTTCATGATTTTCAACAAACTTCCACAGTGACTGCATGTACATTTTATATTGTTGGTCAAAATAGGTAAGAGTTTCTATAACCTTTTAATGGCAACTTATTTGACATTTAAGGATGAAGCACTTTTGGTAGAGTTATGAAATGGAAAATAAAGTTGAGAACAACCTTTGTACATTCCATCTCATTTTTTATTTCCCAGTACACTAAATTCTCAATAACTGTGTAGACATTAAGGTAAATGAAATAAAAAGAACAGAAATGAGTTTTTTGAGCAAGAACTTTCAGAAAATGTGACTTTGGTCTAATTTTGAAACAATTTTAATATTGACGGCATGCATTGCTTTTTTGGCAAAGTGAGTGCAGGGTGTGGTCAATGTGCTAACAAAGTTCATCTTTTGAACCGGTGTGATAGTATCATGCAGGAAATGTTATAGAATATGACTCCTCGCAGGGTCTTTTTACAAAAATACTTTATAGACCAGCTCATGATTTTCAACAAACTTCCAATGTCAGTGACTGTATATTGTTGTCAAAATAGGTAAGAGTTTCTATAAGCTTTTAATGGCAACTTATTTGACATCTAAGGATAAAGTACTTTTGGTAGAGTTATGAAATGGAAAAAAAAGTGCACAACCAACTTTGTACATTCCATCTCATTTTTCATTCCCAGTACACTAAATTCTCATAACTGTTTAGACATTAAGATAAATGAAATAAAAAGAACAGAAATGAGTTTTTTGAGCAAGAGCTTTCAGAAAATACATTTTTGGTCTAATTTTGAAACAATTTTAATATTGACGGCATGCACTGCTTTTTTGGCCTAGTGAGTGCAGGGTGTGGTCAATGTGCTAACAAAGTTCATCTTTTGAACCGGTGTGATAGTACCATGCAGGAAATGTTAGAATATGACTCCTTACAGGGTCTTTTTACAAAAATACTTTATAGACCTGTTCATGATTTTCAACAAACTTCCACAGTGACTGCATGTACATTTTATATTGTTGGTCAAAATAGGTAAGAGTTTCTATAACCTTTTAATGGCAACTTATTTGACATTTAAGGATGAAGCACTTTTGGTAGAGTTATGAAATGGAAAATAAAGTTGACAACAACCTTTGTACATTCCATCTCATTTTTTATTTCCCAGTACACTAAATTCTCAATAACTGTTTAGACATTAAGGTAAATGTAATAAAAAGAACAGAAATGAGTTTTTTGAGCAAGAGCTTTCAGAAAATGTAACTTTGGTCTAATTTTGAAACAATTTTAATATTGACAGCATGCACTGCTTTTTTGGCCTAGCGAGTGCAGGGTGTGGTCAATGTGCTAACAAAGTTCATCTTTTGAACCGGTATGATAGTACCATGCAGGAAATGTTAGAATATGACTCCTCGCCAGGTCTTTTTGCAAAAATACTTTATAGACCAGTTCATGATTTTCAACAAACTTCCAATGTCATGCAGTGACTGTATATTGTTTGTCAAAATAGGTAAGAGTTTCTATAAGCTTTTAATGGCAACTTATTTGACATCTAAGGATGAAGCACTTTTGGTAGAGTTATGAAATGGAAAAAAAAGTTGACAACCTTTGTACATTCCATCTCATTTTTCATTTCCCAGTACACTAAATTCTCAATAACTGTTTAGACATTAAGGTAAATGAAATAAAAAGAACAGAAATGAGTTTTTTGAGCAAGAGCTTTCAGAAAATGTAACTTTGGTCTAATTTTGAAACAATTTTAATATTGACGGCATGCACTGCTTTTTTGGCCTAGTGAGTGCAGGGTGTGGTCAATGTGCTAACAAAGTTCATCTTTTGAACCGGTGTGATAGGTAGTACCATGCAGGAAATGTTAGAATATGACTCCTTACAGGTTTTTTTTACAAAAATACTTTATAGACCTGTTCATGATTTTCAACAAACTTCCACAGTGACTGCATGTATACATTTTATATTGTTTGTCAAAATAGGTAAGAGTTTCTATAAGCTTTTAATGGCAACTTATTTGACATCTAAGGATGAAGCACTTTTGGTAGAGTTATGAAATGGAAAAAAAAGTTGACAACCTTTGTACATTCCATCTCATTTTTCATTTCCCAGTACACTAAATTCTCAATAACTGTTTAGACATTAAGGTAAATGAAATAAAAAGAACAGAAATGAGTTTTTTGAGCAAGAGCTTTCAGAAAATGTGACTTTGGTCTAATTTTGAAACAATTTTAATATTGACGGCATGCATTGCTTTTTTGGCAAAGTGAGTGCAGGGTGTGGTCAATGTGCTAACAAAGTTCATCTTTTGAACCGGTGTGATAGTATCATGCAGGAAATGTTATAGAATATGACTCCTCGCAGGGTCTTTTTACAAAAATACTTTATAGACCAGCTCATGATTTTCAACAAACTTCCAATGTCAGTGACTGTATATTGTTGTCAAAATAGGTAAGAGTTTCTATAAGCTTTTAATGGCAACTTATTTGACATCTAAGGATGAAGCACTTTTGGTAGAGTTATGAAATGGAAAAAAAAGTTGACAACCTTTGTACATTCCATCTCATTTTTCATTTCCCAGTACACTAAATTCTCAATAACTGTTTAGACATTAAGGTAAATGAAATAAAAAGAACAGAAATGAGTTTTTTGAGCAAGAGCTTTCAGAAAATGTAACTTTGGTCTAATTTTGAAACAATTTTAATATTGACGGCATGCACTGCTTTTTTGGCCTAGTGAGTGCAGGGTGTGGTCAATGTGCTAACAAAGTTCATCTTTTGAACCGGTATGATAGTACCATGCAGGAAATGTTAGAATATGACTCCTCGCCAGGTCTTTTTGCAAAAATACTTTATAGACCAGTTCATGATTTTCAACAAACTTCCAATGTCATGCAGTGACTGTATATTGTTTGTCAAAATAGGTAAGAGTTTCTATAAGCTTTTAATGGCAACTTATTTGACATCTAAGGATGAAGCACTTTTGGTAGAGTTATGAAATGGAAAAAAAAGTTGACAACCTTTGTACATTCCATCTCATTTTTCATTTCCCAGTACACTAAATTCTCAATAACTGTTTAGACATTAAGGTAAATGAAATAAAAAGAACAGAAATGAGTTTTTTGAGCAAGAGCTTTCAGAAAATGTAACTTTGGTCTAATTTTGAAACAATTTTAATATTGACGGCATGCACTGCTTTTTTGGCCTAGTGAGTGCAGGGTGTGGTCAATGTGCTAACAAAGTTCATCTTTTGAACCGGTGTGATAGGTAGTACCATGCAGGAAATGTTAGAATATGACTCCTTACAGGTTTTTTTTACAAAAATACTTTATAGACCTGTTCATGATTTTCAACAAACTTCCACAGTGACTGCATGTATACATTTTATATTGTTTGTCAAAATAGGTAAGAGTTTCTATAAGCTTTTAATGGCAACTTATTTGACATCTAAGGATGAAGCACTTTTGGTAGAGTTATGAAATGGAAAAAAAAGTTGACAACCTTTGTACATTCCATCTCATTTTTCATTTCCCAGTACACTAAATTCTCAATAACTGTTTAGACATTAAGGTAAATGAAATAAAAAGAACAGAAATGAGTTTTTTGAGCAAGAGCTTTCAGAAAATGTGACTTTGGTCTAATTTTGAAACAATTTTAATATTGACGGCATGCATTGCTTTTTTGGCAAAGTGAGTGCAGGGTGTGGTCAATGTGCTAACAAAGTTCATCTTTTGAACCGGTGTGATAGTATCATGCAGGAAATGTTATAGAATATGACTCCTCGCAGGGTCTTTTTACAAAAATACTTTATAGACCAGCTCATGATTTTCAACAAACTTCCAATGTCAGTGACTGTATATTGTTGTCAAAATAGGTAAGAGTTTCTATAAGCTTTTAATGGCAACTTATTTGACATCTAAGGATAAAGTACTTTTGGTAGAGTTATGAAATAGAAAAAAAAGTGCACAACCAACTTTGTACATTCCATCTCATTTTTCATTCCCAGTACACTAAATTCTCATAACTGTTTAGACATTAAGATAAATGAAATAAAAAGAACAGAAATGAGTTTTTTGAGCAAGAGCTTTCAGAAAATACATTTTTGGTCTAATTTTGAAACAATTTTAATATTGACGGCATGCACTGCTTTTTTGGCCTAGTGAGTGCAGGGTGTGGTCAATGTGCTAACAAAGTTCATCTTTTGAACCGGTGTGATAGTACCATGCAGGAAATGTTAGAATATGACTCCTTACAGGGTCTTTTTACAAAAATACTTTATTGACCTGTTCATGATTTTCAACAAACTTCCACAGTGACTGCATGTACATTTTATATTGTTGGTCAAAATAGGTAAGAGTTTCTATAACCTTTTAATGGCAACTTATTTGACATTTAAGGATGAAGCACTTTTGGTAGAGTTATGAAATGGAAAATAAAGTTGACAACAACCTTTGTACATTCCATCTCATTTTTTATTTCCCAGTACACTAAATTCTCAATAACTGTTTAGACATTAAGGTAAATGTAATAAAAAGAACAGAAATGAGTTTTTTGAGCAAGAGCTTTCAGAAAATGTAACTTTGGTCTAATTTTGAAACAATTTTAATATTGACAGCATGCACTGCTTTTTTGGCCTAGCGAGTGCAGGGTGTGGTCAATGTGCTAACAAAGTTCATCTTTTGAACCGGTATGATAGTACCATGCAGGAAATGTTAGAATATGACTCCTCGCCAGGTCTTTTTGCAAAAATACTTTATAGACCAGTTCATGATTTTCAACAAACTTCCAATGTCATGCAGTGACTGTATATTGTTTGTCAAAATAGGTAAGAGTTTCTATAAGCTTTTAATGGCAACTTATTTGACATCTAAGGATGAAGCACTTTTGGTAGAGTTATGAAATGGAAAAAAAAGTTGACAACCTTTGTACATTCCATCTCATTTTTCATTTCCCAGTACACTAAATTCTCAATAACTGTTTAGACATTAAGGTAAATGAAATAAAAAGAACAGAAATGAGTTTTTTGAGCAAGAGCTTTCAGAAAATGTAACTTTGGTCTAATTTTGAAACAATTTTAATATTGACGGCATGCACTGCTTTTTTGGCCTAGTGAGTGCAGGGTGTGGTCAATGTGCTAACAAAGTTCATCTTTTGAACCTGTGTGATAGCTAGTACCATGCAGGAAATGTTAGAATATGACTCCTTACAGGGTCTTTTTACAAAAATACTTTATAGACCTGTTCATGATTTTCAACAAACTTCCAATGTCATGCAGTGACTGTATATTGTTTGTCAAAATAGGTAAGAGTTTCTATAAGCTTTTAATGGCAACTTATTTGACATCTAAGGATGAAGCACTTTTGGTAGAGTTATGAAATGGAAAAAAAAGTTGACAACCTTTGTACATTCCATCTCATTTTTCATTTCCCAGTACACTAAATTCTCAATAACTGTTTAGACATTAAGGTAAATGAAATAAAAAGAACAGAAATGAGTTTTTTGAGCAAGAGCTTTCAGAAAATGTAACTTTGGTCTAATTTTGAAACAATTTTAATATTGACGGCATGCACTGCTTTTTTGGCCTAGTGAGTGCAGGGTGTGGTCAATGTGCTAACAAAGTTCATCTTTTGAACCGGTGTGATAGCTAGTACCATGCAGGAAATGTTAGAATATGACTCCTTACAGGGTCTTTTTACAAAAATACTTTATAGATCAGCTCATGATTTTAAACAAACTTCCAATGTCAGTGACTGTATATTGTTGTCAAAATAGGTAAGAGTTTCTATAAGCTTTTAATGGCAACTTATTTGACATCTAAGGATAAAGTACTTTTGGTAGAGTTATGAAATGGAAAAAAAAGTGCACAACCAACTTTGTACATTCCATCTCATTTTTCATTCCCAGTACACTAAATTCTCATAACTGTTTAGACATTAAGGTAAATGAAATAAAAAGAACAGAAATGAGTTTTTTGAGCAAGAGCTTTCAGAAAATATAATTTTGGTCTAATTTTGAAACAATTTTAATATTGACGGCATGCACTGCTTTTTTGGCCTAGTGAGTGCAGGGTGTGGTCAATGTGCTAACAAAGTTCATCTTTTGAACCGGTGTGATAGTACCATGCAGGAAATGTTAGAATATGACTCCTCGCAGGGTCTTTTTACAAAAATACTTTATAGACCAGTTCATGATTTTCAACAAACTTCCAATGTCAGTGACTGTATATTGTTGTCAAAATAGGTAAGAGTTTCTATAAGCTTTTAATGGCAACTTATTTGACATCCAAGCATGAAGCACTTTTGGTAGAGTTATGAAATGGAAAATAAAGTTGACAACAACCTTTGTACATTCCATCTCATTTTTCATTTCCCAGTACACTAAATTCTCAATAACTGTTTAGACATTAAGGTAAATGAAATAAAAAGAACAGAAATGAGTTTTTTGATCTGCCTACCATATTTTTATTCACACTGTAATGGCAACTGATTTTACATCAAAGGATGAAGCAATACTGGCAGAGTCATGCAATGGAAGAAAAAGTGGACTGTAAGTTGTGTACATTCCATCTCAATTCTCATTTCCCGGTACACTTAATTCTCAATAACTTTTGACATATAATAGATAATGAGATAAAAGCAATTGATGTCTAGCTCTTGTTCTGAAACATGTTTGGTTTATCCCTACCAGCCGTCTCAACACCTGATGATGAACGTCTGTTTTTTGTAATATATCTCTTTTCACCTTCCTTTTATATAATTTTCATCATAATATACAATTCCATTATAGCTGTTACCAGGTGCGTGTATCCTGCTTGAGCTCAAACCCGCTTGCTCCATTATTCACATTAACCACTTGTTCAAGTTTAAATGCTTTATTACCCATTATCAATTCACATGCACTTTCCTAACCTACATCTCTTCCCTATTTGCTATCATCAATATTTAAACACGTTCCTGTCACACCAATAAATCCCTATATTACAATTACAATTATCAAATAACCTAATCTTCTTAGTTAATACATCCATTGATATAGAATTTAAATAAATACACTGCCCTCTTTGAGACATTGTAAAATGCTATTACTGTTATATTACTGTTGTTATGATTATTCTTTCCATACCGCACTATAAGTGCCTTTTAGTTTTATTTCAATTTTCAATATATTATCTCCTCTCCTCTATATACACATATGGCTCAATTTCAATCCCAGACAAATAAATCATGTACATATGCCCACTATTACAGTCTCCTCTTTATTACCCATATAAATTAGCATTTTGGTTGCAGTTTTTCTCCCTATATAAACTTGGCTTTCTAAATTACAGTTCTACTCTAGTGAATGTCCCTTAATGCAGTTCTATCCCTTCTAATAAATCTGCGTGGACTAGTAGCGCGAAAAACATTTTTATATTGTATCTTAGAACATAAAACATTTTCTAACTTAATTCCATTACACTAGAACACACATATATAGGCATTGGCATCTCGTTTTATTGACAATTATTGAAGATCAAGTTAATGAAAAAAAGTTTACAAGTTACACAACGTGGTGTACAGAGAGATACCTTTGAGTATCTTCTTTAACAAACTAACCCTATTTATACAATTACATCTCCCTAGAGTATAATTTACACAGTAATGCCTTAACATAACAGCACACTAGTATTCATTCCATATCGTTAGAAAATACATTAATGCTTTTTTTTATTCATTCTCAGTCATTGTTACAAATAATATAAATAATATTTCTAAAATTACAATAATTAGGTAAGTGTAAAAATGATTAAGAATAGAAGTCTAGAAAAAGCATGATATGCTTATAGAGTATAGACCCCTGATATAAAACTACATTGATTTAAAATACAAATTGTAGATAAAATATTCAAATTATCGATTGGTATAATAATTAGTAAATTGATAATTGCACTCTATGATTTGTAATTAGATTTATGAATTGTAACAAATATAATGTTCTATTTCACTTAAAATGAATCGAGTTACATAATTTCAAATATATTTTAATTCTCATTGAAATATTTTAATAATAGTTCTTCTTTAATTATTATTTTTTAATTCTATTAATAGTGTTGCAATGGACTTGTAATTTTTTTTATTTGTTCCATATTAACGGTCGCATATAAGAAATTGAAAATTGACTAAGCTTAGTTTTTCTTGAAACAGCTAGTATGATAATTAGATGATTGCCTTGTGTTATGACAATGAATTTCAGAGTTTAGTTTAAAAAATGGTCTGAATGTTTCAGATAGCTGACAAGTATTTAAAAGATACATTTATTTAAGGAAGCATATGTTAAGTGTAGTTATGTCTTCTATTTTGAGAATGGACTCCTAAGAGTAGAAGAGTGGGATAGTGTGAGCATAATATGATAAATTTGTTATAGTTAATCTTATGACTTTTTTTAAGTTATCTGAAGCGTTTCTCAAGCGTATATTAACTCTAGCCGAAACAACCCTGCAAGTAGATCAATTATAGTACATATAGTAAGAACATTGTAGTCCATGCTGTAAACAAAGTTTACAATATATATTAAAATACGGTCCCATAAGATGGAAAGACACTTTGTGCTTTGTTTTGTCGCTCTATAAAATCAAGATAATTAAGGTACTGTCAATAAAAGATTAATGTCTATTAAATACAACGGTCCAGGCGGCAGAACGCTCAAGTTCATTTTAAATGACTCGACATACCAGTGGAACGATGGTAGCTTCGTGATGTTCAACATCAGAACCCATTATCTGGCCCAAATAGCTGAAATCTCTTCGCAGCTCCTAAAAAAAGTTCAAACCTCGAGCATGCATCGATCTACACGAACTAAAACGCCAACTGGATCTCTAGTCTTGCAGAACTTTGTGACTAAATGCAGTACTTGCCGACTGATAAATCCATTTGTTTGTGCACTGAAATACTCTCGAATAATTTCTTTAAAAACTCAAGTCATAACTTTGTCCTTCGAACGGTTGCGTTCTATCCTGTAGAAGTTTTGGTGAGATTATAAAGCCACTTTGAATCTTGAGAGGTAAAATTATGATCTTGCACATATTTTACTGTTTATTGCCGCCAACTTTGTCTGCAGGCTCATGATGAAACACGACGTATTATACGTCATTTTTTATCATATGATCATGATAATAGACGTCTATAGCACTGCTATTATACCTCTATGTATTCAAATTGATCGGAAAGAATCGGAACACAGTCGCCCGCTTCGGACTCGGTTCGTCGGAAAGCCTTCCGAAGTCAGCGATGGCCAAGCGTGCTCACCAAAGATGTGGTTTAAACTACACTTTATTTGATAATTAGACAACCAACAGGCGTTTAGTGATGCCGATAGGTAAGTTCATTCATTCATTCATTCATTAATTGTAATGTTATCTTTCTGTATTTTATAACGAGCTTCAAGAAAGTGTTCGCAGTGATTTGTGAATTCGACAATCTTGATTCAACTACAGGATGCTTTACAAACTACCTTTATTTAACATTCAAACTTTATTTATTTATAGACTTTAGCCAAAGTTGGTAAATCTCTAAGAGAGCAATTTTAAATGAAACGTGTTCTTATCTTTGGAGAGTTATTTTTAGGATTTTTCACATTATATAAATTATCTCTCGAAAATGACAAATCGGCTAACTTTTGATATCCCTTATCACCCTATCACGCGCATATTGAAGAAGGACTTTTGTGCCTCGTATATTTTCGAGTCTTCCATTGAAATAAACTACTTCGATTACTTGGTATGTATATATTAGCAATATATTTTATTAATTCATTACATGAAAGCATACCTTATTATTATTCTCTTCATCTTCTGTACTATTCGTTACAGTTTTTTAGCACACAGGCAATTTTCTTTTTTGACGTTTTGACTGCAAGCATGGTGAAAATTTATTATAAGTAATACCATGGTACGCCCGAGGGACTTTCACAAATTTTCTCGAGGTATTCGGGGAAATTTAATCACTAATTTCCCGAGTGACATGGTATTAGATTGTAATATTATGATTACCGAGGAAAATATATGTTAGTTTTCATAGAAGCATAAATTATAAACTTTTACAAAGCTGTTGATTTTCGGCATACTTTAAGAAATAGTTCCTTTTGTTAAATGAGATAATGCCGAATTATACCACCATGCATTCATTATAGTTTGTTTGTATAAACACGCATGACATACTTTACTTCAATGTAGTCAACGCATGCGCATAGTTACTTAATGAGTCCCACAAGTGTTAGAGTATGGACTTGTGTGTAGGACACGGTCCTTTATTTTAAGAATTTCCAAATGGGTCGAAGCGATCCAGGAATGGTCTCGGTGATTGTTATAATGAGGGACCATTGAGGGATAGTCTCCTACGTTTTTCTCATTACAACCATAGTTAATAGTTCTATCACATGACTGGAGGCTTCGAGATTCCATGAGATAGCACAGCGCATGCGTCAAGTCGTTTGCGCCCGATGCGTGAAGTTGTCTAAAAGTTATTCTACAAATATTATCTTGGATTAGGCTAACGTGGTTAGACCTACACAGGAAAACCCTCTGTGTAATCCCATATGGTGATTGATCAAAGTATTGCTCTAGTCTACCTAAGCCCACAGTGGGATTGTATAGTTGGGTACACTTGACCAATCCCACATGGGATTGACCATAGATATTGTACAGACTTGAACAATCCTACATGTGTATTAGACAGAGGATTGTACAGTAATACCATGTAGTATTGAACATGCATTATATAGGTATAGTCAATCCCACATGGTATTGTACAGGGTATTGAACAGAACAAAACAATCCCACAGTTGCATTTTGCAAGGCATTGCATAAAACTGATCAATCCTCCATGGTATTGTGCAGAGCATTGAACAGAACAACACAATCCTACAGTTGCATTTTGCAAGGCATTGCATAGATCAATCCTCCATAGTATTGTGCAGAGCATTGAACAGAACAACACAATCCTACAGTTGCATTTTGCAAGGCATTGCATAGCACTGATCAATCCTCCATAGCATTGTACAGAGCATTGAACAGAACAACACAATCCTACAGTTGCATTTTGCAAGGCATTGTATAGCACTGGTCAATCCTCCATAGTATTGTGCAGAGCATTGAACAGAACAACACAATCCTACAGTTGCATTTTGCAAGGCATTGTATAGCACTGATCAATCCTCCATAGTATTGTGCAGAGCATTGAACAGAACAACACAATCCTACAGTTGCATTTTGCAAGGCATTGTATAGCACTGATCAATCCTCCATAGTATTGTGCAGAGCATCGAACAGAACAACACAATCCTACAGTTGCATTTTGCAAGGCATTGCATAGCACTGATCAATCCTCCATAGTATTGTCCAGAGCATTGAACAGAACAACACAATCCTACAGTTGCATTTTGCAAGGCATTGTATAGCACTGATCAATCCTCCATAGTATTGTGCAGAGCATTGAACAGAACAACACAATCCTACAGTTGCATTTTGCAAGGCATTGTATAGCACTGATCAATTCTCCATAGTATTGCACAGAGCATTGAACAGAACAACACAATCCCACAGTAATATTGTCAAAGGTATTGGTCAGTTCAGATCAATCCCACAGAGGATTGTACAGGGGATAGGACAGAACAATACAATCCCACAGTAATATTGTCAAGGTATTGGTCAGTTCAGATCAATCCCAGAATACAATCCAACAATAAACAATAAAATTATGCCTTGTACTACATGTAGCTAGTGTATTTCTTAGTTCAAGTAAATGACAAAACAAAATATTTCTATTAAAATGTGTTTATTGCAAAAAAATTATCTAACATTTCAATATGTCTATAACCTAGACATCAGCAATAAACATGTAGTGATTTATAAATAGCTCAACTTATTATAAATAATGGTAATAGAACTGAGTGGAGTGCAATTTGGTTTGAAATCATACGAGTGATTACAAAATTGCACGACCGCGTAGCGGGAGTGCAATTTGTTAATCACAAGTATGATTTCAGACCAAAATTGCACGACACAAAGTTCTATTACCACTTAATCATATCCATTTTGTAATCTTTTTGAATAAACACAAACTCGAGTATTTTGTTGAAAAGCCAAACATGCAACATGAACATGCCATCATTATGAGTGATCAAGCGTTTCACAAATTCACACAAATAAAGCTAAAAGATACTACTAAAATCACAGAATAATTTATTTTATTTTATGAAATTCTGATGATGTTACTTAATACAAGAATATTTAGTGAGGATTTCAACAAACTTCAAACAAATTACGCTGGAAAATTGAACGCACAAATTCTCAATCTTTTTTTTCATTTCGAGTTTACAATTTTCTGAAAAACTGTACAAAATTGAGATAAACAATAGTTTTTACTTACATTTACTTGCAAATTGTGGTGTCCAAATAGTCTTGTTAAATAATATTGATAATTTCTTCTCCGTTTTTATCATGCAGTCATCACATTACAATTGTATGTTGATTTCAATCAAAAACATCCAAAAATGCAAAAATTATGTTTTGATAAATCCTGTGGTTGTCTTGAAATAGAGAAAATAAGTTCACCAAATCTTCTGACATTTCAAAAATGTTCTTGATAATGGCAATTCCTTTGAATTCACAGCAAAACAAGAAGCCAAGTGTCCATGAACAGTCTCTTATAAATAAATATGCGATTTGCATCTTTTTCCGCTGTTTTTCAGTGAAATATTGTTGTTTTGCTGAAGCAGATCCTTCAAAAAGATACTCTGAACAATTCCACACCAGTAGAAAATCTTGTTAATTGTGTTTTACGACTTTTCCTCTCCAAAAATGCTTCAAAAATCCCCAAAAAACCTTTTTCCTTCAAAATGGCGGTTTTTTCTCCAATAGTAACATCCAAATGGCTTCTTTGATTCTTTGTTGTGATTGGTTGAAAAATGACATGTCTGTCTTGTGATTGGCTGTTTTTAAAAATGATGCAAGATTTCAAAATGATGCTATTAATGATCCAAAATAGTGCAATTAATAATGGTAATTGAACTAAGTGGAGTGCAATTTGGTCTGATATCAAACGCGCGATTACAAAATCACACGACCGCGTAGCGGGAGTGTGATTTGTAATTGCAAGTTTGATATCAGACCAAAATTGCACGACACGAAGTTCAATTATCACTTTATTATATCCATTTTGATATCTAATAAAAAACATGAAAAAATTACTCGATTTTCTGTGCATTTTAGAGGTAATTCAGTGCAAAAACTATGTTAAACCCGACATAATTCAGTGCAGTGATAACACGATGCTGATTGGCTAAGAAACAATAGAAATGTTTTTTCAACCAATCAGAATAGAGTTTTCTTCACAACTGAAAATTCGTGACAAAAATCCAAGATGGTGGACATATGGCCAAAAACAGAGAAAAAACTGTTCAAAAACTATCAAAAAATGCTTATTACGAATAACAAAAGCTTCCTCATTGAAGAATGGGACTAAGAGTTTGTATGTGTGGAGTTTCAAGATTGCAAATAACCATTTTGATAAGATTTTCCATCGATAATGATGTCGCCTTTCTCAGCCGTCGACCACGATAAAATTCACTACACTTTCAAGATGAAATCAGATAAAATACTGACTTTTTTCTTCACATTAACCAGCAAAAGGTAATATTTTGTTTAATTGATAGTGGTGTCATTGTTCAATTTCGAGTAAAATGCTTTAATAAGGTGGAGTAAATCATCGTTTTTTCAGCAGAAACGGCAAAGTACAACTTTTCAAACTTTGTTTTTACCTCAAGTTTTTGACGTCTTTTGTACTAAAGAAAGCTTTATATGTTATAAACTAATATTTTTTGTTGTCCTTGATATTAAGATAAGTGTAATAATTGTTTTTCAAGAAGAAAATAAAATGATTTAGTACGGTATGCATTGACGATATTTCAGTTGTTTTGAGTGTTGTTGTCTCTTCTTTTCTTCAATTTGGGTTAATTTGCACTCATTTGTCTTTCACAGAGCTAAATTGCACCGTAATTACCTATACAAACTAAGTAAACTCTAAATCTGAGATAAACTTAGAGTATTTATTTATAAAAAATCCGGGTTTTTCGGATCGTACTAACCCGCGTCCCCGTCCCCGATCCGGTTTTTACAAATGGTGCAATAAATTCAAAAAATGATGCAATTCATGCTCATATCATAGCTGCTGAGAGCCAATCAGAGTACAGGATTGCTTGGTGATATCAAAATGGATATAATAAATGATTTAATCGCACACTTTTTAGCCAATCAGATTGCAGGATTTGCTAGTGATTACAAAATGGATATGATTATAGCTAAAATCACATACCTTCTGCATTTGTATACCTCCTTGATAATTTCAATGGCTAACTTTTAATACAGTTATAAAAATAAATTTTTGACACCAGGAAATCAAATTCTAAAGAATTCAAAATGCCTCTAAATAATACAATTACTGTGCGAGTACTCTAACAGGGCCAACTTAGACAAAACTATCCAATCAAAAAACAGTAAAACCAGACAGAGATAGAACTGATAACAGCATTAGCCAATCAAATTATAGTGTTCTCACGTTAGCTAATTAATGATCTTGAGCAGAAAGCTACAATACAACAATTCATTAAAAGGTGGCTGGTTGAAGTAGTCACACAGTAAAGATCATTGCCACAATAAAGGTTCTGCACCATCACATGAGTGTGTTAGATAGCAGGGACAATAAAAACAATTGACATGTAATCAACAATTGACATAAAAAATGTATATAAGGAATAACAAAATTACTTTAAATAAGAGAAAGATATTGCATTGATCTTCCATCTAAAATGCCTGCTGCCATGTGGTAGTGCAACACCTCTTTATCAACATAAACATTGGTCAGTTATTTGTTCATATATATTAATTATGACATAACACACCTTACTTATACTTATTTCATGCATAGATGATGAACTATCACAACAAAATACAATGGAGCCTCCTCTGATATTTTTGGAACATAACAATATACATATACAGCCGATCTCGAAAAGGTTGTCCACCTGAAAAGACATATATACTAAAAGAAAATCATGTGACTCACTTATATATACACTTTTCGCGCGTGTAGAAAGTCTGGTACATTTAAAAGTAATATTGTGGTGAGTTCAAACAAGCAGTGTCTTCCCTCGCTAGAAGTATCTGACTTTCTACACGCGCGGAAAGTGAATATATAATGAGTCACGTGATATTTCTTTTAGTATATGTCTTTTCAGGTGGACAACCATTTCAAGATCAACTATATATAGATGAAAAGGAAACAACAGACATTATTTTGTCAATACCCAAGCTGGGCTCCTGAAAATGTTGAAATGAAGCACATCAAGAAATTATGGCCACAGCTCAAAAATTAATATTTTTTTTACAATGACAGGCCCCCATTTAAATCTGTACTTTCCCATTTAATCTGTACTTATGCAAATGTTATCCCACTGGTCAACCAATCATAGAAGAAATAATCTATTCTGATTGGTTGATCTGTGGATAGCACACATATCATTTGCATATGTACAGATTTAAATGGGAAAGTACAGATTTAAGGAGGCTCCTTATAGTTTCAAAGGATGATGAATCTGAAGTAAAAATCATTTTCCAGAAAAAAATTTGTTTGCATATTATATATATCGATGGCTCATAGACCAACCATATTGAAGATTATGAGTTTTAGGATTAGTGTAATTTGTGGTAATGATTGAGTGGATTGTTACCATAGCAACACTGTATCTTTCAGGGAAAGACCCATTCTTACCAAAAAATTTTCAAGTGTGATATTGACACCTAGTTAGATTATCTATTATATAGTGGAGATTAAAAACATTATTGACATCAGAATGCAAGATATTGTAAAGCTTTGATTTTTTGATTCTGATGTCAGGAATATTTTTAACTTTCACTATTTAACAATTATTCGCCGAAGGCGAAGGGATTATCAATGAATATTTACCGAGCGGCGAGTTTTCGAGCTGCGAGGTAAATATTCACCGATAATCCCTTCGCCTGAGGTGAATAATCGTTTTAGTATAAAACAAAGGTGATTATTTCCAAAAAGAAAGTAGGAAACAGCATTTTAAAAGCGCGACCGTCACGCGAAAGTGTCCGGCTCGCATTGTCTCGCTTAATGACAAAAAAAACAACGTGAAAATTTACTATGATACCTTTAAATAGCTTGACACCAAACTTTGTAGCTTCTTTAGTCGATTTTGGGACAGCATTTTCTTTAAAGTTTTCAATTTCATCTTCGCTAACAGTGACAAAACGACTACTGGCAGCCATTTTGTCCGAAAAGGTGATTATCGGCTGATAATCCGAGATAGCAAACCAATCAGCGCGCGCGATTTTCTATAATCACCTGCGTATTTATACTAAATAATCAATAATCTAAAGAGGTGTTGTATTTTACTTGAAGAAAAAACTTTGAGTTATTGGAAAATCTGAGTTATTCTTATTTTTCTGGTACAATGGGCCTTTCTCAGATACAGCATTGCTGTTGCTATAGTAACAATCCACACTATCATTACCACAAATTACAAATCCTAAACTTATCTTCAATATGGTTGGTCTATGAGCCATGAATATAGAAACAAATTTTGGCTAGAAAATGATTTTTACTTTGGATTCATCATCCGTTGAAACTATAGTTCAATGTGGTTTTGCTGGGTGGTTTTTAAATTTACAATGTACAGATCAATGCAAATGAACTAAGTTTCTGGGGTTTGTTATTCAAACTATGCAATAGTTTTTTATACTACAAGAGAAAATGGATCCTTGCAGTCTAATCACACAAGCTTGGCTGTCTATCTAGTCTATCTAGTCTATATAGTTATGGAGCATATAGAGATTTTGCCTGCGCATGCGTTTGTTTTGATGCTAAAATTCCTTTTCACATTGAATGAAAGAATTTTATGCTGACATGGAACATTTGGTTTGCAATCTCATCTTTCACAATTATGTCCATGAACCGAATTACTGAGACATAAAATGTTGACCCTCTACTACTGCGCTGTAGTTAATTATTTCAATCGAACAAACTCTAGATGGAAAAATATCACACGTCAAAGTCCGACCAAAGTGAAAAGAAAAAATTCAGAACTGCAGGTCAAAACTTTTGGTAGAAGTTATAACCAACACGCTACTTTGTAAACCGGCGTGTTGATGTCAATATCAGCAATATTGAGTGTGAACTGCTCGCAATTCATCATAGAATTTTTATATCTTAAACATCGTGCCCCAAAAAAACTTTTAAAGAAATTGACATTTCCACTTTACTTTTCGCAAAACTGAGCTGTTTTTGTAGAAACTTGTTGTCCCGGATATGATTTCAAGTAGTGTTTAAAACATGGTTTAGGCCCTGTTCCACTGTGATAAATTTGACGAACTTCAACAACCTGTATTTCATAATCTAAAAGATTTATCTAGAATGTAATTATATATTTTGATTTTTTGGGAGCCATTAAGGTTTTTGCCTATAAAGCCAACTTTAATTCTGAATCTTAATTCAAGAATAAACTAGACGCTCTAGGAGCGTGAAGTCGGGCTAGTCATAAAATCAACACAGGAGGCTAAACAATTCTATGTTGGGCTTCCTGTGTTCGTTCCCAAAGCATCATGGGGCCTATACGCGACATGACAGATAGATAGATAGATATATAGATTGGCTAAAAGGTAGACCTAGAGTCGGGCCCTCTAGCCCGACTAAAAATAGTTCGCTAAAATATGCATGTTGTTTTGAGCGAAAATATGCATAAAACCATGTACACAAAATCACTTTGGATCACATTGCGGGACCAAAAGTTACTACCAAAAAATCTATTTCTGAAGTAAATTCGCTGGGGCACGATGTTTAAGATATAAACATTCTAAGATGAATTCTAAGGATTTTGCACGCAAAAGTGCATGCCTCGAATTATAATTAAATACAAACAGTATCATGTTGGTAATGATTTATACTGTTATGTTTACCTAATATATATTAAATAAGCGCCCAAACTTGTATTCGAAAGTTCGAAGTTCTGGTCCTTTTATCCACTTTTGTCAGACTTTGACGTGTGATATTTTTCCATCTTTAGTGTGTTCGATTGAAATAATTAACTACAGCGCACTAGTAGACGGTCAACATTTGATATCTCAGTAATTCGGTTCTTGAACATAGTTGTGCAAGATGAGATTGTAAACTAAATGTTCCATGTCAGCATAAACTTCTTTCATTCAACGTGAAAAGGAATTTTAGCATCAAAACAAACGCATGTGCAGACAAAATCTCTACATGCTTAGTTATGGCAATTTGTTTGGCTAGTTTTTTCAGGTTTTTGTTTAAGTGGGAACAATTTTGTTTCAACTCAATAGACAGACTGATCATATCTGTGGTTAGCCCACCAAATTAATTTTCTCATATTATTATTTAACAATTACATTTTTCACTGACTTTTTTATTGCCACTCTCAGTCATCATGGTGGCCAAGAGCGACCATAAAGGCCAGAGCAAACGCACGCAACATTGTTGGCCAACATTGTTGTGATACAGTTTGTTGAACACGAGAACAGAAGAAATGTTGGATGATCAGGGTGTTCAAACGGGCCCAACATGTTGAAGCAACCATGTTGGTCCAACAATGTTGCGTGCGTTTGCACGGGCCTTAAGTCAAAGTGAGATTCAAAGGTGTTACTTGTGCACTATATAGAAAGGACTAGTAACTATAAACAATAATCTGTATGCATTTTATGTGTATACCATGAAATGTGGCTTCTAAAAGTATTCATTTCTTGGCTTTAAAATTTGATGTTTTTGCAGGTAAATATTTCCTCTCTTTCGGATAAAGGTTTGATTGTGATTGTAATTGATTTCCAGCAGTTTTCTCTCCAAAAGGTGATTTTTTTTTAATCTTTACTTTAACTTGGCACAGATTACAATGATTAGCCAGTTTTTAAACTAGACTGAATCTATTGTTTTTGTGTTGATCTAAAAGAGTGCTAACTGTTTATCCAACAGGAACTTAATTCTTTGCAATATTTGAATTGAACTGAATAGAGTGCAAAAAGTATATCTGTGAAACATTAATAATACTAGTTAGTGCAATGTTTTGCTAATTCATTTATATTATATATTTGTTTATATTGCCAGCAAGAACACCATATTATCCAAGAAAAGAATGATTTTAGAAGTTATATTTCCTGGTTCACATGCAGGGCTGCAAATAAGCGCCAGTCATCGGACAAATGTCCAATAAAAAGAGGAATCTGACTGGTAAATGACCGCTTCTGGTCGGACATTTGACCGATCAAATTTCGCTTAAAATAGTATGAATAATGTATTTCTTTCTTTTTTATTATGTTCACTTAAAATTATAATATTTTTGTCTGACCAGACTGGGTTTTTGACAGGTCAAACTTGCCCCTGGCCTGACAAATGACCAGCTTATAGAAAAAATTATTTGCAGCCCTGCACATGTAAATATGCATGCACAAAGTGATGGATTGTTAATGATTGATCATAGCACATATAGTTACCAGTCCTTTCTCTATAGTGTGCAAGAAATGCCTTTGAATCTGACTTTGATATTTTGCCGTTTGACAAATCTCCTGTAGATAAGATGTCAAAGCTCAAACGAAGAAACGTCAAAAGCGAAAGTGCTTTGTGACAAACTTGCTGGTGCAAAATGCCAAAATGTTTTGTAACAAAGTTACATACAGTAAAAAAGCCAGATGCATCTATGACAAAGGTCAAAAAGGCAACTTCACTTTGTAATATGGCCCTAAATCACTTTTACTTTGAGATGTTTTTAATTTTTGGGATTTTTAGATCACAATTTTGGCACCAAAATTCAAAATTTAAAAATTCTTTTTTTTCTTTTTTAGTCATTTTTTGCTACTTTTAGAAACAAAATGGACGAATTTTGTCTTCAATAAGATCCTTTTGGAGCGCCCCAAATGGTCACATGAGTTAACCGGAATTCAAAACACGATTGATCGTTTTTTTGGCGGTGCTAACAGTTGAGTAATTTTGGTAATGAACTTCTCAGTTCAAGTTATCACTTTTTGCAATGTCTAATTCATTAATTATCTTAGTTATAGAATACTACCATTTGCAAGCAAGCGTTAACTGTGAACTTTTTTTCGGTTTGTTTACGTTTTGAAACGCGACGTTGTCTGGCCGATCGTTATCTTTGTGGGCGTGAAGTCTAAAGTTTGAAAGACAAACAATCAACTTTTGACAGGCCATTACATGTGGTTTTGCCGACAGCGCGCGTAACTTTCCCGCTCTAAAACAAGTTTGTGACTGTTAGACTACCATTCAACATGGCGAAGGCTGTTAGGGTCAAAATTCTCTACGGTGAGAATTATACAAAATGTAAAGTGCACTCTATTGACAAAGAAACATTAACCTATATGTCTTTCGATAACTTTAAAAAGATCATAATGAAAGCAGTCGGTTTCAGTTCTGTAGGACAACGAATTCAATACCGCGACGATGAAGGCACCTTCGTCACTATGAAAGACAACTTAGATTTGAATGATGCTATATTGAGCCTAAGTCCTATCCCAAATACTGACGGAGATGTTTCAAGAATGTGTGTAAGAATAAATGATGAACTGACACCTGTTGGAAAACGGGAACCAATTAAAGAGAAAGAACAGACAGAATCCCAACCGAAAGAAGACTCAAAAGAACGCAAGCGTCGACTTGACTTTAACTCAGCTAGCTCTAGTAATTCAAAGAGACCCGTCATCGTGAATGTTCCCACACACGAAAAAGTATCTACGCCCATCGAGAGGTATATCACTAAAACGGAAGAAAACATAAGAGAGAAAGATAAACAAATTAACGAGCTACTGGCGAAAGAGTCGTGGATTATTAGTAGATTACAAACAGCAAGATTAGGAAATGGCCAAGGTTCTCTTTGTCACAACTGCCACATGCGATTGGGTCACACCGCCAGAAATTGTAATTTTGACAAGTGTTCGTCCGTCTATAGCTGTGGAGAAGAAAAGTTCCATTCAGGCGAAGTAAGTTTGAGGGAGCTTAAACAAAGAATAAACAAGTTGAAAAATGAAAAAGACAAACTGTTGGAGGAACTGAAACACAAAAAATCGTCCGCTGAGAGTATAAAAGACTCGATTTTAAATAGACTAGAAAACTCTCTACTTGATGCAGATAGAGAATCTTATTATGTACATGGAACAAAAAACTGGAGTCTCCTCAGAAAACATGTTTTTGTCTTAAGAAACTACTGTCGAACTGTATTGAAGGGAAAAATTCCACCCAGGCATGAAGTCTTGAACACGCTAAAAACTGCTTTATCTATGACTGATACAGACAATGGGACTAATGTTTCTGGTCTAATTCAACACAAAATGTCAAAAGCATCGAGAGAAAATCACTGCAAACCCGTCTTAGAAAGGCGTGGTATCGAGTTCCCAACTGAGTCATCTCCTACATGTTTAGTAGATGAAAATTGGAGACCTTCGAATTGGATTGATCGAATAAAGCCTAAGACGCAAGACGAAGAAAACGAACAACTGAAATTAGCATTGTCAGCTAGTTTCGTGGAAAGTCATCGCCTAAACCAATTGCCGCAAAGTCAAGTAACCTGTACATCTACTTGTCCAAGAAATGAACACAAAAGCTCTGTACCTGACGATTCAACAGACCAAGTTAATGAAGCAGCAAGTGCTCTGCTCTCTCTGCGAAAGCATTGACTTGTAAACATATTAGAACAACTTCATGACACGTGTAAAAAAACAGTCTATTGATTTCAAAGCCGTTAACATTTTATTGTGAAATAACTCAAATACATTTGTTTCACGTTTGATATACTATATTTAAAAATGAACGTATCATTACAAGAATATTCAATTTTGAAACTCTATATCACCGTTAGAACGTCTTACAAGTCTAGAGATGCAGTTGTGTTATTTACTTTGTTGAGTTTATTTTTACTTGAGTTGAGATCATCTGTTGTTGTTATTGTACAATTTATTCAAGGAAATAGATAAGAAGTATTTCTAAAAAAACCAATCATATCACCATATGTAATTGTTTCGATGGCAAACATTGTTGCTAATTGTATGTTTGTACAAGTTATATCTTGAAGCTCATAATTCATAACTGTTTTCATTTTATTAAAACAAAGTTCAATAGGATTTAAGTCTGGAGAATAAACAGGCGTGTATAACAATTCTATGCCCATTTCTTGTAAATATTCCTCAAGAACTTCGCCGCCGTCGTAGTGATGAACCGCAAGATTATCCATCACTACAATGTCGCCAACCTGTAGGACGGGACGCATTGTTTCTAGATTAACAGCATTTGAAGCTTGCTCAAAAAACTTCAAGAATTCAATTGTGTTTGTGGCACCGTCAATAACTTCATAATATTCTGGTCCGTCCAAAGACACAAGCATATTAACAGTTGAATTAGGCGATTCGCACTTTTTTGAAATTTCTACGCACCGCTCGCCTTTCGGTGCATGCCCATATAAACGCTTTCCAACATCGCCATATTTAACCCCAGCTTCATCAAAAAATTTCAAGCGTTTTGGATCCTTTGAGCTTAGATAATCCAAAAACAGCTGAGTGTACAATAAATTATCATAACCAAAGCGTTCACGAAATATTTGTGTTATTTTCTTTCGAGTGTATTCTTTACCAGATAACATCCTTGACTTGAGCGCCCGCGAAATCGCTGAGATAGAAATATTTCCCCCGATATTTCCTAGTTCCTCCAATGTTGAATAGATTTCCTTTAATGAAACCGATCCCTTGTAGTTTTTCATCACTTCGATGAGCTCCAAATCTTCAGGCTCAAGTTTACTACAACGATCACCTCCACATTCCTTTCTTGTAGATGAATAATTGTCACAAAACTGAATCCATATTTTTTTAACGGTGGCTTTTGAAACTTTCAAAGTTTTCGCAACTTTGGCGTAAGAGCCGATGGGAACGTATTGCGTAGTTCTGTCACCTCCAAGACGACAAAGTTCGTCAATTATCAGATTCCTCATATCGTCTGAAAGAGCTACACCTGGCTTAAACGAACGTCCTTGATTATTGACTTGCATCTTGTTACCGAAGATATAGCTTGGATGAAACTTTGGCTTACTAATATCAAAACCCAGGCGCGCTGTCGGCAAAACCACATGTAATGGCCTGTCAAAAGTTGATTGTTTGTCTTTCAAACTTTAGACTTCACGCCCACAAAGATAACGATCGGCCAGACAACGTCGCGTTTCAAAACGTAAACAAACCGAAAAAAAGTTCACAGTTAACGCTTGCTTGCAAATGGTAGTAACCAGTCAAGCACAACTTCTACAAAGTGTGTGTGCTTGTCAAAGAAAAAGCACATATATGAGCAAGATCACTTATCTCTCTTTGATTGCCTCTGTTTACAAGTTTAGATGCTCTTTCCCTGTTCAATCATTTTCGTAGATTTATTTAGGACCCAATAATTTACAACCTAAGTAATAAAAGAAGAAAATTACTGAGTTATTTTACTGTAAAACACATCTAACTTTTAGTTAGTAACTTTTCGCAATAATGCAATTTTCAAATATGCGAGGCAAACGCGTAAGACTTGGCTGTATATACGTGCTCCAATGTTTTAAAACACAGTTGAAATACTGCTGATGTCGATAATAATGTCAATGTAATGTAATAACACAATAATACTCTAATAATTATGTAAGTAATGCTAAATTATACTTACGAAATATTCGAAACTGTCGATTCGAAACTGCCAAATTTTCGAGTCTTGTGAAAGTCTTGAAAATCAGCTGTTGTAACTCAAAAATATACTCTCCCTTCCGCTATGGACATTTAGCAATATTTCCCAAGTATTTCTACAATGCTCAATACACTAATACATCAAAAACTAATGATTTTTAACGGAAGAGTAACTTGTAATTCCCCAAAGTCTGCTGAAGTCGTTGAAACGGTTACAACGGCCGCTCAGCTGCGCCAAAATTTGATTTCAATCACGTGCTTCAGTATCTCCGCTTTGATTGGCTAATGATTTTTGAGACAGGAACCCCAATCATTTACTCGTATAACAGAAAAATAAACTAACTTAAAAGGCAGCAAACAGACAGACCGACAGAAGAAAAATAGGAAAAAATCAAAAAAACTCGCTCAACAAACTAACAAACAGACAGACAGACATATAGACAAAAAGACGAACAAACACAAGAACAAATAAAATAAACGAGCCTATTAAACGAACTTACTAACAAGCATATATCAATGATTTTGCACCTTTTTAGGGTTTTAAATTTTTTTAAACATTTTAAAATGTATATATGTCTAGTTATCTCAGTTGAGGGGATCATTAAGAAACTGAAATCCGTACCTTATTGTAAGTTGATGATGCATCTAGCCACGTTTTTTTTTAATTGATCATGCAATTTTGTACAATACCTGTACAATAATACCACCCTTGGGATTATACATGCAATCAATATAATGCTACATTAAAATTGATTCATGCAGTTGGGTTTTTAATCTTGAAACCCGAAAAAGACAATATGAATATAGCAAATCAAAATACCCGACTTTTCAAGTGCCATATTAGGGAGGTCGAATTTGACAAGTTGAATTTGGGGGGTCGGAGTTTAGTCCTATTAGCATTTTCCTAATGAACTATACGTATTTTATGCATACGCCTTTGACGCTTGATGTTTAATTATTTTGATTTAAAAATATATTCTGTTTATAGATATCAGTGATAAAATTGATATATTGTTATAAAAATAATTCAAGACTGTACTGTAAGTCCTTTAAAAACAGTGCCCGCGGAGTGTGTTTGAAAGTGGGGAGGCAGAGCCGTTAATATAGATCACGTGAGTGATTTTTAAGTGAATAAAAAAACTCCGTGAGAAAAAGTGTGTGTGTGTGTAAGGGTGTGTGTGTGAGGGGGGAGGCTAAGCCCTCCAGCTCCTCCCCCATAGCGGCCCCTAAAAAAACGGCACCCACCCAAAAGCGAAGGGAGAGGGCCCTGGGAACGAGGTTGCTATAAAGGGACACTTTCAAACACACTCCGCGGCCACCTCAAATTCGACCTCCCTAAAATGGCACTTGAAAAGTCAAATATTTTGATTTGCTATATTCATATTGTCTTTTTCGGGTTTCAAGATTAAAAACCTAACTGCATGATTCAATTTTAATGTAGCATTACATTGATTGCATGTATAATCCCAAGGGTGGTATTATTGTACAGGTATTGTACAAAACTGCATGATCAATTAAAAAAAACGTGGCTAGATGCATCATCAACTTACAATAAGGTACGGATTTCAGTTTCTTAATGATCCCCTCAACTGAGATAACTAGACATATATACATTTTAAAATGTTTAAAAAAATTTAAAACCCTAAAAAGGTGCAAAATCATTGATATATGCTTGTTAGTAAGTTCGTATGCGCGGCAGGGATTTCTTGTGCAGCTCGACGAGCGTGACAGCGCGGACGGCCTGGACTCTAGTCAAATCTCTCCCTGCTACCCATCCCCTTGGTTGGCGATGACAATGGAAACTCACCAATTTCGCCCTTCCCCGGGGTGACTGAGTCTTGGATTTCGTAGAGTAGGGGGAGGGGTAGCTGGGTGTACCGTGGTGAGATTGTCCTGTGTGGTGAGATGGTCCTATGACGTAGGCATCATTCTATAGCCAATCAAGTCATTCGATAGAATGCACAGATTCTCACAAGGAAACTGGTAACGAAAGTCCGTGGCAGTTTTGACCTGAACAAAAATTACCGCTCGGGGGGAATGAAAGGAATGATATAAGCCAAGGTAAACTCAGATACTTTTAGAATACTTTTAGAACACTCGGCCATTTCTAACACCTGAAGATCTAGTATATAATAACATTTGAGAGAACAATATGAATTGATGTTTGTTTGAGATGTAATGATGATCAAGAATCAAGACAACATAGAGCTGAGATCGAGTTCAACTTTCTTGTTTTTTTGTTTTTTTTTCCGCTACGATCGCTGAAAATCATGTTTGGCCATCAGAATATAGCTCAGATTAAACAAAAGCGACACTGATTTTTTATGTTTAGGTTTATTTCGTCAAATTTAAGCTTTAACCATTAGTCAGCAGTGATATTTTTATCATTTCACAAAACCAAAGCGCCATCACAGCGATCCTGGCGACCATTATATGGGAACCAGGTAGGCTTTAGCAACGATTTACTATCTTTTAGGGCTTTCTTTATAGTTGTTGTTTAAAATTTCACTAGATAAGGATTATGGAAGAGTTTACAAACGGATTTGTCGATAGACATAAGGGGAAATCGTGTCGATCATACTTATTTCCATATTAACCGAAATTAACGTATATTCGTCTCTAGCCTGATTTTAAACAAATTTATTCACGTCTGACTTAATTTAGGCCTTCATAACGATGTATTTACTTTGTAACGATCATTTCTGAAGGTCTGATTTCAGACAGAAATGTCTGAATAAATTTGCTTTAGATTTTATTACATTTTAATTTATGCTGTTAATGATATAAGCGGGGATATAAGTTTAACTTAAATATAAGTTTAATCATATGTCCCTGAGAGATTAATTTACTCTGACTGATAAATCAATGTACCAATTCAATGTCTTATTTTGTTGTTCACAACACAAGCAGCTGTTTTATATCTAATGTATAAATGACAAGACAGGCAAGAGTGATTCGATAAGTTGTAACAAATGGAATTACTACCTTGCAACTTTATGGCCAATAAATCATGCTTTCTTGTTCTTTTATATATGACTTATCAAACTCCAACATTTCTTAACTGTTAATCGTAAGATATGTTATCACAGAAGAATATTATAAGACAAAAATTAACAAATCGAAATCGTATAGAGTATACATGTGATATATAGCTATAGCAGGCCAAACTACAGGCACTTCATGCAGGCCAAAAATAGAACTCAAGGTTTTTTTTTAAACATAAAGCCTCGATTTGAAACCATTGTTTGAGATTATTTCTGTCTTAATGAATCATGCTCTAGTTGAAGCGTTTCTTCATCTTGCAGAAAAAGTCATGAGAAGTAAACTGAAATCCACTAATGCAAGTTGACTTGTAATGTTGTTTTTATTACTAGGAAGTCAAATATCTTGTACGCCCATAATGTAATACAATGAAATACAAAGAAGAAGAAAAGCAGGAAGAAAACATGATATTATATAGATTTCATATGAAAGTGTGATTTTGACAAAGAAGAACTCATTAAATGAATAAATGAATGAATAAGTAAATGGAACATTTTAATTGCTGTGTGGTACAGTAAACACCCGCAGCTAAGAACCTTTATTTTTTTAAAGTCTGGCAAAAAAGGTTCTTAATTGTATAAAGGGGTAGTTGTTGGTAATTTAGGGGATATGTTAAATGCTATAAAGGGGATATGTTATTATTTCTTATTATAAGAATTATAAATAAGCTCGGTTTGGACTAACATTACATATATAACTGTGTCTTAAAAACAAAACAAATAAATGTAATCAACTTACAATTCACAACAGTAACTGTACTGTATTATATTATTAATTTTTCCAATAAAAAACTGTGTCAAGTAACTTCTGAGTTGTTTATCCTGTAACTAAAGGTTTTTTCATTCTACATAATCCACAAATAAATGATAAACAGTAAGGTGTTTAATGGTTTTTAAATTGTCTTAAAAATTTGTTGTGCTTCTTTATTCAGAAGGGAGGATCTAGGGCATAACATAGTCTTGTAAAATACCACAGTACTTTGAGTGCAACACAGAATATGACTCAAGGCATATATATAGCCACAGTTAATGTTGACTCAAAATATGGTCTATTCACAAAGGGGTTTAGTGCAATTTAATAATCAAAAAGACATCATGTCAGAGACTGAAATATACTACTGAACCCTCAAATATTTGCTTTTTTGTGATATTCCACCAAAATACATCTGAAATCAGTTATAGAGGTATCTACTTGATGGTACTGACCTGCTGATACAGAAAATCAACTGTTTTGTCATTTGCCCCGCCCGGCACCTGTTATAGTCAAAAAGCTGTCACTGACGCCATCGGTAAGGGCTCTGGCTCTGTACAACTGAATTCTGGTCACAGAATTTATTTATTCAAAATAGTTATTGAGAATTTAGTGCCTTGAATGCAATCAAAATGGGAAAAATGATAATGGGAATGGAAATTTTCAAGTGAAATGGAACTAAATCCACCAGTGGCCTTTTGCTTCATTGATAGGTCTACTAAAATAAGCCTTTTGACATTTTCAGTTGACATACAGAAGCTGAAAACTGGAAATACTTTTCAGTACAAAATTATGAAAAAGAGGTATTTTGAGTTTAAATTATTAAATGAGCCCCAAAATTGCTTTTTGTCATATTTCATCAGAAATACACCTGGAATTGGTTATAGAGGTGTTTTCTGTATAGTACTGACCTGCTGATACAGAAAATCAACTCTGTTTGGTCATTTGCCCCGCCCAACACCTGTTATAGTCAAAAAGCTGTCACTGACGCCATCGGTAAAGATGCAATTGTATGATGTAAAAATGATATTTTTTGAAAGCTCTGGCTCTGTACAACTGAATTCTGGTCACAGAATTTATTTATTCAAAATAGTTATTGAGAATTTAGTGCCTTGAATGCAATCAAAATGGGAAAAATGATAATGGGAATGGAAATTTTCAAGTGAAATGGAACTAAATCCACCAGTGGCCTTTTGCTTCATTGATAGGTCTACTAAAATAAGCCTTTTGACATTTTCAGTTGACATACAGAAGCTGAAAACTGGAAATACTTTTCAGTACAAAATTATGAAAAAGAGGTATTTTGAGTTTAAATTATTAAATGAGCCCCAAAATTGCTTTTTGTCATATTTCATCAGAAATACACCTGGAATTGGTTATAGAGGTGTTTTCTGTATAGTACTGACCTGCTGATACAGAAAATCAACTCTGTTTGGTCATTTGCCCTGCCCGACACCTGTTATAGTCAAAAAGCTGTCACTGACGCCATCGGTAAAGATGCAATTGTATGATGTAAAAATGATATTTTTTGAAAGCTCTGGCTCTGTACAACTGAATTCTGGTCACAGAATTTATTTATTCAAAATAGTTATTGAGAATTTAGTGCCTTGAATGCAATCAAAATGGGAAAAATGATAATGGGAATGGAAATTTTCAAGTGAAATGGAACTAAATCCACCAGTGGCCTTTTGCTTCATTGATAGGTCTACTAAAATAAGCCTTTTGACATTTTCAGTTGACATACAGAAGCTGAAAACTGGAAATACTTTTCAGTACAAAATTATGAAAAAGAGGTATTTTGAGTTTAAATTATTAAATGAGCCCCAAAATTGCTTTTTGTCATATTTCATCAGAAATACACCTGGAATTGGTTATAGAGGTGTTTTCTGTATAGTACTGACCTGCTGATACAGAAAATCAACTCTGTTTGGTCATTTGCCCTGCCCGACACCTGTTATAGTCAAAAAGCTGTCACTGACGCCATCGGTAAAGATGCAATTGTATGATGTAAAAATGATATTTTTTGAAAGCTCTGGCTCTGTACAACTGAATTCTGGTCACAGAATTTATTTATTCAAAATAGTTATTGAGAATTTAGTGCCTTGAATGCAATCAAAATGGGAAAAATGATAATGGGAATGGAAATTTTCAAGTGAAATGGAACTAAATCCACCAGTGGCCTTTTGCTTCATTGATAGGTCTACTAAAATAAGCCTTTTGACATTTTCAGTTGACATACAGAAGCTGAAAACTGGAAATACTTTTCAGTACAAAATTATGAAAAAGAGGTATTTTGAGTTTAAATTATTAAATGAGCCCCAAAATTGCTTTTTGTCATATTTCATCAGAAATACACCTGGAATTGGTTATAGAGGTGTTTTCTGTATAGTACTGACCTGCTGATACAGAAAATCAACTCTGTTTGGTCATTTGCCCTGCCCGACACCTGTTATAGTCAAAAAGCTGTCACTGACGCCATCGGTAAAGATGCAATTGTATGATGTAAAAATGATATTTTTTGAAAGCTCTGGCTCTGTACAACTGAATTCTGGTCACAGAATTTATTTATTCAAAATAGTTATTGAGAATTTAGTGCCTTGAATGCAATCAAAATGGGAAAAATGATAATGGGAATGGAAATTTTCAAGTGAAATGGAACTAAATCCACCAGTGGCCTTTTGCTTCATTGATAGGTCTACTAAAATAAGCCTTTTGACATTTTCAGTTGACATACAGAAGCTGAAAACTGGAAATACTTTTCAGTACAAAATTATGAAAAAGAGGTATTTTGAGTTTAAATTATTAAATGAGCCCCAAAATTGCTTTTTGTCATATTTCATCAGAAATACACCTGGAATTGGTTATAGAGGTGTTTTCTGTATAGTACTGACCTGCTGATACAGAAAATCAACTCTGTTTGGTCATTTGCCCTGCCCGACACCTGTTATAGTCAAAAAGCTGTCACTGACGCCATCGGTAAAGATGCAATTGTATGATGTAAAAATGATATTTTTTGAAAGCTCTGGCTCTGTACAACTGAATTCTGGTCACAGAATTTATTTATTCAAAATAGTTATTGAGAATTTAGTGCCTTGAATGCAATCAAAATGGGAAAAATGATAATGGGAATGGAAATTTTCAAGTGAAATGGAACTAAATCCACCAGTGGCCTTTTGCTTTATTGATAGGTCTACTAAAATAAGCCTTTTGACATTTTCAGTTGACATACAGAAGCTGAAAACTGGAAATACTTTTCAGTACAAAATTATGAAAAAGAGGTATTTTGAGTTTAAATTATTAAATGAGCCCCAAAATTGCTTTTTGTCATATTTCATCAGAAATACACCTGGAATTGGTTATAGAGGTGTTTTCTGTATAGTACTGACCTGCTGATACAGAAAATCAACTCTGTTTGGTCATTTGCCCCGCCCAACACCTGTTATAGTCAAAAAGCTGTCACTGACGCCATCGGTAAAGATGCAATTGTATGATGTAAAAATGATATTTTTTGAAAGCTCTGGCTCTGTACAACTGAATTCTGGTCACAGAATTTATTTATTCAAAATAGTTATTGAGAATTTAGTGCCTTGAATGCAATCAAAATGGGAAAAATGATAATGGGAATGGAAATCTTCAAGTGAAATGGAACTAAATCCACCAGTGGCCTTTTGCTTTATTGATAGGTCTACTAAAATAAGCCTTTTGACATTTTCAGTTGACATACAGAAGCTGAAAACTGGAAATACTTTTCAGCACAAAATTATGAAAAAGAGGTATTTTGAGTTTAAATTACTAAATGAGCCCCAAAATTGCTTTTTGTCATATTTCATCAGAAATACACCTGAAATTGGTTACAGAGGTGTTTTCTGTATAGTACTGACCTGCCGATACAGAAAATCAACTCTGTTTGGTCACAATCGGACGATAGTCCTTCGGAGTAAAAGAGAGAATATAGGAGTGGAAGTGTGAGTTTATATACTTTAAGGTAGGAATTCATTAAATAGATAGCAAATGAGAGCAAGGTAACAAGAAACAAATAATAATGACAATTAGAAAACAACAGAATAGATTAATTAAAAGCGAAGCGTTTACTTCTACGTACGAAGGACTAGCATCCGCAACGTCAGTAAGTTACCATTTCAAACCTTAGCTAGTACTAATAATTTCAAACACTAGGGCTGGGATTAACTTTTAATTGAACTTATATGCCATTTTACTAAAAACTGGTATCATCTGAAAGCTCTAGTTATGGCATACACAAATATGTTCTCGGTTTGTCAAACGACCATGCCCATCGCGTGATATGAGGCCATTTCTGTCAATCAACTCATTTTTCAAATTGCTCTGATCCTCATGAAATTGTTATTTTTTAGAAGCTGACAGCTATATTTATTTTTTTTGGAAACACATATCACATCGATTTTCTAAATAGTGTAAAAGTTACACAAGTTTTGCTGTATAACTTTACTAGGGCGGACCGGGTCGGGGCTTAATTGCCAATCACATTTTCTCATCCATCTCATTGATATCTTTCAAATTATACCACTTGTTGTAAATTCAAAGAATTATTTCGAAAAGTGAGTTTTTCAGTGAAACTGTTTTCAAATTCCAGCTAGCTATTAATAAGAAATTTATAGGGTACAAAGCGTTAGGTTAGAATTAACTCTTTAAGATTGAACCATGAATTGCGGATGCGTTCGGCGGTACGAGTGAAAAACATATTCATGAGAAAAATATCATATGTCCTTGGACCTTGTGGACTTCAAAGCTGAAACCGTGGGATTAATTCAATTCCCACTGAGGGCATGTGATATTTTTGTAATGTATCTGTATCTTAATTGAACTTATTCCATTAGATCATAAGTGAAAACAGCATAACTCATAATATTTATGTATTCAAATTTTCAATACTATTCCACTAGTGACGTAATGGTATATAAGGATTACATATGTTGAATAGATAAATAGTGTTATTCAAAAAACATTGCAGCCGAAGGCTGAATTACCATAATATAATATATAATTTGAAAATCAATTAAAGTAAGAAATAATAATTAGAAAAATGACATCTATGTACATTAAACTGATGTTAGTATAGCTAAATAACTTTGTGTAAGAATTACATCATTGCATTAAAATTTATAAACTTTAACTAAGTTTTTTGTGGAAGTCGAAGTGTTGCATGGCGAATGTTCGCGTGCTCTTCTGAAATTATAAGGGCACGCGAATGTTTTTGGCTGAAAAGTTTGTTCAGTTAGTTTATGTCCAGGTTTATAAAATTTTTATAATAGTTTATAATTTATAAAGTTATAGTTTATAATATCATTGAGTTTTGTTGTTAATTTGTAGGGAATTCATTTTGTCAAGAAAATTTGCGCATGTATCATGGGCAAAAATGACCAAGTTCTTGGATTAGTGTGTTTGTTTTGAAAGTTTCAATTGTCAGGCAAAAAATGATTTGTTTATAAATTAAAGCCACCTGCATCTAATTAACTTCTGCTCATTTGCAAAAAAAATATTATTTCTACAAGTATTATCAGCCAGCGTACATTATAAGCAGTCATGACATCAGGTGTTACAAATTTGATTATATTACTTACAGTTTTAGTCCAAGACATGATCACTTCATCCTGACGCGAGGACTGTTATAGGGACAGACCTGCTAACGTGGATCTTTTAATTTTTTGACCTGAGTCATTCTGTAATATATTCTCAAACCCTCAATTTTCACATAGCACCCTGCCTTAAATTTCGATGCCGACAATACATCCCATCAAACACGAAATGAGCAAATAGTCTTTAATCTAATATAAAATATAGTATATGCTCCGTTTTATATTCCTTGATGTTGATAGCAATTTTTTATATTCAAAAAGAATAATTATAAGGAATTTTCAAAAAATGTTGTTTTTCAGTCCCATACATTTCTTAGTACTAGCTAGGGGTTGTAAACCAACTTTACTGGAATATGAATGAACTGAAAACAAGTGATATCATTTAAAAGATATCAATGAAACGGATGGGAAAATGTGATTGAAACTGATTGTGATTGTCAGAAACCCCACTCTAGTAAAGCTATGACGTCATCAATCCTTTGTCTGGTTCAGCGAAACTCCTGTAATTTTAAAGCTATTTGGGAAATCAAAGTTATATGTGTATCAATAAATAGATATAGCTGTCAGCTTTTAAAAAATACCAATTTCATGACGATCAGAGCAATTTGAAAAATGAGTTGATTTACAGAAATGGCTTCATATCACGCGACGGGCGTGGTCATTCGACAAACCGAGATCATATTTGTGAATGCCATAACTAGAGCTTTCAGATGATAACAGTTTTTAGTAAAATGGTATAAGTTCAATTAAGACTTAACCCTAACCCTAGGGATAGAGTTTGAAAGCAAGCTTTACTAAAATACACATGCACTTTTCAAAATAGTTTGTGGTATCAAGTGGTATAATTTAAAAGATATATAAAAGATGAAATGCAAAAAATGACTGACAATGTCATTGACCACGCCCTAACAAAGTAATGATATATTAAATTCAAAAACAGCAAATTTCAATACCATAGTTATAAAATATTATCATCATTAATTTTCAATGTAGCTATAATTAAGGTTTTTATTATAATTAAGAATACAGTAATTAAGAATGTTACAACATTCTTGTTTTTATTCTGTTGTTGTAAGACAGAATAACCAACACAGCACCTTGTCCATATTCATGTTGGAATTGAACCAACTTCACAGAAAATGGGAATACCATTGAGTCAGCTAGCTAGTTTGGTAAAGACTGACCCTCAAATAGGCTTTGTGTAATGTTTCATCCTAAATAGCTCTGAAATCAATTATGTAGGTACTTTCTGAATGATGTTCCTCCACCGGTACCAAATATGAATGTTGTTTTGTGATAGACCACACCCTGCACCTGTTATGCTTAAATATTTGAAAAATGAGTTGATTGACAAATGATGTCACAACACATGATGGGCATGCATGCATGGTCATTCGACAAACTGAGATCATATTTGTGTATTCCATGACTAGAGCTTTCAGATGATACCAGTTTTTAGTAGAATGGTATAAGTTCAATTAAGACTTAACCCTAACCCTAGAGTTTGAGTTTGAAAGCTAGCTTTACTAAAAAACTCACTTTCCAAAATAGTTTGTGATATCAAGTGGTATAATTTAAGATATATAAAAGGTGAATTGCAAAAAATGACTGACAATTTAATGTCTGACATTGACTACACCATAGCCAAGTTATCAGACATACGGTACTCAATTCAAAAACAGCAAATTTCAATACCATAGTTCTAAAATATTATCATCATTAATTTTCATTGTAGCTATCTATAATCAAGGTTTTTATTATAACTAAGAATGCAGTAATAAAATATTTTATAACTTTCTTGTTCTTTTTATGCTGTTGTTATAAGACAGAATAACCAACACAGAACCTTGTCCATATTCCTGTTGGAATTGAACCAACTTCCCAGAAAATGGGAATGCCATTGGAATATTTTCTGGACAAGTGAACAAGTCAGTTGAACTGCCAATTTAAATGACTTAATATATGTAGTATTTGTGTCTGCAATGTAAAGATTTTTGAATCATTTAAAAACTTTGAAGACTTATTAGTTTGGATAAACAGTTTAAAAAATATGTACAATGTATTTGGAAAAGACAAAATTATCTTTAGTTAGTGAGTAAATTCCAATCTCTAGGGACAACCATATATTTAGTGGAGCTAACAGCTCTCATGGAGTACTAATCAACCCGGTACTACTATAATTAGTATGTTCATTATTATTTTTTTTTTCATTTCATATAGTTGCATTTTTTCATTTCTATTACTAATAGGTAATTATTTCTAGTTCAATTTCAAATCAATTTACACAAGTTTATTTTCCAAAGAGTATGTAATAGGCCTTTTGCAACAACAGGTCACGTGACCCTTGCCCACCAGAGCATATATTCCATACAAATCCTTATAAAATATTGAATTTTAAATTAAATGTAATTTCCCTTGTGTTACAATTTATGAGCTGATATTTGACCTTCTTACTAATGTTGAGGTGCTCTTTTCATTTCTGATGTTCATTTTGACACAGCTGTTCGAATTTAAAGGGGTGGGGTCACGTGACCTGTTGTTGCAAAAGGCCTATTGAACATGGCGTAAGATGTTTGGCATTCTATTGGTTTCTAAAAGACATGTTTTTTCCCTATATATGTTAAATGGGTAATAATTGTATAGTTCCTAATGAAATGAAGGAGTTATTGCTTAATTTGAAAACACCAATGTTTTAATCCTTTATTTAATTTTACTCACAAGCTAAATATTAAGGTAGCTAGAAGTCACAGAAAGCACACGTGAGCAAAATAATGGAAATACAAAAAGAAAAAAGAAAATATTTAAAAGGAGTCAGCTAGAGTGCTTTAATTTACAGCAACAAGTCTAGTTTGTGCTAGCATAAGCTAGCAAATTAGTGCACTTAACAAATAGGCGTGACAAATTGCTAGTTTAAACTTTGCAATGTTATCCCTGTCATTGTTGTCTAGAGCATTCCAACTGTTTTTCCCTTCTTTGTATTCTAAAGATTTCAGCATAAAATTTGACTTTGGAAGAGGTAGATGTAGACAATATTTACTCCTTAAATTGTATTTATCAGCATGTCTTGTATAAAGTTGAGTTAGAGAAGTTGGAACAAGTACATTGTACATAGACAAAGAGTATAGTAGGTTGCACTCTTGTAGACATTGTCAGATGGAGTATTCCAATCAAGTTGGTAGATTACTTTAGCAGCACTTACATAGATTCGTTCCAAGCTGTCCAAAAGGGTATTTCCACAAGATCTCCAGATGAGCATGCCCTACAAGCTTGACAGACTGAAGAATGATTTTTCAGTAAAAATCAGCTTTACAGCGCAACGCGTAAAAGTATGGCCACTGATAATGTATTCGCATACTTCTGTCTCGCAATCGATCCAATCAGCGTTGTAGGATTGTGTTATCTTGTCTCGGGTATGGGTATGCGATGCTGATAGGACATTTCATTTTTATCAAATGTGAAAATATAGCATACTAAATAGACAATTATAATACATGGCATGCATAGTTATGGGATTCATCTTCAACTGTTTGATTTTGAACACTCAAAATACATTCCATATCTCAAGCATCCATGCATTATTCTGGTTAATAGCTAAACCAAAATTATTTTATCTAAAAACCAATATTTCCATATGCATGTATTTTGTGGCTACTGCATTCCGGGAATGCGTAGCCACTATGTCATCGAGTCGTGTAAGGTTGTAAGCAGAGTAAGGCTGTAAGAAATCGGTATATACTTCATTGCTGAATGTCCATGTAGTCGTTTTATTCGTTTTGTCAACTATAAGTGATTGATATGAGACCACACGAAGTATATACCCGTAACTCCACACAAAGCCTCCTTCGAAGCCAATCAATATCTATTCGATTAACTTTGTAACCAATAGTCATCGACTAGCTCGCATTTGTTCTTTCGATTCCTTCACGAAGGAAAACAAATGTCAATCGATAATACCTCATGTTTGTAATTGATCGTGATCTCTGGAATCTTTGACGAAGTTGTGGGACTTCAAGATCACAAGTTTCTTCGATTTTCGGTAAGTAAAGTTTATTTTTCGAAAAATCATTCAAACTTAAAAATTATTTATCACAGCTTTCGTAATTGAATAAAATGAAAGGTTTTTCATGTTTTATTTAGCTTTTAGGCCGATATTTAGGCCGGGATTTATGAGTCAGCAAAATCGCTGGCTCAGTATTTTCGATGAATAGCTCCGTTTGCAGATCCCAAACAACAAAAACCGAACTGAAAACCTTGTAAGGGAATACATGAGCCTCTCATGAGGATGAATGAGCCTCTTTGTAGGAAAACTGAGTCACATTGTGGAATAAATCAGCCCCATTTAGTGGGATATTAATTCAACCTCGAAAGATATTCAAGAAATCCTCAAGTTGTATATATTATACAAGGGAAATGAAAGACCTGTATTACAGGTTCTATACTACCTTTCATCTACCAAACAACAATGGAAGCTGTGATAAGTAAATTTGAGCATTCTTATGACATAATATAATATAGATAATTCTAATGACAATTTATGTCAAAATCAAACATACAAAAAGTGATCTGTTGGAAATAATGCTGCACAAGATTATGTGAACATTGAAGAGAGAGAAAATTAGGCAAAAATAAAAAAAAATCCTTAGAAAGTCAACACCTAGATTATCTATCTATCTAGTAAACAACAACCATTATTGTTATTGATATAGAGCTAACATTCTAGACTAAAAAAAATGAATACTTTTTCAAACTACTGTATAAAATTGAAAACTACAACCCTATAAACTACATATCTGCCAAAAAATAGGTGGAAAATAATTTTCTTTGTGCACAATTATATTCAAAACCAACAAGACAATGAAAAGCAACAAAAAGCTAACAGCTTCACCTAGAGTTTTCATGTTTCCCCAAATCATATTCAACCCAAATTCAATAAGCAAATAATTCATTGACTATATATCACTATTAAAGGACTAACTTTTCAAAATTCAAAACTTCAACTATTTATTTCTATTTGCTTCATCTTTTGTAAACGGAAATGTTGATTAATTTATTATTTTTTCCTTTTTATTCATCAGGTCTATGTAAACACCGCCAAGTTCATGTCTTGACTTTTGTAATTTAGTGGGAAAGGAATTAATTAAAAGACCTGATCTATCTCTCTTGTATTTGTTTAACTCTATTACATAAAAAAGCAGTCGAATAAACATTACAGTTCTTGAAAACTTTTTCAATACAATTCCCTCATATGATTGCACTACTCTTGCTTCTGCTCCAAAGACTAATTCCATTTGTTCCAACAAATTGCACTGCACTGTCAATATATGTAATCTGTGTGCGACTGTAGAACCACCATAGCATACTGGTCACATCATTTTTAGCATAATATTTACATTTCCAAAATACCAATAATTTAATATTATGCACTGCACATTCGCTCATTGGACGTCTCTTTACAAAATATTCCGATGGAAGGGCTATAAACTAGTAATTATTTTACTTTTGCCTTCGATTTCTATTCACACTATTCAGTAGCCACATGCGCTCATTGAGCGTCTATTTTTATGTGTGTTGGGACACAATATTTCTCAGTGGCAGAAATCCCTACACTCCACTGTTATTCTTTTATTATATAATAGTAAAAACATTACTGTGATATTTGCCCTTCTAATATGTACCCCATCCACACCAAAACCTGTTTAGTTAAACTGAGGTTTTATTAAACAAAATGTTTAGAGACTAGAAAGCTTCAATATAATTATTTTATCACTAATCTGTTCAGTACAATATGAAGGATAGCTAGTTTATATGATTGTATTATTTCATCAGAGTGAATAATGTTTGTAAATAATTTTCTAAACATGTTTAGTTAAAATACTTTTTTTTTCATATTGTATATATTACTTAAAAAACTCATTAATAATTCATGACCATTTTGTCCAATCCGATGCTCCTCTCTGGTCACGAGGAAAGCATTGTATATCGCATAATCTACGGCTGAAACGCGGAGGGATTTGAATGCGGCCCAGGGGAAGGATGATGTACAATAGAAGAACAATGGAATGCAAATGAACATGAAGCATTATATAATGGCACATGTGTCATTATATAATGCTTCATGTCCATAATTCAGATATTACCCTTCCCCCCATCCCCCCATCTCCCCATCTCTACTGACGAGTGAACATCAGACTTAGAAATAATCTACTTTTAGATTTTTGGCGAAAAAAGTCTTTGATCATCATAAGTGCCAATGCCAGGATTCGAACCGAGATCTTCTGCTTGGTTGTATCCGAGCTTTAAGCCATTATGCCACTGAGGCAATCGATGAAAAGTATGCAATGAAATGTCATCAAGTTCATTAGCATTCAAGTTGGTTAGCATTCCTCTATTATTAGTGTAGATCAATTCCCAAATGCAAACAACCTTCCGTTTTCTTTTGTTTCATCGATATTGGACAAAATGGTCATGAATTACTAATGAGTTTTTTAAGCCGTTCAATAAACTCGCAGAACGTATTTTATCAGGTTTAAAATCCCTTGGGCTTCGCCCTCGGGATTTTAAACCTGATAAAACACTCCTGCTCGTTTATTAAACTATACTTAAAAAACTCATTAATAATTCATGAGCTATTAGTCCAATCGGGGCATTCCAATTTGGTCACATGCATGACCTTTATACCCCATAAAACACTGCCATAGGTACATTATATAAAAACACATGTGTCTTTATGATAAAGGTACGTGTGTCTTTATGATAAAGGTACGTGTGTCTTTATGTACCTATGACACTTGTAAAGGTCTCAGTTTTAATCTCTCATCATTGACCTTTACTAGAGGCATCACCCGAAACAATGCTATCAATCTCCTACTATATTATACACGACCTTTCTCAAATGTGGGATGCCAAATGTGGTGCTTAATGGTGCATGGTGTGATATGAGCATGCGCAGTGTACCTTGCAAATAAAGTTTGTCTCCAAATTGGACTTTTCTTCAAGAAACTTTTATAATTTAGTTTTGAATAAGTATTGGAGTTTTTTAAGCTATATAAAAACCTCGCAGCACATGTTTTATCAAGGATCAAAAACCCTCGCTGCGCTCGGGTTTTTATCCTTGATAAAACACTGCTGCTCGTTTTTTATATACTACATAAAATACAAATTGATCAACTGCTGTGTGCTCTCATAATGCACCCGCCTCAACCAATCAAAATATGTGATTTCAAATAGTTATTTTATAATAGGTGGTATAGTTCTTCCCTTATACAATGTTTTCCCGGACATAATGTGAATATCTCACTCGTCACTTGTATTTGCTTTGCATTACCACTAGCCTAAAGGCTTGTATGCACTAGAAAATACAAGTGACTTGCAGGATATTCCATGGTATGCCACTCAAAACCACTGTATAACTAAGTATGGTCACTAAGTATATATTATATAATATATATACAAGTTAAGCTATATACTAATATGAGACAGTTCAATGTATATTAATGTTTTATTATTCATTGTTGATGTTGATGTTGATTTTGATATATTGAATAATTCAGTTAATTCATCTTTGTCAGCAAAATTCTGTTCTGAATTAAGTCATAGTTAAATCAGAAACTTTTAGATTTTTCAAATTTACATTTAAGATCTATTTCTGGTGCATGTATAAAAAGTATAATGTCTGCAGCGTAATTTCCGCAACGCATTTTCAAGAGGATTAAAACTTTTTCTTTGGGATTTTTTTTAGGTAAAACACAATAATAATAATCTGTTTATATATTTCATCATATTGTAGCTTAAGTAACGATCCACGTAAGAACGATAGCAGGAATGGCAAGGAATGTGCAAAGGTGATAATTGTAGTATTGTTTAAACTGGTCGTCTGATTGGTTGAAACATGAAAAATTGCCATAACTTTGTGGATAATCAAATCAACTTATTTCTTATTAATGCAATAATTTCCTTATAAAAATAGTTCTAATAAGGTTAAATTATAGAGAAATTCTATGTGGGGAACACTGCAAATTGCCTTCCTTTCCTTTCTTTTGTCTCTGACTCTGATTGGTTTAAAACTTTTAACTCGACCTATATAAAACTTTGCAGAAACGAGTAAACACAAATTGTTCTTCCAAAACTTGCTGTGTATATGTCAATACATCCCTTTAGAAAAAATCTCACAATTTGGATGTAGGGAAAGTGAAATGCCGCAGAACAAAAGGAAGTGCTATTGTTTTATAAGGATCATTACTTAAATGCTAAATTACATGATTAGTCAGCATACTTACTACACATATAAATTGGATTGATAATAGAATTCACACTAATAGCATTGTATGGGCAAGTTACTGATATCTGTAGGTTACAAATTTATTTAATCGTCCAGTTTTTCCTAAACATTTGTCCTGTTTGGTAACTCCAGATCTTAAGGAGTATCTGTGGTCGACAGTAGTAACTTTTGGTAGAAGATTATTCATGAAGCTAGTGTCTTTTAAGTTACGAATAAAGTCACTACCAATTTTTCCCTCCTAAATATTCACTGTGGGGATCGACATCCCACATCGCTGTAAAGCTTGATCGTTGACAATAGTGGAAATATGATGTTAAACGCTCTCTTTTGGACATTTTCGATGAATATTTCTAGATATCCAGGTAGAAGGTAGCTAAAACATTATTCATACAATTCGAAAAAAGGATCATGAATACCATTCGAAAAAAATTACACGGTTTGTTGGAAAATAAAAAAATATGTCTATTTGTGGCACTCAATATATGTAATATGTCCGCAATAAAATGTAATGCTGTATAATTCATAGGAGAGCTGGAGTTGAAAAAGAATTTAAATGCTATACAGTTATAAAAAAAACCGCATATAAGAACCAGTGGATTATAATTAAGAACCACTAGGCTAAAATTTGCTTTTTAAGCACCAGTCCTGTTAAAAATAGAACCACTTTAGCCTAAAAAAATTAGACTGGTTCTTGTATAAAAAGGTTTGAAAAAATATAAGTTGACCAAATTTAAAATCATGCAATACAAGAAAAATGTTTTACAAATGTATGATCAGTTAGTTCTCAATGAGAATACATTAATTCATCATTCAGATGCTTCTACATAACAATTTATATAACATAAAAAACACTATATAAGGGAAATTGTTTTTCCTTTGTAAATAAGAACCAGTTAAGAACCACCTTAGCCTAATTTCGAAAAGCTTTACCTCGAAAAGTAGTGGTTCTTACAGTATGTGTGTTTTTTAACTGTACTATAAATAAGTTAATGGCTTTATTAAAACTCGGTCTCTAGCAATAACAAATGCTAAAATATGGAATATAATATGGAATATCAGAAAATGACTTCATCTTTGAACAATTTAACAGCGAAAAAAGGAAATACAGTCATTCGAATGAGTCATAATATGCAATATAAATATGTCTAGATCTTCAATCGCGTGCATGCAGAAATTCAAGTATTAAACTTATAATTAAAAAAAACACTCTCACTCACGGTCATCGAATTGGCGATTGCTTTCAAAGCAAGTGGAAAAAGTATATATAAGCTTAACTTTACATGCTAAGTACCCGGTAAGTATAACAAATTCGTTTTGAAGCACTAAAGGCCATGAAGCATCTAGATTTTAAGCTGATGTTCGATCGATGTTTCATAGCTATTATTCCACTTCAACCTCCACGCAAAAAGAAATGATAATTCCAAATAAATAAGGGTCACAGAACAAGAAGATTACAGCAAAAGCCATAGAACAATTTGAAATAATAAAAACTAAGCTCATGATGTAAAATACCAAAAATGAGCTGCAAATAATAATAAAATAACATTGAGTGTAACTATGTATTAAATTCGTAGTACAATACTAATACTAATACGCTTACCTTAGCAAAACATTGGGGATTAGATAGCCAGAAAACAAGACGTAAAACAATTCAAACTTTATCACTTATTACGATAAGGCTGTAATCATACCAGTAATGGACTCCAACCAACATGTAGTTCAAACATTTACCGAGCCCCCTCCCCTCGTGAAATCCTGGTCAAGACCACTTCACCATGTAAAATGATTGGCTGAAAATAACCGTGCCTGTGATTGGTTGATACCATCGAGGACCATCTCGCCATGCAGGACACTTTGACCACGCTACAGCTGGGAGAGATTTGACTAGAGTCCAGGCCGTCCGCGCTGTCACGCTCGTCGAGCTGCACAAGTAAAACCCTGCCGCGCATACGAAGCCATTCAAAATGGCCGGTAATTTGAAATTCTCGCCGGATTTATTCCTCGAGGGGATAACTTTTATGAGACATTTTTTGGTAATCGTAAAGGGTAACTATCTGGCTTTCGTGTTGCGGAGTATCAAGGCAAGGGAATGCAATTTAGTGTGAGAATTTGAGCGATTTTCGAGAGCAACTCGGTCCGTTGGCCGACCCAAGGTCTCCTTCCTTGCCTTGTTCTTAGTAGTAGGGGGAGAACATAGCTAAAACATAGCTAAAAACCGCCCAAACAGTCTGAAATCGCTACCAGATAGCAAGAAAGACACAAGAAACAATCCACGAAGGTTAGAGTTTTTTTCCTATATTTTTCGACGAGTTATAGATTTGAGAATAATTCTACATAGAAAGCCTTATAAGGCGCCTCGATCTATGAGATTGGGCTTCCTGTGTTATAAATAGTGAACTTGGGCTACCTGTGGATATACCGATTTAGATCATTGCTATTGTTATACCACTCAGCCAATCAGATCACTTGATATTATCAGGTCTCCCAGAGCCTACGACCTTTCGTTAGAAAGCTGAGTAGGGTCTGGGTACGAGAATGGTATTTAATCTGAGTTGTATCATGTGAATAACTCCCGGGGGGGACTCGGGGGAGGACTCCCTTAGAAAACGGATAGGCTAGGGGTGCTCGACGGACCTTTTAGGGTTGAAAATAAGACCTTCGCGTACCTTTTATGATTTTATGATTTTATTCATTTTTGAATTCAACTATCATTGCATGATAAGGGTTTAAGATGCCAAAAACAATATGTTATGCTTCAATTGCTATTGTGGTTTTGTTTTCCTTTACGCAAAAACATGTTGAATGTTTCAGTTGACGACATAATGCCTCCAATCGATGGAATATATCCCATGCATGATCCCTTTTATATTCAAGATTGAATTTTGTGACAATGTTAATTGAATTAGCTATATATTTATATATTTATATATTTTCCCTTAGAAAATAGATAGGGGTGCTCGACGGACGGTTTTTGGGACCCGTTTTATTTCTTTTATACACTGCACCAATTGGGGATATATATAATGCGGAAGTTCAACATCAACTTTCATTTGTATGCTGATGACACGCAGCTTTATTTCACATTTTCTACATCTTCCTCAATTGAGTTGGATAGAGCAAAACAACAAATTGAGACCTGTGTATCAGAAATTGATAGATGGATGACTTCTAACAAGTTGAAACTTAATAACGACAAAACTGAAATTCTTGTTTTAACCAACCCTCGTCGTCCTAGACCACCGATTGAATCTCTTGAAATTTTTGACTCATCTATTGCTCTATCAACATCTGCTCGTAACATCGGTGTCATCTTTGATGAAACATTGTCATTGGAAAAGCAAATACTTTCTGTATGTAAAACCTGCTTTTTTCATATTCATAATATTTGGAAAATTAGAAAGTATTTGAGTCGAAATGCATGTGAAACTCTTGTCCATGCCCTTATTTCCTCGAAGCTTGACTTCTGCAATTCTTTATTATATGGTCTCCCTAACGTCTCTCTGAAAAAATTGCAACATGTTCAAAACGCAGCTGCTAGGCTTGTTACTTTCTCAAGGAAACAACATTATATCACTCCCATCTTATATGATTTACAACTGGCTACCTGTAGAACAGCGTATTGTTTTCAAGATTCTACTACTTAATTTTAAAGTTTTACATAATCAGACCCCATCTTATTTATTTGACTTGGTGCAACCTTAATTATGTGCCATCACGTTCCTTAAGATCAAAGTCTCAAAATCTTTTAACAAAACCTAATTATAACCTTAATCACTATGGCAAAAGAGCCTTCTCCACTGCAGCCCCTGAACTATGGAACAGTCTCCCACAGAACGTAAGATCTTCCAGCATTTCACTCTCACAGTTCAAACGCGAGGTTAAAACCTGGCTTTTAAGCAAGCATTTTATTAGCCGTTTCATCCTGAAACCAAAATATTCTACATTATTTTTAAATTTTTATATAGTTTTATATAAATACATTACTCTTATCATTTTTATATAGTCCAATTAAACATAATACAATAAAAATTAAGTTAATGTTTCCAAAACTTTAATATAATACATTTGTAAAGCGCAGTTGAACCATGGGGAATTAGCGCTCAATAAAATATAATTTATTATTATTATTATTTATATATAATTGTCAATGAAATACCTATATTTTTCTGTTTCAAAAATTTGATATCTTCACATGTGAAAAAACATGTTATTTTCACATGTGAAGATATCATCACTATGGTTACACAGCTTTACGGTAACTTCTTGTGTCAAAAAAAGTTTTCTTTTATTTTCATTAATAATTATATAATAAACAGAACATTACATGGTCGCTTGGAGATACAAATTTTATCTTCTCTCTCTTCAATTTTTAAGTAAGTTAATATATTTAATTACATAAGGCTGGCGATTCGAGTGAACATTACCTTCACTTTCATTTTATCCCCGAAAGATCCCTCCATAATCCCCAAAACCTAGACTTAGTCAATGGCCAATGATCCTTCTATCCATAACTTTTACTAGAATTCAGAAATACAATAATAAACCTAACGATTTGCTCCTATTTCTTGCTTTTTGAAGTCATTGTTTCACTCCGGAATAACCGTTAAAATATGGCTTTAAACTAGCTAAAAACCATCCAAAAAGTATTTAAATACACCACAACAACTACTATATACAGTCAAAGATTAGTAATAGTTTATTAAAAAAAAAAAAAAAAAATGAAAAAAAAAATCCACTGAATACAAGTGATTTGCTTGGGCTGCCTGTGTTCCCACCGCCAGTCTCACTCGGACACATGCGCGCGCAGATTGCTGTGTTTTATTTGCAGCAACTCGTTTTTTATTTGCAGCAACTCGTTTTATTTGCAGCAACTTGTTTCTTATTTGCAGCAACTCGTATTTTATTTGCAGCAACTCGTTTTATTTGCAGCAACTTCTTTTATTTGCAGCATGTCCCTAATGGGCCACCGTATGTTATAATACTATGCTATAAATATATAATATAATAATCTAAATAAATCTAAATAATCTAAATATAAGTACAAATTAAAACTTTATACGGATAGATTTTGCTTCGTCCACACAATGCCGATTTATAAACGTTTTTAAATTGATATATTCTGAATTTATAATATCCGCATCCACACGACACCGATGGTAGACAGTGTTATAGCATTCATCTATTGTGGAGACCATTTAAAAAAATGTCTGCTTTCAAAAAATATCTGCATCCACACTACTTCAACGTTTTTATATTTATCCACCCGGTGACCATTTTCAAAAAGCTCCGTTTTCGGTGCATAATAAACCACCAATGCTAGAAGAGCTTGCAGATAGTGAGTTGTACAACCAGATATGATAACTGAATAATCGAAAAGTGTCTTCTTCAAACAATACTGATGAAACTCCATGAAAACAGCGCAAAAACTGAACTATGCAAAATCAGTGCACAGCCGTTTTGACTAGCGATCAACCTACAGAATGACTACCACATAAGCGTCGTTTGCTCGCAATTTTCACGATAACTCAGGGAGTGTTTTGCTGTCTACTTTTAAGTTAAACTACCAACAACACGAGTCTAACCCATACCATACATACTAAGTCACTTGATATATGACGTAACACCATGGCACGTGATCGCACTGACCACATGACATGTCACCACAATGCTATCAAGTTTCGTTGTGATTGGTTGATTTGCTGGGGAAATTTTCGCGAGAAGCCAGGACAGGCGTTTGCGGCGAGATGTCATCAATAAAATAAAATTGCCACTGAGTTTTAGTTATTATATAGCGGCGTTTAGTCACTATCACAGACAAGTAAAACTAGATATCGAGTATTAGCAAAATTGAGATTGAAAACCGAGCGATTATTGTAAATCAACTATATTTAATCACCTCATCAGTCAGTCAGTCACTAAGTTAGTCAGTTCGTCATTCAGTAAGTCAGTTCGTCAGTCAGTAAGTCAATCATTGATCAGTTAGTCCATCATTTAGTATAAGTCAATCAGTCAATAAGCCAGTCATTCAGTTAGTCAATCATTCAGTTAGTCAATCATTCAGTTAGTCAATCATTCAGTTAGTCAATGAGTCAGTAAGCCAGTCATTCAGTCAGTCAATCATTCAGTTAGTCAATCATTCAGTTAGTCAATCAGTCAGTAAGCCAGTCATTCAGTCAGTCAATCATTCAGTTAGTCAATCATTCAGTAAGTCAATCAGTTAGTAAACCAGTCATTCAGTTAGTCAATCAGTCAGTAAGCCAGTCAGTAAGTCAATCATTGATCAGTTAGTCCATCATTTAGTATAATTATAAGTCAATCAGTCAGTAAGCCAGTCAGTAGGCCCCAGTTAGTAGTTTATCAACTGGTATTGCTTTTTCTTAATTGTCTTTTCTCATTCATTCTCATTTCTTTTTAGGTAGCCGTTGGTACACCTTGCATTCAATCGGTATCAGAACTGAATATTCCAGAGGTATTGAGCATTTAGTAAACAACTTCTTCCAATATGTTGGTGTCAAATTATCTCTTCATACGGCCGACAAATATCAGCAGCACGAGACATATAAAATTGATGGCCATATATGTCTGCCATATCACCTTTCATTATACGACATGGGACATGATACTGACGTGAATATATGCTTTTATGATCGGACGTCCATCGACGTTGAAACGGCGTCGTACAGTCTCGTGGACGTACCTACCGCTTTCATTGGTGTTGGTGATGCAGGAATGTGCCCTAAGTCAAGTACATCTGAAAACCCAGCTCACACGTTTATTGAGTGGTCACCAGACGTAGATAAACATGAAACAGAGAAGATTTTCCAGGATATCCTGAAAATGGGTTTTCTTTCGATATATACACGCAATCTTTTCTACTTGAACAATACTCAAGCTATAGAGACTATAGAAGATGAAGAGTTTTATAGGTTGATCGAAGAAGTTTCTGAGAGACCTCAAACATGGCAGCGGAACTCTCTTTGGACGTGGCCGATTCTACTTAATAGCTGGCTCACATATGAAAGGATATATGTAACATACCGTGCCATACCACAAACATTTCCTATTTTTACTGATGTACCAAATGCCCTATTATGGCAACATTCCAACGACTTTATGATGCCACAGTTAAACGAATCTCAAAGCTTATTTGCCATGCAATCATCATCGGACTGTGCAGGCTCTATCATATTTGTTAATCAAAGTTGTCAATGGATCCATGAATATTTCAACAATCAGCCACAGCAAATCCATTTAGGAAGCTTAATCATTAATAAATGCTTAGGAGAGTTAAACTTACAGTTTTTGTCGTCCATAAAGACGTTAAAACATTTGGTTATCATCGGGACTGTTATTGCGTCCGAGACTGTTGTTTTTCCTGATCGATTGACCGAATCAATCAAGCATTTAGTCATGAAATCATGCAAGCTACGTAGTGTTCCTAACGCACTCGGAACTTTAATACGCTCAAATGTTGTAAACATCATTGGCAATGTTATAGATGATCTCCCTCCTTGTCTTGGTAACCTCCGAGAGCTGCGTACACTATTGGTTGATAAAGAGAGAATCACATATCCACCTGCTAATGTATTGAGTAGGCCAGCTAAAGACATCGTCAAATTCCTCCAAGCCTTTCAGTACAACGAAAATTCAGTGCTACACAATGAAGCAAAGTTAGTTGTTGTCGGACAGGAAGGTGTAGGAAAAAGCACCCTTGTCAAAGCCTTGCACCGCGATTATTGGTTGTTTGTAGATGTTGATCCACCAAGCAAAACCGATGGAATCGATATGTTCACTCGCCCGCTTAAAGGAACTCGATTTCTCGTGTATGACTTGGCTGGAGATGTGGAATATCACAAAACTCACCCGCTGTTCTTGTCCGCACATTGTCTACACTTGGCAGTTTTTGACATGAGCCAGTTTTATGTGGGTAGAGGCATGCGTTCCGCTGATCAACTCTGCAGACTCGAACTTTGGCTGCAGATGATTTCAGCTCAGCATCCAAAGTCTTATGTGATTATTGTTGGCACGAAAGCCGACCATCAGAGAGTTACCAAAGAAATGATCAACGCCATCCGCATAAAGATAATACAGATGATCAGAAAGTATCAGAATAACCATTTTGAATACTTCGACAAATGTTTCTTGTGCAACAAGGACATGTTACCTGATGAACTTCAAGATGCTGGGAAGGACGCACCACAGGATGGCGTCGTTGCTAGTGATGGCTCCATTCCACATGTTCTTGGCTACTACGAGGTCAGCAGTATAACCAAATACCCACGTGATCCACTGAGTATGAGAAACAAGAATCTCGATGCCTTGAAGTCTGCCATTGCAAGTTCCAACTTCCAGATAACTAATACAGAGTGTCATATTCCAAAATCATGGTTCTCATTCTACAAACAAATCCCAAATCAGAGATCGGAGCCAAATAAATCTTTGTTGGAAATGACCAAAGTTGCAATCGAATGCGAGGTGGCGCCACATATGATAGAAAGCATGCTGAGGTTCTTCCACTCTCAGGGAAACCTTCTCTGGTATGAGGATATACCAGCAATGAAAGATGTTGTTGTCACTGACCCAAAATGGTTGTCCGACAAGCTCAAAACCCTTATCTCCTACAATCCATCTGATGAAATCGTATGCAATGGAATTCTTCGCACTTCATGCCTGTCTACCGTTTGGTCAGACATAACAGAAGACGACCGTTATAAACTACTTTCTCTTTTCAGAAATGTAGGCTTGTGTTTCACCGTCTCGCCTGATGAGGAGCTGTTTCCTTGCAATTTGCCAATCGGTTGGCCCGATCGAGAAAAGTGGCCAGTAGTTCAAAGTAAAGATGAGAATCAAACAAGCTTCTTGGTTCATTTTAGTTTTCTTCACCCAACATTCTTCTCGCAATTGATTGTGGAAGTAAACAAGAACCGTGCATCATTTCCTTCGTCCATACAGCCACTTTACTATCGTTTCCACATCTTGTACGTCACGGAGGAACAAGGACAATGTGATGTCCACAAAGAGAAGCCTCGTGTTGTTAGCCAAGACCCTGGTGCATCTTCATTTATGCACAAAGTCCATTACGAGGTCATGCCACACAACAACTCTTTGAAAGTGTCTATACGAGGACCCTCTCCTTGTTGCATTGTTCCTGGTATTCAAGACACCATAGAATCTGTACAGTTGAAGTATTTCCCTGGCATCAACTTCCAAGTGAGACTGATCTGTCCCATTTGTGAATTCAAAAAGGTAGAAGCGCCAGCAACGTTCAGTGTGGATTCCACAGAGGCCAATCACATGTGTTCGCCTGGATGGCATAGTATAGGCAGCATTGATGATATTCTTATGGGAAAGTACAATCCTTCTGACTTTGCATCTTCAGAAATCGCTCAAACAAGAAGAATTGTTGGCGAAACCTTAGAAGACCACTTCTGCCCAAAACTCTTTGTAATTCTACCGGTTAATACAAACTGTTTGTCCTTGAAAGATCGCATCGTTTACTCGTACATGAAAGATGGCTATGCAGTACATCTAGTCTGTGAATGCCCAGAACAGTGGCACTTTGTTGATTCGCCTGGTTTTCGCATCGGAAAGCCTAAACAGTTTTTGGAGAAGTATGGCAAACAGTTGTGCACAGTTCTGAAGGCGATTGGTAAACTTGGTGCTCCACTATGTGCAGCGGCGTCACTCGATCCCCACGTTAAGGCTGTAGCCGCAGTTCTGTCCGGCGCCAATTGCATAGCCAATGAATTGCAAGGGTTTCTCGACAACGTCTTTGACAGGTATCCTCATTTAAAGCCATCGTGTACTCAGAGTGACCTGGACCAACTGCAAGCCTCTGAAGGTCTTCAACGCAGTGAGCTTGCTAAGTTCCTAGAGGTTGTTGCAAAAGGACGTGAGTTTGGTCCTTTGGTTTTCACATATGTTGACAAGCGTCGCGAGTGGCTTTGGCTTTGTGAAGATCATCAGAAGCGGTTTGCCATTGTAAAGTACTAATATTTTGGTAAGTAAATGGCTTAATTTTGATATTATAATTACCTGTCTATTTTTCTAAATCAATTTCAGTCCTCGGGTTCGATGAGAGAAGTTTAATGATAACCTCGATATCATATATCATAGAAATGGGAGACCAGATATTAGCTAATGATATACATATGCATAAGTATAGTACGGTCTCGATTTATTCCCAAATTGCACTCGAAACCATATGATTACTTATTAATAATATACATGAAAAAATTAAGGACATTACAGACAGGAAGTGACGACATATGTTAATTTGACAAAATGCGAGCGCATTTTATTGAACCCATAATATGAAATTCGTTCGTTTACAACCATATTCAAAGCGATTTTGGATTCAACTTCAAAGAGCTTATTTGACGTATAAGACCAACTTCAAAGAGTTTTTTCTAATTTTCTAAGCCGAAATGTGGCAAAATGTTTACTGTTTTTTGCTGTGAAAGTTAATCTGAATCTGAATCACTGTCAATGAAATATCGACGCTTTCGACTGCTTGGCTGGACGTTTCGATTTACTGTAGACTTCGAGTTGTTAAAGTTGAAGGAAACCTGGCGGTTGTTGAACGTGTTCAGAAAACTTTGCTCTTGTGATTTCATCATCGTTGGATTCATTGACAAAGATGGACCTTGACTCTGCATAGAGTTGTTGGGAGTGTTGAAGATAAGTGATTGTTGTTCTTGAACTTGAACTTGTCCGTGGGCTTTGTGGATCACAGAGGGAGTATTATTTCTCTTTGAAATAGCTAATGAAAGTTGGCGTTGTTCTTTTTCGTTTGCTTCATCGTAGTCATCTAGCGACTGTATATTTCTATGACCGGTGACTTTCACTATGCCAGATCTCTCGACGTTTGCTTTCTTCAGCTTACTCACAACAGTTTTGCGAGCGCTATGGTTGGTAAACTTCTTATCGCTCTTTTCGAGACTGGTATCTGCAATGATATTCCTCATCATATCATTGATCTTGTTTACACCCATTGGCTGTTCTTTGAACCAGATATTGTCTTCGGCTCTTCTGTTGACATTTATACTAGACAGGTAAAAAGGACCATCATTCTGCTTATCTTGAGGTCTGCGACGTAGATATTGCTTGAAAAGAAACACTGGACATCTGAAAACCTTCGTGGCTGGAATTCTCTGTCTTTCTGTGCTAAGCCTCCCTGCCTGGTTTTGGTTGGCCCTTCAGAGAACTGCACGAATTCATTGCCATTGTCATCTTCGCTGATCTTGAAGTCGCTTATCTTCATCTCGCGATGTTCTTGTCGTCCACGTAGGCCAAAATATTGAGTACCTTATTCCACTTAAATTTCGCAAGTTTCAAAAATTAAATGAGAATACATAAAGCCTTTTAGTGAAATAGTTATTTAACCGTTTGATAAGCTTGATGAATATACATCTTTGTCTATTTAGCTCTCTGTGCTCTCTACTTCATCGTCTGCCTCTAGTTCTTCAAGGATTGCCCACACACATTTTTGTGTATTTTTATATCAAACAATATTTATTGCCTAGAGCCGATGGGCACTTTTGTGTTACAGTTTTGATGATTAAACCACATTTCATTTGGACTTGTTGTCCTGATTTCCTATTTAATTTCACAGCCAAAGAACATTTGACATGCTTTCACGGCAGAATCGCCAAAATAAAGTGACTTAGTTTTTACGAAAATAGCGAAATCGCGAAAATAAAGTGCCGCGAAATATCGCTATCCAAAAATCGCGAAATTTTGGTGTCGCGAAAATTAAGTGGAATAAGGTAAGTAGCCACCACATCGTGTTTAATAGTGCTTGAGGTGTTTTTGCACCAAACGTTTCCTCTTTCCATAAAGTTTCTTCTTGTTGTTGTGTTAGTTGCCTTGCTTTATTGGGCCTCTTGCTTAGGCCGGCTTCTCGTAGTAGTTTCGCCTTACCCTCTAGGACTTGCTTGGAGGAATGACTGAAACTCTCGGTCCCTAATTAATGATAGAGAACTTGTACTTTTTATCTTTTAGGTGTCGTTTAAGCGCAGCAAGCATCACTCTCAAGCTGTCTGGCTCGTAGTCTTCTCCATTTCTGTTTTTTTTTACCTCAGCATAGAATTGCTCTAGTTTCTTGTTTAAGTCGGCTGGTTCACTTTCCTCTATTGACGTCGTTATATTCCTCTCTTCGCATCACACCATTTCTTATATACATTGAGCAAAAACGACGTACTTCTACTAGTATTTTCGTTTTTTGAGCCATTACAAAATCTTTTCTCATTCAAAATGGCTGCCATTTTCCCCTTTCGGATGTCAACTTTGCTTCAAATTTTTCGCCATCATAATCTTTTTTCTGATTGGTTAAAATATTTTTCTATTGTTTATTATAATATAGCTAAGATAGTACGCACGCTCTGATTGGCCGATAGCCGTGATCTATTTCACCGATAACCTCACATTTTCGAAGTAACAACGAAAAAGTTGTTGTTTGCAGCTCCCTGTTCACTTTTCAAAATGGCTTCCAAAATGCCGAGTAAATATTTTCTTGTTGTTAAAAAGCTGATATAAACAAATTAAAAACAACAAAAATGCTCAATGCATAACATTAACAGAACAGGTACTTCTAAAAGTCACTTTTATTGTTGAATAAGAGCGAAAAACGTTTGACATTTCACTGTTTTGTTTTTGAATAAGAAGAAAGAGTACACTACGCAACGCTGGAGGCCTAAAAAAGGCATACACGTTACAAAACAGCAATAAAAATGTACAAAAGAGGAGCCAAATTAGGTTATTGATGTCAAGGGATAAAGTAAGATATCTGCTCAATGAAGAAAGTGAAGTTCTCATCGAAAGTTCAAGTTCACTGCACATTTCCAAACAAAGCAAACCACGGCATCCAACGGACTAAGTTTAGCACAAAAATTATCCACTTGAATAAATAAGCTTACAAAAACAGATGCTTTACGATATAACTAGTCAATATTTTAAGTATTCATCAATGCATTCATTTAATAAGAACGGGGAATACATCTTTTTTGTTCAAAGCAGGAATTTACCTGAATATCGACACTATCATGGCGATTAATTCTGTTCGTCCGAAATTAGCGTTGAATCTAACTTGATTGATAAATGTCCAAGCCGATCCTCAACTCAAACCAGCCACATATGTTGATATCAGTAGTGAGTAAATATCATCTGCTTGAGGTTAGGCGATGTCTAGATTTGTTTGATAGTCAATAAATCCTTCATTATTACGACAAAAATCACCGGGGATTTCCCAACAAGAACCGGCCAACAATCATGTTATTGAAAACAAACTCGATCATTTCATCAGCTTGCAAGCTACATTGATCCATAGAGCTTTGATTTGAGGCATTCTCCACTTGTATTTACCATATTCTCCACAAAATGTTTAAAAAAAGTAATAATGATTTTGATGAAAACATTTCCCAGAATATAATTTTGTAGTTTTTAAAGTTGTGAAAGCTTTGCACATTTTTGCTTATAACAAGTGATTTAATTGGATGGCTGATGATTGTAAGGAGAATTAAAATGTTCATCAGCAAAACTCGTCAGTTTTTTATCTTTTTCTCCCTCTTTTTACTCAAGCTTTCAAAGACTGGCTATATGATAAAAGCAATAAACAACAACTTTCCGTGATCCCTTGGCGAAATAGATCACGCGGGATGTTGGGAGAACACTCAGAAAGGCTGAAAATCTCTCGCCCGGAGGCTCGAGATTTTCTACGCCTTTTTTCGTGTTCTCCCAACATCCCGCGTGATCTATTTCGCCAAGGGATCACGGAAAGTTGTTGTTTATTGCTTAATTAGCCAATTACAAGCAAAAAGTTTGTTTGTAATTTGCACTTGTTACACGTTTTTGCACTTTGTTACACTTGAACTCCACTGCTCTAAGCCAAACAAATTCGAGTAATTTTTTCATGTATATTATTAGGGACGTAATATTTGATTTGTGATGGGGTGATGGGGGAGGGAATCCAGTTTTTAATTACTGCGCTAGATATTTTTCCCTAGCTGTAAGTAGTATACAGAATGAGCGTTCACCGACCGGCGGATCACGGCGGATTGCGGATCAGCCGAGGTGACGTCATCACATGGTATATAATGATATGTATGAGGTAAACGGCGGATCATTGATCCACCGTAGAGTGACATCATCTATTATGCATGTTGCTATGGCAATGAAAACCTGTCTATTGTTCTAGGCTACATTTGTAGGCTACATTTGTAGGCTACAGTTGTAGGCTACAGTTGTAGGCTACAGTTGTAGGCTACAGGTGTAGGCTACAGGTGTAGGCTACAGGTGTAGGCTACAGTAGGCTATAGTTGTAGGCTACAGGTGTAGGCTACAGTAGGCTATAGTTGTAGGCTACAGTAGGTGTAAAGGAAAAGTGACCCAAAGCATGATGGGATATTCGTATGCTTATTTTATAGTCAAAGATAAAATTAATACCAATAGGCTTGAATAGGCTGAATTCGATTTTTTTGGTACTTTACGAGACGGTTTTCGGCGACCCCTCGAAACTCGCTAATTGAGCGTTATTAACGCGGCAATAAAGCAGTATGTATAGGTGTTCACCGAAATTTTATTATTCAATGAAATAAACTGAAATTTGTACACATGCAAATATCATCCTTTGGCTGTATTCTAAACGTTAAATAGCTCAGTTGTGTTAAATTTCGACTGAGATATGATATTTTTTAAATGTATACCAAATTGTCAAAAAACGCTTAGCGGTAAAATGCCTTCAGGTAAAAGCGATTTTCTCGAAAGTGGGACCTAACTTTAAGATAAGGCTGTTATATTTCAAAAGTACTAGGACCAGTCTACAAACTTATAAAATAAAATTTGTGGGCACTCTTAATAAACTAGCCGAACGATGACTTCAAAGTTCACTCAATTTTGCTAAATTCAGCAAAATCCATAATAAATCTTATTTGTCGGTGTGACGGTATAAGGCCAAATTTTGAGCCACATATCTTTGAATGAGTATAAACAGTCCTTCAAAAGTAATTTTGAAAGTTAAGTAAGCATTTAGGACATTTTTAGGTTTTTAGAATGATTTTAGAGGCCGTAATCTACTGATCAATTTCATGTCTGCAATATGCAAATTAGATACAAATGTTTACATCAAAGATCACGCGATCTTAAGATTAAAACTTATTACTCGTGCCCAGGCCTATGGCCGGCACGAGTCTTAAAATGCAACGCGTGTTTTTTTTATTTTTATTTTTGGTTTCCATGTCAGAAGTTGTACTTCGGAAAGTCCGAAGATGTCCGAAGATGTTACGAACCGCTAAAACAAGCCATAAATCGCTCGATATTGAAGTAAATGTCCTCAAACTTTACAGAAATGCAAAGAAAAACACAACACACAGGAAGATACATCTAATTTTTCCATGTCAGAAGTTTCTTTTGCTTCGCCATGAAGTCGTGAATAGCGATTACTCTCCGGTCAACTTCAAGATGGCGGCTACATAGCGCGACTACAAAACGTCTCGGTAAAATGGCTTCAAAAGCCGTTAAAAGTCGCAATCGACACTAATATGGCGTTCAATTTCCGCCAAAATTCGATCGCTGAATTCAACATTGTACTTTTTGTATTCGTCCTTTTTTTGCGATTGGACATTCAAGTTTTTATATTTTATGCATATATTCTCAATTTACATCTCCTTTTATCATTCAACTTTGTAGTTTCAAGAGTCCAACATTGTATGTTACGTAGTCCGACATGCAAGTTTTCATCATTCAACATTCAACATCGCGCAATTCAACATGCAACTTTATAACTTGCTTGTTTTCGATATCCAACCGCAAACCATTCTCTATTAGTCAACGCGGGCTCAGAATATACCAATTTTCTCCCTGGTAAGGGAGGCAAAAGGCAACTTACCCTGCTCCTAATATATAGTTGTGGTTGTGATAGTCGCGGGCAAATAAGTTAATCATATATTTTTCTTAAAATTTCGCATGGTAAAGTACGATCATCATACAAGTTTAATGAGCAAATAAATAATAGGGTCACCGTACTCGTTTAGGAGTGAGATGGTCTCAAGTGCAGCGCAATGCGAACAATTCGAGCAAAACAGTCATTTTTTATAGAAAAACCGAATGGATTGCCAAACATTTCTTGAAAGAAACGTCTTTTAACCTATAGATAAATGTTATGTATAAATATTTATGAATAAATACAACAAACCCTTTGGTTTTTGGCTCGAATTCGCAGCCATCATTAAACATTCCGTGACGCTTTCGTTCGAACTCGAAGAAGATTGAAGTCAGTTTTCATCCAAATATGTGTATTATTTAATATTTAACCATAACTTTTTTCTTCAAATTTTGAACACATACAACTTTTGTAATTCTTCATAAATTTTTCAAATAAAAATGGGGGTCACCATATTCGTTTTCAAGATATGATCAGATATTGTGCTGCAAACTCCGAAAAATCGCTCGCCATCTTGTTTCGTGGAACGCCTGGAGGATTTATTTTCATTGATGTAACAACTATATATTAGGGGCAGGGTAAGTTGCCTTTTGCCTCCCTTACCAGGGAGAAAATTGGTATCTTCTGAGCCCGCGTTGACTAATAGAGAATGGTTTGCGGTTGGATATCGAAAACAAGCAAGTTATAAAGTTGCATGTTGAATTGCGCGATGTTGAATGTTGAATGTTGAAAACTTGCATGTCGGACTACGTAACATACAATGTTGGACTCTTGAAACTACAAAGTTGAATGATAAAAGGAGATGTAAATTGAGAATATATGCATAAAATATAAAAACTTGAATGTCCAATCGCAAAAAAGGACGAATACAAAAAGTACAATGTTGAATTCAGCGATCGAATTTTGGCGGAAATTGAACGCCATACACTAAAACTCGTCGCAGTTTGGCTTTATATTTATCAAAGCCCGTAGTTGGAGTATTAGTTTTCATGTTCATCGCCGTTTTCGTTTCAAAATAGTGAAATATTCAAATGGATTTGAAGGACTTCGATCGTATGCTGTCAGACTATGCTGAGGTTTTCGATACCATGTGGAAAATCGTCTCATATAAGGACATGCATGGATATACAAGCTTCATACTTCGGTAAAAAGAACAATTATTTAATGATGCTAAACATATCAAAATAGTATTTCACAATTTTTCATACGTATTTTCAAACGAACCTAATTTGCACTTTACAGTGTTTTATTTATTCATTGTCAATACTCAGAGTGAAGTAAATATTATAACATTGTGTGAATCGATCACTTGTGGGTCTTTGTATGTAGCACTCAATAATATCTTTAGATAATTATATTTTAAAGAGCTTATTGTATAGTTTTTACAGTGTTCTCTTTCTATCGGCAGTTGATCATTTCATGAAAGCTCTTTGTTACCCAGGTTTTCAAAGGCTCCCTATGTAGCCAAGATTGGGAAGTGTTTTTTTTTTTATACACTTGGACTGGTATATCCACAAATATAAAACAATGATAAGTGGGAATTGGGTTTGAGAATTTAACTTAGCAAAACTATCCAGGATTGTAGGTCAGGGGAAATGGGATTAGGACTTCCCCACCAGCACCCCCATGATAGATTAATTAATAATTAATTATTGAGCAAGTCATTTTTGATAATGATATAGTGCTATTTGATATATTGTTCTTGAACATGGCCTGACAAAATATCCCATGGATATCCCAGTCATATTGCAATATTTGCTGGGTATCTAACAGTAAAAATGTGTACATGTACTTCGCAGTGATCAAAGTTTATGTTTGTTTGTTTCTTGTATTTTCTAAGTGAAATGATATATGTTTATTACCCTGCGAGCACATTCTCCTTTACCTTCGAATTCTCTATCCCTGGGATGGTAAAGTGACTCTGGTCGCAGGGTATATATATATATTGGTTTAGCTATACAAATAACAAGGCAACTTGGAATTAATTAAATAATTTTAATATACCAGTAATACTAAATTGTACTATTTTATATATATATATATTTATATTCTTTGTTCAACTAGCATCAATTTGATCAACAAAGCAGTTCTTCAGATAAGAGACAGAAATAAGAAAACATTGATTTTTATACTACCCCTCCATTTTGTTTAAAGCAACAAGAATACTAACAGTATGCCTTTCATGGAAAGGGGGTGTTACTACCATCCCAAAATGGTCTATCAGTATGGGTGGGTGGGTGGGTAGGGTATACACCCTATCTCAGAACAATTACCTAAGATATACACAGTTCTATACAGGACTTAAAAGAACCAGTTTCTAGAAATCACAGTCCAAACGAAAGTCCAGTCCAGGTTTAAGCACATTCCACTCTAGTTTTTAATTTAATTTAAGTTTTTTTACAGAATGACACTTGCTTTACAATATTTTGTAATGTATTCTAAATATTAGCCCTGCTTCTCCTTTACAGACAAAAAAATTTAAAAGCTACAAATAGCACCATGGCTCAGCTCATGATTTTGTTCCGATTTATATACACCTAATCCAAAAAACGTTGTCGGGTCCGCCGCACAGTCCTCGCGCCAAGACCGTGAAGGAAAACACAGTGAATATTTTGATGAGAGTGATAAAACAAGAAAATAAAAGTAGGCACAACACTATTTCGTTAAAAAAAGTACCACACTAGAGTGTGAACATGCAAATAAATTAATTACTGATTAGATATAACCAATATCTTTCACAGTCTTGGCGCGAGGACTGTATGGCGGACCAGACAACGTTTTTTGGATTAGGTGTACATGATAACTCTTTGCCATCAAACAACAAGGGTGTTGTAATCTGTGTAATGTATTGTATTGTCAGTCAGGCATAACAAGGACTCCCGAGTTACTCAATCACACCAAGGCACGAGTAAACGCTTCCTCAAAGCGTCTAGTTTTATTCAAATCATTAAACTATTAAATATTATACAATATTATAAAAAGTTTCATCGATGCTTTTTTCAGATATCTTAACAATTTTGCTCCCACTTTCTAATAGTGATAGAGTGTATATCATCCATTAGTCGCTGCATGTACACGTTACGTATACCGTTCACAGTCTTGATTTTTTTTTTCTTGATCAAAAGAACTTGAGTGTTTTCTTTTTAACAGCAGAGAAAAACATGAGAAATAAAATTACGAGAAGACCAGTTGTCATTTTTGTAATTTGTATATTTCGGTCTTTATCCAAAGACCATCAACTGCAAATGAATAAATTAAACTAAGACATTCTGAATTAAGATTAATTCATTAAACTCAAGGGAATTGACTGTCCTTGTTCATTCAGGCTTGGTTTGTGTTCTTTTATAAAAAGCGCTTCTGCTATTTTTCGTTGTTTGTAATTTCCAAGGTTGGAAGCTAGGATTACAGCATTTTCAAGTTTTATCTTGTCGTGGCCCGATTCTACGCTATGTCGAAGTAGCGAGGATTTTTTATCTTTGCCACCGTGTTCAGAAATTCGTACATCTAGCCTTCTAGCAGTTTCTCCAATGTAGGTATGTGTGCATTGTTCTTGTGGGCACTCTAGTTTGTACACTACATTGTGTCGGTGTTGAATGTTTGTTTTGTCTTTGATATTAAAACGTGATGCTAATTTACTAGCCTTGAAAGAAACAATAGGTTTTACATTGAGTGGCAAAAACCTTTTTGCGGTACGTTTTAATTTCTGAACTAATTTGACGCCTTTGTCACCTTTGTATGGTAGTGTCATAAACATAGATGTTGAGTCATTATCCTGGCCGTTGCTTTGTGTAATAACTTGGTTTTGTTTGTTTTTAACTTCGCTGATAATATCATTAATTACCCAGTAAGGGTAACCGTTTATTTCATGGAAAGTTTTTTGCAAGTGATAGAGTTCTTTCTTCAATAGATCTTCATTAGAGCAGATATTATAGGCTCTCTTCACCAGACCTCTTAGTGTGCTCCTTTTCCAGGTTTTTGGCGCATCGGCTTCCCAGTGGATGTATAGGTCGGTGTTAGTTTTCTTGCGGTACACTGTAGTCTCAAAACGGTCTATCTTCCACATGATCTTTGTGTCTAGAAAGTTGATCGTATCATCACAGCTAAATTCATATGTGAACTTGATTTTTTCATCAAAGTTATTTAATTTCTCAAGTACAAGTTCATGCAATCCAATCTTAACAAAAGCCAGAGTATCATCCACGTATCTTGTCCAATTCTTACCCTTACTGGGTAATTAATGATATTATCAGCGAAGTTAAAAACAAACAAAACCAAGTTATTACACAAAGCAACGGCCAGGATAATGGCTCAACATCTATGTTTATGACACTACCATACAAAGGTGACAAAGGCGTCAAATTAGTTCAGAAATTAAAACGTACCGCAAAAAAGTTTTTGCCACTCAATGTAAAACCTATTGTTTCTTTCAAGGCTAGTAAATTAGCATCACGTTTTAATATCAAAGACAAAACAAACATTCAACACCGACACAATGTAGTGTACAAACTAGAGTGCCCACAAGAACAATGCACACATACCTACATTGGAGAAACTGCTAGAAGGCTAGATGTACGAATTTCTGAACACGGTGGCAAAGATAAAAAATCCTCGCTACTTCGACATAGCGTAGAATCGGGCCACGACAAGATAAAACTTGAAAATGCTGTAATCCTAGCTTCCAACCTTGGAAATTACAAACAACGAAAAATAGCAGAAGCGCTTTTTATAAAAGAACACAAACCAAGCCTGAATGAACAAGGACAGTCAATTCCCTTGAGTTTAATGAATTAATCTTAATTCAGAATGTCTTAGTTTAATTTATTCATTTGCAGTTGATGGTCTTTGGATAAAGACCGAAATATACAAATTACAAAAATGACAACTGGTCTTCTCGTAATTTTATTTCTCATCAAACTATATGCCCAAAAGAATATATTTATAGAGAAAAACATGCAAGACAGATTTGTTATTTAAAAGGTTTTCAGGCTTTTAGTATTGTTTGCTTCGCTTTATTAGTTAATGGCACTTGTTTGTTTCAATTACACGTAATTGGCGCCAACTAGCGCCAGACTGGCTGTTGTTGTGTTGTAAGTCAGACGTCCCGTTCAATACTTTTACCAATGGCTTTTTCGAATTATCCGCCCAGTTGTTCTTTCCACGAAATTTTAAAGACCAAATGTGGTTCAAGTAGAAGGAGTAGCACACATATGTTGATATCTGACTGCGAAAAAATATAAGACGCGGGGGAAAAATATAAAAAAGAAACCAAAAAAAAAAAAGAAAAATAATAAAACACGTACCAGTTAGGGAGAAAAAAAATAGAACAAAATCTTGTTCCAAGCCACACCCAACAACTCCAGGATTCTTGATTAAAGAAACATAATATAAAAGTATATATTAAAGTAAAACAAGGCAGAAACGAAAAAAAACCACAAGATATGTGAAACAAAGAAAGAGAGAGAGAGAAAGATAGAAAAACATAAAGAGAGATAGAAAGAAAGAGAGATAGAAAGACAGACAGAAAGACAGATACAAAGACAGAAAGAGCGATAGAAAGAGAGATAGAAATAAATAAATAAACAAATAAATAACAAAAAGAAGGGGAATAAAAAGATGGAACGAGGATAAAGAAGGAAATAAATAAAAAAGAGATCAGTGAAAGGAAAAAAGATAGCAGAAAGGAAGAAAAGACAGGCGGTTGGAAATAATCAAGTCTGTTATTGTCAAAAGGATGAACGTGGTATCGCGTCATACTCAAATTTCCCACTTATACGAAAAGGACTCTATATACTCAAAGTACATAACATCATTGAGTGCAAACAATATGTTCGTAAAATGTTAGTAATACTAAATTTTATTGTATAGATAATAATATTTTTTTTTACCGGAAACTAAAACACTCGTATTTTCCATGTTTTCACTAGTGAAATGGAAAATTTATGTACCAAATATCCCGGTGTACGCACACGCCCTAAAAAATTTCCTGTCAGTTTCTTGTCGCTTGATCCTGCAATAAAAGGCGGCTCCTCGAATTTAGAGGTAAAACACAAAAGAATTTAGAGGTAAAAAACAAAAGAATATTACTATTTTTGAATTGAAATGAAATTGAAATTAAACTGAAGCTTATATGTTTCTATTTTAGGCTGCGTTTATTATGTATGGCGAGGGGGAGGCAGGTGAAATTTTTAAATGCAAACAAATCAAAAAAATTCCAACCCCCCTAACAATTCTCAAAAAAATTAACAATCCCCCTCTCAAGAATAAAAATTTATTCACTCCCTCCTTGTTATCCCCCTACTTTTCTGATAAAAAATCCCCTTTCTTGTAAATTCTTTTTCCAGATCCCCCTAAATTTCACCTGCCCCCCTCCCCCTCTGCCATACATAATGAACGCAACCTTAGTTTGCCTCAGTTTGTCCATACAATCAAAAAGAACATCACACGGTGGCTTGAAGATACACATAGTACTCGCTTGCTGTGCTCGCTCGTAAAATATTATTTTTACCACTCGAAAATAAAATTCATATCTAAGCGCCACCGTGTAATATCCTCATGTACTATTTCATATTAATTTTTTTCTTATATATTTTTCAATTAGCAATATTTTGGACAATTTAGTAGAGTGCTTACACTATGTCCATGAAATAGAATCTAAATAGTTCCTACATGTTAGTTTTTATATAGTGACAATTAGTCACTATCACTCAACTGGAACAGCTTTAGTAACAATAGACCACAAGACACAAGGGAAATCAAATACTCAAAACCATAGAAAGTTAATACTTTATTCATTGTGTATTGTTACTAAAGCTGTTCCAGTTGAGTGATAGTGACTAATAGTCACTAAATAAAAACTATTAGTTAGTAACTATTTAGATTTTATTTCATGGACATAGTGTAAGCACTCTAATGTGTTTCACAGTTATATTGCAAGCGCGTGACAGGCGCGTAATACTTCAGCTGCAGATTGCGACCGATCCCCTCTCACTAGCAGGCAACAAAACACCGTAAAAATTTCTTAGATATACATCGGTAGTATTGCATAACAATTTAGTAGTTTAATAATTTGAAGAAAATAAGTGTGATCTTTGATGTAAACATTCGTATCTAATTTGCATATTGCAGACATGAAATTGATCAGTAGATTTAATACGGCCTCTAAAATCATTCTAAAAACCTAAAAATATCCTAAATGCTTACTTGACTATCAAAATTACTTTTGAAGGACTGTTTATACTCTTTCAAAGATATGTGTCTTAATAAATAAGATTTATTATGGATTTTCCTGAATTTAGCAAAATTGAGTGAACTTTGAAGTCATCGTTCGGCTAGTTTATTAAGAGTGCCCACAAATTGTATTTTATACGTTTGTAGACTGGTCCTAGTACTTTTGAAATATAACAGACTTATCTTAAAGTTAGGTCCCACTTTCGAGAAAATCGCTTTTACCTGAAGGCATTTTACCGCTAAGCGTATTTTGACAATTTGGTATACATTTAAAAAAAATCATATCTCAGTCGAAATTTAACACAACTCAGCCATTTTAAAACGTTTAGAATACAGCCAAAGGGTGATATTTGCATGTGTACAAATTTCAGTTTATTTCATTGAATAATAAAATTTCGGTGAACACCTATACATACTGCTTTATTGCCGCGTTAATAACGCTCAATTAGCGAGTTTCGAGGGGTCGCCGAAAACCGTCTCGTAAAGTACCAAAAAAATCGAATTCATCCAAATCAAAGTGATATTTGTTGATGGCATATGATAGTTGTTGTTCACTGAAAAAATCATGGAAATCGGCGATGGTCCGATTTTTGCCTTATCCGCTCTTAGGCCGACAGCCTCTTAAATGCCCTTATTATCGTTACCGCACCACAAGATGATAATTATTAAATACGGTAACACAAATCTCTGAACTCACCATAAACTGACGTATTTCTCGTACAAGCTCACAACAAAGCGTTGCTTGTTGACTTTGTTCTCGTACGCTCGTGTTACCTTGGGTAGAACTTTCCGGCTGTGCTTCAGCCCTCCGGCATTTGTCTTGGAGACGTCTTCACGGTATTCAAGAAATTTGAAACCCAACTTTTTGTCTTCTCCTAGTGATATTTGGGGATTTTGTAATCGAAGCCTTCGATGTTCCTTTCCTCCTCTTAAGGCAAAATGTATACCAAATATAGGTAAAGCAGTGTGTCCAACAACTGTTGAGGATTATCATCTCCGAGTACATTTTTTGACCACAATCCGTCCTCTTCATCCAATGTTATTACTTCTGCCTGTTTTTTCTTCATACCAAGTCTTTCATTGCGGTGTCTAGGGCATCTCATAGATACGAAACCTTTTCCTCGTTGAATAGCTTTACTGGTCTTCCTTTGGTTTTCAGAAAATGCTGAATGGCAGAAATAATTCAATGTAAACTACTATGAGGATATTTAGTACCATCAACCTTTCTAACTTCGCAAACAAATAATGACAGGGTGTTGTTGAGCTCTTCGTCAGACATGTCTTCGAGAGAATTCTGTACTATCTCTAGACCACAGTTACTGCTGGAGACTCTTATATTTCTTTCCTCCCTCCAATTTTCAAACAGATTCACAGCCCAATTGTCCTTGTAAGTGGTGTTCTTTGGAACGGACATTGCAATTTTCTCCAGGACTTCACTGTGCGACAAAGGTTCTCCAAACCGACTCGAGGCCAGGTTTGCGGCTCTTGAAACTCATTTGTAGATTCGATTAATTCATGTGGTGATTCAATAAACTCAGCAGGCTCAAATAGTTCAGATCCGAGATATTCTTCGAGACTGAAGTCGCCATAATCTATTTCTCGGTCTTCCTGGCTTCTAAAACTGGAAGGAGTTATGAATATCTCTGAATCATCTTCTGACTCCATTGCCATAGTGTATCGCTGAATAGCAACTACAGTTGTCCTGGTCAGTTCCAGAAAGCCTAATGGGTGGCATGGGTGGCATTAATGGGTGGCATGGGTGGCCTAGCGGTGAGAGTGCTGGCCTTTCACCGCTGTGGTCCAGGTTCAAGTCCCGGCTCGGGCATGGATTATATGTGAGTTGAGTTTGTTTGATGTGATCTTCTCTCCTATGCCACGAGAGTTTTTCTCCGGGTTATCCAGTTTTCCTCCCTCCGCAAAAATGAACATGTGAGCAGAGTTGTGTGCAAAATATTTAACGTAGAGGTAGTGAGTGTGAGTGAGTCTCCCCGATTAGTAGGGCACACTGTGTCCAGCTAGAAGATTGAGACTTTAAAAAAGTGATTTATTTATTTTTATTTTAATAAAATCTACTGACTCTATTTCAAGATACCAAATACGCCCATTCCCGTAAAACAAAGTCCCGATTTATTAGAGTTTTTAAAATAGTCAAATTCAGTCAAACAATAGATCAAAAACAAAATAATTAGACAGCCAGTAACAGTGTATATTAAATACAAAATACGTCAAGAAAAAGTAATCATTAGAATGTAATAGATCTCAATTGTGATAATAAAGTACAAAAGAACCGAAGAGTAATAGTGCTAATTAAGTACTCTAAAGCGTGTTGCACAAATACTCTATTGTGGAACAGTCACTGGCCAGTAATGATGCACAGATGAATTAAGCAATCTGTTTGTAACAAATGATATAATCATGAATGCATTCCAAAACCTTTTGAAACCAAAAGAAATGGGCGTGATAGATCAGTAAACAACTTAAAAACTACGTGCTCGGTCTTCCATTGAAATTCAAAACCTCGGGCCTTCGGCCCTCGGTCTTGAATTTCAATGGAAGACCGAGCACGTAGTTTTTAACCTATATATATATATAAATAAGTCAATGTTATCAATAAACGTGAGACAAGAGTTCAAATATCTTTTTCTGGACGAAACAATCGGTAATTTGTGGAATGTCAAGTCGGTCACCCCTGCAAGTACTAGCTTTATGCAACTGAGCTTAACCTTGGTGATCTGTTATGCCTGATAAGGACGTCATCTATCCAAGCAACTAACTAACGAACTCTTGCAAAGAGACAGTATTAACATGCACTCTACCGATACGGTTATTTCAATTTTATCTATTAAGAAGACCTTCTTTGGATATCTAGGTTTTTATCTAGTATTCTTTTATCTTGGTTTATCTCGTTTGTGTGAGTTTTCGGAAATTCGTGATTTTGGGATCCCTGTGTTGATTTTTTGACCTTTTGTATTATTATTATTTTGAATTACTAAACTTAACCAAGAAATTACCACCCATCGAGTACACGCTCTGAGAGCATATAAATATTTCAAGCAAGCATGATAACGAATTGTACTTATCATTATCAATTATATTGACTAGTATTTATCGTACATGCATGAAATCGATGCGCTTTACAAATAAACTCCATGAACTCCATTTTATGACACACTTTAAACTCATTTCAATGGGGTTATTTTTGGGAATACCCTCGACACTATGCAGGAAATTTTTTTCCACCCTACACGATATTTGTTTTTCAGGATCTTTTTTTTTGTGTGTTTCAATGTGAAAGCTGTGATCTAGTTTCGGTAATTGCCAAACGTCCCAATCAAATATGTAATGATCCGTCCCTTTATATGTTTGTATGTATGTATATTTTCAGACGATGAAACACAAGAGTGCTGCGTGGAAAAGGTGATTTTAACGGATACGCATGCATGGTTGTTGTGGTAACGCACGGACGCTGTGATGGCAAGAAGTTCCCCAAGTCGTACAGTAAATGTTGTAATGGTGAGGTGAAATGGGCACTTTTCAGCAAGAAGTGCTAACACTTTATTAACACTGACAATGGCAATGACTTTGTTAATGTAGTATTTGTATATATAATGATGATAACAAGTAGTGTTTAATTAACGAGCAGGAGTGTTTTATCAGGATTAAGAACCACGAGACGTAGCCTAGTTAGATCTGATAAAACACGACCTGCGAGATTATTCAAAAACTCCAAGCTATTTATGTTTTTTGAAAAACAATGCAAGAGTTTTATGAAAGCTTTTTTAGACAAAATCTAGGTTAAAGTTTATGTAAATTAGTATGAATCTTTATCTGTAAAAAAATAGTCAAGGTCATGATTTCTTTTGTAAATTTCTCCTGAATTATAAATGACGTTTTGAATTTAGTGATAATGAGAAAGCATTTCATTATCGTAATGGACAACAATTATAATGATTACTTTATTCGTATCGTTAGGATTTTTATCTGGTGATACTCTTCTCTTTCAATTAGTTTAAGATTAGACACTGTTATAAAGATAATGCCATAGAGCAGTAAATTTTAGTTTTTGTAGGGCCGTTTGGTATTTTTGCGAATAAATAGTTTTGAGTGTCAATAGACCAGTTTCATGTTATCTAGCACCGCTGTACTACTTGACAAAAGGCGCATTCCCACCGTGATAGCCCCAATTCAGAATAAATACAAATGTATTAAAATGTTTTAACATTTTAAAAGTGATAACATATTTTGTCATACTTTGTTTGGATTTGTCTGTGCAAATGTGCGTTAAATAGTACAGCGGTGATACATGACATTAAATTAGTATTAATTATTTTGAATATATTTCAGGGATATCTCTGGAGCCGGTTGTACGAAAGCCGATTAGCGCTAATCCAGGATTAAATCGAGGGTTAGATTAACCCAGGGTTAGTCTTGCGTTGCTCAAAGGTCGATTAACTTTAACCTAGGGTTAAAAATAGCTAATCTAGGGTTAAAATTTAACCCTGCTAGCGACCAAGATTAACTTTTTAATCCACGATTAAAGCTGACGAATACAAAATGGCGGACTTGTTTTATCACAATAAATAAGACAAAAACTACTCACATGCATCTTTTAATCCCAAATATGTAATCCTTTGAGTAGTAATAATGAATTTACAGTCTTTTTTGACGTTTTTCGCTCGATTTTCTTCGCTTTTTGAACTGGGAGTGCTTAGTGACCACTCAAACAGGAAACCCAAACAATGCATTTCGATCGCTTTGCATTGTTTGGGTTTCCTGTTTGAGTGGTCACTAAGCACTTCTAGCTCAAATAGCGAAGAAAATCGAGCGAAAAACGTCAAAAAAGACTGTAAATTCATTATTACTACTAAAAGGATTACATATTTGGGATTAAAAGATACATGTGAGTAGTTTTTGTCTTATTTATTGTGATAAAACAAGATGATGACGTGTACAAAACTGGTAAAAACCGGTTTTAGCGAGTTTAATCCAGGATTAGTAAATCCAGGGTTCGTTTCCCGTTCGAGCAACGCATTTTTAACCTAGGATTTACTAATCCTGGGTCAGGGATTTTAACCATAGATTAACACTAATCCTAGGTTAATTTTAATCGGCTTTCGTACAACCGTCTCCTGATATTAAGGTTTGGGTTAGACGATCCAAGTAGTACTGCGGTGATAAATGACATTAAATTAGTATTAATTATTTTCAATATATTTCAGTGATATCTCTGATATTAAGCTTAGGGTTAGATGATCAAATTAGTATTGACGATCAAATTACTTTGAGTCATATTGTGTTCCTGCCTTGTATACTTATCTACTGTATATTATACCAAATCTGCAAGAAAAATTAAATCAATAAAATGACATAATTGATAAGGATTGATAATGATAATATCTAAAATTTAATAGTTTGTTTAGAAATAAAATACTTCTTGTAGATGTTGTTTGTTTTTCTTATTTATCAACAAAATAAACATTTCCACACTAACTTTGTCTAAGAAACCACAAGCCGGGTTCATAAAAAATAATTCATAGTATATTTAACAGTGAGCAGGTTTAAAATACAGAACTTAAACAAGTCGAACTATTCATTCCTCTATTTTGATGCTAGGTTGGAAGATACGTGGAAACATTTCTCCAGACCTTTAAATCTAATTTCCATCTTTCAATATTTTTATTAATGGTCTCAATTTGCATTGAAATGGTTCTTTTAAATTTTTTTTTTGTTGTCCATACTTGCTCTAAAAAAAGTTTATTTTGCAAAAATTTGTTTATTGCCCGTTTTGTTTGATTGTTCGATTTTTGATTGGTGCCTCGCGGTTCGAAATTCTGGTTGTTTACCATTTAATCGGAAATTCCGGGTATTTTTTAAATGGTACAACTTACTCCCACTGGAAAATTTCCGGAAAAAGTGGTGATGCACAAGAGGTACTCCACTTTTTCCAGTGTGACCAGAACTACTAGAAAATTACGTACCATTTACAACACAGCGGTCAAACGAGTACGTATGCGCGAAAAAACAAGTAAAATGATCCAGGCACAACCTCGTTCCCAGGCTTAATTTTCGCACGAACTCTATAAAAAACGATGGATTGGACGACTTTCATCGCTTTTTTCTCAAAATATAAACAAAAATACAAAAGTATAGACTCATGGTAGCTTTAAAATATAACAAAGGTTATGTACACGAAACTTCAAGCTTATATATTCAGGTAATTACTCGGGATTGCTGTGGAATGACCGAGTTTAGGATTCGGCTTTGTTATTTTTCGTTGTCGTCGTCAAAACGCCGCGCACGCGCAGTATGGTCGTTACGTCATTCACGTGATCAGAACTCGTGGCGAGGAGTCCATTTTGCTTCTCGCTGTTGACAGTGGAGTATTTAGTTTTCAAGGTATGGATTCAACGTCTTTAAATACCCTCAAATCGCTTACAAATTCACACACCATTCGCGGTATAGCCACACTAAAAGTTGTCGAGCGTTTTTGTAAAGGGCATTTAGAGAGATACCGCGAATCTATCGTGAAACTGCCTATGAAAATGCCTATCGTGAACTATCTATCAAACAAGCTACCTATGTATTCAAAAGACACTTATATTCAGCTTATACAAACTCTAGAAGCACAACGAACTCAACTGCAGAATGTGAACAAAGGTCTACCGAGCAAAAAACGAGGATTGCAAGCATTTCAAGCGAAGAAGATTCAAGACTAGCGACTTGTGTTTACAGTCAACCATGTGACTCTCAAAGCAAGGCGACCTTCTCAAAGATGATCATTTCTTTCGTAATAATAATGCTAAGTACATTGCTTCTTTTATTACTTTTAATTCAAGGAAGTATTTTTTGTTTTCCCTATTTGATATTATTTACTTTATTAGGGTACAAAACAGTCAAGTTCTTCGACTGCTATACTCAAACTGTTGTCCTTTCATCGTTTAGTGTTTGTGATATATTAGATAAGACTAGTTGTTTGACTGTACATGTATATAATGATGCAGAAGTCACAATAAAGATTACAAATAATACCAGATCTCGTTATTCAATTAATTAAGGTTTGTTTATTATGATTATAAACATATACGTTGTCATAATGACATTTTTCGATCTGAACGTATGAATATATAAAGTACATCAAACAGAATCCCGAGTTCACGCAGTTATGCGTCTAGGTTCTTATAAATCGACTTCAAACACCGGCTTTTACAATCCAAAATTTAGCGCTGTGAAAATTTTGCCACGCATGCGTAGTCGTTTGACCGCTGTGTTGCCATTTACATCTTTTCCACGAGAATTTCTCGGCCCAAGCTTTTTCTCACTTATACAACTTCTCAATTGTTTTTACAGCAGGAAGCCCAAAAGTAGAATTTCTATGTGCTATTGCAAATGGAACACAAACCTCCCAGGAACGACTGGGTCATTGGGAAAAGCTGGTTACCATTTATGCTACCGGAATTCCCGATTAAATGGTAAACAACCTCTATTCCACTTTTACTAAGAGGGGGGGGGGGGGGGGGGGGGGGGGGGGGGGACTCGTAAGGGTATATTGAAAATAAGCATCTTTTAGGGCATTTAAATTGAAATGATCATCTGATAATCAAAAATCAGGCTAACTTTGATCATTATTCTCATTTTTATATAAAACACTGATCTTGTATCGCATAATTCTTGTTTGCGAATACAGATCGAATCGTTCTGAATGTAGAAAATATTTTGTCAGATCTAGACAAAATTAATAGTATCCTTACTAAACTTTTTGCTGAAATTTGCAGAATAAAGCTGAATTTATAAGTCACGTTGAGAAAGTAACTCAATTTAATTATTTTCAGTAATAACATTTCCCGGTATCGTCAGTGAGCGACGAGTAATGTTTTGTTGGGTTGCCTGTGGTCATTATACCACATAGTTACCATTCAATTATTTCCTAGCCTGCGAAAACAGACTCGTATCAGCGCTAGAGCGCTAATAAGGGTCTGTTTACGCAGGCTAATTATTTCCGGGTGCTGATGCCAACTCAAGAACTCAGTGTACAAAGATGTGGTTTAAACTACACTTTATTTGATAATTAGACATCCAACAGGCGTTTGGCAATGCCGATAAGTAAGTTAATTAATTAATTAATTGTAATGTTATCTTTCTGTATTTTATAACGAGTTTCAAGAAAGTATTCGCAGTGATTTGTGAATTCGACAATCTTGATATGAGGCGTTTCGATGGCGTCGCTATTTTGACTACAGGATGCTTTACGAACTACCTTTATTTATCATTCAAACTTTATTTATTTATAGGCTTTAGCCAAAGTTGTTAAATTTCTAAGAGAGCAATTTTAAATGAAACGTGTTCTTATCTTTGGAGAGTTATTTCTATGCTTTTTCACATTATATAAAGTATCTCTCGAAAATGACAAATCGGCTATCTTTCGATATCCCTTATCACGCGCATATTGAAGAAGGACTATTGTGCCTCGTATTTTCGAGTCTTCCATTGAAATAAACTACTTCGATTACTTGGTATGTTACGTGCAGTTACAACGTAATTTTCAATATTCCGCAACAAACTAATGGTATCGAGAGAATTTGGGCCTATTCTTATATCCGACTTTGAATTTTTTTATAACTTGCTTGAGAGCTTCGTTAGACTTTCTATTTTTTCGCTATGAATTGTCACATCGGTTGATATACTCTAAGAGTATCCAAAGCCGACGTTTAGTTGGTAAGCTTTGCAATTGTGCCGAGTTCTTATCATTTCTTAATGTTTTGCAATCATTATTATGAATTACTAAGTCACTTGATATATGACGTAACACCATGGCACGTGATTGCACTGACCACAAGACATGTCACCACAATGCTATCAAGTTTCGTTGTGATTGGTTGATTTGCTGGGGAAATTTTCGCGAGAAGCCAGGACAGGCTTTTGCGGCGAGATGTCATCAATAAAATAATTTTAGTTATTATATAGCGGCGTTTAGTCACTATCACAGACAATTAAAACTAGATATCGAGTATTAGTAAAATTGAGATTGAAAACCGAGCGATTATTGGAAATCAACTATAGTTAATCACCTAATCAGTCAGTCAGTCACTAAGTTAGTCAGTTCGTCAGTCAGTAAGTCAGTTCGTCAGTTCGTCAGTCAGTAAGTCAATCATTCAGTTAGTCAATCAGTCAGTTAGTCAATCAGTCAGTTAGTCAATCAGTAGGCCCCAGTTAGTATTCCCCAGTTAGTATTTTATCAACTGGTATTGCTTTTTCTTCATTGTCTTTTCTCATTCATTCTCATTTCGTTTTAGGTAGCCGTCAGTCAATATTGGATTCAATCAGTATCAGAACTGAATATCCCAGAGGTATTGAGCATTTAGTTAACAACTTCTTCGAATATGTTGGTGTCGAATTATCTCTTCATACGGGCAAATATCAGCAGCAGGAGACATGGGACATGATACTGACGTGAATATATGCTTTTATGACGGGACGTCCTCCGACGTTGAAACGGCGTCGTACAGCCTCGTGGACGTACCTACCGCTTTCATTGGTGTTGGTGATACAGGAATGTGTGTAAGTAGCCCTAAGTCACGTACATCTGAAAACCCAGCTCACAAGTTTATTGAGTGGTCACCAGACGTAGATAAACACGAAACAGAGAAGATTTTCCAGGATATCCTGAAAATGGGTTTTCTTTCGAAATATGCACGCAATCTTTTCTACTTGAACAATACTCAAGCTATAGAGACTATAGAAGATGAAGAATTTAATAGGTTGATCGAAGAAGTTTCTGATAGGCCTCAAACATGGCAGCGGAACTCTCTTTGGACGTGGCCGATGCTACTTAATAGATGGTTCACATATCAAAGGATATGTATAACATACAGTGGCGTACTACATGCATTACCTATTTTTACTGATGAAACAAATGCCCTATTATGGCAACATTCTAACGACTTGATGATGCCACAGTCAATATTAAACGAATCTCCAAGCTTCCTTGCAATGCAATCATCATCGGACTGTACAGACTCTATCATATTTTTTCAGCAAAGTTGTCAATGGATTAATGAATATTTCAACAATCAGCCACAGCAAATCAATTTAAGAAGCTTAATCATTATTGAATGCTTCGGAGAGTTAAACTTGCAGTTTTTGTCCTCCATAAAGACGTTAAAGCATTTGGTTATCTCCCTGACTGATATTGCTTCCGAGACTGTTGTCTTTCCTGATCGATTGACTGAAACAATCAAGCATTTGGTCATGAAATCATGCAAGCTACGTAGTGTTCCTAACGCACTCGGAACTTTAATACGCTCAAATGTTGTAAACATCACTGGCAATGCTATAGATGATCTCCCTCCTTGTCTTGGTAACCTCCGAGAGCTGCGTACACTATTGGTTGATAAATTGACAATCACATATCCACCTGCTAATGTATTGAGTAGGCCAGCTAAAGACATCGTCAAATTCCTCCAAGCCTTTCAGTACAACGAAAATTCAGTGCTACACAATGAAGCAAAGTTAGTTGTTGTCGGACAGGAAGGTGTAGGAAAAAGCACCCTTGTCAAAGCCTTGCACCGCGATTTCTGGATGTTTGTAGATGTTGATCCACCAAGCAAAACCGATGGAATCGATATGTTCACTCTTCCGCTAAAAGGAACTCGATTTCTCGTGTATGACTTGGCTGGAGATGTGGAATACCACAACACCCATCCCTTGTTCTTGTCCGCACATTGTCTACACTTGGCAGTTTTTGACATGAGCCAGTTTTATGTGGGCAGAGGCATGCGTTCCGCTGATCAACTCTGCAGACTTGAACTTTGGCTGTAGATGATTTCAGCTCAGCATCCAAAGTCTTATGTAATTATTGTTGGCACGCACACCGACCATCAGAGAATTACCGCAGAAATGGTCAACGCCATCCGCATACAGATAATACAGATGATCAGAAAGTATCAGAATAACCATCTGGAATACTTCGACAAATGTTTCTTGTGCAACAAGGACATGTTACCTGAAGAACTTCAAGATGCTGGGAAGGACGCACCACAGGATGGCGTCGTTGCTACTGATGGCTCCATTCCACATGTTCTTGGCTACTACGAGGTCAGCAGTATAACCAAATACCCACGTGCTCCACTGAGTAGGAGAAACAAGAATCTCGATGCTTTGAGGTCTGCCATCTCGAGCTCCAACTTTCAGAGAACTAATACAGAGTGTCATATTCCAAAATCATGGTTCTCATTCTACAAACAAATCCCAAATCAGAGATCGCAGCCAATGAAACCTTTATTGGAATTGATCAACGTTGCTAAGGAATGTAAGGTGGAGCCAGATATGGTAGAAAACATGCTGAGGTTCTTCCACTCTCAGGGAAACCTTCTCTGGTATGAGGATATACCAGCAATGAAAGATGTTGTTGTCACTGACCCAAAATGGTTGTCCGACAAGCTCAAAACCCTTATCTCCTACAATCCATGTGATGAACTCGTATGCAATGGAATTATTCGCACTTCATGCCTGTCTACCGTTTGGTCAGACATAACAGAAGACGACCGTTATAAACTACTTTCTCTTTTCAGAAATGTAGGCTTGTGCTTCACCGTCTCGCCTGATGACGATCTGTTTCCTTGCAATTTGCCAATCGGTTGGCCCGATCGAGAAAAGTGGCCAGTAGTTCAAAGTAAAGATGAGAATCAAACAAGCTTCTTGGTTCATTTCAGTTTTCTTCCCCCAACATTCTTTTCTCAATTGATTGTGGAAGTAAACAAGAACCGTGCATCATTTCCATCGTCCATACAGCCACTTTACTATCGTTTCCACATCTTGTATGTCACGGAGAAACAAGACCAATGTCATATCCACAAAGACAAGCCTCGTGTTGTTAGCCAAGACCCTGGCGTCTCTTCATTTGTGCACAAAGTCCATTACGAGGTCATGCCACACAGCAACTCTTTGAAAGTGTCTATACGAGGAGCCGCTCCTTGTTGCATTGTTCCTGGTATTCAAGCCACCATAGAATCTGTAAAGTTGAGGTTATTTCCTGGCATCAGCTTCCAAGTGAGACTGATCTGTCCCATTTGTGAAATCAAAAAGGTAGAAGCGCCAGCAACGTTCAGTGTGGATTCCACAGAGGTTAATCACGTGTGTTCGCGTGGATTGCATAGTATAGGCAGCATTGATGATATTCTTATGGGAAAGTACAATCCTTCTGACTTTGAATCTTCAGAAATCGCTCAAACAAGAAGAATTGTTGGCGAGACCTTAGAAGACCACTTTTGCCCGAATCTCTTTGTAATTCTACCTATTAATACAAACTGTTTGTCCTTGAAAGATCGCCGCATCGTTTACTCGTACATGAAAGATGGCTATGCAGTACATCTACTCTGTGAATGCCCAGAACAGTGGCACTTTGTTGATTCGCCTGGTTTTCGCATCGGAAAGCCTAAACTGTTTTTGGAGAAGTATGGAAACAATTGTGCACAGTTCTGAAGGCAATTGGAAAACTTGGTGCTCCACTACGTGCAGCGGCGTCACTCGATCCCCACGTTAAGGCTGCAGCAGCAGCACTGTCCGGCGCCAACTCCATAGCCAATGAATTTCAAAGGTTTCTCGACAACGTCTTTGACAGGTATCCTCATTTAAAGCCATCGTGTACTCGGAGAGACCTGGACCAACTGCAAGCCTCTGGACTTCCTAAACGCAGTGAGCTTGCTAAGTTCCTAGAGGTTATTGTAAAAGGCCGTGATTTTGGTCCTTTGGTTTTCACATATGTTGACAAGCGTCGCGAGTGGCTTTGGCTTTGTGAAGATCATCAGAAGCGGTTTGCCATTGTAAAGGACTAATATTTTGGTAGGTAATAACTAGCTGTCTATTTTTTTAAATCACTTTTTGTCCTCAGGTTCTATGAGAAAAGTTTTATGATAACCTCGATATCATATATCATAGAAATGGTGGACCAGATATTAGCTAATGATATACTTATGCATAAGGGAAATAATATTTGTGATGGGGGAGGGGTTCCAGTTTTTAGTATGCTCGATACTTTTTCCAATGTACAAAACTTGCAAGATAGTTTTCAGTGCTGACCAAGGAATGAATCTTGCTTTTAATTTTGTTATAATAAATAACTGTCTATTTTTCTAAATCACTTTTCGTCCTCAGGTTCTATGAGAAAAGTAAGAAAGAAAAATAGATAGCGTATTATGATATCAACACTGTGTATCGATGTACTTACTACAAAAACGTTTGCTATTATAGTTACTCTAATAACTGAGTAATAATAATATAAATCAATGCATACACAGTTTTTCACTGCAAAAAAAGACTGAATAGTGGTTACTCCAATTACTGAGTGAACCTGTATATCCTCAGTTACTCACTGCTAAAAGAATCAATAATTTTTTTTTTAGTTGAGTCGCTTCATTTATACTTTATTAAAGCATGTTTGAAACACATGTTGTCAGTGGCGGATCTAGGGTTGGTGAATAGGGTGGCTAGCCACCCCCCATTTTTGCTCCGTTTTCTGCTTTTTATTGTGTTTTATTTGATGAGTAACATATGAACAATGCACAAATACCAAAATATACGCTTCACATTCAACCTCCCCCCCCCCCCCTAAAATATTCCTAGATCCGCCACTCTGTTTTGGTAGAAAAGTTGTGATTGCTAAGAGATCGATTTTGATCAGCAGTTTCTTCGAGGATTTGATCTTTTTTCAAGTACGCGAATGCACGACTTTACGTGTCATGGAATTTGTTATTTTTTTCTGTTAATTTGTGCGACTAATTTTTCTCCAAACGAAATTGGCGCAATAAACAATCAAGCATATTGATTTGTCATACAAAACATTATTATGAATTATCATTATCAAGTGACGAGTATTTATCAGACATAAAGTTGAATGCAATGACGCGTCTTACAATTGTCGGTTTTCACGTGATGTCATCAAAATGCTAAAATCTAAACGACTAAGGCATCGCAGTAAGCTTGTATTCTATAGCATTTAGTTATTGTCCCCGAAACATATAATTCATGAAAATTTGGTTACGTTTTGTAATTTCGTTATCGAAATGTTTCAAAATTAAGAAAAATTACTGTCACACAATTGATATTGTCACGCAATTAATATTGTCACGCAATTAATATTGTCGCGCGCTCTCTAGAGTCGCCGTAAGAAATATTACTTCGCCACAAATTATACCTTTATTGTTTGGCAACGACAATTTATGATTCACGTACGTGTTTTTGTAGTGTAGTTGTGATTGCCAAGTTATTGAGACTCAGTAGTTTGCAGTTTGATTTGCCAAAAAAGAGATGATTCATCCCTATTGCAGTCAACCCTTTTTCCCGCCAAAATTAGTTCTTTAATATTGACCTTATTTGAAAGAGCGTTACAGCTTAGGCGGGAATGTACAGTTTAATTGACATTTATACTTTGAATGTAATAAGTAAATGTGTACATGTTTACATGGCTAGTACTCAAATAATTACTCGGTATACTTACAAAACTGAGATTAATTTTACATTTTTACATTTGTTTTTCTGATAATTTGTGCAACTAATTTGGCTCCAGACAGAAATTGGCGCGATAAACTATCAAGCATATAAATATTTCATGTAAACATAATTATGAATTATCATTAATTCTCAGTTATATTGACCAGTATTTATCAGACATGGATTGAATGCAATTACGCGCCTTATAATTCTCGGTTTTTACGTGTTGTCATCAAAATGCTAAAATCTAAACGATTAAGGCATCGCAGTAAGCTTGTACTCTATAGTCGAAATGTTGAAAGAAAAGTACTGTCACGCAATAAATATTGTCACACAATAATAATAATTGTCGCGCGCTCACAAATTATATCTTTATTGGCTGGCAACGACTCGATCAGTGTATCGACTATCGATCAGAAGTTTATTAAGTTAGTTGAGAAAAAAAGGGTGTGTTTATTAGATATTATCAACACGGTTGATCGCGTAGTAGATAATTAAGAAAGACTGCCAATTTTTAATTAGGCAATGCTGTGACAGCCATGGTATATAAAGAGTAAATTGCATCTCATTTCATTAGTCTCTTAGACAACACTGAGCTGACAAGCGAGCTGGTATAGTATTTCCTATCTCCTGCAATCTCATCGACAACAAGATATATAGCCATGATGCGTTTCCTTGTTGTCCTACTGGTTTTCTATGTACTTAGTGTAAAAGCACATGAAAGTGAAACTAGGAATTTTGAAGGTGAGAAAAACAGTAGAGCTTAATAGTCAATTAAAATGCTATCTAAAATAACATGGATAACATAGTTATTAAGAAGTAGCATTTGCAATTGTTCGATATGTACTTATATACTGCGAATAATAGCTGACTACGAAGTGGTTACTCAAACACCTGAGTAAATCGATGCATCAACATGTGTTACTCTTTTCAAAAACGATTGAGTAGTGATTACCCTTGGTAATTACTTCAAGGAAAATCGGTGTATCAACATTTGATACTCACTTCAAAAACGGGCTCCTTCTCCGTGTACCGGACACATTCTACGTAATTCAACAGAAATAACAAAAGACTACAATTTAAACAAAGAACGAAGTTAACAACAAAGAATACAATAGGTTTCACAGTACACGGAGAAGTAGCCCAACAACGACTGAGTAGTGATTACTTTAATTACTTCAAAAAAAAAAATCGATGTATCCACAGTTACTAACAGCAAAACTGACGACTGAATGGTGGTTACTTAAATTATTCAGTAGATCGATGCATGCACAGTTGCTGCAAAAACCACTGAGTTGTTGTTACTCCAGCATAACTGAGTAAATCCATACATCCACAGTTACTCAGTTCATTAAAGTGTAGCAGTCACTTATCTGAGTCAAGAGTATATTTTTGCGGTGCAGTTATGAGGACTGCTAAGATATTCATCATGAGGCAGAACAGTTTGTGGTACCGAAGATTGATTTTAGAATGTCTATTTAGTCAAATCTTTTCCCGCCAAAACTTGTCGTTTTGTTTTTGAAAGAGCGTTAGTTTGGCGAGAATGTACTACTTTTGGTGACATTTATACTAGGAATAAATAAATAAATATGTCTTTAGCTAGTAATAATAAGATGAATGAATATACTTATGGAATTAAGAACATATTGAACGCTCATGGCTGTCATGCTGTTCAGTAGTGCGACTAATTTGGCTCCAAACAGAAATGGCGCTAAAACCTACCAAGCATATAAATATTTCAAGCAAGCATGATAGCGTGTTGACGAGTATTTATAGTACATGTATGAATTTAACGCACATTACAAATAAATCCATGAACTCCATATTAGGACAAACTTTACACTGTTTTCAATGGGGTAATGTTTGGGAATGATATCTTTTTCCGCTCTGCACGATATTTGTTTTCAATTCTATTTGTTTTTTTGTTGTGCACAATATTTTTCTCAATTTTAAAGCTGTGCTCGAATTTCGGTTATTACCAAACCCCCAATCAGATATATAATGGTCCGTCCCTTATATGCTCAGATGTGTTTGTATGTATATTTCCAGACGATGATGAACGGTTAGAGAAGCGTGGGTTTTTGGGATGTGGTGCGTACAATTTCTTTAAAAAAGGATGTTGTGATGGCAAGCTGTATGTCCGTAAAACTGAAGACTGCTGCGGAAAGAAAGTCATCCAGGAATCTACCCATGGTTGTTGTGACGATAAATCCTACCAACGTGTTACGCAAGAGTGCTGCGACAAAGAAGTGATTGGTACGGAAACGCATGGTTGCTGCGACGGGAAAATCTACGATCGTAAATCGCAAGAGTGTTGCAACAAGAATATTGTCAACAAGGAGACCCACGGCTGCTGCGAAGGCAAGTCCTACGAACGTAAAACGCAAGAGTGTTGCCGTAACAAAGTCATTGATACGGAGACGCAAGGTTGCTGTAATGACGAAGCGTACGAACGTGAAACGCAAGAGTGTTGCAGTGAGAACATCATAAATACAGAAACGCACGGTTGCTGTGATGGTGAAAAATCCTACGAACGTAAAACGCAAGGGTGCTGCGAGGAAAGGGTGATTGAAAGTGAAACGCATGCTTGTTGTGGTGAAAAGTCCATCAAAAAGTCTACCCACGGATGTTGCAATGGCAGGAATTTCCACAAATCGTACAAAAAATGTTGTAATGGGAAGGTGGAATTTGCAATTTTCAGCAAGAAGTGCTAACACTTTCACTAGGATAACATGACTTAGATAGTGTAGTCGTTTAATAATAGATAATGGATAATGTTGTTGATAATGTAGCGATAATAATAAAGCATTTTTTGCAGCTAATAACTGATAATGATAACAATTACTGTATTGGTATCGTTAATGTTTTGACATTTTAAGAGAAAAGTCAATGAATTTTTTCTCTTTCTAATTAGACAATGTTTAGAATTAGATACTGTTGTAGAGCACTAAATGAAATTCTTGTAATGTTTTTCGATAGTATATTTTTTTTGCTTAGTTTATGAGGGGTTTAGGATATGATAGTAACATGTACGCGGTCAGACGGTGAATGGAAAAGCATGCATGATAGTTGATGATAGTGGTCAAAATCATGCGAGCGAAGCTGACGCTAGCAGCTTGTATTTTAAATGATGTGGTATAAAAAAAAGTATACACAATCATCTAGTTGATCTTGGACTCGTTTTCATAATGTCTTAGTCTCAATTTAGAATCAATTTTGCAAAATTATGAGCCAGTGTGTACATCTGCTGAGTCGCGCGGTCATACGGCAAAAACTATCATGTAAAATTTGAACATGTTCAAACTCCATGATAGTCGATGATAGTGCATGATAGTTGGTGGTCAAGCGTAAATGATAGTTGGAACTATCATCAACTACCATGAACTATCATTGCCGTTTGACCGGGGCTTTAAGGTTTTTGTTTCTGTAATTAATATTTAGTGACATTTAGTGCTTTTTGCGTGTTTCTGCATAGGATACGGTTATCTCTATCATAGTTATATTCAGGTTTATCGAGGGTTTGTTTGGGCGGTATATTCTTCTCCTATTTGTATTCTACTTTCTATTCTACATTATACTATTAAACTAAGAATCGATCTGCAATTAATGATAATGACAGTGATTGATAATGACTGACAATAATAGAATATTAATAAGTCTATAGTTTGTTTAGAAATAAAATGATTTTAGTTTCTTTAAATGTTGTTTGTTTTTCTTATTTATCATGATCAATGTCAAACAATGTTCGGCCAATCAGAATGCAAGAAAGCCTTTGAGTATTTGTCAATATTGAATAGCAATTTTATAACGTGCGTTCTTATTTGTCAAATTTCAAAAACAGATTAATTTTTCTATTCTATAATAAATCTATATAACATTTTGGATTCTGATTGGCTAATTGATTATGGATTTTTTTCTTAATCTCTGCAATTAGCTAATTGCACAATTAATATATTGCACACATCCGGGAACTTTGAATTGTTGTTTGTTCAAAATGCACAAAAAAAGTGCTTCAGAATCGGTGATATTTTCTAACGTGCTTATTCAATGATATTTTATTTCAATGAATAATGTGTATTCTACTTAACTTTTAACTTACCCTGGGTTCCATAGGCTCTAGAGGGGATTGGGGAGAGAGAGCGGCGGGGAGGAGAATTAAGGGCGGAGAGAGCCGTTCGCCTCCACGCCGCTCTCTCTCCCCAATCCCCTCTAGAGCCTCTAGAACCCATGCAGAGTACTTTCAATTCGACCTTGATATCAGTTTTTTCCTTGTATAGTTTGGAATAAAACAGATTTTCCTTTTGTGAATGGTAGCCATTTCAAAACCATTCTGTGTTGGTTTTCTCAAATTTCTATGGTGTTTTAGGTTTTGTTTTTCAAAAGGCAGCAGTCTAATGACTCTGGATGTTCGCTTACATTAGAGAAAAAACAATGCCGAAAAAGTCCAAAACTTGAACCATAAAAGTGGTCTTACGAGAGTGGTCGCTTACGAGAAAGGTTTATTACAGAATTTATATGGGAAGCAAAACAGGGAAATTGAAATAGTGGTCGCTTACGGGAGATGGTCGATTACGAGAGTGGTCGTTCTGAGAGAGTCAACAGTGCATTTCTTTGATAAACGAAAATATTTTCATTTCACCAATATTTGCCTTCACTTTTTATTCAAAATTTTTAACTTTCTGTTTTATTCTTCTTTTAATTTGTGTTTTGATCTTTACTCGCTTTTCTTATCAGCAAGTTCTTTCTTTCCTTTCGCTTGGGGTTAAGTTAGCCGCAATTCCACTGACAAGCGATGCTCTCAGGAAACTTAAGTGGTGTGGCGTTCCACCTGAGGATGTAGTGGGAGTATATTGTTCTCTAATACAGTCAGTCATTGAGTACGCGTCGGTGGTGTTTGCCAACCTTCCACTGTATTTGAACAATGCAATAGAAGCGGTTCAGAAGCGTGCACTAGCCATAATGTACCGGCTGTAAACTACGTCACAGCGCTGCAGGCTTCGGGACTGACGTCTCTTGAAGAACGAAGAACACGGGCATGCACCAAGTTCATGAAGAACATTCATAATAACAATCCAATACGCGCTTTATTGTCAAGTCTACTTATTAAGAATGAGTGCCCATATGGCTTAAGATCTGGAAACCCACAGCACTAGTACTGTGTAAATATCAAAACTGATAGACTCAAAAACTTTGTAACAGTTAAATTTATTAGATTTGCGTAATATGTGTGACAACTGACCACGTCCACTTGTAATTCAGTCGTAAGACAGCGATAAGTGCGAATAAACTTATTATTATTATTATTATTATTATTGAACGGAGAATCACTATAAGCAAGGTAATTGCTTTATCAGTTCCCATGCATTTCGTTCCCATTCTCATTGCTCGTTGCTTTTTTCTTATTAACCAATATAAATATAAATATATTTATTTATTTATTCATTCATTTCCTTTATATATATATTTATTTATTTATTTATATATTTATTTCCTTTTTGAGGGGAGGGGTAGTCCTCCTAAATACATCTTGAGTCCGTGATATGCATCAGCGGTAACTACCAATCATTCAAAATGGCGATTGTCGGGAAATTTTGATGTCAAAGTCATATAAACATCATTTCATGCGAAATAGTACAAAAGTAAGCTTTATAATATTTAAAGTTCCATTCAAGAATGGTAGGATTTATTTAGTCTCCTCCGCAGGCAACTTCTCGCCTTTTAACTCTTCTTTGTTTTTGGGGGCGCTCCTGTGGGACGACCGATTGAATTTAGTGATATTTTCTTATGTATTTTTAATTGCTACTTATCCTAGGAATATTCTGTAGTGAAACAAAGTCTCAATCAGGTAGTTTCCGCACTTATTTCCAATTACTGACAAGAAATGCAGTGCCTTTTCCTAAGATATCATATATACTTTTTCCCAGCTTTGCCTATTAATTGAGAACCGAAATGCTCAATTAGCTTTTGGTGAGCATGGGCCATATCAGTAAATGGCTTTGTAGCAAATTTGTTTGTACCTCAAGATCACCAAATAAACTGTAGAACTTGCAATAAACACCTTCTTGAGAAGGGGACAACAACAACAACTTTATTTGTACCATTCTCTGCTTACATTTTTTTGTATACAAATATTGAATATACATATATTATACAATTTTTTTTCCAAAATATATTAAAGAGAAGGTACAGGTTGCCTGCAATAACCGCAAGGCTAAATAAGAACAGACAACCTGTTCTATTTTATTTACAAAAAAGTAATTCTAAATTAGATGGCACAAGTTAAAGTTTCAAGTAGTGTTACAATTATTTTGGCACTAAATTAAGTGTAGTTATGACATTTTGTACAAAAAAAACGGAGAGGAAATAAAGTAAACAAAGAATTACACAGGCATCTATATATATGCACATGATCATGTGCAAACATATAGAGTTACAGAGTTATGGATGATATGGATATTTTAGGATATTTAATGATTAATACTTGTTCAATATATCATTGATAATTGCTTTTTTAAATAAGGTCCTAGAGAGGTCCTTAGTTTTTTCATTAAGAGAATTCCAGATTTTTACACCTTGAAATCGAATATTATAAATTGCATAATTAGTTCTTGTTTTTGGTAAGGAATAACTTGACTTTGAAGATAATCTAGTATTATATTTATGGATGTCTTTAACTTTAGTGAAGAAGTTATAAAAGACAGGTGGCAAAATAGAATGATGATACTTATACATAAAGACTGATATGTAGAGAAATGTAATATCATTTAGTTTGATGATATCTAACCTTTTAAATAGGGGACTGTGTTTTTCATCAAAGCTAGAGAAGGTTATAACTCGTATTACTTTCTTTTGTAATTTGAATAAGGGGTCAAGAGTTGTGGGGTAGGTGCTACCCCAAGCAAGTATACCATATATTAGGAATGGGTATATCAAACTATAATATAATTTTGTCCTTGTTTTTAGATCGACAAAATATCTTATTTTAGATAAGATACCACAGTTTCGTTTTACCTTTTTCAAAATATAATTTATGTGGGGCTTCCAAGAGAGATTTGAATCTATCAAAATACCAAGGTATTTAATATACTTTTCATTTTTAAGTTCCTTCTGATCAATATTCAGTACAAGATTAAATGGGATTTTCCTTTGAGTAGGGTGGAATAGTACATAGCTTGACTTTTCTATGTTTAGTGTGAGTTTATTTGCACATAGCCATGCATAAATTTTATCTAGCTCAGTATTGATATTAGTTTGTAGAGAAGTCAGGTTTTGATGTTTATAAAATAAACTTGCATCATCTGCAAATAGATGGGAGTCAAGGATGTTGGAGCAGAGGTGAAAATCATTAATATATATAAGAAATAGTAGGGGACCTAACACAGAACCTTGCGGTACGCCGAGTGAAATTGTTTGCCAATCAGAACAAATTTCCCCTATAGCTACAACCTGCTTTCTGTCTTTTAAATAATTATTCAACCAATCAAGAATAGGCCCACGGAAACCATAACGATATAGTTTTTCAAGTAAAATTTGATGATTGACTATATCAAAGGCTTTACTCAAATCTAAAAATATTCCACAAGAGAAATCCTTATTATCAATTGCCTTTTGTATCTTATCTATGATGCTCAGGATTGCATAATCAGTCGAGTAATTGGATCGAAAACCAAATTGTTTGTTATAAAGAATATTTCTCTCTTCAATATAACTTAGCATTCTTTTATAAACAATTTTCTCTAGGATTTTATCAAAAATAGAGAGGAGGGAAATAGGACGGTAGTTGTTCAAGTCTGTATGAGATCCTTTCTTAAAGATAGGTATTACTTTCGCTATCTTGAAGCACTTAGGTACAATACCACTAGCAAGAGATGAATTGAAAATTATTTCTAGTGGTTTTGAGATATATGGCTGGAGCATTTTGAGTATCCTTACAGGAATACTAAAAGGTCCTACTGATTTGTCTACTTTGAGACTAGATATTTCTTCATCTATCTCTTCAGCATCAGTCGGAAAGAGAAAGAAACTATCATAATAATTAGGTAAATTTGCTAGATAATCTAAAGCAGAGTTGTTAGAGGGTGGCATATTATCAGCCAATTCCTTGCCAATGTTCACAAAAAAATCATTAAATGCATTAGAAATTGATTTTGGATCAGTTAACTCATTTTCATTATTACAAATTTTGCTAATTTGTTGATAAGATTTATTAGATTTGGTGTTAACTATTTCTCTGATTCCTTTCCAGAAATGTTTGCTGTTAGATGCATTTGTACTAAAATAATCATTATAATATTGTCTCTTGCTAATTCTTGTCAAATGGTTAATTTTATTTCTATAAAGTCTAAATTTAGTTTGATAGATAACAGATTTTGTTTTGATAAATTTTTTATATAATTTGTTTTTCTGTTGTATAGAGGTCATAATACCTTTTGTTATCCATGGTTTACTTTGCAGTTTTGATTTCTTTTTTGAAACTTTTTTTAGGGGAACATGTTTATTTACAATGCACAAAAGTTTATCATGAAATAAATTGAACATGTGATCAGGGTCACTATGTTTGATTATCATTTCCTCCCAGTTAATTTGATTAAAATCATCTATAAAGTTTTGTTTATCAAAATGAGAAAAATCTCTTCTATAGATTCTCTCATTTCTTAAATTATTATTAGGCTTTTTAATTATCACAAAGTTTGGAAGGTGATCACTAAGATCAAACACGAAATTTCCACTAAGTGTTGAATAGTCTACAGTATTGATAAAGATATTATCAATAAGTGTAGCTGTGTGGTCTGTAATTCTAGTTGGCTGTAATATTAGTGGGCGAAAGAATGAGGATCCCAATGTATTGAGAAAATCATTTGTTTCTAAGTGAGTTTCTGCTTTTAGCAAATCTAAATTAAAATCTCCCATAAGGATACAGAGCTTATTCTCGTGTTGAATTTTATCTAAAGTCATGTTTATGTATTCCATAAACTGAGTTAAGTCACTGGTGGGGTGTCTATATATAACACCACATAGCATATTTTTTTTGTGACCATTATCAATTTCAATAAATAGAGATTCAAATTCATTTTTCACTATTGTTAAGTCTTCTCTCATAGAAATTTTCAAAGAGTCATTTATATAGAAACCTACACCCCCAGCATTACTTTTGCTAGGTTGGTAAATAAATTGATAACCTTCTATATTATTATTTTGTAATGGACTATTGCCAATTTTGATCTTAATTTCAGTAAGACCAATAATTGAGGGTTGAGTATCTATTTCAGTTATAAGATGACATAATTTATCTAGATTGGCTGCAAGACTTCTAATATTGCAGTGTAATGCAAAGAAAGAATTATCTACTAGATATTCCTTGATCTCTTTACTACTATGAAAATCATGTGTTGTATAGTAGTTGAATGTCGAGTCAGATGGAATGTTAAACTCTGCATCAACACTATCAAGGTGGTTTGTATTATTAGAAAGATCTATATTCTCAAGGAATGGCAGATTTGTGTAATCATTCTGCTCAGTAATATGATTATGATGAGGTGTATTATTATTATTACATACTAAGCAAGACATAATGATTATGGTGGTTTAAAGTTTCTAAGTCTGTGAATAAAGTCATACTTTCAACCAAACTTATCTGAAATGCCATTCGTGCAGCTAGACGGCGACAAACCACTGCTGATGACTTGTGCAAAGGTAGCTGGATGATAAGGAACTGATAACAATCGATCCAGATCACTTTGTGTATTGATTCTATGAGCAGGACTTTTCTCTTGTTTTCTTAGGTAGATGGTACCAAAGTGGGTCCATATAAACTTGTACGAGTTGACTTTCTTGAATTGTAGGCACTTCCTAAACAACTCTTTTTTCTTTTGAGTTAGGCTTTCCTGAATATATATCTTGCCATTTGATCGACCTTGATCGAGACCAATATTATTGATTGAGAAGTCTTTTAGCGATCGTCTCTTTTGGTATAGTTCTTCTCTTTTGTCACGTCTCGTAAAACGTACAATAATCGGGCTTGATTGATCATTATTTCTTCTATTTCTAGTGGGCAATCTGTGACTAACAGATATGTCCTCAGATTTTACAGTTACATCAATTAGAGAGCTAATTTTCGTTACGATGTTGTTTGTATCTTCACCGGCCATGGCTGGGATACCGTGTATTTCCAGACATTCTCTTCTCGTGTATTGTTCTTGATCGTCACAATGGCTTGTCAACTCGTTAACATCATCTTCTAATTGGGTAATTCTACGTTTGAGTAAATCATTCTCTGTCTTTAGTTCTCCATTAGTTTTCTCTAGTTTTGTCAAAGTTGTATTCAAATCATCAAACTTCTTGAAAAGGCCGTTGAGTTTCGTATCGAGGATTTCGTTAAAAATCTCTCTTATCTTGTCTTCATCCATAGTTATTAATTGACAGACAGTTAACAGGTATAAACTTGAGTAAGTATGAAGTAATTAAATGTAAAGAAAAGCGAAAGAGTAGAGCTCTTGAGCCAAAATTTGAAGAGCAAAAAAAATCGCCCGCCATCTTAACTCCACACGCATGCGGAATACACAATTCCGTGATATTTTTTCCAGCCAAGTGAGCTGAAACTTTCTTGAGTGTCTACCAAGTTTCACCAAGTTTCACCAAGTTTTTTACTGGAAAATTGTAAAGCTTGCTCGGCTTAAAGTGATGGCGAAGTAAATGATACTTCTCAGTGTCAGAAGGTAGTCGTACATTGCCGATTACATTTCCAATATCTTGTGGTGGTCCTAACAAGGGGAACTGCTTTAGTGCAAAAGGTTTAGGAGCAACAAGACGGGTATGTCTTGCTATTTTTAATAAACAGTTGCAGTTGCATATTTGACCTACAAAATTTGACCCAGTAATCATACTACTGTAACGCAGTTCTTGAGTCACAACTGAAAATTAAGACAATCTATTGTTGGCAAAAAAACATTCATTTAAATGTTTTTACATGAATCAGTAGTTGACGTGACGGTTTTTCCAAATTTTGATAGAGTAAAATAAATGAAAATTCATCTTAATGGCTGGAAAGAGAACTTCACAATTAGTAAAATCGCTAAGTTTGAGAAGAAAATCGTATAAAATAGCAAAGATATAGCGCGGTAGTAAGTCAGCAGATTTTACAGACGTTTGTATGGCGGCGGACACTCAGACATTGTTTGCCTATCAGTAGGCAAAGGTTTCTCGTCTGGAGCAATTGGAGAGCAATTGGAGAGCAAACGTCATTAGTATAAATCGGAGAGCAATCGGAGAGCAATCGGAGAGCAATCGGAAAGCAATCGGAGAGCAGGGAATTTTCATTATCTATTTTTTTTCACTTCATTTTTAGTACTACAATTGTAGGCTACAGTAGGCTACAATTGTAGGATCCTATCAATAGCCTATCCTATCAATAGCCTATCCTATCAACATAGACATAGACAACATAGACAACATAGACGTTTCAAACAGGCTAACTAATCCTTTTACTAACGTCACTCTTCAAGGCTATAACGAATTAATGAAAAAACATTATATTAAGGAATGGAAATCTAATTTAGTAAAATCAAGGAAATTAGAAGTATATAAGTCAATAAAGAAAACCTATGAAGCAGAAGATTACTTAAATACTATACAAAACTTTGATCAACGAAGACATCTCACAAAATTAAGAATAAGTAATCATAAATTAGCTATAGAAACAGGGAGATTTGAAAAGAAAGAAAAAGAGAAAAGACTCTGTATCTTCTGTGACCAAAATGAAATTGAAACAGAAGAACACTGACTTTCTCCTCAAATGTCCTCTGTACTCTGATTTACGTTCTCAATTTTATAATAAATTAAATGATCAAAAAATAGATACAAATAATTTAAACATTTCAAAACTATTGAAATCGAAAAATCAAACTGTTTACTCTATATCCAAATATATTCTAAAATGTCTTGATATAAGACATGAACTTTCTCAACAAAACAAAAATTGTAACAACATTAATTAGACTATCTTAAAAATCAATCATTGTAATTCAATCAACTCTTCTTATATACTTATGTAATCATGTTCATTTATACCTTAGCAATACCTGTAAATTCATAGGTCATGCCAATAAAGTTTATCTATCTATCAATAGCCTATCCTATCAATAGCCTATCCTATCAATAGCATATCCTATCAATAGCCCATCCTATCAATAGCCTATCCTAATAGTGGATTCTAGTACTAGATTCTAGTACTAGATTCTAGTACTAGATTCTAGTACTAGATTCTAGTACTAGATTCTAGTACTAGATTCTAGTACTAGATTCTAGTACTAGATTCTAGTACTAGATTCTAGTACTAGATTCTAGTACTAGATTCTAGTACTAGATTCTAGCCAGAGTAGATTCTAGTGGTGGATTCTAGTAGTAGATTGTAGAGATAAAATTAATACCAACAGGAACAATAGCCGAGCCTACAGGCTCTGAGCCGAGCCTACAGGCACCGAGCCTACAGGCTCCGAGCCGAGCCGAGCCGAGCACAATAGGCGAAACTACAACTCTTATGGCCCTTCCGGTCTTTACAACATGTTTGACCTGTTTTTGATATATATATATAAAAAAAAAAAAAATAATAATAATAAAAAAATAATAATAATAATAATAATTAATGAAGAAATAAATAATAAAAAGTTAAAACAATAACAAATTGAAAAAGGAAAAAAAAATAAAAATGAAGTGAAAAAAATAGATAATGAAAATTCCCTGCTCTCCGGTTGCTCTCCGATTTATGCTAATGACCTTTGCTCTCCAATTGCTCTCCAATTGTTCTCCTATTGTTCTCCGATCCTCATGATCCTCACGATCCTTACAAAAAAGGGGGTTAATTCGGTGCGCACTCTACTACTCTCAGACGAGTGCTCGCATTCTCGCAGATTCAACTATTTGCTAGGAACGATATGTCATGGATGCCTTGAGCCATCGGTAGTCCGAAACAGCAACAGTTTCCCTGAAAATACCTCATTTTGAATTGACATCAATTTTTTAACTTTTCGCATCAAAAATAGTCAAAAGTCCAATATTCATTACCGGACGCCAAAGGGTTAAGTTTCACTATTGACAGCTCTTTATTACCAACACTCAACCTTATCTCGACATATCGTTCAAGTCACGATTATTGTTTGTTCTTATTTTTATTGGCAATGTTTACATCCTCCGGAGAAAACTATAAACAGAGTCCATTATCTTCTTTTTTTGTACCGCGCATGTCCCACAAAGCATTGCGCAAGACTTTCGTGACGTAAAAGCTTCAGAGGGCTATTCTTTGGGTTCTTTTTCACTTTTTACTCGTGCCCAGGCCTATGGCCGGCACGAGTCTTAAAATGCAACGCCGTCTGAGGGCGTCGGTAAATTTGAAAACGAGGCAATAACACCCAGCATTCTTTGTGACATTTTCATTTTTATTTTTATTTGTGGTTCCATGTCAGAAGTTGTACTTCGGAAAGCCCGAAGGCACTTTCGGAAATCCCGAAGATGTCACGAATTATTTTGATTGGTAGACCGAAATACAATCAGCCAATCAGATTGGATCATGACTGCATCAAAGCGAAAGCGACCAAAGCCGACCAAAGCCATGCTCCACGCCATGCAAGTCTTAATGCAATTCTGTCCGCCATTACACAGTTTTTGCAAACATGGATAATTTGGACCAAAAACTAACACTTTTTATTCGTTTGGGTGTTAGGAATAAGGGTAAGTTTTGTTTGAACAATTATATAATTACTCTTCGCGGCAGATCATTTGAATCGGCGGCTCCAACGCAACGCTTTGGAACGCTTTGCCAATGTCATTACCGTAGTTACTAAAAGGCGCAAATTATGACCTGCAATGATCTACATTAACCTACAAAAGGTACAATAAGCTACTATAAGTTGTTAGTTACTATAATCCAGAGACACTTCCATCCAGACAAGCATGAAAACGATGTAAAAACTGCCAATTAACTGCCATTAATTTTACTCACCAAAGAAGGCCGTATTTTCTTTGAGGCGTTCTCCCTCGTAACCATAATTTAATAATAAGCTGGAATTATTTGTTATAGTAACTACGAATACGAGATTCTGCTGAAAGTAATAAAATTTAATGGAAAAAAGCGTATATTCCGAAGTTCGTGATTTGTGATGTCTGTACGCGTGACGCCTAGTTGTTTTGATGTAAGGCAGAGGAAACCCGTCATCTGAACAAATCACGAACGTGGTAGTACACGTTTTTTTTCCATTAAATTTTATCACTTTCAGCACAATCTCGTTTTTTTTTAACAATAACAAATAATTCGAAAACTTTTCTTTTTATAGATGTTTTTTAACTAGCATGGAATTTTACATATAATTATTTTTCTGTATTATTAGAACTGTTTATTATAAATTTATAAACACGGCGGGCACAAACGACCTAAAAAGCGCTCATGATTAAATTTCTGTTTTGCATCAAATATCATTCCCCTTCTTCTAAGGAGTCTAAAATTAATTTGGTTGATGAAAACTTGAGTTATGGCGATTTTAACCTCCGAAATCGTTCCCGCGAAAATTTCGCGGGAAAATTTTTAATTAAAACCTTTGGAAAAACATATCGCTTGGTAAATTTTTTTCATTTTAAAACATTTCTTTCTAACTTTAATGCGATGGAGATGATATAAGAACGCCGGAAAATCGTATCGTTTTAGAATTTTGATTTTTGCACCTAGGGGGCTATAAATTGAGGTTGAAAAAGTGAGTAAATCACTGCTACGTAATTATGACGTCACAAATATATTTAAAGATATGTTATTCAGCCCCTATCTGGGATATCGATGATTTTATAAGCTATACTTACTGAAAATCAACTATTGAGTGAGATGATATTAGAATTTTAGTACTTGATAATAAATAATAATATTTTTTATTTTTTTGTGACGTCATATTAGATGACGTCATCAAAATCATAAAATCCCTCATATCTCCAGTTCCAGTTACCAAAAATTGATGCAAATTTCGATAACGTGTTTTACATCTCACAGGTTCATAAAATACATCCTTAAATGGTATCTAGCGCTAAAATTGATTTTTTTCGACTTCTGTAACATTTTATTATGACGTCACAATGACGTTAAAATATTTCAATAATTTATCAAAACTTTTTGCTACCTCCATATTACCATCACTGAAAATTTCAGAACACCAAGATAATAATTTATCAAAATATTCGTAATTAATGGCAAATTGTCACACTTTAAAGTGCTGTTTTTGGGGCCGTTTGTGCCCGGCGTGAAATTGTATATATGTTTATCAATTTTATAGTTCTTTGTTCTTTTCATTATTGTTAAGCTTGCTCAATTCGTCTGTATTAATTATTATTATTATTTTTTTTTTTTAGATATTGACATCCCTTCTGGTTGTGAGGGAACAGCAACGGCTGTGAAAAACGATCAGACCAGCATAGTAAATATGGTCAAAATCCCTTCTAGTGTTCATGAAGGAACAGCAACGGCTGTGAAATACGAATCATACTTATCGCAGTATTATGAGCAAAATGATTATGATCAAAAGCCTACAAATACAACTTATCAGAATTGTAAACAACATGTTTGTTGTTTAAATTCTACTTGACTTAACAAAGGAAACAGTGTTCTTGCTCATACCAGATATCCTATGGCAAGCATAATGATCTTTGGTATTGTTTCTATTCTAATGATTGTTATGTTGTACTATGCACAGAAACTTTATTTAAATATTACACAAAACATTGACAAGAATAAAGAGTTTATTATGAAATATCAAATGACTTGTTTTTTCCATTGCAGTTTATATCCAATATCTTATGCCCACATAATTAAAATCTATAAGATTTATCAGATTTGTGTGTTCACCTTATTCAATATTACAAAGTTATCTGAAATTGTCAGTCTATTTGACATGTTGCATTTGTTTTGCTATTTGTTATAATGTTCTAGAGGCTCCTTATGTAGCCAAGATCATGCTGGGGAAGTGGATTTTTTATGCACTAGGACTGGTATATCCACAAACTGATAAAACAATGATAAGTGGGAATTGGGTTTGAGAATTTAACTTAGCAAAACTATCCAGGATTATAGGTCATGGGAAATGGGATTAGGACTTCCCCACCGGCACCCCCATCTGCCCATGATAGATTATTTTCATTAATGATAAATTATTGAGCAAGTCATTTTTGATAATGATATAGTGCTATTTGATATATTGTTCTTGAACATGGCCTGACAAAATATCCCATGGATATTCCAGTCATCTTGCAATATTTGCTGGGTATCTAACAGTAAAATGTGTACATCTACTATGCAGTGATCGAAGTTTTCGTTTGTTTGTTTCTTGTATTTCCTAAGTATTTTCTTCCTTGTTTAAAGCAACAAGAATACTACCAGTATGCCTTTCATGGAAAGGGGGTGTTACTATCATCCCAAAATGGCCTATCAGTATGGGTGGGTGGGTATAGGGTGTACACCCTATCTCAGAACAATTACCTAAGAAATATACACAGTTCTATTCAGGACTTAAAAGAACCAGTTTTTAGCAATCAAAGTCCAAACGAAAGTCCAGTCCAGGTTTAAGCACATGCCACTCTAGGTCAACAATCTAAGACCTACGCCACATAACACTTCAGGGCACGAGTCCACCCTGCCAACAGGGTCTAGTTTGACTTAAAAATGCTTTAAACAATGTCTTGTCTGGTTTTTCTTGAATAATTTTTGTTCTCATTGTTCTCCCAGCGATATCGTCCACATCAAAACTAACAACAAAATTTGGATTGCAATCGTCCATTTTTCATTCACTAAGACAAATATTCAAAGCTACACCTGACTCGTCCCCAGTCGTTTTCTCTCTCTCGCTCGCGCAAGGCATTTTGCGAGACACTAGAAAATGGGCGCGGTAGACGACTGGGGACGAGTCAGAAGCTACATCATGCAATCTCGCATAGCAATATGTCACCACAAAATAGTACTAGCAATGTGATTGGTTAAAAGACCTTTCTATCGGGCGATTTGATTGGTTTATATGTTAAGAGCTTGATAACGTTATTATTCACGAGTTTTTTGGATCCTATCGCGAACGAGCGTGGCTCTGCACACAGTTTTATAGGACTTGGGTCCTAATATTTTGACGAGTGAAATAATATCTTATAACTTCACGGTAGATATCGTTTTTATTCACGGCTTTCTCACATGGATATCAACCATTTATGTGTAATATAAAATAGTAAATATATAATTCGTGAGCTATTAAAAATTTAAACGAGATTTTAAAAAATTGAAAAATTAAAGGAGTTGCAGTTTTGAACAGGCTGTTATTTTTAGCTTCATTTATCTATCATTTTTTTAAATAAAAGTAAAAATCTTAATTAAGTTAAGCTAGACAATTCTGACAATACAACATACTGTTTTATCACAATACAATTTGTCACTCGGCTTTCGATAGATTTTTTAATATCGCCGATCACACATACAACTTTTATAATTAGCAATCTTCTGTCAAAACCGTAATGCCGAATCCACAGAAAATACGATATTCTTAAACACTGACCCTGTAACTGGATTTCCAAAGAAAATTTACTATTGACATTGGATGATAATTGAAAATTTCAAATTAACGAAATGTTTAAAATTTCTAAGAAGGAAAACAAACAAACAGTAGGCTTAGAAAGACGTCGGGTTTTTTTTCTGTAAACAAAACCATTGACATTTTACGATAGCCATTCACAAGTTGTCATGGTTTTGAAGAGAGTTTTGCTGAATACGGTATAAAAAAGACTGAATTATCAGCAAAGAACTGAAGACTTTCAAACTGTAAAAAGAATTTAAGGTGAGGAGTTTTTTTTGGAATATTATGTATGACAGGCAGGATATCTATCAAGCAGGTGCGAGAAAAGTACACATAATCCACAGTGAAAATTTATTCGACTAATGTTCATGAACAACGCAGCCGGCAAACGATGAAACGTATTCTTTCCGTTTTTTTCTATGTTTTTCTATTTTTTTAAGTAGCAACTTAAGTACTGTATATTATAAACTATCAGTTTATATGACAAGTAAGCTATTGATGAACCTGGAGTACTTAAAAGATGAAGCCGTTATAGAATTATAGTACTTGAGAAAAAGAGCTTTTTGGAGCTGCACAAGACTACTGACAAGTTTCAAAGTTCTCTTCATTGAATTATCGATGATAAAAGAAACTTTCTAAGCAAGTAAGTTAGCAAAAGATATGTTGTAAAAGCTTTTTGTGTGTGTACAATAACAACAGTTCAATTTAGGCCATGAGCACTTCTCCAGCTTTGGAATTGAGATATTTTGGTGAACGATTCCAATTGTTCACTAGAAGTTTTGATAGTTTATTAGTTCGATCTTTCTAGATTATAGAGCAGAAGAAGTCGCGTTTATTTTAAAGAAACGACCTTTTTATAGGGTTACAACAGTTAAGTGAAAAATTGTGTTGTGACGAAGAAAATTTAACTGGATTGCACCTTGTAAAATGTTAGGATGCTCAAATTGCAAACAGTACTTTTTTTTAGAGGCAAATCAGTTTCAATAAACCAAGATACCATTCAGATAAAAGCGTTAAAAAGTATAATACCCAGATGCAAATAAATCTCAATTCCGTTTCCCATTACGTAAATTGTCCCAAAAGGTAAAACTTAATGAACATAGACAAAGAAAATGTTACTAGGAAAATTGTTTCCGGATTTTTGCATCACAAATTATACAAATTAGTTTAGATTTTAATTGATAAAAATTGCTTATAAGAAATTTAAAACAACAACACTTTGCCTTAAGAATTTCTAAGACGAAAAGCAATCCAAAAATAAGGAAAGAGGATAAAATTAATGAAGAAGTATGCTTTTTTAATAAACTGGAAACTCGGCCCACGCAAAACTGCTCAAATCTACTGCAATAACGAAATCTGAATCATGCATGATGTAAAAACAAAACCTCATCATATAAATAACATTGGTTTACAGGTAATTCTGCCACTGATATAGAAAAAAATATCATATTTGAACACATGTTAAAATTAGCCTGGGTTTTTTTTTTATTATTTTGCATAAAAAATAAATTTTAATAAACAGAAAAATATACGAGCGAGCGTGCGGAGACATGCATGGTCTTCACGCGCCCGTGATATTCTCTATATTTTCTTCTTCTTCAGCACTCATATAATTATGGTAATATGCATAATTTTGTTTGTTATTTTTTATATGTAATTTTACCAGCACCAAAAATTAGCGATAACAAGTCTGTGTTTGATTGTCGGCGTATCAAAGGAAACATTTGGAGCAAAGAAGCTGTCGCGTATTCATCGTCCCGGGGGTGAAAGACAACAATTGTCAAACAGTATTTTAATCATTAGAGTAAAAAAAAACGTTTGTTCTGATTAGCCCTGTAAATTGGTCTGAATTCATGTTGTAAAAGTTAAAACAAAAGAACAAAAGTTGCTCGAAATCGGAAAAGTTGCCCAAAAGTTGCCGAGCAACTTGTGGACAGCCCTAAAGCTGAACAATATACAGTAAAAAGGGTTGAAAAAGAAAAAAAAATAAGTATAATAAACAAAAACAAAAATAATAAACTAAAACATAATAAAGAAACTGAAAATAAACTGAATCATGTCCAAAACGTCATTAAAGTTTTTATCTCTTTTATACGATGGATTTATTACATTTGTTGCAATAATAATAGTATTGTTAAAACAAATTTCAAGAGGGAGAAGCACTTATATATAAAAAATTGGTCAACAATGTTGAAAGAGTTTAAAAGCGTTTAAGCATTGCCATATTCAACAAAATCGAACGGATGTTGAAGCCCGGTGTTGAAGCAAATTTTGAAACTGTTTGCCCGGGCCTTTATACCTAAATATTTGGTTGGTTTTCCATGTAAAAGACGTAAAAAGATAAAAATTGTATCATCTCAAAATAATTTGTCAAATGAGCATGTTTATTTCTAAAGCGATTTAGTTTGAGTAACATTATGGTTTTGACGCCTGGACATTTGTCCGCCATATTTGCTCACATGTATCTATACTGTGATAAAAGCACACTGGGAGCTGTAGAGCAAGAAACTCCAAAAGTTTTTTTACGACTTATTTCTTGCTCTACAGTTTCCCGCGTGTTTATATCACAGTTTATAAACCCGTGCGACTTAATACATGATGCCAGATGCAGAAAATATGGAAAAAGCATGAAAGTAAGAAGGGAAATGATACCCTTTTTGCCTTCAATATATTGTTTATTTGTATGTGTACTGTGCTGCTTAATTAAGTTGACCTAGAGCTCATATTCAGAAGTAATTAATATCCCGCTTAATATGTGTGGTTCAAACATGTACAATTACTGTAGTCGTTTGTCAAACAAAACTCCTGGCAACAGAAAATCACAAGAAAAAATGCTCAAATGTTTTCCTTTAACTCGTTATATTTTTTGTTTTTGTTTACAAGTATTTATGTTGAGTCTCATATTAGTTAATTCAAGATTTAGTGTACGCCAATTTATAAGTAATGATTTGAAGAGTAATTTAAGTTTTGTTTTACTACGTACTGAAGTAAACTTTCATTGAACGCATCGTTTTTGTTATCTCTAGTGTGTAATGCGATTGTCTGAAATTTTATGTGCAAAATAATATATTATAGCATCAGTGTTTTATGATAAATGTAGAACATAGTACATATAGTGTATAGCATAATAATCATTTAATTATTATTATTATTATTATTATTATTATTATTATTATGTATTACTGATATAACGCGCGCTCGGATTGGCTAACAATTTTTATTTACACTCGACTGCAGAAAAGTTCAAGTACACATACATCTATTTCAAAAAAGGTTGTCATCGCCAAAGGCGAAAAGCGATAAGTACAGTCATTCATACAAGTACAGTCATTCATCAATTAGACAACTGACAAACTCATACGCCCATGTGGTTATACACTCATGAGAGAAAATATAAAGAACAATTGACAAACGTAAAGGCCGATTTAGACTGTACGATTTTCGCCTACAACCTGCTTACAACTTGACTTTCCTCTGATTTACACATGCACATCTTTTCGCACACACACGTTAAAGTCTCGTACAATTTCGAGTTAAGCCAGCCTTGCATCTTTCTTAAAATAATCTTTATATGAACATTGGGAAAGCACTGGCTTCTTGCTCATTGGGCAGAATGAGTGGACATTGAAAACTGTTAATCTAATTACTGATGCCGCCGACACGGTCATTAGCGCGCGAAGTTCAAATCTGAAGCGTGAAATCACAAAGAAAATGGCCAAAATGCCTTCAATACTGGTTACTTAATCGATTGTAACTCATAAAGTATAAATAAATCTTGATTTGTTCATTCGGCTTATGGAAGTCAAAACGTTGTCTTAAACAATGATGTATTTTGCTTTTAAATCCATTAACTGGAAGTTGTGGCTTTTTTTAGGCAAATGTTGGGTAAATTTTAGACATTTTTGTATGTAAAAGCTAGTTACAGCATCTTTGATCATCATTTTTTCGAAAAGAATCAAAGGAAACCCCACATGTTCAAACGGCTTCTTTCTAAGTTACTTCTAAATTCAGTAATGAGCTAAAGTGCGTTAAGTTTGTCTTTGAGAAAGTTGTGATAAATTATGCACAGCAACTCGAAGCTCGACATAGAACTATTATTAGTGGTCACAGAACGGAACTGTGAAAAGTACTATTGCGTTTTCAAATTAAAAAAAAACGTTCGAAAGCTGTTAAATGGCGTCATTTTCATGGGAATGTCCTTTTGGTTTTCAACCAATCAGCGTGCGAGAAATTTTATAGTTGTGGAAACACAGAATGACGTAAAGGTAAATATACAATGACGTGCAAACCGAAAATTGTCCAAAATTGACTTTTGACCGGGTGTTTCTTACAAGTAACGATTGACAAATTATATTCGGAGAAATAAAATTTATCTTCGAGATATCGACACAAGGAGATACATTTCAAAATCTCCAGGCTTAAAGCGTCGTTTACACGAGCAATTTTTGCTTGACAAGTATCCTTGACAATTTTCATTGCTCGTGTAGACGATCGGCAAGTTTTTCTTGACAATTTTAAATTGGCAAGGTTCCCTTGCTCGTGTAGATGATGAACAAGTTTTCCTTGACATGTTTAGGTTGTGCCAGCAATGCCTTGCAATCAGCGGAGTACTAACAAAATATTGGTTCCAGTCCCTTTTCGAGTAAAAAACAAAATGGCGTTTACTCATTCTCGTACCCAGACCTTACTCAGCTTTCTAACGAAAGGTCGTAGGCTCTGGGAGACCTGATAATATCAAGTGATCTGATTGGCTGAGTGGTATAACAATAGCAATGATCTAACTAGGCATATCCAAAGGTAGCCCAAGCTCAATATTTATATAAGAAAATATAAGGCGACTTTTGAAACCTTCGATGTTTTTCAACTAAATGTTAAAACAATTCAATAAAAACTTTTAGTGTCGTTTTCAGTTATTATTTAATTAAGTGTCTGTGAAGATTTCAAGCGATTTGGGTTAAAATTAAACAAGTTACGGCTATTTTTAAATTCGCCTAACTCACTGTGCCGGGAAGGCTGCAGCTTCGAAGAGCCTAAGACACGTGTCAACATTCTTTACAGGCTCATAAATCCTTTCTTTTTTAAGTTTATAGAATTCTGATCCAAGAATGTTATTCTACGGTAATATTTCCTTATCCATCCCTAATTTTACCGCCAAATGCACTTCTTTAACCATTAAAATCAATTCATAAAACATAAATAGTTTGCACGTGCACATTCAAGCGTGCCAAGGCTCGTACAGAAATATGATGATTTATGAATATTAATTAAGTTCGTTCATTCTCGTGCCCAAACAACTCGGTCGAATTAAAGATGGCGCATGCGCTCTGTTGACGCTGTCACAACAATTCTGGCTTCCGGTTTTAGGGTTCCCCAGAGCCTACGATCTGCCAAAAAGCTGAGTAGGGTCTGGGTACGAGAATGGGCGTTTACTTTGACTGATCGAGCGAAAAGACTGGGAACTAATCTCATTAATATTCCTTGCCACATTTTCCTTGTTGCCCGTCTACACGAGCAAATTCAAGGACAAATTGTCAAGGAAAAATTGCTCGTGTAAACGCCGCTTTAGTCGGTTCCCATATACACTTAAGCGGCGTTTACACGAGCAATTTTTCCTTGACAAGTTTTCCTTGACAAGGAAAAATTGCTCGTGTAGATGGAGTAAAATGAACAATTTTTCCTTGACAAGGAAAAACTAGCATGTTGGCTTTTCCTTGACAAGGAAAAATTGTCAAGGATGAAATTTGCTCGTGTAGACGGACAACAAGGAAAATGTGGCAAGGAATATTAATGAGATTAGTTCCCAGTCTTTTCGCACGATCAGTCAAAGTAAACGCCATTTTGTTTTTTACTCGACAAGGGACTGGAACCAATATTTTGTTAGTACTCCGCTGATTGCAAGGCATTGCGGGCACAACCTAAACTTGTCAAGGAAAACTTGTTCATCCTCTACACGAGCAAGGAAACCTTGTCAATTTAAAATTGTCAAGAAAAACTTGCTGATCGTCTACACGAGCAATGAAAATTGTCAAGGATACTTGTCAAGGAAAAATTGCTCGTGTAAACGACGCTTTACTTGCAAGAAAGTTGACATACGAAAAAAGAACATTTGTATTTAGTTTTTGTTAGAAATAAATTAAAAGTGCAAAAGAAAGAGTTCAGCTTCAGTGATCATCTTTTGTACTTTTAATTTATTTCTAACCCACTAATTACTAATAAATATATGTTCTTTTTTCGTATGTCAACGTTTTTGAAAGTAGGTGTATTAGTCTATTTATTATATAACAATGGCAACATACAGTGTTTTAAATCAAGAATGATTATTTCAAAAAACGTAGACACATGTGATAAAGAGAAATATCAACACTGGACACATGTGTGATCCGAAATTTATCAGTGTGCGAAATATCTATAACATACTGTATACGTACGTATGTTATATAATAAACCAATTTCATCTTATTTCATCTATCATAAGTCATAACTTGAGTATTCTGTTTGTTCTAGACGCCTATTAAAATGACTGGTCTTCAAACCAAGCTGTGCTACATTCTTCTCTTCGTTATATACTTTACCCACAATGCTTCAGCAATATCATCCCTTGTTTACGTCTACAAACCTAACCACAAACTCAATGGTCACGTGATAAAACGTCTAAAGTCCCAGAGTACAATGCAATGTGCGCACCGTTGTTTAGCAGATCCTATTTGTGGAGGATATAATTACAAAACCTTGGATCCGAGCCAGGGGGCCTGTGAACTAGTCGGCGGTTTGAAGATGAAGAAAGAAGAGTTTCTATTGGTTGACGTGGAGGGATGGGCCTGTGGTAAAATGACCTGTCAAGGTATTTGTTTTGCATTTGTTGATAACTTACTGTGGATGCATCCATTTAATGAGATATTTAAATAACTAATAGTCAGTCGTTTTTGCAGTGCCAGATTAACAATAAATGCATTGATTTAATCAGTTATTTGAGTAACCACTACCCAGTCGTTGAATTAGCAGCGAAGCTAATCATTTTATAAACAAGACAAGGGTTTTCAACCTGAAAGGTTTATTTCGTCCAGACATGTTTCGGCGCACTTACGCCCATCATCTGTGTTTAATTATAAACTAATTATCTATCATACCCAGTCGTTTTTGAAGTGAATAACTGTGAATGAATGGATTTATTCAGTTATTTAAGTAAACACCACTCATTCGTTTTTGAAGTGAGTGACTGTGTATGCATAGATTTATTCAATTATTTGCATACCCATGTTTAGTCTTATTTTGCAGTCAATAACTGTACATGTGGATGCAGAAATTTACTTAGTTTTTTTTGACAATAATTTGCTACGTCGGTGGGTAAGCAACAAATAACGACCATGCATGGTAACGATGGTGATAAAAATAATGATGGCTGTGAAATTAGTTGTTGTTATACTCGCTATTAAGTATAATTTTGTTTTGTATTGCAGACAGAAGTTTTGTGTTTACTCATCTTCATGCATTTGGCCGAGAGGGACCGGTATCTACTGATGGATACAAAGGAACATCATTAGACGGACAAGTCAAAGTGGACAAAGGCATACAACAATGGACAGTACCACAAACAGGAAATTACGTCATTGAAGCACTGGGCGCTTCCGGCGGAAACGGAACAAATGGTACACTACCACGAGCGTGGAGAATAGGTGGCCTGGGTGCTAGAATCAAAGGAGTTCTCTTTTTAAACCGAGGACAGACATTAAAGATTTTAGTCGGACAAAAAGGACAACCAGCCATGGACCAAAACCCAAACCCAGGGAATGGGGGTGGGGGTAGCTTTGTCACCCTATTAGACAACACACCGCTGATAGTAGCAGGAGGAGGGGGTGGTGGAAGCTCACCGTCTGATGGATGGTTAGACGGTGATCATGGTCAAGCAACAATCAACGGTTCTGTATCAGGAGGTGTTAATGGTAATGGAGGTACGTTTTCAACGTCGTCTGGAATTGTCTTAGGCTGTGGTGCAGGAAGTGGCTTTAATACCGATGGGCAAGGCTCCGGGTTTTTAAATACTGGCGGTACAAGCTACATAAAAGGAGGAGAAGGAGGTCGCAATCAAGCATCAGTTAAAGGCAATGGAGGATTCGGCGGTGGGGGGTCCTCTAGGTCTGACCCTGGGGGAGGGGGAGGGTATTCTGGTGGTGGTGTTAAAAAGACTGCTTCGTTTCTACAAGCTGGAGGGGGTGGTTCGTACAATGGAGGTACAGCCCAAGAAAACCAGTCAGGTGTTAACAAGGGTAATGGACAAGTCGTTATATCTACACTGATATGATGGCAACAAGTGGTTTAATAACATCGTTGACCTTTCTTTAAACAAATAAACTATTATGAACGAACGATCTTCTAAGAAAACAATTCGAGCAAATAATAGCACATCAACACAGTAGTAAAGTCTACGTCGATGTTTTTGAGGAAACACTTGGTGCCTTATAACAGAATTATCTGCTTATGAAATGCTACGAGCTATACTTCCGATTTGAAGCTGGAACACTTGTAACAGAACTATAATTCTACGACTTTCCAATGAGCTTTTGCGTCGATGTTTTTGAGTACATATTCACAAACAAGACCTAATAACATAAACTAGCAGTTAAACTACTATAGTATTGGGTGCTCAGTGTTTACTAGTATTACATGGTAATAGATACAAAGGTAAAATTGGCCAAGGAAATTCAAGTTAAGAGTAATGAAAATCAGCTAGACGATTTTGTATCGTCACTGTTATGATTTCTTTTATAGATTGATCATGAATTATTAATGAATGGAAACTAGCGAGTAAACTAGTTCTAGTATAGGCTGCGTCGGTGTTTGATATAAACGATGATCATTATTCGTTGAAGTCCCGAATTTTTTTCGGGCTTCTATAATTGCAATTGCATAAATTGCTTATTTCTCCGCGACGATCATAATCATACACACATCTAAATTATTCTCGTACAAGACCAATCTCAACAAAAACCCAATTTTTGCTGAGACGGGTCTGGGTGCGAACTTTTAAGACAGACCGTTTTGATTTTAGTCCATTTTCGTACCCAGATCCTACTCCGCTATCTAACGAAAGGTCGTAGTATAGGCTCTGGGAAACCCTATAATTTCAAGGGATCTGATTGGCTGAGTGGTATAACAATAGCAATGGTTTAACAAGGTATATCCAAAAAAGTTAGGCATGGATAAGGAAATATTACCGTAGAATAACATTCTTGGATCAGAATTCTGTAAATTTAAAAAAGAAAGGATTAATGAGCCTGTAAAGAATGTTTACACGTGTCTTAGGTTCTCCGAAGCTGCAACCTTCCGGCACAGTGAGTTAGGCGAATTTAAAAATAGCCTTAACTTTTTTAGTTCTAACTAAAATCGCTTGAAATCTTCACAAAAACTTAAATAATAACTGAAAATGACACTGACATTTTTCATCGAATTGTATTAATGTTTAGTTGAAAAACATCGAAGGTTCAAAAGTCACCTTATATTCTCTTATAAATAGTGAGCTTGGGCTATCTGTGGATATACCTAGTTAAACCATTGCTATTGTTATACTAGTCAGCCAATCAGATCACTTGAAACTATAGGGTTGCCCTGAGCCTACGACCTTTCGTTAGAAAGTTGAGAAGGGTCTGGGTACGAGAATGAAGTCATGACCTAGCCTGCGGCATGCTTATATTATAAGCAGAAATTAGATAGTTTCATATTACATGCTGTGAATGTCATGTGAATGGTGCTCACTGTATGCAGTTGGCACGATAAAAATAATAAAGTAATAATCATTATAGAATACCCCGTCACTTATTTACATAATAATAGAATTTATTGTGTTATTTGGTCGTTCTTAAAGAGTGCCGCTACTTGAATTTCTATAGTGACGGGGTATTCTATCAATGTACAAAGAAAAGCATTATCCACAATGGACTTCGGTCGTATAAAATTAATATATACGGCAAATAGCTAATTGAACAATCGTTGTCGTGATCTAAATGTAGATCATAGATCGTTGATTGTAGATCATCATAAAAGCGGAAACCAAAGTGGCGAATGGAATTTAAATGAATAGTATGCATGAGACTTGTCTTAAAAAGTACCATGCTGATTAATTCAACATGGAGACCGAGACTGTTTAGGCTGTATTGAAAGTGTTTTGTTTGATTAACTGCAATTCCCTATCCATCACTTCAGTGTCGGCTTCTATGATCTACAATCTACGATATGCTAGGAGGGGGGGGGGGGGGGGGGGGGGGGGCTGCTCTTAATAATCCATAATCCTGATTGAATTTCATAAATAATCGGTAATCCTAAATTGTAAATAATGATTTACCAAAAATAAATTACAAACGAGTAATCCTAAATCCTCAATTGGTCCTAAATGCTGCAAAAATAATCCATAATCCTTAAACTTTTGGGTCAATAATCCATATCCTTGCTCTAAAAACCCTAATAGTCCATAATCCTATTAAAACCCTAACAGGGCCTCTCTAGTGTTATATAATTGCGTTGGTATTTCAGCTAATGCTGAAGTAGTCAGAAAAACATGTAATAATAAGAAAAAGTGGTCAGAAAAACATGTAATAGTAAGAAAAAGTAGTCAGAAAAACATGTAATAGTAAGAAAAGTAGTCAGAAAAACATGTAATAGTAAGAAAAAGTGGTCAGAAAAACATGTAATAGTAAGAAAAAGTAGTCAGAAAAACATGTAATAGCAAGAAAAAGTAGTCAGAAAAACATGTAATAGTAAGAAAAAGTGGTCAGAAAAACATGTAATAGTAAGAAAAAGTAGTCAGAAAAACATGTAATAGTAAGAAAAAGTAGTCAGAAAAACATGTAATAGTAAGAAAAAGTGGTCAGAAAAACATGTAATAGCAAGAAAAAGTAGTCAGAAAAACATGTAATAGTAAGAAAAAGTAGTCAGAAAAACATGTAATAGCAAGAAAAAGTAGTCAGAAAAACATGTAATAGTAAGAAAAAGTGGTCAGAAAAACATGTAATAGTAAGAAAAGTAGTCAGAAAAACATGTAATAGCAAGAAAAAGTAGTCAGAAAAACATGTAATAGTAAGAAAAAGTAGTCAGAAAAACATGTAATAGCAAGAAAAAGTAGTCAGAAAAACATGTAATAGTAAGAAAAAGTAGTCAGAAAAACAAGTAATGTCAGTCCGCACAGTAACTAGATCACAGCCTGTCTTGTTATTTGTAAACTTAATGAATGACCGAAATGGACAAACAAAGATACCATGATAATAATAATGTATTTGTTGAGTAACAAAATTGCGGATTTACTTACACTTACAATGGAATAAAAGCCAATTAAAAATGCCTTTATACAATAAAGATATAGTGCGCTTTAAAGTGGAAAAAATAATCTATAAGCTAATCGATTTTTTACATCTAAAGCGTTCAGTGTTTATTGGAAATTCAGAATATTGGACTTAGCTAGTAAGGCGTACGTGTGTTTCTGTTAAAGATGAGTCAAAAAAATTGAAATACTTTTTAAAACAAATATTTCTATTATAATAATAATAAAAAAAAGAATTCAACGTATATAAGCCTATAAACAACTAGCCTGCACAATTTCTGGTTTTATCTCAGCGATCAAATATAACTCCCGGTATATACAGCGTTATCATGAGATTTGTATTCCTTAATGCGTCAGTTAGCGCGCCTTTTATTGAAATAAAGAAATTCGTGTACTTCCGAAAATCTCATTTACAAACTGACAGAAATATGACAATTATGAATGATATTTACCTCTTTGCTCAAAAACGTCGAATTGTTGACAAAAAGACTGTCATTAACAAACAAATTAAAACTAACTTAAAACGGGTCAGTAATTGAGAGATTATAGAGTGAATGAAAGGAACAAGATTATCACGCTTTCAGGAATACTCTACCAATTGTTGAAGAAGACTATTAGCTCTCTGTTAAGGTAAGCAGTTTGTGTTTAAGCCAGAAAACAGTTTACTGAAGAAGTCACTTAAAATGTTTATGTCAATAAGTTAACAAAGAAAAAAAAAGTTTTTTGTTTTGAGTTGTTTGAGAAAAACGTTTTCGTTTCGAAAGTACTCTAAAAATCGTTGCATTACTGAGGTGCAGAGATACAGTTATTTCAATAAACGTTTATTAAAAGACCAACAAGGATGATAATTTTACAAAATTACAGAATATTTTATAGATATAATGATGACTTTTTCTGGTTTTATTAAAATTTCGTGTGAAATGTTTGGACTGAAGAAAATACAGTTCGATCCCTGTATAGCAACAATTTTACTACCCCCAAAAAAGCTAAAAATCCTATCTTTGGAGTATTTTCAGTAAACTGAGATGGTATTTAGCGGTTTTAGGGTATCACTTGTATACCAAATCAGTACAAATAGCGAATGAAATAATAACAATTAATAATAATTAATAATAATAATAATTACTCTTTATCTAAGTATAAAAATGAAATGCAGCATTTCAAAAGAGGTTGTCGAAGGCTAGTAAACACCCCCATGTAAGGACTCACTAGGATTTTTTCAAGTTAGCCTGAGGTTCTTAAAAGCTGTTTGGTTTCTTTTAAAAACAGGTTTTTATTTTCTTAAGTCAAAAAATATCGTTAATTAATAAAGATATTGACTGATGAATAACTTGTCTATACGAAAAAATGAATTACCTTAAGTAAAAGTGCTTCACACTTTTTTATAGCCTTCTTACCTATTTTCATTCAAATTTCTAAATCAATTTTGAAATATAATTATAAACCTGATTCTTACATACGGGTGTTTACTGCTCTTTCAAAATATATCAAATCGTATTGTTTTTCTTTTCTTCAGTAAACTTGACTAACACGTGATTGAGATGATACTTGTTGTGCTTGCATTGTTGCTGCGATATCACGTGACATCCCAGACCATTAGCGGACTTTACAAGGTAACACAGGGAACCCGACATACAGGTAAACATACTTAAGCCTTTTTCATAGGCCTTTTTTCCTATACTGCAAAAACGGCTGAGTAGATACAACACAGTATAGTGCGTTAATCATGCATTCAGGATAACATTTATAGTGAGTAAACCCAACTCATTATTGAGTAAAAGTGAGGTTAAACTCAATATATTGAGTACATTGTACTCAATGGAACATTTACATTTAAGTTTACTCTCAATAATGAGTTGAATTTACTCACTATAAAGTGTTATCCTGAATGCCTGATTTACGCAATATACTGTGTTGTAACTACTCAGCTATTTTTTCAGTGTTATCACGATAAGTTTTCGGTCTTTTCATAGGTATCATGCAGCGTCAGCGGGTAAACGAAATTATGACATGCGCACACTTCTGTACCATGGATCCACGATGCAACTGGTTTAATTTCAAGCCACCAGACAAACGAGAGAATGGTTTATGTGAACTGATACGAAGATTCGATAGCAGAGAGCTAGTACAGTCATCACTTGCATGGGCATTTTATCAACTTATTGAACAACCTAGTGTTGTGCCTTCATCTCCAAGTAAGTACAACAAGCTGTTTGGAGCTCTTTATCGACCAGCCTCGGTATTATGTGATACATTCTTATGTGCTCACCAGCTGAGTTGATTTCCTTCCCCGAAAGGAATTATGGGTCACAATTTTTGGTTAGCAATTTTCGAGCATTTTCCGATAATGTAGACTTTTGTTGTTGATTGAAATATAATTCCACCATGAGTTTGACCAGCGTTTACAATTAATTTAAAGAAGGAAGATCAGAACTTATATTTCATAAATTCTCTTGGCAGAATTATGGGAAATTCTAATCAAAATACGATGTTGAATCCTCAATTCTGATTGGTTGACATTGTGTTTGTTCCGAAGGTCAACTCAGCTGACAGTACTAGTCCGAGTTATCACTCTATTTTTAGAGAAAATTAAGGCCAAAACATCAGAGAAGCACAATATTAAAGCTATCATTATTATATAATATTTTATAGGTTTTTCTGCAACATTTACCAATCTCGATGGAAGACTGTATACAGGTCCTGCCAGTACCAATGGCTATAAAGGAACTCCCCTGGATGGAAATGTTACGTTACAAAAAGGTATTCAGCTCTGGAATGTACCTTACACAGGATGGTACAGCATCGAGGCTTTTGGGGCATCGGGTGGTAATGGTACTAACTCAAGCATTGGCGCGGGATGGAGGCTAGGAGGACGAGGTGCAAGAATAAAAGGAAACTTTAAACTTAAAGCTGGCATCCAGCTTAAAATACTCGTTGGACAGAAAGGTGGTATTGTTAACCAGCTCCCACAACGACCAGGGGGTGGGGGTGGGGGGACGTTCGTCACTACATCAGAGAACACCATATTTGTGATTGCAGGAGGAGGGGGTGGTGGAGCGTCGATAGCTATACACTGTGATTGCAAACACGGAGATCCAGGCCAGTCTAATGAGAATGGTACGCGCCATGGCGGGTCGAGTGGTAATGGTGGAAAGAGATACGATAAAAATGACGGTTACACTCCGTCCAAATTAGAGGGGTCGGCTGGGGGAGGCTTTTACACAGATGGATCTTCAACGATGATGACAGGAGGTGGCAAAAGTTTCATTAGCGGGGGAGGAGGTGGGCAGAGTAGGACTGGAGCTGCGTCGGGTGGGTTTGGTGGCGGTGGAGCTGCTACATCCCACCCAGGGGGAGGGGGTGGGTATTCTGGTGGAGGCGTGGTTGGAGATGGTGCAAGTTTTGCTGTAGCTGGTGGAGGCGGGTCGTTTAACGCTGCAACTGAACAAGTGAATGAAAGTGAGGTAAATAGAGGCCATGGGAAAGTAGTGATTCAGTTGATTAAATAATAGAAGACCATCCCCCGAAATTAAGATGAAAAATTAAAATAAAAACTTAATTTTAAAAAAAAGGCTTAATTTTAAGAGGGAATTTCAAGACTGAGAGAAGCGTTGGGAGATGCACGATGCTTAGCGGAGTCTTAATATAAGCGGAGTCGTTAATATTACCAAGTGCTCTATTTAACGATTAGACCTCTCGCCCTCATGGACTAACGGTCATTATAATTCAGCAACAAATTTTCTTCCTCTCTCATTGGTCGAGGGGTGATCACGTGAAGTGATAGTGCCCGCCGCGGAGGGATACTATTAGCGCATAGTGCCCGCTGAGTACTTTTCGTCCGCTTCGGAAAATTTTGTTGTTGAATAATAAAAACAACAGAGCAATTAAAATATTGGGCTTAATGCTGTAATAGTTGTTGCCCTTGGAAACTAGATGTTCCTCAAAACAAATAGTCGCCGAAAGGTAGCATGGGTAGATCGAAATCACCAAAGCGGCGAATTATCCATAATTAGTTGATTGAGTGCGCGTGGTATTGCATTAGATACTGTGTGCATTTATCCGCGCTTCGGTGATTTCTACCCGTGCTACCTTTCGGTCTAGTTGCGTAGACTTGAAGCCTATTGACGACAATGTTTTTTTGAATTGACTGTATATACTGAGGCTCGGAGTGGCGCGCGTAGATAGCTATTTTAGATATATTTTAACTTGTATCCTGGTTATAATAAATTATGCGATGATGGATATCAATCGAGTTATTTTAGTGTATGCGAAATTATTTGATTAAAACGTCTTTGTTTATTTAGTTTTCTTTTCGGCGCGCTTTGACAAAAATCCTCTTGCACTAGCTCTGTTTCCAAAACAGTGAATAGATATGTCCTTATAATTCGTAAAACATAATTAGATTGAAAATTCAAACATGTCGAAGCTTGCACAGAAAATTACGGTGGCCCATAAATGTCACGGCATACTTTAATACTTACGGCAAATCTTTTATTATTCACGGCAAATCTTTTATTATTCACGGCAAATCTTTTATTGCTCATGGTATTTCATCTATTTAGTCATCTATGCATTTATTTATATATCTATTTTTTTATTGTTTACTTTATATTTTTCACACCACATTTATATCATTACCACAATTTTTTCATTTCCTTTTCATATATTCCGTCTAGCCATCCTTGTTTTTCGTGCTTCATTTCACCTTTTCGGTCATTTTTTCGCCATTCCTCTTCAACCCCCCCCCCCCCCCCCCCCTCTAGCCCCTTATTTCATGAGTGTCTGTTATTATATTAATTTCATTTTTCATTCTATTTTACCCATTTACCCATATATTTCTTCACCTATACCGTTTTTTCCATTATCATTTTTTCTACTTATCATTTTTGTTCTTGCCTGGCATTCTTTTATTATTTTTATTTTATTATTCATATCATTCTTTTTTATTTTTCCACCTTTCTTTCTTTCTTTCTCCCATTATTCTATATTCCACCATCCATGCCTAATTTCTTTCTTTTTCATTTTCCATTACTTCATTTATCTTTTATCCTGTCGTTTTAATTAATCGATTTATTACTATTGTACATTTACTGATTTAAACATTTTTCATAATCAACATTTTTTCTTAAATTACTCGTTATATTATATATTTAATTCCACATTTCTATTTTCCACTTTTTCATCCTTGTTCTTAATGTTTCAGTTATTCTGTCACATTTTTACGTTCCACACTCCCTACGCCCAGGTCAATGCTTATCAGTTCATCGCTTTTACAAATAATAATTGACATTATAGCGTTTCTTAGTTCTTGCGAATCAAACTCCACAATGTTTCATTGAATTCTATACTGCTTCAGCTTTCTTTTAGTGTGCTACTTAGACCCATGTTTATCATGTGTTGCGTTTTGAATATATGGAAAATTTCTTCATACCCGTATCCTCGAGCAGTGATCTCTCATCTACTTCATCCGCCATCTTGAATTTTACACAGGAATGCCGCAACTTCAGTTTTTTTTTTTTAATTTTTTTTTTTTATATATTCTTTTATTTACAAATAATACTTAAATACAGTTGTTGCTATTTACAATTAATTACAATTAATACAATTTTTTTACAATTCAGTCAATTAATAGAAATATTCTTAATAGTTATTTTGTTACAATAAATAGTTAAAAGCTACGTTATTAGTTAAATAGTCATATTGTTACAACAGATATAATAGATTAATTATAATAGATTGATATAACAAGAAAAAATAAATGTAATTGTTCATAGGAGAGCTAAAGCATCATTTATATTTTCCCATTTTTTGTTATGCGCGTTCATTTTAATCCTCGCTGTTGCTATTCGTTTTTCAATATTCTCAAAATATCTAACAAAATTCTTAAAAGATAGAAGCGAAGGTATGCCTTTATCTCTGAATTTATAAATGATTAATTTATACAACAATAAAATCATGTTTATTGAAGTATCGTCCACACTAAAATAATACTCTTTTTTGATAAATCAGGAATCACCACATTATACTCTTTTAGCCAGTTTTGAATTTTCAGGTACAGATTTCTCGAATCCGTACACTCTACAAATAAATGTTCAATCGTTTCGAGGTGGTACAACTTCAGTTTTGTTTTATTAAGTTTTGCCGTGAGTAACAAAAGTTTTGCCGTGAATAATAAAATATTTGTCGTGAATAATAAAAGATTTGCCGTGTATAATAAAAGATTTGCCGTGAATAATAAAATATTTGTCGTGAATAATAAAAGATTTGCCGTGTATAATAAAAGATTTGCCGTGAGTATATAATAAAGTTTTGCCGTGACAATACAATACAATACAATATACTTTATTTTACGAGGGAAAAAAACACGTATTAACACTATAAAGGTTATCTAACATACGGCCCTCTTGTGGGCCACTTGTGGGCCACCGTAGAAAATGGAGGACGATGGATACTAAGTTGGCGTCGATGCCAAAAAGTGCAAAGCGGCCAGTTACTAGGAGCATGCTCTCTGCTAACATGGTCGCAAAGATTCAGCTAGGGTATGCCAGAGCCTTCGACGTATCGTTATAATGCTGAGAAGGGTCTGGTTGCGAGAAGAGGCGAGCGAAACCCTGGGTATGAGTACGAGTCAGTTCTTCAGTCTCTTTTCCTTGGGCACTAGTCCCCATAGTCATATTCACCGCTCGGCTAACACAGGAAGCCCATCATTCAGACGGCTGCGAAGAAGGCAGGAGACAAATGTCTTCCGCCATATCGCATAAACCATGTAAATAAGACATCCAAATGTCAGTTGAGTTATAATTAGCTATAGATTTAAATAATGAAATGTTTCACCTGGTTGAAGGCTGGATTGTTTGCATCACAGCGCAGTGTTATCAATGAGACTTAAGTCAAAACATAAAAATCTATTAACATAAAAACTGCGATCCTGGCATTAGCAATCATGAGAAGCTTTGCAAATGTTGTTTGTGTGGACAAAATAAATTGTCGGTTTCTAACAACAAAAAGCGCGTAGTGAAAACACCATTTTATTCTTACCTATAGCAAGTTGAAGAAATCTCACGAAGTAAGGTAAGCGATTTATTGTAAAAATATGCTATAAAAATACTTAGATACTTGCTTACTTCGATAAAAATACTAAAATATAGATTTAGCAGTAAAGGAAATGCAAAAAATGGGTCAAATATTGGTAACTTTTCTCGTAGGTTGGAAAATGTTCTTTTTTAAATATACTTCAGAAACATTTTGTCTCAGCTTAAAAAAGCTGGCTTGAAGATATCTCACACAAAAAAATTTGTAAAATTTTGTTGCACTTTGCTGACTCTTTTGTAAATTTGATTCCTGGAAATATTACTAACTACTGCTCGAGATATTTCTACTTTAAGGTAAGTTTTGAAACATGAATAATATATAAATGAAAGTTACTGCAAATTTTAATAACGTTTTGGTACATTATTATTCAGTTATGTCTGTTTCTTCGAAAAAGCTCTTTGAGTGTTGTCCGGTATTATCCTGAAAGTCTTTCGAGAAAGCTTATTCCAAAAAATATTGAAAAAAGTTACTGGATGATAGAATTCAATAAAATATAAAATATATTTTTTTGGATTGAAAATTATACATTGAATCTAAAATTTGTGAGATTGTGAGATTGAAAATATCTTGTTTCGTAAGAGGAATTTATAAGGTAACTGCAAATACATTTAATTCAAACTTAATATTTAACAAACTCATTAGATATTATAAAGCATAAATTTGCTAATATTCAAATCACGCAATTAATTATATTCAGTATTAAAGTTTATATTAGCTGGAAGACGGAAAATCTTATAAATTTGTTGTTTCAAGTAATGAATAACAAAATCACTGAAAACGTCGTAACGGCGTAAATATGTTTACCTTGATGAAATATCTAGAACCTCAAAGGTAATGCTACATACTATTTTCAGCGACGATTTTTCGTAATATGCCTTTGCGTAAAAAATTGATGCCGTGAAACATGCCTCCGAACTGTGGATTTTCGGTTTCAACAACATAATGCGAGTTTTTAATTCTGCTTTACAAACTAGCAATGCGCAATGACGAAATTTTAGTTGATTCGTGTAACAACTTCATTGTCGGTGAAAAATCGTCATGTAACATCCCATTTATTGGAAATTATCCGTGAACTGAATAATATTTAAAACTAAAAACGTGTTTATCAAGACAAAAAGTACCCAATATTTGACTAAAATAGAAGCACTTCAGTTGCCAGTATTTGCTCTTGAGGTTTACATCCGATTTACGCTTTTGCAATATTTATTGATTATCGAGAGAAAGTTTTCATTGTTTATCATACGTAAGTCTTACTTACCCAACACCTACTCAAAACTGTAAAATATATACATAATATTGATTCCTAACATTGTGGAAAGAGTAGAAAAAAGTAGTTGCTAGATAAAATATCCCCCGACGGCATTATCAAATGTGTTTTTGCGAGCTTTTTTGTGTTTGTTTGATTACTATTTATCGTCTGTATGTTATCTCTGTTTCGTTTTTCCACTGTCACGCGCAGTTGGTTTCTTTTCTTTCAATAGTCTACCGGCCTTTTAATAGTCTGTAGTTCCGTTAGCTTGAAAGATTTTCAATAGCAAGACAATATCTTTTTAATTTTCTAGCTCGAAAAGCTCTGAAAGCCATGAATTAAGTCTCGAGATATTGGACTTTTCATTTTTTTCGACGTTTTTTACGTTTTACGTTTTTTACTTACTATCCAAAACTGTTAACTTTTACAGTGAGGACACTCGAACCGTCAACACTTTGAGTTTTTTTGCTTATTTTTAAACCAACATTTCTTGAATAAATAAATGAATAAATAGGATTTATTGTAGTGTATTTGAACTCAATGCTTCCTTAATTCAAGAAGTTTTGGTGCGGTAGAAGGTTCAGAAAATGATTATATGAAAAAAGTCAAGTGTTCACGGTTCAAGTATCCTCTCAGTATTTTTATTACAATCTATTTATAATTTTTGTATTGCTTTTTTGTTGTCATTTAAATTTTTCTCATTTGATTCTAAGTCAATTCTACAAAAATAAATAAAACCTCTCCCCTGCTAGTTTGCTTATTTATCATTTATATATGCCATCTGTTTTTTCCAAAGTTAGGATTTGTTTTTCTTTTCAGACCCGAGCCATGTCAAATATCTTTTTAATTTCCTGCAGCTAGTACTTTCCAGAAAACTATGTTGATTAAAAGTTAAAAAAAGATTTAACAACACCGACAATAACAACAGATAAAAATACGAAGAGGTTGTTTTCCAAACATTGCCCTCTATTCACTTCTAGAAAATATAAACATTCAAAAATTGTGATATCAATATTTTTAAAAGAACCAAAGGCTCTCATTCAACATCCTTGTATTCAATATTATTATAGCTTATTTCAGTTTTTAATTTTTTTATTTCAATTCCATTTTTCAAAAGAAACAAAGGTTTTTATTCAACACCCTTGTATTCAATATTATTACAGTTTATTTCAAAGTTTGAATTTGAATTTGATTTTTTTTAATAGTTTATCAAGCGAATATCACTCAGAACGCCATGTTTTCTCAGAGTTGCCACGCAGTGAGTCGTTGCTAAGTAACCTGATAAAATCGCACGAAAGAATTTACCGCTTTGACATTAATCTGCTCTGAAAAGTTTCCGGTAAGTCTTTCTTTTATTTATTAAGAAAACAAACACTATTTTCAAAGGTAAAACGCACCATCGTTTGGTTCAAAGGCTACCGAAGGAAAAGCCATGGCAATGCAGCTAAACACGAATAATCAAGGTGCTTTTAATCATATTGATCTCGTCAAGAAAATCGAGGCTATTTTTTTAGATACCAATTGTGTAGTGTTATAGTTAACAAAACCAGTTGATTGACACCTCAATTATCGCGGATGGTGGACAACCATTTTGTAAACTGACGTTGTATAATTCAATTAATATACATATATGCCTAACTTTAATAACCATTTTGATTGGTACAAGAATGAATATGATTGGGCGATGGTTATAGCTATCTAGCTTTTAATCGACTCCATAGTTTGCCTTTTCGGTTCAATGTTATAAGATCTTTCAAATATTAGTCATAGATCTTGTTTCCGGGACATCTGTATTAAATTGATAAAATCAAGCAGAATATATACCGAGCAGTATTGAAGAAATAGAAAACGAGACAGCGTGCTCTATCCATGCGAGCCAGGAGGAAGGCCAGTTCACACGGGCGATTTTTGCGGCCATTTGAGATGCGATTTTTACGGCGATTTTACGGCGATGTAAACGCGCGTGTGAACAACCGGCAATTTTACTGCAGCTTTTATAAACTTTTGCTACAAGTTTCTGCGAGTTTTTTGGAAGATATGATCATTTTTGATCCATACTGCAATTAGAATCGCATCTTCTTCATCTTTCCATGACGGAAAGTAGCTACACATTTCCTATTGGGGGACGCCTAGTTCTAATTTTCGCAGTTTTCTGAAATAAATCGCAGCTGAATCGCAGTGAAATTTGAACATGTTCAAAACACCTGCGATATTGCGGCGACGTGAATTTCCACTGCTGCCGAGTTTTCCATTTCTTTGAAAAATATTCAGTAGTTAAAATTAAACAAATCGACGCTCCGTGCACTGTTGTGTTTTAGAGAACGCTTTTCAGCCGATCAGAGTGCGCGATTTATATCAAATATTTTATAATGTATGCTGGAGGCATGGATCGAAGGTGATGCAGTATACAAACATTTCAGAAATCGTTGTTGCAGCTGAAGATAGACTGCAAAGGATGTCGGTAATGTCTTCAATTAATTCATTTTCCCGTAATAATAAATTTAGCTTTAACGACTCCAACGCTTTTCATGCAAAAACGTCACAAACTTAACACATACAACCACATGCGTAATCAAGATGTGTGCCTATCCCTGGAATATTTATATGGACCCCGGATCCCAGGGAAATTATCTTGATCTGGTCTATGATTTCGTTCCCAATGATGTAATTCCTGATCCTATACATCCATTGTCACGACCCTGCAATATTTGTAAAAGTGCAAAATGTCAGCCTGTAATATGGATCAGAAATAGCAGTAATATTACAAATGGGCATTTTTTCATAATTACTTGGAAAAACGCGTTGGATGGCACTAGCTTACCACTCGAACAAATTCCAGACAAATCTTAAAAATTTCAGTACTTGAATTAATATTTACTACAATTGCTCCTGCATTATGTATTTGATGCCTTTGTACTTGTACTAATATCAAGGTGCTCTTTCTATTTATGAGACTTATCTTTAGAAAGCTATTTGATTGTAGGCAGATCACATGACCTCTCGTGCATGTCGCCTATTCTAAGGAACTTTACTGTGCGACTCGCCGTACCGTAGTCACTTACAAAAACGTTTGATCATGATGATTTTTTTACATTATTTTGACATTTTTCCATCTCAATCGGACCAATTACAGACATCAAAGTTTCTAAAGTCTCCGCCTCTCGATACAAACTCCGCCTATCGATATAAACTTGTAGTTGATTGGTCCGATTGAGATGAAAAAATGTCCAAATAATGTCAGAAATTCATCAAAAGTTTTTGTAAGTGACTACGGTACGGCGAGTAGCACAGTAAAAAGCTTCAATGTGAACGCAAGTTTCCTATTTCATTTAGTCTTGGAAACTCGACGAATGAGAGAGATACCGGAGCTACTTGTCACATCTAAATATAGCAGCCGATAAGAAATCGACTTCCTCAGTTAATTCTTCAGAGGGGTGATTCAAAAAGGAAGTCGTTTACCTATTTTATTTGCTTTTTAAGGCAACTCCAGCCAAATTGTCAGTAATGTTTTTTAGTTCATTCGTATCAAACCTTTTTGTCTTTATTCTAACAGTGTATTCCAAATGTCTTTTTTTCAAATATTGCGCTCTAGTTAATCTATCGCTTTCCATGAAACTTCAAGAAAAAGATGATCATCTTTTAGTGTGTCAAGTCTGAAGAACTTTCTTCGAGCAGGAGTGACGTGACAAGATCGACTAGATTAAAACTAATTTTGAAATTAAGTCAATATACTCATAAATGTTTGTTTATTGTTATATTAAAAAATGGTAAATTACTTTTATACTTGTTGAAACAAGTATAAAACAAATTTCTACCATTTCTTAATAGAATTACACACATGTTCATATTTACTTTTAAGTTATTAGTTAGAACCAATACATAAAACTATATATTATTGTATTTTTTTGTTATAAGACAATCTGTTAATTCATGCAAGGTATAAATATAATTGTTGTTGTATTATCAAAGTTTCTCGTAGATTTCTATTAATATGTCCCACTATACTCTTAAAAGAATGTTACTAGTGTTTTTCATTTCTTTTAAACAGGCAGCCGCCAAACAATGAAACAAGCAGTCAGTCTGATACTATTAGGAGCCAGTCTCCGATGCATATTATCCGAGTCCCAATGCGAAGACGCGATGACAAGCCGATCTTCCAACGTAAAAATAACGAATGATGCCCGACTGTTTGGCTACGTCACGTCCACTCTGCGGTTATTCGACATTCTCGCATGCGCACACTCATGCTTAATAGCAACCAAGTGTGCGTCGATTAACTTTCAGAAAAAGACTGGGGAGAGCGGAATTTGTGAATTGAATAGTTACGAGTTTATTTATAAAATTACCAAGCCTCGACCCCATTTGGGCTGGACGTACGGATTTATGACAGGCAAAAGATATGGTAAGTTTTTTTTAATTAAATTGACTTTTTATGGACATGCATGCACGACCACCATAAGAGAACATTGCATATGACAATAAAAAGCTCACGGCTAAAGTAATAGATAAAATATATCATGGACAGTTAGATAGATAGATAGATGCTTTATTAAAATAAATTACATTGCAGCTAAAGCTGAATTGCGTAAATATAACATGTAGTAATTATGGAAAGTTCTTTAGGTACCATCAAATTGATCATACATTCTTTGTTTACGATAACCATGTTACGAACAGCTCAGTGGCGTGTGCGTGTCTTGCCCGGAACGTGATGATTCAAGAATTTTGACGTGGCTTGCCTTGCGAGTCCGTGCCGTGAGCTTTTCCATCGCCAGAAATTCCGAACCATTGTGGGTAGAGCTAATTATTATTTATTTCATAAGTACTGAGATTTATGTATAAAATTCCAGTGATGTAAAAATCGTTCCGTTTTAAGTCACAGCCAATCAGCGATGCGAACGATGAAATTTCACTATCGTTCGCGGCATCTGATTGGACGAACGATTTTTTTCACTAGTGAAAAGGTTTTGTGCGGGAATCTACCTCACTGGCGCGAAAACTTTCAACCGCCTTTGGTCAAAATGTTGGGAATGTTTGTTGACAGCGATTCGACTGAAAATGTTATTTTAACACAAGAAAACAAAGCTATTTCGAAAACATATATCCAATGTGATGTTGCTATAGAAAAACGTCTTGGAATTCAAGAAAGAAGCAAGAAAAGTTGACAAATTTCTAGCTGTAACCCAGTTTATTTATTACTTTCAAAGACGGGAAAGCTAAGACTATTCTCGCTCTGAAGTTAATTATTTGGTTTTGAGCGACATATGAAGAAAACAAGTGACATGAAGGACCTCCTATTTGAAAAGACAAGTCCTTCTTTCCAAACAGAAAGAGCTAAAGAAAAAAGGAAAAGAAAAAACTATAAATATAGTGAATCAGTCGGCAAAGTTCACACTAGAGGAATCTCGCTCAGCTACTGCCGAAGCGTTGTCAATGCAAGACTATTTAACCATTTAATAATGCTTTTTCTTAAAAAAGCATTGAAGATAAGTAAATTTGCCTTTTACAACGGTATTTTTCATGATTTTGTTGCTACTTTTCGTTGTTTAAAATTTTGAAAGAAAATTTTTTTAATCATTGAATCGTTTAACCATAGAACTCATTTCATGGTATATTTGATGCATGTTGTCATTAATGTTGAAAATAAATCTCAGTACTTATAAAATAAAAAAATTACATCATGGTTAGTTCGCTTGTACGATTTTATTCACTCGTTGTGTAGAATTACAAACTCACTCGCTCGCAGAGCCTCGCTCGTTCGTTTGAAATTCTTCACAACTCGTGAATAAAAATCGTACGCCTCACTAACCATGAAGTAATCTCTATTTATGTCATGTCAATAAAACAATTGTCATTAGTGCGCCATATGTAGTATAACCATCCATATTTGTTACAAAAATACAACTGAAGAATTTGTCACCTATGTGATTATCGCGATTCAAATACAATTAATTAATTAGGTTATAATTAAGCTCTATTGTGATGGCTGAAACAAAGAACGCACGTCAACAAAACATTGCCAATGTCTTGAAACCTGAATAATACCGAAACAAATTGTCTAAAACCGACATGAGTTTGTGGCCGATTCATTTGAAAATAGGGAGACCATATTAACATATGACCAATGAATCAAACCAGAGGGGGAAAACAGACAATAAACATATTGGCCCTTAGCTTGAGACCGTAATAATAGAGTAATTTTGAGCAAATCGGTCATTTGACAAAGGAATGAGGGCTGGAAACCATACAAAGTTATAAGTTGTAAAACCGAAACACATTTTAACGTTTTGGCGTTGTTTCTGTGTTTTTATTATAGCATGTAATTAGGTTAATCAACCTAGAGGGGGAAAAGTTGTTTTAATGACGCGGTTGCCGAGTTATCAAGGATAGGAAATTCTGGTTCCCTACATTCTCTGTTAACTTGAGAGCATAAGCCTGTCGATTTTTGTCGCGTTACTAATGCGCATGACCGTTCGGTTTTTCTGGCTATAAACATACGAAATCTGCTCTAATATACATTTTATGTTAAAGACTCACCTTCAGTTCTTTGTAAAAAATGGTCTCCATCAAGATGAATACAACCCTGTCCGTGTTACAGAAGTTCCATAATAAAAAAAATCGTTCAAAGATTGACTTCAAAACTAATAAAAAAGTAATAATTGTAAATCACGGCTGTTATCAGGGGTGGAAGGGAGGTCTTGATCACGAATCACGCTCCATGATTTTCGCGGGTCAATTCACGAATCACACCCTGTATTATGTATACACCTATTTCAATTAACGTTGTCCATCTGGAATGGTTGATCTGGGACCGATAGGAATTGTGGGAGCTCGTTAAACTGCAAATGCACTATTATAATCACGCTTGAATATTAATGTTTACTTCTGAAATACTGTTATCTGTAATTCAGCACCATTCAAGTGTGATTTAAACAATGTATTTGAAATTTAATGAACTCCCACAATTCCTATCGGTCTCAGATCAACCATTCTAGATGGACAACGTTAATTGAAATAGGTGTACACCCTTTCCGAGAAAGTGTGTCACCCGTGAAAGGCAAACAAGCTAGTGGCGCAAAGGATCATGGATCAATTCAGAAACTAAATGTGCATTCGGAAAGCTTTTCTTGTTGTTTGATAAGTCAAAATTGACATTTCTCAATAACATATTGAGAAGTGTAAAATTGTGGCCATGAAATCCCTGCGTTCTAATAAAGTATACATAGGTAATCCATCATCCCCTGCGCTACTAGCTTGTAGGCTCTTCACTTCACGGGTGACAAAGTTTCTCGGAAAGGGTGTATCACAATAAATCGGTGAGCGTAAATACAGGAAATACAAGTCAGACAAAATTGAATACCAAATTTCCGTGTTCTGCTTCAAAATTGTTCATCTCAAATTGTTTAATCTAAAAAGATTAATGTAAACAAAATGTCAGGTTTGTCCATTTTGACAATGCATTCGTCAATATTTATATACATGGAAACCTCTTAAGTGGATTTCATGTATGGCTAATTTAATCAACGGTGGATCAAATAAATTGTGTAAAGCAGCTTTTTCAGAATACTTTTAAAACAAAGTACCTAATAAATTATTATTTACAGAAAAATATATAAAATAATGTATAAGAAAAAAACTGTATTAGAGCATCGGAGTAGAACAATTTTGATATTCAAAGCTGATGTGCGCCTTCTCCTTGTGTGTGTGGCCTGGAATGACCGATAAATAGGATGTAGGTAATGCCATGAAATTTGTAACACCGTAAAACACCTTAACTAAACTTTACTGACGTTTCGAGTTTTAGCCCTTTGTCGGTGTAAAATGATTAAATAGGCTGTGTGACTTTGCATTGTTATTTGTTAATGCTAATGTTAATTCTGATATAAATGTTATTTTTTGTTGAGAAGTTTTTGATTTATTTTCCAGCCGTAAATGTAACTTTCGGTTGTCTAAATGGTTTTGGCGCCAAGGGACCTACAGACATATCAGGGTACCAAGGTACATTATTAGAAGACCTGGTACAGCTTCATAAAGGTATCCAAATGTGGACAGTACCAGTTAGGGGAACCTATACTATAATGGCCCTAGGTGCATCAGGAGGTAATGGAACAAATGGCACTAAATATTGGCGACTTGGGGGACTAGGTGCACAATTACAAGGGGAGTTCTACCTAATGGAAGGAACCGTATTGAAGATACTAGTAGGACAAAGTGGATTTTGTGCCCCTAATGGTTCACGAAGGCCTGCGGGAGGTGGTGGGGGTAGTTTTGTAACATTACACGACAATACACCGTTGATAATAGCTGGCGGAGGGGGAGGAGGTGCGGCACCTTGGGCAGGCTTTAATCCTGGACAAAATGCACCAATTACTGGCGATGGTTCCATTTTCGGGGGTACCAAAGGGACTGGAGGCAGACTCTATGATGATTACTATAAAACATATGATAGACGTTATGGAGCAGCTGCAGGAGGGGGGCTGTTGACTAATGGTGCATCCGGGAACTACACTACAGGAGGACAAGCGTTTATAAATGGAGGCGAGGGAGGGGTGGGTAAGGACTTTGCACAAGGAGGATTCGGGGGTGGTGGCGGTGCGAGTACGTATCCTGGGGCAGGGGGAGGATACTCAGGTGGTGGTGTTGCCAGGGCAACGCGGTATACAAAAGCTGGAGGGGGTGGATCGTTTAATGCTGGAACTAGAATACTAAACTCTACAGCTTTACGTCGAGGACCTGGGAAAGTTAGTATACAACTTGTTAAATCAGACATTGATATGATGTAACATGAAGAACAAGGTAGAAATACCACTTGTTGAATCAGGCATTGATATGATGTAACATTGATATATTTTTGTAACATACTTTGAATTACGTATACCGCGAAGGTGATCATTATTTTATCCATGGTACAAATTAATATATGCCATGAAAAACAAGGTAGAAATACAACTTGTTCAATCAGACATTAAAATGATGTAACATGAAGAACAAGTCAAGAACGAAATATGCCTGTTGAATCAGACATTAATATGATGTAACATGAAGAACAAGTCAAGAACGAAATATGCCTGTTGAATCAGACATTGATATGATGTAAAATGAAGGACAAGTCAGGGACAAAATATGCCTGTTGAATCAGACATTGATATGATGTAATACCATGATCACCTCGGATTCTTTTGTCTTCCGAGGGGTTAACAAACCCGAATTTTCCTCATGCATACAACATGAGGGAAATTTAGAACACAAAGAAATTCTTTGTCTTTTACTAAATTTCCCTCTATATTTAATTTATGCAAGGGAAATTTAGTAAAAGACAAAGGATTTCTTTGTCCTCTAAATTTCCCTCATGTTGTATGCATTAGGAAAATGTAGGAGACTATCCCTCAATGGTCCATCATTATAACGATCATCGAGACCATTCCTGGATCGCTTCGACCCAGTTGAAAATTCTTAAAATATAGGACCCTTTACTACACACAAGTCCATACTCTAACACTTGTGGGACTCATTAAGTAACTATGCGCATGCGTTGACTACATTGAAGTATAGTATGTCATGCGTGTTTATGCAAACAAAATATAATGAATGCATGGTGGTATAATTCGGCATTGTCTCATTTAACAAAAGCAACTATTTTAAAAGTATGCCGAAAATCAACAGCTTTGTAAAAGTTTATAATTTATGCTTCTATGAAAACTAACATGTATTTCCTAACAGTAGTTCTATATTCCTCGGTAATCATGGTATTACAAAGTAATACCATGGCACTCGGGAAATTAGTGATTAAATTTCCCCGAATACCTCGGGAAAATTTGTGAAAGTCCCGAGGGCGCACAAATTTTCCCTCGGTATTCGGGGAAATTTAATCACTAATTTCCCTCGAGCCATGGTATTACTTATAATAACATGAAGGACAAGTCGGGGACGAAATATGCCTGTTGAATCAGACATTAAAATGATGTAGTCATCGGAAAAAAATAACGTGATTTTGAACATTTGATATTTCCAAGTAGAAACCCGCTTTTAAAAACAAGAAAACATCCAGAGAAGCCTTTCACCGCACAATATAATTATATATACTCAGATGACTTATAACCGGCGACAAAATAATATACACCTAATTCAAAAAAGGTTGACGGGGTGAACGGCGATTGGCGATTGGTGATTGGCGATTGCGGGACTGTGGATAATACAAATTTCTTCTTATTCTATTCTAAATTACCCAAACATCGTTAAGCAATGACCTAAGATGGATGTCTCGAAGGTTTCGCTGAACGGTGGAGGTATTGTTTGGGTAATTTAGAAACGAATAAGAAGGAATTCATATTAACCATCGCCAATCACCAATCGCCAATCGCCGTTCGCCCCGTCAACCTTTTTTGAATTAGGTGTATATTATTCAAAGAGTTCTCGAGGCCAGCTTTACTGTCCGCTCGATTTTGAATGAGATTACAGCGATAACAATCAGAAACCTTGACAAATACGTGTTTTTTTGACGGATAGCCATGTATTACACATCAAAATGTCCGTAAAAGAATGGTGTTTTTGAAAGGATTTGTTTAATTTTGAATATAGCCCATACTTGTAACTTGACATGAGCATAGTCGCACAATCTCTCTTGTAAAAGTGATCAAACCGTTCGCTTTCAATTCCCAAAAGTACGTGTACTTTTTGAACGGAAAGTAGATCAAAATCATTTGATAAGGTCAATAAAAGATTGAGGTAGCTGTATCCACGGCTTCTCTTTTTACTTCTCTGCAAATATTTCGAGGAAAGATCGAAAAACCATGATTTTGAAGCCTTATTTCTACCAGTTTGACTAGGCGCATTGAAGCTTGAACGTATAGCGGGTCTATAGCTGATCAAATGTTAACACGTGTTTTCCGATGTACATGAAGAACAAACTAAGTCAGGGACGAAAATGACTTGTTGAATCAGACTTTGATATGATGTAACATGAAGGACAAGTCAAGGACGAAATATGCCTGTTGAATCACACATTGATATGATGTAACTATACATGAAGAATTACGACTTGTTGAATCAGACATTGATATGATGTCACATAAACGACAAGTCAAGGCCGGACGAAATGTGCCTGTTAGTGATTCAGACATTGATATGATGTAATTACATGAAGGACAAGTCAAGGACGAAAATGGCTTGTTGAATCAGACATTGATATGATGTAATTACATGAAGGACAAGTCAAGGACGAAAATGGCTTGTTGAATCAGACATTGACATGATGTAATTACATGAAGGACAAGTCAAGAACGAAAATGGCTTGTTGAATCATATATTTATAGTAATATGGCTTTTACATTGTAAAAAAAGAGTCCAGATATCACGGCACGAACTCTACGAGTACATATGTATGGTGACGTCACAAAGTAGGAATCACCGAAAATGTATTTCGCGTATTGTTGAAGGACCGAAGACGGACCGAATCAAAATTATTATACGAGTTATGACGTCAGATATCTATAACAACGTTTATTGCGCACTTATTTTATGACGTCATAAGAAGTATTACGATATTGCTATCAAGTCGTCAAGGTATTTCACATGACGTCACGAGACGTATTTACGTCATAACTTCTCAAGACGTATGCAGCTGGGTACTATCACAGTGAGGACCCTCGAGCCGTCAACACTTTGATCCTTTTTGTGTTTTTTTTTTAACCAACATCCCATGAGCGAATAGATTAGAAATAAGATTTATTATGAACACTTAGTGTATTTGAACTCACTGCTTCATTTTTAGAGGTTTTGAAGCAGTAGAAGGTTCAAGTAACATGAAAAACGTCAAGTGTTCGCGGTTCGAGTATCGTCACGGTAATGATATCTAGACAACTCTTGCTGTACATATGGCGTACAATATCTGATGTTTATATATATAAATTAAATAATTAAATATAGGGTAATAAATACAACCATAAAACAGAAGCTTGACGAAAGTATTTTATTTTAAAATATAGTAAATACAAATATAGCTTTTATTTTACAGTTTCATGTAGATATAATATATAATACTTCATATGTTACTACGCCCACAAATGGTCCACTAATATAGTATAGTACAACTGATACTAACATACAGCTGGACGTAGTGTAACATGAAGTGTTTACCAAGTATAAGTATTATCTAAATATAAAAATAAAGATTTGAACTTTTTTTCTCCCTGGAAGAAGGTACATCAATAGTTTGTTGAGGAATGTTGCATGAATTTTGTAATGCCATTTACAGCGCAACGCGTAAAAGTATGGCCACTGATAATGTATTCGCATACTTCTGTCTCGCACTCGATCCAATCAGCGTTGTAGGATTGTGTTATCTTGTCTCGGATCAAAACGCTTATTGGATCGATGGCGAGACAGAAGTATGCGAATACATTATCAGTGACCATACTTTTACGCGTTGCGCTGTAAATTATCTGAATATAAACAGTTATAAATGCAATTATTGATTGAACATCAAAATATCGCTAACTTGAACTACATACATACATACATACATTTTATTGGAGCTCCCCATAGGGTTTTTCAGGCCAATTTACAAGTGAAAATATAATATATTAATAGAAAAATCTAATTTACAATAATAGGAAATTTAATATTTGGAATCTAATGAAATTTAACAACTAATATTTATATATTATAATTAAAAACTGTCCTAAGTGATCCCAAGCCAACGTTCTAGCATCGATCCTCTTAAAGAGTTTCGAAAAGCTTTTATGGACTTAGAGTCTTTGAGGGAGTCTGGTAGGTCGTTCCATAACTTCGTACCTCAGTAGGAAAAACTCTGTTGTGCTGTTGCAGTTCTACATTTCGGAATTTGAAGAGTATTACAATTCCGTGTACCTATCAATAGACCTCTGCACGGTTCACGTCCACAATTTGACTAGAGCTCGCGCCTATGTAAGCAATTTGTAAAGAATGTATTACACGCTATCGAGGCTGAGGTTGTTCGACGATAACCGTGAAAAGATCTATAACCGTACTTCATAACCAGAAAACCAACGATTACACCGACAGCTTGTGTAGAAGACAACAGACAGACAGACAACAGTTGACCTGCATTTCAGTCTGTCTGTCTGTCTGTCTGTCTGTCTGTCTGTCTGTCTGTCTGTCTGTCTGTCTGTCTGTCTGTCTGTCTGTCTGTCTGTCTGTCTGTCTGTCTGTCTGTCTGTCTGTCTGTCTGTCTGTCTGTCTGTCTGTCTGTCTGTCTGTCTGTCTGTCTGTCTGTCTGTCTGTCTGTCTGTCTGTCTGTCTGTCTGTCTGTCTGTCTGTCTGTCTGTCTGTCTGTCTGTCTGTCTGTCTGTCTGTCTGTTAGACATGCAGCATAAAGACAGACAAACAAACACAAGTACACAGAGATATTCATACAAAACACAAATGATAAGCTGGCAAACTAAGTGGAAGAACAACAAGAAAGCTTATATTCATATATATTGATATAAATGGTGAAAAAAAGGCACTAAAAACGGCTGCGAGGGAGAGTGACAGACACACATTTATAAGTATAATGCTTATTTAACACGGTACTGAAAGGTGGTCATTCATGACATAATCGATATCTCAAAATTTATGATAAGTGGTTGACAGCCAGATAAACATACCGATTATTTACTGCGAGTTAGAATCCTTCAATACTAAATCTACATACATCTTATGCACATCTTTAGGAAGGTCGTAAATCCACTCATTCGTCTCCATCAAATCCAGCAACTCGTGCAGCAATAGACTTGCCTTTAACGTACTTAACGAACCAATCAGAATCAGTTTGGACTTGGCACGTGTCACAGCTACATTCACTCGTCTCCAGTCCTTGAGCAGATCTCCAACGGACGAATACTCGTTGCTACGTACGAGACTAGGATACAAGGCTTGTCCCTTCCTTGGTATTTATCCACAGTGTTGATCTCGAGGATATTGCGCGAGTCCCTAATCTTGGAGTACATGACCTATTGCCAAAACCATCTTCCAAAACGAATCAATATTGAAAATTGATTTTCCTGTCACCTCGTCAAAAAAGGTGAACTCGAAAGGATTATGACGATAAATATGGACTAATTCTTCTGAAATTACATTAACTGAGTAAAGAGTTGCCCTCGCTGTATTGATTTCCAATCCAAAAATGTGACCACTTTGATAGGGGATTCGGGACAATAACTGTTTCAAAATATCATCAGTTATTTTAACGTGACGTTTTAATGAGACTACTAGCTTTGTTTTTATTGGCTTGTCTACTAAAGGCTGGGAATACACAAGAAGATCTGCCGTAGACAGTTCAGGTGCCTGACATTCACCACTGTCATTAGATGAATGACTAGTATCTGGTGATACCAGTGGCCTGGTAATTGGGGTACTGCATGCGGGTTTTTCTGATTCTTTTTTCACTATGCCTTCATCAGATGACGAGGTTGTTTCTTCCATCAAATTCACTAATTCATATGAGGTTGAATACCTGCTGACATGTGATGAAGATCCTGTCATTTTCACAAGTAATTCATTTCGAACTCCGCGAAGCGATTGGAGCATTTGCGAGATTAACATCTGTATCGCACTTTTGCCATCTGTGTCCTTCAAACCACTCATAAAAGCTAACATAATTTGGCCACTCAGGGTGTGTAAAGGCAAATCTGGAAGTGAAATAAGAAATAAAATTTGTGATATTTTTCATTACAGTTCATGTGAAATTTCATTTGGCAACTATGAATTTGTTACATGAGGTCTTCTCGAGTGACAGATGTAGTCTGTCACTTTTTCTGTTTGCGAAAATTTCCATGCTCTGATAAGAGCCCTCCCCTGGGTGAGAACTGCCTCAGTAGCACGTAAGCACCCTCTCTTCCAACCCATTTTGGCATCAGTGTATAAAGAGGTATAGTACATTTAGATCGCTTCCATTTATTTTCATTTACATGTGTTTGCAGAATATAAATATGTTCTTAGCCAAGATCAAGTTACCCTTCATTAAGGTGTTTCCTAGTAGTTTCTCCATGACCAGACTTCTCATTTTCACTTATCAAATTCATGAATAATCAATGACCTATTAGTCCAATCGTGGTTGTCCATTGTGGTCACATGTACAGACCTTTAAATCCCAATAAAGGATTGATGTTTTATGCATCAGTTTCATTACCTTTGACAAAGATCTGATGAATAAAACATCAGATCTTTATCAAAGTTAATACATGTAGTGCTGATGGCACAAACACCAGCAAAGGTCTCATCGCATAGTCGACCTTTGCCGGTTTTTTGAAACCATCTCACTTTCCTAGCAGCCTCCTACTGTACCTTACAACAACATCTTTCAAATGTTGGATGTCAAGAGTGACAATGCGCATGATCATAATGTAATGATCACGTCATTACTAGAAATGTGGACTTTTCTTCAATAACTAATAGTAAATGACTTTTAAATGAATGTTGGGATTTGATAAGTCACATAAAATATTCGCGTCCATGGGCTTAAAAAGGCTCGCCTACGGCTCGACCTTTTAAATGCCCATAAAGGTCTCCCGCTCATATTTTATCTATTACTTATCGAATTGATTAACTTTCTGATCAAGATGTATTTTGTACCAAATACCAAGCATACATGGACGTTCTACTTGATGTCGATTTCATTTCAATTAGTATTGCTATGGCAACATAAAACAAAGATGACGGAATAGGTTGTTCTAAGATATCTCGTATTTTCGATAAGCTTCAGAAAAAGGGCTATATAGGTGTTAAACGTCACATTCATGCGCTATTAATCTGACCATAGTAAGGATGTTTGATTAGAGCGATTTCAAATAGATCGCAAAAACAATGTTTCTGCAAATAATTCTAAATCACTCTAATCAAACATTCTAATAAGTATCTGATTAACAGTCCTTAAATGTGACGTTTAACACCTATATAGTCATTTTTCTGAAGCTCATCGAAAATACAAGATATTTTAGAAAAACCTATTTCCGCCATCTTTGTTTTACGTTATTTTAAGTTGTCATAGCAACATCAATTGAGTTAAAACTCACATCAGTCAAACCTTCCATGTATGCTTTGTATCTGGTGCAAAATACATTTTGATCAGACCAGGGAAAGTTGATCAAATTATGTACTAAATGAAATTGGGAAGTGTGGTCATTGAGAAACTACTGGGAAACACCTTAAGCATCTTTCGCAGCTTTAACCAAAATATTCAATAAGCACCTACAAACAAGTAAAATTTATTGATGCACTTTTTATTTCATCCTTTCACTTTGATAATACAGAACTTGAGGTGAAAGTCAAATGTACTCAAATTACGGTTATTCTTTTGATTTTGCCGACAATGCAAATTTGATCATAAACCTTGATTTATTACACTTTTACTTTGTCTAAACAAAAATAGCCAAAATAAGGGGTGAAATGATCTTTTTAGAAATACCCTGTTTTTCATAAGGTCATATATCATAATTAAAATAAACAATCCCAAAAATACATAAAACTTTGGTGGACAACGGTTAATATATAGCATTACGATTCATAGGATCCGTAGGTTCTTAAATTTGGCAGAAAACCGAGATTCTTAAAGCCGGGGGCCGAATTGGAATCTGAGTCTAGGGAGAGCATGGCTGAATTATAAACTCAGGATAGGTTTTACTATACTATTCCCAGTTTTTAATGCTTCCTTACATCACTTACACTTAGTAAATAACGACCAAAATTTCCAACATGTCCAAGTGTTGAAGCTTAAGCTTAAGGAAATTCCGTAGTTTTGCATTGTGTACGCTCTACTACGCATGATTTTGACCAGCGAGAGCGCGCGCTTCAGCTCGCGCACGCTATGTTTTTATAACTAAAAGACCATAATTCGTACATTCAAAGTGCTATAGCGCCAAAACTAATACACCGACCTATCTTTTTTATGGTGCTAAATTAATGGTATCCAGGTTTGCAAACACATATCCGAGTTTGAATAAAAATGTATGTCCAGATTTCGAGATATTTCAAGAATTGTGGTAATATTGTGTCATCCAGGTGTTCGCGAACGATACGTTCGAGTATTGCATTATCGCTATTTTTTTAACAGGTCCACTTTACTATCCAGGTTTTGTGTGTGAATGAAGACTTGGGGTGCTAAGATGAAATTAAACCTAATATTTCAATACTAATATAAAAAAGTGCCATTTAATCGCCTTTTCTTCTCATTTTATACATCGAAATATTGCTCCCGTGCACCATCAAAATGAGTGACTTTGACGTGATCTAGTGCCAAAACAAACACGGTGACCCCCCTTTTTTTTCATTTTTGAAATGTCCTTGACTTAAAGTATAACTGTACAAAGTTTCAAGAAAAATCTATGTCAAAATCTATTACTACGGAATGGCCTTAAGCTTACTGAGATTTGAACCCGGACCTACCGCACTGAAATCCCCTCACTTCCCAACTGTACTATTGATTCGATTCATGAAAGCAATGAACAGAAAAGCAAGTCATGGTATATACAATTAAGCTTGATAACATTAACTTGAAAAGAGTTGAAAAGCCATTGTCAAATGTTTTCTTTTTGAGATAAAGTAACAATGCAACAGCAGATCAACAGCAGATTCAATCAATTCAGCTCTCTGAATTTACTTTAATTCAGTATTTGGTGTCAATTCAGTGTCACGCTGTTGTTGTCAAGTTGAATCAAAACAACAACTCTAGCACTATACACTCTATTAACCTCGAGATTTACGCTTTCAATTTGGCATGATCGCCTTGCTTGTATTTATCTCTCGAATTGGTTCGCAGAAACCATGATTTTCACCCTGTAGTAAACTACTTTTGCTGACAAAGTACTTTAAATCTTAGAATTGTTCGTTTATCTGTGTGTTGATTGTGAGAGTGACTACCATGCACGTGCCTACAACGTAGGTCAGACGATGTCTAGGTTTTTGTGTTCGAGCATGTAGACTTTGAAAATGAAGTATATAGTACTTATTAACCAAAAGCGAGGTACAAAAAAGACCGAGGTCTGAGATTTCCCTGTAATGACCGAACGGACAAGGTTAATAAGTTATTTATTATATGGCTTTTCTAAAAAGCGAGAGGAAAGTTTTATTTTATGTACCGGAAGTTGCTTTTAATTAGGGACTTTTAGCACCAGGACGGGAGACGTGACTACGGGGTATCGGAAGTAATTTTGTCACTATGAGCATGCGCATATCAATTGGTCTCAGATTACTTTCCCGTCGAGCGCAATCGAGAGCGTGTACTCAAGGGTTTTGCCGTAGTGCCATTACGTGAAGTTTTTTCTCTCAATTATTATAGGTAAACCTTTTTCTATATTCAGCATATTGAACACAAGTTCAATTGAACTATTTTGAAATCAATTTGACGTCGAAAATTAACTGATTAACCAATTTCTGACTAGACTGGTAATCTCATCTTCGCGCCGGAGCTCAAGTCAAATGGCTTGTAAGCTTCGTAGCTGAAATCAGGGTTATTGGAGGTGTGTTCTGTTAGAACTATGAATTTCTCATCATCAATATCTCCATGTTAAAACGATTCCAGGAGAGCTTCTCTTGTCTGCTTAAATGAGGCCATTTCGATGTTTTTGTAAAGCGTTTTAAGCGTGCCGTAGTTTAATGCTAAAAGACACGGAGACGAGAGGACGGACGGGGTCATAATCCCCAGTCCTATCTCGGAATCGACGTCGCCGTCCTCCACTCCCGTCCTGGTGCTAAAAGTCCCTATTTCCGGACGCGCGCCCGTCTTTCGTTTTCCCGCCTTTTGGGCAGTTGTGACGAGATTGACACTGACATGAATGAGTTTGTATTCAATAAAAAAGAATGATCATTTCCACGTTCAATTGCTCAATTAAGATTTCAACTAATCTTAAAGTTAGGCAAATGCTAAAAACAATAGTGTTAAGATCGAAATGATTTAAAACGAAGCTTCAAAAGTTCAAGTTGAACTTTTGAAGCTTCGTTTTAAATCATTTCGATCTTAACACTATTGTTTTTAGCATTTGCCTAACTTTAAGATTAGTTGAAATCTTAATTGAGCAATTGAACGTGGAAATGATCATTCTTTTTTATTGAATACAAACTCATTCATGTCAGTGTCAATCTCGTCACAACTGCCCAAAAGGCGGGAAAACGAAAGACGGGCGCGCGTCCGGAAATAGGGACTTTTAGCACCAGGACGGGAGTGGAGGACGGCGACGTCGATTCCGAGATAGGACTGATAGGATTGATATTGAATATTCACAAAAACTCTCTATTAACTATGCAAACACTGACGGAAAATGGAGGTCGAAGGTGACTCGAGCTATCGAAATAATGTCTTCAATTCAAGTAACTTACTACACAAAGCTGATATTAGTGGCCATTGTCGAACTATCCATTTCTTCAATACCTCAGTCTATTTTTACTGGACAACGCTACAAAGGAGATTCTGGTACGTAGTACACAATACACGGCGAAAACAGATGACACAGTCTGACATTAAGCTTATGACTTGTGCAAAGAACTTAGTTTTGTCGATTTGCTGAAGGAACCAAAACTCGAAAATGACTTCATGCTTCCAAACAACGATTTCAACTGACCGACAAGTGATGCCTTGTAGTCAATGGACTTTTTATAGTTGTTTTTACGAACTCTGTGAACAGTGAAAAAGAACTTCGGAGATTTGGCAAAAGGTAAAATCAATTTTAACTTGGGTTTATTTTGGTTTCTTTCTTAACGTCAAACATATAAAATTGCATTGTTTAAAATCATTTAAAATCATGGTTTATGATCAAAAAATAGAAATAGTCAAACGCTTGATTTTTGCCGACTGAAGTGAGAGTCAAATTTCAAACTATACAGTGCAGTGACGTTCGCTGCTTTTTGAAATGTTTTCTTGGCGTATTTTTGCAGTAGCACAGTAATCTTTGAACTCAAAACGAGTAACCACGGACTTTGTTGTGTTTGTGTTGTCCTTTGCCTACTGGGTTTAGATTTTGGTTACTAAAATGACTCAGTTGTTTTCACATTTGATCTTGATGCCGGTCCGGAAAAAATTTCGTAACGCCCATGGTCGTTACAGGGAAATTACGGCCCTCTCGCGATAGCCGATTAGCCAATCAGAGCGCGCGGAATTTTGATGCCATATAATATATGTTGTAACTCGAGATTCCCCCAGGGTTCGTACAGAATCCTCAGACAAAATTTCCAAAACTTTTTCAAAGCCTTAAAGTGAAAAGTGTCAACGGGCATTGATTGCGGCAGGCAAAAAAATCATCAGCCGTTTTTTAATTACAACGAAAACAGTTCTTTGCAAGGTAGGAGCTGGGCAACCGACAAAAAATTCATAACTTTTCCATAGCCCAGCAGGTGAAAAAGGAATTTTCCAAAACTTTCCAGGTCCTGGAAAAATGCATTACCAATTTCCAAAACTTTCCAAGACTTTCCAAAACCTGTACGAGCTTGCAGGCTCTTTGTTTTATCGAAGGAAGTTTATTGTCTCAAACTTAGCAAATAAATTAGACATACATGTACATGTATATGTACAGGGAAGGTTTTGACCTTTTTTGAGGGCTATTTGTTCAGTTATTGTAAGTCACATTGCCACACATTGAGTGATTCCTTCTAACACACTCTAAACTACATAGTACAAAATATATCTGTAGTTTTCTCGAATTCAAACATACAGATTTCTCTAATTCTTTGATATCTTGGGTGCCTAGTATTGTAGTTGTAATGTAATATCACAGGTTTGTAAAACCACCATCTGGCTTTGTTCTTGTATACATGTACAAGATAATGTAAATCAATTAAAAAGCTAGCAAGAAAAATAACTACATTAAAACAATAATAAGTTAATATCTTTATCATTTAATGAGCAGCAGAGTTGATCTAAAGATAAAATCAGAAAATATTCTGTGACAGACAGTGTCAGTTATCCATCCAGGTACAATGTGTATATGTGTTAGAGGGTTTAGGTCACTGTTTTCCCACATTTTTTTGCCGATTGCTGCAAAATTTCTGTGGTTTTAAGACTTCCACAATGTCATAACAACTTCATATATAATGGTAATTGAACTAAGTGGAGTGCAATTTGGTCTGATATCAAACGCGCAATTACAAAAACACACGACAGCATAGCGGGAGTGTGATTTGTAATTGCAAGTTTGATATCCGACCAAAATTGCACGACACGAAGTTCAATTATCACTCTATTATATCCATTTTGATATCTAATAAAAAACATGAAAAAGTTACTTGATTCTCTGTGCATTTTAGAGGTAATTCAGCACTTTGCAAAAACTATATAAAACCCGATGTAATTCAGTGCAGTGATAACATGATGCTGGTTGGCTAAGAAACAATAGAAATGTTTTTTCAACCAATCAGAATAAAGTTTTCTTTACAACTGAAAATTATTGTCAAAAATCCAAGATGGTGGACACATCACGAAAACAGAAAAAAAAAAAAAACCCTGTTCAAAAACTATCAAAAAATGCTTATTATGAATAACAAAAGCTTCCTCATTGAAGAATGGGACTAAGAACTTCTATTGTGTTGAGTTTAAAGCTAGCAAATAACCATTTTGAGAAGATTTTGCATCAATAATGGTGTCGCCTTTCTTAGCCGTCGACCAGGATAAAATTCACTACAGTTTCAAGATGAAATCAGATAAAATACTGACTTTTTTCTTCACATTAACCAGCAAAAGGTAATATTTTGTTTAATTGATAGTAATGTCATTGTTCGATTTCGAATGAGATGCTTTAAAGTAGAGTAAATCATCGTTATTTGCTAGCAGAAACTTTTTAAACTTTGTTTTTACCTCACGTTTTTGACGTCTTTTGTACTAAAAAGATAGCTTTACATTGTATATGTTATAAACTAATATTTTTTGTTGTCCCTTAGTTGATATTAAGATAACTGTAATAATTGTTTTTCAAGAAGAAAATAAAATGAATGAGTACGGTATGACGATATTTTGTTTTGAGTGTTGTTGTCTCTTCTTTTCTTCAATTTAGGTTAATTTGCACTTGTTTGTCTTTCACAAAGCTAAATTGCACCGTAATTACCTATACAAACTAAATAAACTCTAAATCTGTGAGTTTTTATTTACAAAATAGCCGGGTTTTACAAATGGTGCAATAAATTCAAAAATTTATGCTCATATCATAGCTGCTGAGAGCCAATCAGAGTACAGGATTGCTTAGTGATATCAAAATGGATATAATAAAAGGCATAATCACATCTGGGATGATCTTATGAGTAAAATTTAGTTAAATCGAAGGATATCTCGAAGATCCAGCTATGCTAGAACTTAGAATGGTACATATATCTAGCTACGATCATAAACAAAGCAGTTTGTCAAATATTTATTGACATTTTATCCAAGTAAACACTGGATACCCGTACAGATAAAAAAAAAACTGTGTTGAGAAACCGCAGTCTTTTGATTGTGGGTACAGAAATAAAACCAATTAATTGTGATAAGAAAATTCCTCTAAATAATTCGCCGGTAACAAATAGATTTGGGGACTGGGTTCGAGTTTTTACTCGCACTGGTGCTTGGGATTGTTTGAAAGGACAGAGACGCCATCTTGTATGACAAAGTAAGCCAAAACTATGCCGAATCATCATTATAATTGCTGTGTTCCTGGATGTTCAAACAACTTCAGAAATAGTCTAAATCTACATTATTACAGAATACCTAAAGATCCTGAATTGAGGAAAAAGTACAAAGTATTACTACGAAATGAAACGCTAAAACTAGAATCACTGCATACAAGAATATGCTCAGCTCACTTCGAAGGTGGAGAAAAACTTAGCAGAAACCACTTGCCATCTGTGTTTCCCTGGACAACAGAAAAGGCCCAAAGAAGAGAATTAAAACGATTAAGTCCTGAAGAAGTAGCTGAAGTACAACGAAGCTGTAAAAAGCAAAGTAGACCGTTAAGAACTTGCGAAGGTCAAGCTCAACCGCAAGCATCAACAACAAACGATGATTCGATCAACAATTTAGTATCCTCTGTTGATTCAAGTGCAATAGAACCATCAAACACTGAATCTACAGAAACAATTCATGCTAATAAGGAATGTCAAACTGTTATTACAGCTGAAGATCTAGCTAAACTTCAACTAGAACTCGAGAACTTGCATAAACAAAACAAACAGCTAAGCGTTCTACATGAAAACCTATGCAGTGAAAATGAAACTCTTCGCCATGAAAACGAAAATTTACGGCGTGAAGTTCGACGAACATTACATGCTTTGAAGAATATTCGATTTGATATAGAGAAATACAAAGACAGTAACGAAGATATAGCATTCTATACTGGATTTCCTGACTATGCAGCTATGGAACTCTGCTATAAATTTGTTGGAGACTCAGCAAAAAACATTAATTATAATTATGAGAAAGTTTATGATGTTGATGATACTCCTAAGCCTTTAGGAAGACCAAGAGTACTGTCCACATTTCAGGAATTTACACTTGTGATGATGCGCCTAAGATTAGGTCTATTTGAGAGAGATTTGGCCCATCGCTTTGGCATTTCCACAATGAGTGTGTCAAGGATCACAAGATCATGGATCAGATTTTTAAGATTAGAGTTTGAACCACTCATCTCCATTCCACCAAGGGACGTCTTAAGAGCCTACATGCCACCTGTCTTCAAGACTTTTTTCCCTAAAGTTGCTGTAATCGTAGACTGTACGGAGATAGAGATGGAAAAACCCTCAGCATTAGACTCACAATCTGCTTGTTACTCATCCTACAAGAGCAGGACGACAATGAAGTCCCTGTTAGGAATCACACCAAGTGGAGTGGTGTGTTTCGTTAGCAAGTTTTTCCCTGGCAGTACATCAGATAAAGAGATAACTGTTCAAGGTGGCTTTTTAGAGACACTACAACCAGGAGATCAGATTATGGCTGATAAGGGTTTTACCTGCAGGGATGAATTGGCATCAGTAGGTGCAGAGTTGATCACGCCAGAATTTTTAAAGAAAATACAGCAATTCACCAAAGAACAAACTGAACTTAACAAAACTGTTGCAAGTTTAAGAGTTCATGTTGAGAGACTAATGGAGAGAATCAAGAACTGGCACATTTTTGACCACAGAATTCCCATCTCTCTCGCACCAATAGCTTCGGACATGCTAATAGTTGTTGCTGGATTATCAAATTTCTATCCACCACTTATCAACTAGATTGATTTATATATATCTTATAGGACAGTTCGATGTGTAATATGGCTGGATATTTTACAAGTGAAACACTGTATTATGACAAGCCTTTAGGCGAGTAAAATATCCAGCCATAAAACATATCAAACTGTCTTATTATCAATCAAAAGGATTTTGTTCTTTTATTAAGGAAAATATTGTTTTAATTGAGGGCTAGATAGACGAGTAAGAATATCACTGGGTAATTAAACTTTGTACAAGTGGATTTTTTTTTATAAAATAACTGTTTGAAATCAAGTATTGTTATTAATTTAGGATCGCTTTTGTGAAAGCACACAGCTAAAAATTAGCACACATTTTAACTTGTTGATCAAAAATGTTGATTTGTATATTATAAAAGAAATAGGGTACTTGATTACTGTGCAATGTAGGGATTATCAGAACACCAAGAATTAATAAATACTTTGCATTTTTCCCTTAACACTTCTCTCATGTTCTGCTAACCTTGCATGCTATATATTATCTATTTCATTTTTGAATCAATTTTGAGAATACCTTTTTCTAAAAGGGTTGACAGTATGACATCTGAACTTTGTAATTAAATATGAAAATGTTTCTATCTTGAACCTCATTATTTATATTCTATTTTTAAACAAACTACATCAGTCAGCTTTTGCATTTTTTTTTTAAATGCCATCTAGTTTATAATAATATGATGTCAGGCTGTGAACCTTTTTATGAAACATGCACATATTAAAGAAGAAGCATATCATATAACATAATTCAACCTATTTTATTGATATATTTTTATAATTAAATTACAAGTACATTTAAAATATATTATACATTTCATAGCTATCTGTATCAACCAAAACTTACATCACTAGACTTTAGTTGTAAAGCAACTGTAAAGCAACATTTTTTCAATAAAAAAAGAGCAAAATCACATTTTAACTAGATTTAATTGAGTCAATAAACTTGATAAAAGGTTTTTCAAAATGTTCAGATCGATCGTGCATCAAACTTCTCCAACCCAAACTTAACTCTGGGATAGGCAAGCTCTGGAATAATCCAAAATGAATAAAAGTTTTCAAGTTTGTGTAAAATTGCCTGCCAAGTATTCTCTGCAAAGGGTATCCTCTCACAAAAAATACCATCACAATTAGACCCTTTGACAACAAAGTCAGTCCATTTCCTTTCAGTGACAAACATCTGCTGTTGCACCTGGTAATAGTATTGGTGGTTGGGGTTTACTGTAATCAACGTTGAATCAAGTCTCTTGCAGATGCTTTTTCGAAGTAATGCATCTTCAATACATTCATTTTCATTCAGCTGTATGTATTTAATCTCAATAAGTCCTTTAGTTTCTTCGGCAGAGGGGTCATTTACCAATCCATCAGGGCTAGCTCCAAGGAATCCATGTGTTCGGCTAATAAATAATCCACATTTCTCCACAGCAAGATCTGTATGACCGTTATCATGTTTTACTCTTAAGTATTCTCTTGTTATTCTGTCCTCATTTAGTAGTCCCTCACGCATACTTTTGGATTGGAATGGTGTGTTATAACTCAATACTTCCTTAATAGCCTTTGTCGGTGAAGTACTTTCTTTCAAAGCAGCTACTCTATAACACTTGGATGCAGTAATGCGAGGCTGTCTAAACTGGTGCCATAGAGTCTCATTTGACTGATTTCTTGTTTTTTGCTCAATTACAGCAATTTCTCTCTCATTTACCTTTAACTTTCTTTTCACTTTTGCAAACCGTTCTTTGAGTTCATTTGAAGATATAGGGTGCTCTTTAATTGGTGAAATAAATTCATCATTACTCTTTGCAGTTACTTCATTCTCATTTATTGGCTGAGGTAGGATATGACTCCATCCCATAACTCTGGATGAGCTCTCTTGGTATTTTTGCACTAATGCAAGAAAATTTGCCTTTCTCTCTTCTGTTGTTTCTCTCTGATGTAATGCTCTAACATCATGGTCAGGTGTAAGGGATGGCCTTCTTTTTACTTTTACTTTGCTGTAATCATGCTTTGTGAAGGTCATTTTATCAATGGTTACAACAGCCCCTTTTCTTTTCTTTGGAATGTTCCATTGACATGGCTTAGATGTGCATGCAACATCGTCACTCTTTTGTCGCTCTTTAACTTTCGAGGTGTTCTCAAGCGAGAACAATGTTGCTGCAACATGGTTGCAGCGACCATCTATTCCAGCTGGGCAACCACAATTTGCACGCAGCACTTGTCCTATTGATGACATGACAATACAGCATGTATACACAGAATTTTTCTTCATGGAAGGTAACACTTTACTTTTGATAAAGTGCTTTCCATTCTCTAGAAGATGACAAACAAACAAGACATGTCCAGACTTGAAAAAGTTGAAGCCTTTTACTAGAGGTTTACCAGTAGCTAGTTGCTTCTTGCACTCCACTCTCTCGATCATAAATCGCCATACAGTACCAAAAGTCAGTTTAGGGACTCCAGAGAGATCTGTTTTGAACCTATCCTTTGGGAATGTCTGAGTAAGTGCTGGCTCAGTGTTCTCTAAGAGCCCTAATGTGGCTTTTTTTCTTCAGTAAATTCACGCCACCGTCAGGATCACGCAAATACTTTACATCTAGACCATTCGTAACGTAGTCTTTAACCCTAAGTATTAAAAATATAACACAGGATGTTATACTGCTATCGTGTTTAAACAGAAATAATTAACAATTTGTGCAAAATTCGACACAAACACGATGCTGTTGTTGACAGTACACTCGCTAAAAACAAACCATATTTACCTGCTGATTAACGCATCCTTTCGTCCACTTGTTTTCCCCCCTCTACAAAGTAACCAACGTTTTAACTGTAAAACGTTACATTCTTCGACTATTCTAGGTAGTTTTGCGCCAGGAATATCATTTTCTGTGAGAATTTGTGTTGTAGTTGTTGAATGATTGGAAGCCATCTTGGAATGCTGTCCTTTCAAACAATCCCAAGCACCAGTGCGAGTAAAAACTCGAACCCAGTCCCCAAATCTATTTGTTACCGGCGAATTGCAAATTGGAAGAGTTAATATTTATTTTAATTACCAAGCGGTTCAAAATGAAATCTCCATATTTGTCTCAGCTTGTTAAAAATCAGTGATACTGTATGTCATGAATTATTTACATTTATGGGTTATCTTTGATCAGTTGGATGCCATAAACATTTTTCAATCAAAGGCTAATTATACTCATTCAATCCGGGTATGATTGTACTTGTGGAATTACAATGTTTCATTGTGAAAATCACTGTCATTAGTCAGTGTCCTGATGATAGGAAGTATACACCAATACCTTCAATATAATCATGTTTAATGCACATCTGAATCCATGGTACATTCAAAGATGAAATGTGTGTTGATATCTATTATCATGGACTGTTATCTTTATTGATTATCAAAAAGATTGGTGATTGGTGATGACAGGTACACTAGCTGATTGCTCAGACTTTAGTACTAATAATTTGAACATTATATATTTTAAAATTCTAATTCTTGAACAGCGTTTTGTTTATATCATTTTTAGTATAAGGAAATCATTTTTAATGGAATCAATCAATCAATCATTTTTAGAGCTAAATCAAGATCAAAACCAGACATTAAGTTACCATCACTGACATTGAGTTTCTATTTTTAAAGTGGTTACCGTGTGGATGTATTGTAGCTTTGCAGTGACAGTGAGCGAATGTTCTGGTAAACTAGCAGTTTGGTTGCTTCAACGATCGTTTGCATAATTAATTCTATAGTCTTGTTTTATTTTTTTTTTGTGATGGGAATTATTTTTAATAAAAAAAGAATCAAGATCAGAAGACCATTCAAGTACTTCTAAACGATCAATCACACGGAGCATTGGAAGTACAATGTAAACAAGGCCTGGCTAAACTAGGATACATGTAGCGCGCTACATGTTCGCGCGCTACATGTACCCTCAATGTTTCTCAGTTTAGCCACCTCGAAAACATTGTAGCGCGCGACAAATTTTGAGCCGGGACACAAAAAATGTTTCTGGGAGAGAGCAGAAACATTTCTTGTGTCCCGGCTACATGTCGCTCGCCAAATTTGTTGCGCGCTACTATGTTTTCGAGGTGGCTAAACTGAGAGACATTGAGGATACATGTAGCGCTCGACAATGTAGCACGCTACATGTATCCTAGTTTAGCCAGGCCTTGTAGAGACACGCTGACGACAATGTAGCGTGTGTGTAGCGCGCTACATGTATCCTAGTTTAGCCAGGCCTTTATAGTAACCAGTCCCGGGCTGGATCGGAGGAATTGTGAAACTTTTACTAGGCTTACCCTCTTCAATTCTCCAATGTATTTGTCTTCTTCTCTTTGTAAACTCCATTTTCTCCAATGGCAATAACACAGTCTTTAGAGACTGTAATGCCGCTATTTCCTGGGACACATCTTTAATATGCAACGAACTATAAAAGTGAATGTCGGATTTTAAGATCTTCTTGGCACCGCATGGCTTGTAAGCAACGCTCTTGATATCATCCTCAGAAAAGCCTACATGGGAAGTTTGCCTGCAGAATACTTTAACGGGAATCAAGTCCTCTTTTGATTCTCCCCATATCTGAAATCAAATGGACAAAAGGATAATGATAAATATGCAAGCTTAAGGATATACAGGACACTATCGGGACGTTTTTTTAAAACGCTCTTAACGCGTTTAGTTTACATCAATTTCCCTACAAAGTATACATTTCCTGAAAGCTCAAATGATAAAGATTACATATTTAGTTGAAGTTTTAAATAAAACGGATTAGTTTTGGAGAAATTGGGCATATAGTAAGACAGTGTTGTCTTAGCGCGAGATGTTTATTTGCAGAAGTGTTAATGTGAACAGATCAAATTTTTTGACCTTATTATTGTACATATATTGAACTATCAAAGTGTGCCTGCGATTTATTTTTTGGCGCTTCGTTAATTTTTTATTGATTTTTTAAGTTCAACCTACATATTTGTCAGTGTATTCTTTAGTAAATGAATAATATCTGCCGAAAGAAAACGAAAAAGAACAAACGCAGGCACACTTTGAAACTTGAGATATGTTTGAGTCATCATGACGATTTTCGCGTTAATTGGTCGAAAAATCTCTGCAAATAAACCTTTTAAAGTTGTACATTTTATCAAATTCTACTACTGAGAAATTTATAGTTTTGTTTTAATAGGATTAAAAGATTATTTACTCGATATTGACAAGTTTTAGGCTTTGTAAGTCAATATGCGTCACGTAAGAAATGTGATCCTTGACTGATCGTAACATGACTAAGATGATCTAGAACTCTAAAAACTCTAAGAACTAGTAGAATGATGAAATATCAAAATAAATATCAAAAACTTTGTATGTTGTTGCAGTTTAGTTTGGTTTTACCTTACTCTGTTCAGTTTGTTTTCGCTGTAACAACATGATACCATGTGGTCGTGACCTCTAAGATAACAAATTTTGACAGTTCCTGTCAATATCCCAACGCATTCATTAGACTATCAAAAATGCTTTTTCATTTATATCTTCTTTGCAAAAAATATTTTTGAACTCAATTTTTTATAAGGTTGTGGATTTCAATCTGTTGTTTGATTTAGTTTGTTTTTGAAAAACGTGTACTTTGAGGTGAATTGTGTCCTGTTAAGTTATATCCTTTTAAAGCTAATATTTGGTGAAGGTAAAGCATCAGTTTAACTAACTATTATTTACACGAAGTCTGTGGAATTTCAGTAAAAGGATACTTGTAAGGCCTAGCAAATCCACAGAACGTAAGCATAAATATATAGATATACATAAATAGGATCCATAAAAGGCGTCATTATACCTGATGCTTTCGTTTCTGTTTTCCACCCGACGCCATGTTTCAAGTACAAAGCTTGATCCATCCCTAACATGACTGCGAACCGTAAAGGTCGAAAGGGACTGGGAGTTACTTACTTATGTCTCCCAGTCCCTTTCGTTATCGATCAAGCTTTGTACGCGAAACATGGCGTCGGGTGGAAAAAGGAAACGAACTGGAAAGCATCAGGTATAATGACGCCTTTTATGGATCCTATTTATGTATATCTATATATTTATGCTTTCGTTCTGTGGATTTGCTAGGCCTTACAAGTATCCTTTTACTGAAATTCCACAGACTTCGTGTAAATAATAGTTAGTTAAACTGATGCTTTACCTTCAACAAATATTAAGCTTAAGCTTGCATATTTATCATTATCATTTTGTCCATTTGATTTCAGCTATGGGGAGAATCAAAAGAGGACTTGATTCCCGTTAAGATATTCTGCAGCCAAACTTCCCATGCAGTAGGCTTTTGGGAGGATAATATCAAGAGCGTTGCTTACAAGCCATGATGTGTCAAAGGATATAGAGGCATTACAGCCTCTAAAGACTGAGTTATTGCCATTGGAGAAAATGGAGTTTACAAAGAAAGGAAGACAAATACATTGGAGTATTGAAGAGGGTAAGCCTAGTAAAAGTTTCACAATTCCTCCGATCCAGCCCGGGACTGGTTAATATAAGTTTGCATTGTACTTCCAATACTCCGTGTGATTGATCGTTTAGAAGTACTTGAAAAGTCTTCTGATCTTGATTCTTTTTTTTAATTAAAAATACTTTCCATCACAAAAAAAATAATATAAAAAAAGACTATAGAATTAATTATGCAAACGATCGTTGAAGTAACCAAACTGCTAGTTTACCAGAACATTCGCTCACTGTCACTGCAAAGCTGCAATAGGTCCACACGGTAACCACTTTAAAAATAGAAACTCAATGTCAGTGATGGTAACTTAATGTCTGGTTTTGATCTTGATTTAGCTCTGAAAATGATTGATTGATTCTTTAATTTTTCCATTAAAAATGATTTCCTTATACTAAAAAGGATAAAAACAAAACGTTGTTCCAGAATTAGAATTTTAAAATATATAATGTTCAAATTATTAGTACTAAAGTCGGAGCAATCAGCTAGTGTACCTGTCAACACCAATCATTAATTTTGATAATCAATAAAGATAACAGTCCATGATAATAGATATCAATCATTGATTAATCAATATAATTAATGGAAAAAAAGACACTAAAGATGTCTCCAACATAATGCACTTATCATCGGCTTTCCCGGGGGTCGACCCCCGGGACACCCCCGGGGAATTGATATTTTGGTCAAACAAAAGACTGCAAAGACCCGGGGATACAGGGCACGAAAACTGAGTCAAAAGCCCCGCCCCCGGGGGCGTGAAGGAAACACTTAAAAAATATGTCACTGCATACTCAAACATAACTTTATTTGCACATACATCATAAGTAAGCCTGGTTATAGCTGTAAGACAATCTTTCTCAACACTAGTTTTTCTTATCTCGAGAAACAAATTCATTGTAATCCTCGGCCAAAACTGCCTTTCTCTTTTTTCGATCTCCACTCCAAGCTTTAAAAAGAGGCATAGCCAAGTCCAACAAGTAGATTAAAGCAGTCTTCAAACACTTTAAGCAGCTTTCAAGCGAATTATGTGCTCGATGGTGTTACGCATCCCATAATAATAAACTTGACACAGGAATCCCAATTCGGGCAAATCCCATGGGGTAGACCCGGGGGTCGAACGAATCGTTACTATATGTGTATAATCCCCCGCCCCCGCGGGAACGAAAAACTTGCCAAAATCAACAAATCCCCTACTAATCCCGGGGGTGTTCCGGGGGTGTCCCGGGGGTCGACCCCCGGGAAAGCCGATGATAAGTGCATAATTTAAATAGCATCCAAGGGAGGTTCGTGATAGCCTTTGACCACACATTTCACCTTAAATGTACCATGGATTCAGATTGTGCATTAAACATGATTATATTGAAGGTATTAGTGACAATATACTTCCTGTCATCAGACAAATGACAGTGATTTTCACAATGAAACATTGTAATTCCACAAGTACAATCATACCCGGATTGAATGAGTATAATTAGCCTTTGATTGAAAAATGTTTATGGCATCCAACTGATCAAAGATAACCCATAAATGTAAATAATTCATAACATACGGTATCACTGATTATTAACAAGCTGAGACAAATATTGAGATTTCATTTTGAACCACTTGGTAATTAAGATAAATATTAACTCTTCCAATTTGTTAACAAATCGAAGTCAGTTTTCTATGGGTCTGTACTGTAATCGACAATCAAAATTACGTCACAAATGATCAAAACTCAAGTGGAACTCAAGTTTCACTGCAAAGTTTTGATCATTTGTGACGTAATTTTGATTGTCGATTACAGTACAGACCCATAGAAAACTGACTTCGATTTGTTTTTTTTTACCATCAATAAGCGAAAAACAACTGATAAAAGTTTTAAGAAAACCGTTTTATCCGCTCGCGCACGGATGTCGTGAGCACAAGCAGGTGTGGACTGTAATCGACAATGGCTCTCAGCCAATCAGCGCGCGAGAAATTTACAAGTTATGGTAAAACAATTATTTAGAGGAATTTTCTAATCACAATTAATTGGTTTTATTTCTGTACCCACAATCAAAAGACTGCGGTTTCTCAACACAGTTTTTTTTTTGGATCTGTATGGGTATCCAGTGTTTACTTTGATAAAATGACAATAATTATTTGACAAACTGCTTTGTTTATAATCGTAGCTAGATATATGTACCATTCTAAGTTCTAGCATAGCTGGATCTTCGAGATATCTTATCTTTGATATAACTGAATTACACTCATAAGATCATCCCAGATGTGGTTATGCCTTTTATTATATCCATTTTGATATCACTAAGCAATCCTGTACTCTGATTGGCTCTCAGCAGCTATGATATGAGCATAAATTGCATCATTTTTTTAATTTAGTGCACCATTTGTAAAAAACGGCTATTTTGTAAATAAATACTCCAAGTTTATCACAGATTTACAGTTTATTTAGTTGGTATAGGTAATTACGGTGCAATTTAGCTCTGTGAAAGACAAACAAGTGCAAATTAACCTAAATTGAAGAAAAGAAGAGACAACAACACTCAAAACAAAATATCGTCATACCGTACTCATTCATTTTATTTTCTTCTTGAAAAACAATTATTACAGTTATCTTAATATCAACTAAGGGACAACAAAAAATATTAGTTTATAACATATACAATGTAAAGCTATCTTTATACAGAGTATCTGATAGAGTGCGACGGTGCGATCCCGCACTATATGCCTCAAATAGCACCAAATCGGACTATTTCTGATTTATCGCACTATTCATCAATTTTCGCACTAATTGCTGTAAAATGTATAAGAAAACAATAAAAACATTTAAATACAACATACAGACTAAAATAAACTCACAATTTTACCATTTGTTGATGAAATTCAATGTTAAATAGCCTGATTTGGGTGCTAAAACCCGTTCAACATCTTTCAAAACACGTTCTTGCTACGTAAAACTACAAAATCACAGAGACGTTCCTCGAAAAAATCGCACTTTTTCGCACTATTTTTGATTTTTTCCCGCACTCCATCAGATACTCTGTTTATAGTACAAAAGACGTCAAAAACGTGAGGTAAAAACAAAGTTTAAAAAGTTTCTGAATGATGATTTACTCTACTTTAAAGCATCTCATTCGAAATTGAACAATTATGACATTACTATCAATTAAACAAAATATTACCTTTTGCTGGTTAATGTGAAGAAAAAAGTCAGTATTTTATCTGATCTCATCTTGAAACTGTAGTGAATTTTATCCTGGTCGACGGCTGAGAAAGGCGACACCATTATTGATGCAAAATCTTCTCAAAATGGTTATTTGCTAGCTTGAAACTCAACACAATAGAAGTTCTTAGTCCCATTCTTCAATGAGGAAGCTTTTGTTATTCATAATAAGCTTTTTGTGATAGTTTTTTTCTCTCTGTTTTCGTGATGTGTCCACCATCTTGGATTTTTGACAATAATTTTCAGTTGTAAAGAAAACTCTATTCTGATTGGTTGAAAAAACATTTCTATTGTTTCTTAGCCAATCAGCATCATGTTATCACTGCACTGAATTACATCGGGTTTTATATAGTTTTTGCAAAGTGCTGAATTACCTCTAAAATGCACAGAGAATCGAGTAATTTTTTCATGTTTTTTATTAGATATCAAAATGGATATACTAAAGTGATAATTGATATGGTCTGATATCAAACTTGCAATTTCAAATCACACTTCAGCTATGCGGTTGTGTGTTTTTGTAATCGTGCGTTTCATATCAGACCAAATTGCACTCCACTTAGTTCAATTACCATTATATATGAAGTTGTTATGACATTGTGGAAGTCTTAAAACCACAGAAATTTTGCAGCAATCGGCAAAAAAATGTGGGAAAACAGTGACCTAAACCCTCTAACACATATACACATTGTACCTGGATGGATAACTGACACTGTCTTCACAGAATATTTTCTGATTGTATCTTTAGATCAACTCTGCTGCTCATTAAATGATAAAGATATTAACTTATTATTGTTTTAATGTAGTTATTTTTCTTGCTAGCTTTTTAATCGATTTACATTATCTTGTACATGTATACAAGAACAAAGCCAGATGGTGGTTTTATAAACCTGTGATATTACATTACAACTACAATACTAGGCACCCAAGATATCAAAGAATTAGAGAAATCTGTATGTTTGAATTCGAGAAAATTACAGATATATTTTGTACTATGTACTGTAGTTTAGAGTGTTAGAAGGAATCACTCTGTTAAAAAAATATTCTTCAATTTATAAAATGCTTGCAGGCTCTTTGTTTTATCGAAGGAAGTTTATTGTCTCAAACTTAGCAAATAAATTAGACATACATGTATATGTACAGGGAAGGTTTTGACCTTTTTTGAGAGCTATTTGTTCAGTTATTGTAAGTCACATTGCCACACATTGAGTGATTCCTTCTAACAATCTAAACACATAGTACAAAATATACCTGTAAATTTCTCGAAATCAAACGTACAGATTTCTCTAATTCTTTGATATTTTGGGCGCCTAGTGTTTTAGTTTACTGTGTTGGTATCCTCTTTTTGAAGATCTCATCGTGTTCGCCTACGATTCAATTCATTTAAAAATTTAAAAACTAAGTACATTTTCGAAAATTTTAGACTAAGACCGATAATCTGTAAAAGTTTCAGGTCAATCAAACATTGGGAAGTTTGCCAAAACAACGTTTATAATGGCCGGGTGTTGCTTTCCAGAAACTGTAGTGATCCACCTTAAACACACTGTTTTGCACATTTATGAAAACCTCTCTAAGGCCCAGTTCAAATATTAAACTTCTCATGTGCCAATTGCAAATGCATTCAAAATAATTATTATTAAATATTTTATTAGCCTGATTTCCGGCCGCGGCCTGGGTCCTACACTTCACTCCAGGCTCTGTCTGAAAATCAGGTTAATATTTTATAATACAAAGTCCCTTTTTGCACAACTCACTGGCTCACCTTGCTTGCTACTGTAATAAACCTTCTGCACTAATAGCCCTTTGATAAACAAGTTTGACATGACAAGTCAATATATTATTAATCTTAGTATTATTTCATGTGAAAATGACAATCTTGATTAAGGTAGCTTTGGAAGTAATTTGTGGCATCAAAGTGTTGAGATTAAAATGATTAAACACTTTCTTGTGTTAGTTTTTGCACTAAAAATGACAATTTGATAAAAATAACTATGTATGTAACTTAAAAAACATACCTACCCTGTTCCAGAGAGATCAATTTTAAAATCATGAGTTTACTACCCTGAACAAATTACTAAATCAAGAAAGGTTGGTTACATGCATTGCAGCAATACAAATTCCCTCAAAGAGTGTACACTGTATGTAAAGTTTGATACAGTCACTTCCCCCAATCACCTCTGAAACAATTTTTGTGGTCGAGAACATTTAGAATTAACAGGTTACCATTTAAATCTGTACTTTTCCATTTAAATCTGTACTTTTCCATTTAAATCTGTACTTTTCCATTTAAATCTGTACTTATGCAAATTATGGGTGATGTGTACTATCCCACAGATCAACCAATCAGAGTAGATTATCTCTGAAGTGATCTTCTCTGATTGGTTGATCTGTAGGATAGCACACATCGCCCACAATTTGCGTAAAACTTGTACAGATTTAGATGGGAACCTGTTTATTATAGTTATTACTTTATTTGCATATAGCATACACTGTAATTTACTTTTTTAGTCCTGACTTTCAATTCAAAATGCAGGACTACATTGCACACATACTCCGTTATTTAGAACTGGAATGTTTGAAAATGTAATGTATTTAGTGATTCAATTAGGAATAGGTTTTCTTTAGAGAGAGATGCAGGGTATCTTATAGTCACCTAATAGGAGAGTGCATTCAACAATGCTCAAATGAAATACACAATAGATCAGCTAATCAGGGGATGTGCAACCCTGCCCTTATCCAGCACAGACATTCCAATGAATTTATTCAAGTTATAATCCAAGTTATAACAAAGTTTACAGGAAAATTAGCGTTGATCTGTGCTCGTTCTTTCACTACATTACAATTGGAAATCGATTTTATCGAGCGCCATAGCAACCGGCGTAGTGTAACCGGCTTTGTAAACAAACTTTAGCAAACCCACTCAAACCCATTGGAATGAAAGTGTTTTCATGATAATATGATTGATATTCATTTGGTTGACGGTTTTGTTTCAGTTGTCATCAGAGAATTGACACTCGTAAAATCCATCCTCGTTTTATGGTCTCTTCAAGTGTTGAAGTCAGCAAAGAAAGCAATAACTTGTGTACAATGTATGGCTAAAACAAATTTATAGAAATAAAAAGCCTTACAGCTAACGTGATCAGCTTATATAACATTTACGATGAGAAGAATTGCCATTTCAGTTTATAAGATATGCAAACAAACTTTTCTCTACAAGTCATATTTTCACACCTATCAGCTTTTCGGTTCATGAGGACTTCTTTTTAATATGCTTTTACAAGAAAAACCGTCATTAATACTCTACAAGTCATACGGATCTACATTCGAACTGCTAGTCTGGGGAACAGGGTTCGTACGGGTTTTGGAAAGTCTTGGAAAGTTTTGGAAATTGGTAATGCATTTTTCCAGGTCCTGGAAAGTTATGGAACATTCCTTTTTCACCAGCTGGGCTATGGAAAAGTTATGATTTTTTGTCGGTTGCCCAGCTCCTACCTTGCAAAGAACTGTTTTCGTTGTAATTAAAAAACGGCTGCTAATTTTTTTTGCCTGCCGCAATCAATGCCCGTTGGCACTTTTCGCTTGTGTGGTTTTGGAATTTTGAGTAAAAAGGCTTTGAAATAGTTTTGGAAAAGTTTTGGAAATTTTCTCTGAGGATTCTGTACGAACCCTGGGGGAATCTTGAGTTACAACATATATTATATGGCATCAAAATTCCGCGCGCTCTGATTGGCTAATCGACTATCGCGAGAGGGCCGTGATTTCCCTGTAACGACCATGGGCGTTACGAAATTTTTTCCGGACCGGCATCAAGATCAAATTTGAAAACAACTGAGTCATTTTAGTAACCAAAATCTACACCCAGTAGGCAAAGGACAACACAAACACAACAAAGTCCGTGGTTACTAGTTTTGAGTTCAAAGATTACTGTGCTACTGCAAAAATACGCCAAGAAAACATTTCAAAAAGCATTATAACATCAAAGTGAAAGGATGAAATAAAAAGTGCATCAATAAATTTTACTTGTTTGTAGGTGCTTATTCAAAATTTTGGTTAAAGCTGCGATAGATGCTTAAGGTGTTTCCCAGTAGTTTCTCAATGACCACACTTCCAATTTTCATTTAGTAATTTGATCAACTTTCCTGTTCTGATCAAGATGTATTTTGCACCAGATACTAAGCATACATGGAAGGTTTGACTGATGTGAGTTTTAACTCAATTGTTGTTGCTATGACAACTTAAAATAACGTAAAACAAAGATGGCGGAAATAGGTTTTTCTAAAATATCTCGTATTTTCGATGAGCTTCAGAAAAATGACTATATAGGTGTTAAACGTCATATTTATGGACTGTTAATCAGATACTCATTAGAATGTTTGATTAGAGTGATTTAGAATAATTTGCAGAAACATTGTTTTTGTGATTTATTTGAAATCGCTCTAATCAAACATCCTAACTATGGTCAGATTAATAGCGCATGAATGTGACGTTTAACACCTATATAGCCCTTTTTCTGAAGCTCATCGAAAATACGAGATATCTTAGAATAACCTATTCCGTCATCTTTGTTTTATGTTGCCATAGCAATACTAATTAAATGAAATCGACATCAAGTAGAACGTCCATGTATGCTTGGTATTTGGTACAAAATAAATCTTGATCAGACCAGGGAAAGTTAATCAATTCGATAAGTAATAGATAAAATATGAGCGGGAGACCTTTATGGGCATATAAGCCCATGGACGCGAATATTTTATGTGACTTATCAAATCCCAACATTCATTTAAAAGTCATTTACTAATTAGTTATTGAAGAAAAGTCCACATTTCTAGTAATGACGTGATCATGCGCATTGTCACTCTTGACATCCCACATTTGAAAGAGGTTGTTGTAAGGTACAGTAGGAGGCTGCTAGGAAAGTGAGATGGTTTGAAAAACCGGCAAAGGTCGATGATGCGATGAGACTTTTGCTGTTGTTTGTGCCATCAGCACTACATGTATTAACTTTGATAAAGATCTGATGTTTTATTCATCAGATCTTTGTCAAAGTTAATGAAACTGATGCATAAAACATCAATCCTTTATTGGGATTTAAAGGTCTGTACATGTGACCACAATGGACAACCACGATTGGACTAATAGGTCATTAATTATTCATGAATTTGATAAGTGAAAATGAGAAGTCTGGTCATGGAGAAACTACTAGGAAACACCTTAATGAAGGGTATCTTGATCTTGTCTTAGAACATACTTATATTCTGCAAGCACATGTAAATGCATAAAATAAATGGAAGCGATCTAAATGTACTATACCTCTTTATACACTGATGTCAAAATGGGTTGGAAGAGAGGGTGCTTACATTCTACTGAGGCAGTTCTCACCCAGGGGAGGGCTCTTATTAGAGCATGGAAATTTTCGCAAACAGAAAAGGTGACAGACTACATCTGTCACTCGAGAAGACCTCATGTAACAAATTTATAGTTGCCAAATGAAATTTCTCATGAACTGTAATGAAAAACATCACAAATATATTTCTTATTTCACTTCCAGATTTGCCCTCCACACACTTCCTGAGTTGCCAAATTATGTTAGCTTTTATCAGTGGTTTGAAGGACACAGATGGAAAAAACGCGATACAGATGTTAATCTTGAAAATTCTCAAATCGCTTGGCAGAGATCGAAGTGAATTACTTGTGAAAATGACAGGATCTTCATCACATGTCAGCAAGTATTCAACCTCATATGAATTAGTGAATTTGATGGAAGAAACAACCTCGTCATCTGATGAAGGCATAGTGAAAAAAGAATCAGAAAAACCCGCATGCAGTACCCCAATTACCAGGCCACTGGTATCACCAGATACTAGTCATTCATCTAATGACAGTGGTGAATGTCAGGCACCTGAACTGTCTACGGCAGATCTTCTTGTGTATTCCCAGCCTTTAGTAGACAAGCCAATAAAAACAAAGCTAGTAGTCTCATTAAAACGTCGCGTTAAAAAAACTGATCAAATTTTGAAACAGTTATTGTCCCGAATCCCCTATCAAAGTGGTCACATTTTTGGATTGGAAATCAATACAGAGAGGGCAACTCTTTACTCAGTTAATGTAATTTCAGAAGAATTAGTCCATATTTATCGTCATAATTCTTTCGAGTTCCCCTTTGTTCTCGAGACGACAGGAAAATTAACTTTCAATTTTGATTCGTTTTGGAAGATGGTTTTGGCAATAGGTCATGTACTCCAAGATTAGGGAATCCCGCAATATCCTCGAGATCAACATTGAAGGGAAAAGCCTTGTATCCTAGTCTCGTACGTAGCAACGAGTATTCGTCCGTTGGAGATCTGCTCAAGGACTGGAGACGAGTGAATGTAGCTGTGACACGTGCCAAGTCCAAACTGATTCTGATTGGTTCGTTAAGTACGTTAAAGGCAAGTCTATTGCTGCACGAGTTGCTGGATTTGATGGAGACGAATGAGTGGATTTACGACCTTCCTAAAGATGCGCATAAGATGTTTGTAGATTTAGTATTGAAGGATTCTAACTCGCAGTAAATAATCGGTGTGTTTATCTGGCTGTCAACCACTTATCATAAATCTTGAGATATCGATTATGCCATGAATGACCACCTTTCAGTGCCGTGTTAAATAAGCGTTATACTTATAAATGTGTGCCTGTCACTTTCCCTCGCAGCCGTTTTTAGTGCCTTTTTTCACCATTTATATCAATATATATGAATATAGGCTTTCTTGTTGTTCGTCTACTTAGTTTGCTTTTAATAAATAAAAGTTTCAGGTTTCATTCTAAGAAAGAACTTGCTGCGTGGCAACTCTGAGAAAACATGGCGTTCTGAGTAATATTGATAAACTATTAAAAAAAATCAAATTCAAATTCAAACTTTGAAATAAGCTGTAATAATATTGAATACAAGGATGTTGAATAAAAACCTTTGTTTCTTTTGAAAATTGGAATTGAAATAAAAAAAATTAAAAACTGAAATAAGCTATAATAATATTGAATACAAGGATAGGATGTTGAATGAAAGCCTTGGGTTCTTTTGAAAATATTGATGTCAAGTTTTATGAATGTTTATATTTTCTAGAAGTGAATAGAGGGCAATGTTTGGAAAACAACCTCTTCGTATTTTTATCTGTTGTTATTGTCGGTGTTGTTAAATCTTTTAACGTTTAATCAACATAGTTTTCTGGAAAATACTAGCTGCAGGAAATTAAAAAGATATTTGATATGGCTCGGGTCTGAAAAGAAAAACAAATCCTAACTTTGGAAAAAACAGATGGCATATATAAATGATAAATAAGCAAACTAGCAGGGGAGAGGTTTTATTTATTTTTGTAGAATTGACTTAGAGTCAAATGAGAAAAATTTAAATGACAATAAAAAGGCAATACAAAAATTATAAATAGATTGTAATAAAAATACTGAGAGGATACTTGAACCGTGAACACTTGACTTTTTTCACATTATCATTTTTTTAATTTATTTATTCAAGGGATATTGGTTTAAAAATAAGCAAAAAAACTCAAAGTGTTTACGGTTCGAGTGCCCTCACTGTAAATAGTAACAGTTTTGGATAAGTAAAAAACGCCGAAAAAAAAAGGAAAAGTCCAATATCTCGATACTTTCATGGCTTTCAGAGCTTTTCGAGCTTCTTCTTCTTTTTTCCTTTTTTTTTCTGGGGGTTAACCCCTTAAGGGTGTGCCTATGTAGTCTAATAGACACAGAAAATTAGAAAGATATTGTCTTGCTATTGAAGATCTTTCAAGCTAACGGAACTACAGACTATTAAAAGTCCGGTAGACTATTGAAAGAAAAGAAACCAAGTGCGCGCGACAGTGCGAAAAACAAAAGATAGACAGACGATACGATAAATAGCGTTCAAACAAACACAAAAAGTCTCCCAAAAAAAAACATTAATTTGATAATGCCGTCGGGGGATATTTTATCTAGCAACTACTTTTTTCTACTCTTTCAGTCCACAATATTAGGAATCAATATTATGTATATATTTTACAGTTTTGAGTAGGTGTTGGGTAAGTAAGACTTACGTATGATAAACAATGAAAACTTTCTCTCGATAATCAATAAATATTGCAAAAGAGTAAATCGGATGTAAACCTCAAGAACAAAACTGACAACTGAAGTGCTTCTATTTTAGTCAAATATTGGGTACTTTCGTTCTTGATAAACATGTTTTTAGTTTTAAATATTATTTAGTTCATGGATAATTTTTGCAATAGATGCCGGGGATGTTTTTCATCGACAATGAAGTTTTTAAAAGAATCAACTGAAAATTCGTCGATCATTGCGCGTTGCTAGTTTGTAAAGCAGAATCAAAAACTCGCATCATGTTGCTGAAACCGAAAATCCACAGTTCGGAGGCATCAATTTTTCACGCAAAGGCATATTACGAAAAATCGTCGTTGAAAACAGCATGTAGATATTTCATCTAGGTAAACATAACATTTACGCCGTTTTCAGTGATTTTGTTATTCATTATTTGAAATAACAAATTTATTTGATTTTCCGTTTTCAAGCTAATAAAAACTTTAATATAAACTTTGATACTGAATATAATTAATTGCGTGATCTGAATATTAGCAAATTTACGCTTTATATCTAATGAGTTTGTTAAATATTTCTAATTTAAAACCAGTCGACAAGTTCGAATTAAATGTATTTGCAGTTATTAAATTCCTCTTACGAAACAAGATATTTTCAATCTCACAATCTCACAAATTTTAGATTCAATGTATAATTTTCAATCCAAAAAAATATATTTTATATTTTATTGAATTCTATCATCCAGTAACTTTTTTCAATATTTTTTGGAATAAGCTTTCTCGAAAGACTTTCAGGATAATACCGGACAACACTCAAAGAGCTATTTCGAAGAAACAGACATAACTGAATAAAAATGTACCAAAACGTTATTAAAATTTGCAGTAACTTTCATTTATATATTATTCATGTTTCAAAACTTACCTTAAATTAGAAATATCTCGTGCCACTCTTCATCTAGGACTAAAAAGAACAGTTTTTCAATTAAATTTACATCGTTTTAGTTCGGTGGAAAGCGTAGCCTATTTCAGACTAAAAACACCATCGAAACCCTTTATACCAGCCAAAAACTTTACCCTATCCCAGACAAAATTCATACCCTATCCCAGACTTAATGTCAAAAAAGTATACCCTATCTCAGACCTAAAAGCCGAAACACCATACAATTAAGGGCGGCACATACCCGTATAGCAAATATAGGGAATTACGGCCTGGGAAATAATTGTTATTAGCCAATATGACTGTAGTCTAGAGTGAAGTCATAGATATTAGACTAATACACCTTAGCAGTCTCTAAGCTATTGTTTTCTTTTGTGTCTATTTGACTATTACACTTTATCAAGCAATTTCTGTTTCACTGGTTAAATGTCTATTTAATCTATTTAATTTTATTTTAATTTTCTTTGTCTGTCTCTATTTAATAGTCATCTAAGAATAATTATTTTGACTGGACACAACTGTTGCTATTGTTCAATATGACTTTAATTAATATGATTTTATTGTATGGGATGGAAAGTAAGTTGAAAGTTGATTTTGCTCTAATAATTCAGTTTCTGGCCTAATTTCTCTCCTTACTTCAAAGAAATGTTGAACGTATTGGAAAGTTACATATTTCTTTACATAAAAATAAACTTTATTAACAGATGGTATCAAAGCAATTTTCAAAATTTAAGCAAACTCTGGCATGTCATTTGAAAAGCCAATGCAGACAACTGCTCCCATATTGTTCCCCCTAAAAGTATAGAAATAGAACATTTATTTATTTTTATTGCACAGGCCAACACTAGAATGGAATAAATATCATATATTATAGTTTATTATACATTTTACATGGCTACCACGAATCTGATATTGGTCAAGGTCATTATGATAACTTTCGATAGTATGTGAATTTGACAGGATAATTATATTATCCGTAGCAAATAATACATCAAGTTACCAGGCTCCCTCCGTTATCAGGGAGTTGATATGAAAAAATGTATAATAAAACAATTACTGAGTTTGGCTTTCGCCTGATATAGTAAATTATCAAGACCTTGAGTCAGTATTATTTGTCTCTGCCTATATACGGCTTCGGCAGATAACACAGACCTTGGTCTTATAATTTACAATATCATGCTCAACCTCATCCAATAACTGCAATAGTATTAACTAAATAATCTATAATCATAAACATTGTCCATGCCATCTAAACCAGTTAGATTGTGTAATTCATCATGATAATCGGTTTCTGAAGCCATCCCCAGTTTCCCATTTCCTTAATAAAAGATATATGTTTTAGTTATTAATTGCATCAAATATAAATATAATAGCTGACAATTTCAAAACAATTCAGGTCCATATAACAAGACAAAAAGAAATGTCATGTGACAAGATTGTGATACAATTCCACAGAATTAAATTTCATAAAATATACTAGTGCAAATTAGTCTAATAATATTTGTATAATAAGTGTACATGTATTTTAGCAAAAAAAAAAAAAAAAAATGCTTACAAATTTGACATGGGTTACTACACTCTTCCAAAATTCATATAATTTGGCTGTCTGATTTAATTTAGTCTATCTTAACCAAATGCAGACATATTAATAATTCATGAGGTAATTAGCCAACCAGGTGTCTCGTATTAGATCACATGATGAACTTTGAAACCCCGGAAAGTCCTCTCCAAAGTACTTTGAAATCATTTCAAAGCCCTCCGTACTTGCAAATGATTTAATATACTTTGGTAACGTTTTATATAGTGACACTTAGAAATATTAGCCCAGAAAAACATAGTTCCTTATTTAACCACAGGGACCCCTAACCTGGAATCAATCAAAAATTATGGGTAAAATAGATGAAAAACGCGCGCGCATGCAATTGTTCATCGCTTGGGCTTCCTGTGTCGACTACTGCTCGTTATATCTGTTGGGCTTTCTGTGGCAGCCGGTGCTTGGTAACTTGTCCACCCCTTGTGATAATATATATGTGACAAGGGATGAAACTCCCATTACGAATTTATATAAAAACGCTTATTTCAAGTCGAAATATTGCTTCTAGTAGAAATAAAACGACACATACATGTTGAAAGAGGGAAAAACATACCATTTATTAACTTTTTATAAAATACATTTCATGAAAACATTTTTTTTTTTTCGAAATGGTCCTTAAAAAAACTGCCGACAGGAAGCCCAAATCCAGTTTTCGCTCGCTAATTTCGCTCGTTCGATATATACGCGCGCGTTCTAATCGATTAAAAATCGCCTGTTTCTGGATCCTGGGGTGCCTGTGGAGGAACTAGAGAGATTTGCGGAGAAAAGCTACGCGAGAAAAGTTTTTGAATTTTGCCATTCGCCAGCCATTCGTCACCAAGCAACGGCGGCCACAGGAAGCCCACCAGATATCACGAGCAGAAGTCGACACAGGAAGCCCAAACGAAGAACAATTGCATGCGCGCGCGTTTTTCGTCTATTTTATTAATAATTATTGATTGATTAGGGGTACCTGTGATTTAACTTTACTTTTTAAAGGATTAAAAGACTCTTGAAATATTTTCATGGTAACCAGTACCGAGACTCGAACTTCTAACCACTAACTTACTAATTCCTATTGCTTACCATTAAGACCCCGTCTACACGGATCCGGATACTTTTGAAACCGCATACTTTTTGATGCGAATCGTTCACACGAATCCAGTGAATCCGGTCACCGAAACCGCATACTTTTACTTGAATCCTCCGTAAACGCGGATTCGTGTGGACGCAAATATTTCTATGCGGTTTCAGCCGGATTAAGTTATTGATACCTTGTCAACCCTTCGTGTACATTTGCATTAAAGTATTATATACATACATTGTACTTAAACTCACTTGTAAATGTGTGTTGGATGGTGAACTAGGTAGTGCATCTTGGGAAAGACTGACAGCCCTGGATAAAGCTGGACAAATGTGTGGTGGTGTTCTGATATCAGCCCCTCCAGGTAACCAATCGAATCAACTGATGTAACAGGGGACAACACAATGTCAGTGATCTGTAATAATGTCAGAAACAGCTGCCAATGCTCATCATCTTCAGGAACAAGATTTCCAATAGGAGGAATCGTGCAAGGCACGGAAGATATCAATGGGAGGAATCGTGCAAGGCACTACATCTGGGCAGCTGTATTTTTAAATATATATATTGTTGTTTTATTAATACATACAGTTTAAATCTTGTTCTATAACTCCTTATAGTAAACATCCCTATATACTGTATATTGTTACAATGTTAAAGTAAAAAATACAAATACCAACCCTTCTGTTTCAGACTGTTAGTTGAACTTGTTAAGGTTTTATGTGTAATGGGAGAAGGTCTGTTCTTGTCATTATAGTACCCAAAGTCAAACCTCTTCGACCTGTGGTTTAGTTGTTCTAAGGTGAAGTAACTTTCATCTAATATACATTTCTTTAACAATTCTTTGCATTCATATGGCAAGAGTCCCTCCAGGAGATCATGCATTGCATCCCCTGGAAGACCATCAATAACATGATACAATCTCGTCCCCATCATTCTCGTACCCAGGCTAACTCGGTCGTTCATCTCTCCCGTCATTACCTCTGGTAACAACGGATTTGAGACCCTCTCAGCCCGATGCTGATTGGCCAGTAAAATCGCGCATGCGCGAGTTTCGACGTACATTTACCCTAGGGTTCTCGTTCGTGATTCGTGGAATTTCTACGATGCTCGGAGCTTTTTGAAATGTGTTTTCTGCGCATAAAGTAAAGTACACAAAGCTGACTCATTTTGTAACGGGCTCAGGAAGAATTCAAAATGGCGGGTAAACGGAGTAGATATGAAAACATCCAAAAAACGTTAGGAAATTGTGTTCTAACTCCACCTTGAACTGCTATAACTTATTTTATGCATATTTAGGACTATGAGGAATGTATGAAGGTATGTTTTGGTTTTCGTGAAGCGCATTTTGAGACGATTACAGGCATTGTTTGTTATCGATAAATTCAGTACCAGAATTGAATTGCTGTATTAAAGCTTTCTTCTCGAATTCTGTACTTCTTTCCTGCTGTTGAGGCAAGTAAAACTTTACTGACGTTGAAATTTTAATGAAGTGTATCTGATCTGTTGTTTGAAGCAAGGAATCTCAACATATGATTGAAACTAAGGTTTATAACTTATTGTAAATCATTCCCACATTTATATCATGAATATATGATTGTAAAACATTCATATAGCCTTATCAGTAATAAAAATGATTTCAATGCATTCTGTAGTGGATATTATGAACTTTTACACTGTAATTTTAACTCTATTATAAAGCTATTATATTTGCCTTGGCTTTTCAAAATAATCTAATTATTATTAAATGTGAGGTGTTTATAATTTCACAGGCTATAATGTACATGATGAACAAGGGGTCAATTAGTATTTTTGTATTGGTGTGTTAGATTTTAAAATGAAAAATTTAGCCAATTTACTGATATAAAATTACAATTCCAAATGCTATTATTGCAACCAGTGAACAGTCACTTCATATTTATAGTAGATACATGTAGTACTTATTTATATATTTTGTCATTGATATATTGATTTGTATTATTCTTGATATAAACAGAGTTAACTCTATTAACTCTGATATGAAACATAACTATGCAGAAACACCATTTTAGATATGCCAACATGTTGTGATAATAATAACAATGGCAATCAGATAACTACACTTACAATAGTTGAAGTGGTCTTATTTCAGTTGTAATATCATTGTAAATGTGTATACCAGTAGTTTCCTTTTTTGGTACAAATCTTTATATATAAGTTTATATACTTTTTGTTCTATACTCAATAGAGTGCAAATAGTATATTCATGAAATACAAATTACTAAATACTAATAAATACTGCCGGAAGTTCCATAAAATATTCAAATATCTCAGACATACTATATGCACTTAACTTATATTTCACAGTCAAAATATCTTTTTAGGTAAGCATATCACATCAGAATATACATGAAATGGAGCTCTGCAGTATTCAAATAAAAAAATAGGATGAAAGGAACGCAGTAAAAGTCTATTCAACGTCTCATATCCATTCCTCATTTCATGTGTATTTAACTAAACTATTATCGCAAACCCACAGCATCTTTCTAATTAGCAGTACTGTTGATATATTTGCTGTGTTGAATAAAATTATTGCACTCTAGTGATGATATCAATAAGGGTAAAATATTACATCATGTTACATGACATCTTGTTTTTACAGTACAGTTATAATGTTGGGTTTTAATCTGAACTGAATATTTGAGTTCTTAGTTGCACTGGCTTCATGCAGCCACAATAGAATGTGAAGTAATAGTTTGTATAATTTTAGTAGTACCAAACCAATAAGGAATGCGCATTTCAAAAAACAATAAGAATACCACAGGTGTTTTCCCTCTTCTTTTTACCTACTGATCAAGGTCTAAGTCTGAGAATTACAAACTTGACATTTAATTATAATCATAATAACAATAAAGCACTTTATTTTAATAGGATAACTAGAATTACAGATGTTATTTTCATCTAGTCCCTAAATGATAATAATTAAATAGCATACATACATACATAACTATGCTGGTACTTGGATAGGCAAAACTGATTAGATGGCAGATAATGAGATTGTTCAATTGCTTGAAATAACAATAAATATTTAGATTATATCATTGTTTTGCAAAAATAACAATTTTAATTAAAAGGACATAACTAGGTACTACTAGCTGACAACAGGTTACAGTCGGGTATTCACACAAACACATAGTATTATATATCAGAGGAACATAAAGAAGATTGCAAATTTCTTTTATACTACTATCACAATCAACTGTCACAGTACAAACCTCATTAACTCTTTACTTGACAATTGAACCCTATTTTATAGACCATAAACTTAGACTTATTAATATATATATATTTTTAATTTATAGGGGAAGTTTATCAATAGGGACGAAAGTCCTGTAGCTTCTACCTGTCACAAAATTAGTTTTAGAAATTTTATCATTAACTTCTCGTTTCATTTTATTCATTTTCTGTACAAACATTATACCCATGAAACAAGTAGTAATAATTAGTACTAAGTAGTGCTAATTAAACAATTGAAAACAATAGAATTAGCATAAAATAAAATAAAAATGGAAAAAAAAAATTAAGTTATTGACAATTGGTCTGCATTGCAATAATTATCATGAATATTTCGATAAAATATGATTTTTATGATGCAGAAATGATATTTTGAACAGTTTTTATATCCCTAAAATAGACTTAAATCATCTAAAACAGGTCAATATGAGAAAAGTGAGATGACAAATGAATTGCAGAATTGATTTTTGATATCTAACCAGAATAAAATTTACTTGATATACAACTGAAATAAGACCACTTCAACTATTGTAAGTGTAGTTATCTGATTGCCATTGTTATTATTATCACAACATGTTGGCATATCTAAAATGGTGTTTCTGCATAGTTATGTTTCATATCAGAGTTAATAGAGTTAACTCTGTTTATATCAAGAATAATACAAATCAATATATCAATGACAAAATATATAAATAAGTACTACATGTATCTACTATAAATATGAAGTGACTGTTCACTGGTTGCAATAATAGCATTTGGAATTGTAATTTTATATCAGTAAATTGGCTAAATTTTTCATTTTAAAATCTAACACACCAATACAAAAATACTAATTGACCCCTTGTTCATCATGTACATTATAGCCTGTGAAATTATAAACACCTCACATTTAATAATAATTAGATTATTTTGAAAAGCCAAGGCAAATATAATAGCTTTATAATAGAGTTAAAATTACAGTGTAAAAGTTCATAATATCCACTACAGAATGCATTGAAATCATTTTTATTACTGATAAGGCTATATGAATGTTTTACAATCATATATTCATGATATAAATGTGGGAATGATTTACAATAAGTTATAAACCTTAGTTTCAATCATATGTTGAGATTCCTTGCTTCAAACAACAGATCAGATACACTTCATTAAAATTTCAACGTCAGTAAAGTTTTACTTGCCTCAACAGCAGGAAAGAAGTACAGAATTCGAGAAGAAAGCTTTAATACAGCAATTCAATTCTGGTACTGAATTTATCGATAACAAACAATGCCTGTAATCGTCTCAAAATGCGCTTCACGAAAACCAAAACATACCTTCATACATTCCTCATAGTCCTAAATATGCATAAAATAAGTTATAGCAGTTCAAGGTGGAGTTAGAACACAATTTCCTAACGTTTTTTGGATGTTTTCATATCTACTCCGTTTACCCGCCATTTTGAATTCTTCCTGAGCCCGTTACAAAATGAGTCAGCTTTGTGTACTTTACTTTATGCGCAGAAAACACATTTCAAAAAGCTCCGAGCATCGTAGAAATTCCACGAATCACGAACGAGAACCCTAGGGTAAATGTACGTCGAAACTCGCGCATGCGCGATTTTACTGGCCAATCAGCATCGGGCTGAGAGGGTCTCAAATCCGTTGTTACCAGAGGTAATGACGGGAGAGATGAACGACCGAGTTAGCCTGGGTACGAGAATGCGTCCCCATTCGCCGCTAGCTCTTACTGCGCATGGCTCGACGAACTATCTTGGCTCTGGCAAACTCCAAACCGGATGCCCAGAATCTGGGCATTTTTGCAAAATCCTTCAACCTGATTGGCGTTGCTACGTTGCAATAGGAGGTTAATTAGACTAAAAATAGAATTTCCGTGGGAATATAATATTCGTCTTCACAGACGTTATTGATAACAGAATGCAATCAAATTTTAACCTGGAAATTATATCGTGTTTAATCAGAAATGCTATCTGTTCGAATATACATTTAATTATATAATATCTTGATCGATCCACTGGTAGAAAATGCTTTCATATAGGCATAAAGGATTAGAAAGGATTTTGATGAGAATATAGCGAGTCAGTGGCTGCAAGCTGAAGTAAAATCAGTCGTTATTTACGGGTCAAGAATAATAACAGCAGAGCTCACGCGAAGAATTCTGAGAAATCTTGCTATGACAACAGTTCTTGATGATACACTTTCCTTACCCCGTATTCAGGTGGTTTGTATTAGCAATTTTCTGATATATTTTCGGTTTCGTTGAGAATCGACCGTTATTTTTGAACTTCCGGCCAATCGCTGTGTTTTCTCTAAGGACCAATCATGTGGCCGGATTCAGTTGGGTAAGCCAGAGCCAAGATAGCTCGTCGAGAATGCGCAGTAAGAGCTAGCGGCGAATGGGGACGAGATTGTAACATGATAGTAACGTGAACTGCAAAGAATTGGTGTGCGGTTGATTCCATAAACCTTCCCTAAATCTTGATTCTGTGTCAAGTCTGAAGAACTTTCTTCGAGCAGGAGTGACGTGACAAGATCGACTAGATTAAAACTAATTTTCAAATTAAGTCAATATACTCATAAATGTTTGTTTATTGTTATATTAAAAAATGGTAAATTACTTTTATACTTGTTGAAACAAGTATAAAACAAATTTCTACCATTTTTTAATAGAATTACACACATGTTCATATATACTTTTTAGTTATTAGTTAGGACCAATACCTAAAATTATATATTACTGTATTTTTTAGTTATTAGACAATCTGTAAATTCATGCAAAGTATAAATAAAATTGTTGTTGTATTATCAAAGTTTCTCGAGCTCGTAGATTTCTATTAATATGTCCAACTGTACTCTTAATAATAATAATAATAATAATAATAATAATAATAATAATAATAATAATAATAATAATAATAATAATAATAATAATAATAATAATAATAATAATAATAATAATAATAATAATAATAATAATAATAATAATAATAATAATAATAATAATAATAAAAATAATAATAATAATAATAATAATTTATTTCTAGTGCATCCCAATAATTCTCGATGCCCTTACAAATTGATATAAAAATACAAGTTGATAGATAGTCCGATCATCTCAACCATCACCGTTAAGCCATGTCTCTGTTAGCACCATGATGTCAACTTGGCGAGAAATGATAAAATCGCATATCGCTGGACGACTTGTTTTTATAGAACGGCATTCCAAAGGGCGAAGCGCACTTTAGGGTTGTATGAAACCCGGACTGGTGAAACAAGCAGTCAGTCTGCTACTATTAGCGGCCAGTCTCCGATGCATATTGTCCGAGTCCCAATGCGAAGACGCGATGACAAGCCGATCTTCCAACGTAAAAATAACGAATTACGCCCGACTGTTTGGTTACGTCACGTCCACTCTGCGGTTATTCGACATTCTCGCATGCGCACACGCATGTTTAATAGCAACCAAGTGTGCGTCGATTAACTTTCAGAAAAAGACTGGGGAGAGCGGGATTTGTGAATTGAATAGTTACGAGTTTATTTATAAAATTACCAAGCCTCGACCCAATATTGGCTGGACGTACGGACAGGCAAAAGATATGGTAAGTTTTTTTTAAAATTCAATTGACCAATAAAAAGCTCACGGCACGAACGCGGTCACGGCATGCGCATGGCAAAATTCTAGGTCAGGTCACCTATAAAATATAACATGGACAGTTCTTTAAGGCCGATTTACACGATACGATTTTGAGTTACGACTGCAGTATACGATTTGCCTACAACATGTAGTAGGTACCATTCACACGCGCATGACTACTCGTATAAGATTCGTATGCGACATTGCTAAAATCGTGAGTGATTGGACGAAATACTAGTTCCAGTCCTAATATGGAACAAATCACGTCATTTTCCTACGACTCAAAATCCTACTACAAGTTGTAGGTGGCGTGCGTCAGTCGTAGGGGCATTTACACGGCACGAATTGGAGCTCATTTGAGTCGTATACTACAAGTCGCACACGACAATCGTGCCGTGTGAATCGGCCTTTATAGGTACCATCAAATTGAACATACATTCTTTGTTTAAGATAACCATATTACAAACAGCTCAGTGGCGTACGTGTCTTGCCGGGAACTTGATGTTTCTAGAATTTTGACGTGGCTTGCCTTGCCTTGACCGAGTCCGTGAGCTTTTCATAGTCATAACCGTAAATCTGCTCTAATATACGTTTTATGTTAAAGATTCACTTTCAGTTCTTTGTAAAAAACGATCTCCATAAGATGAATACAACCCTGTCCGTGTTACAGAAGTTCCACAATAATACAAATCGTTCTATAAAAAGTGACTTCAAAACAAATGTAATAATTGTAAATTACGGCTGTTATCAGGGGTGGAAGGGAGGTCTTGATCACGAATCACGCTCCATGATTTCCGCGGGTCAATTCACGAATCACACCCTGTATTATGTATACACCCTTTCCGAGAAAGTGTGTCACCCGTAAAAAGCACACAAGCTAGCGGCGCAAAGGATCATGGATCAGTTCAGAAACTAAATGTACATTCGGAAAGCCTTTCTTGTGGCTTGATAAGTCAAAATGGACATTTCTCAATAACATATTGACAAGTGTAGCAATGTGGCCATGAAATCCCTGCGTTCTAATAAAGTATACATAGGTAATCCATAATCCCCTGCGCTACTAGCTTGCAGGCTTTTCACTTCACGGGTGACAAAGTTTCTCGGAAAGGGTGTATCACAAAAAATCGGTGAGCGTAAATACAGGAAATACAAGTCAGACAAAATTGAGTACCAAATTTCCGTGTTCTGCTTTAAAATTGTTCATCTCAAATGGTTTAATATAGAAAGATTAATGTAAACAAAATGCCAGGTTTGTCCGACCATTTTGACAATGCATGCGTCAATATTTATATACATGGAAACCTCTTAATTGGATTTCATGTATGGCTAATTTAATCAACGTTGGATCAAATAAATTGTGTAAAGCAGCTTTTTCAGAATACTTTTAAAACAAAGTACCTAATAAATTATTGTTTACCGAAAAAAATATAAAATAATGTAAGAAAAAAACTGTATTAATTATATTCAAAGCGATGTGCTCCTTCTCCTTGTGTGTGTGTGGCGTGGAATGACCGGTAAATAGCTAGGCTGGTATAGTATAATGAAATTAATGTAACACCGTAAAAAATATTAACTAAACTTTACTGACGTTTCGAGCTTTAGCCCTTTGTCGGAGTAAAAGGAATAAATAGGCTGTGTGACTTTGCTTTGTTATTTGTAAAAGCTACACGTCATTAATTCTGATATAAATGTTTTTTTTGTTGAGAAGTTTTGATTTCTTTTCCATCCGTAAATATAACTTTCGGTTGTCTAAATGGTTTAAGCGCCAAGGGACCTACAGACATATCAGGGTACCAAGGTACATTATTAGAAGACCTGGTACAGCTTCATGAAGGTATCCAAATGTGGACAGTACCAATTAGGGGAACCTATACTATAATGGCCCTAGGTGCATCAGGAGGTAATGGAACAAATGGCACTAAATATTGGCGACTTGGGGGCTAGGTGCACAAGTACAAGGGGACTTCTACCTAATGGAAGGAACCGTATTGAAGATACTAGTAGGACAAAGTGGATTTTGTGCCCCTAATGGTTCACGAAGGCCTGCGGGAGGTGGTGGGGGGTAGTTTTGTAACATTACACGACAATACACCGTTGATAATAGCTGGCGGAGGGGGAGGAGGTGCGGCACCTTGGGCAGGCTTTAATCCTGGACAAAATGCACCAATTACTGGCGATGGTTCCATTTTCGGGGGTACCCAAGGGACTGGAGGCAGACTCTATGATGATTACTATAAAATATATGATAGACGTTATGGAGCAGCTGCAGGAGGGGGGCTGTTGACTAATGGTGCATCCGGGAACTACACTACAGGAGGACAAGCTTTTATAAATGGCGGCGAGGGAGGGGTGGGTAAGGACTATGCACAAGGAAGATTCGGGGGTGGTGGCGGTGCGAGTACGTATCCTGGGGCAGGGGGAGGATACTCAGGTGGTGGTGTTGCCAGGGCAACGCGGTATACAAAAGCTGGAGGGGGTGGATCGCTTAATGCTGGAACTAGAATACTAAACTCTACAGCTTTACGTCGAGGACCTGGGAAAGTTAGTATACAACTTGTTGAATCAGACATTGATATGATGTAACATTGATATATTGATGTAACATACTTAAATTACGTATACAGCGAAGGTTATCATTATTTCATCATTTAATATCCACGGTACAAATTAATATATGACATGAAGAACAAAGTAAATACAACTTGTTGAATCAGACATTGATATGATGTAACATGAAGGACAAGTCATGAACGAAATATGCCTGTCAGTGAATCAGACATTGATATGATGTAACATGAAGGACAAGTCATGAACGAAATACGCCTGTTGAATCAGACATTGATATGATCTAACATGAAGGACAAGTCATGAACGAAATATGCCTGTCAGTGAATCAGACATTGATATGATGTAACATGAAGGACAAGTCATGAACGAAATACGCCTGTTGAATCAGACATTGATATGATGTAACACGAAGGACAAGTCATGAACGAAATACGCCTGTTGAATCAGACATTGATATGATGTAACACGAAGGACAAGTCATGAACGAAAACCTTTTTGGCTTGTTGAATCGTATATTGATGGTGATATGGCTTTTACATGCATTGTAAAAAAGAAGTCCAGATATCACGGCACTAACTCTACGAGTACATATGTATGGTGACGTCACAAAGTAAAAAATGTTTTTCGCGTATTGTTGACGGACCGAAGTAAAACTATTATACATGTTATGACGTTAGATATCTATAATAACGTTTATTGCGCACTTATTTTTACGTCATAAGAAGTATTACGATATTGCTATCAAGTCGTCAAGGTATTCCACATGACGTCACGAGACGTATTTTAGATGATCATATTTTTTACGTCATAACGTCTCAAAACGTATGCAGGGTATCCAACTTTTGCGTGACGTAACATTACGTCATCTTGCTATCACAGTGAGGACCCTCGAGCCGTCAACACTTGGATCCTATTTTTAACCAACATCCAATGAGCGAATAGATTAGAAATAAGATTTATTATAAACACTTAGTGTATTTAAACGCACTGCTTCATTTTTAGAGGTTTTCAAGCAGTAGAAAGTTCAGGAATAATAACATGAAAAAAGTCAAGTGTTCACAGTTCGAGTATTCTCACTGTAATGATAGACAACTAGTTGTACTAATAACATGGCGTACGTACCAACGTCACAATATCTGATGTTGACACAGCGGTCGAATATAGGGCAATAAATACAACCATAAAACAGAAGCTTGACGAAAGTATTTTATTTTAAAAGATAGTATTACAAATATAGATTTTATTTTACAGTTTCATGTAGATATGATATATAATACTTCATGTGTTACTACGCCCACAAATGATCCACTAGTATAGTACAACTGATACTAACATACAGCTGGACGTAGTGTAACATGAAGTGTTTACCAAGTATAAGTATTATTTAAATGTGAAAATAAAGATTTGAACTTTTTTTCTCGCTGGAAGAAGGTACATCAATAGTTTGTTGAGGAATGTTGCATGAGTTTTGAAATGCCATTTAAATTATCTGAATATAAACAGTTATAAATGCAATTATTGATTGAACATCAAAATATCGCTAACTTGAACTACCTATCAATAGACCTTTGCACGGTTCACGTCCACAATTTGACTAGAGCTCGCGCCTATGTAAGCAATGCACTTATTATCATAGTCAAATTGTAAAGAATATATTACACACTATCGAGGCTGACAGATAGACAGACAGACAGAGACAGACAGAGACAGACAGACAGACAGACAGACAGACAGACAAACAAACAGACAGACAGACAGACAGACACAGACAGACAGACAGACAGACAGAGATGCAGCATAAAGACAGACAAATGATAAGCTGGCAAACTAAGTGGACGAACAACAAGAAAGCCTATATTCATATATATTGATATAAATGGTGAAAAAAGGCACTAAAAACGGCTGCGAGGGAGAGTGACAGGCACACATTTATAAGTATAATGCTTATTTAACACGGCACTGAAAGGTGGTCATTCATGGCATAATCGATATCTCAAGATTTATGATAATCTTGAAGTGGTTGACAGCCAGACGAACATACCGATAATTTACTGTGAGTTAGAATCCTTCAATACTAAATCTACAAACATCTTATGCGCATCTTTAGGCAGGTCGTAAATCCACTCATTCGTCTCCATCAAATCCAGTAACTCGTGCAGCAATAGACTTGCCTTTAACGTACTTAACGAACCAATCAGAATCAGTTTGGACTTGGCACGTGTCACAGCTACATTCACTCGTCTCCAGTCCTTGAGCAGATCTCCAACGGACGAATACTCGTTGCTACGTACGAGAGAGACTAGGATACAAGGCTTATCTCTTCCTTGGTATTTATCCACAGTATTGATCTCCAGGATATTGCGGGATTCCCGAGGGTCTTGGCCAAGCGCCTCTCTTAAATCAGCATATAACCAAATGATAATTATAATTTACACTATATCTAGTCCATCAACATAACTAAAATTAGGAGTTTTGATAAACTGAATAGTTTGTCAAAGGAAATTCAAATGTAAAGAGATTAACATTTGTGGATTTTAATCGATCTCTGCACTACACTTTTACAGTGGTTTTTTTTTTGGCAGTTAAACATGATCAGCATATTACTTCTTGTGTTCCCATATTTCGACTTACTGTATAAGAACAATAATGAAATCATACACACCCTTTCCGAGAAACTTTGTCACCCGTGAAGTGAAAAGCCTAGTACAAGCTAGTAGCACAGGGGACTATATGTAACCTATGTAAATATTATTAGGACACAGGGATTTCATGGCAATATTGCTACACTTGTCAATATGTTATTGAGAAATGTCCAGTTTGACTTATCAAACAACACGAAAAGCGTTCCAAATGCACATTTAGTTTCTGAATTGATCCATGATCCTTTGCGCCACTAGCTTGTTTGCCTTTCGACGGGTGACAAACTTTCTCGGAAAGGGTGTATTTAGTGTAATTCTTACCTGATCAGTTTCAGTTGGTGTCGGTATGGTGATATGATACCAACTGACGACAACATGACACCACCAATATCCAATGCACATGTCAGCTGCTGCACTATCACGGCTTCTGTTTCGTTAGACACCAGGCCTTCTCTGCGTGACTCATACCCAGGTACTTTGTCCGTGTTAAGGAATATAACAGGTCGCCTGGGATCTAACGCTTTTAGAAGCCAATTTTCTTAAGTAAAGCAATACTTTTTTAGTTAAACAATAGAAATGAGAGAAAGAAAAAATGTATATCAATGTTTAAAGCTTTAACTAAGAAAAACGTTATAAGGAATAAATCGGCATAAGTTATGCCTTAGACTCGTTAGCATGTGATATAATCTTTTGTATTTAGTACAGCTTGAAGTAAGGCAAGAAATGCACGTATCAAGAAACAAAATAAAACGCATTCTGATTGGTTGTTGTATGTTCTTTATGAGAGCACACAACGCACAGCATACAGCACATAGAGCACAGCATACAGCACATAGCGCACAGCACATAGCATACAGCACATAGCATACAGCACATAGCATACAGCATACAGCGCATAGCATACAGCACATAGCATACAGCACATAGCATACAGCGCACAGCACATAGCGCACAGCATATAGCGCACAGCACATAGCACACATCACGCGCGTTTCGTGTTTATCAAATATGTGAAATTGTATTTTATAAAAGAAATATAAAACTTGCTTTCTTTGCTGTATGCAGTTATAAAGCACTTAATGATTGTCAGAACACTTGAGAAGTGTTGAGAAGCACTCTAATCGCGTCGTGCTTCTGTTCACACTTCTCTTGTGTCCTTATTTACAAGATCACACAGCATGCATGCGCTCTATTCCTTCACTACAACTCACCACTAACAGTTGAGCCACTTTCTCTTGATGTAAACCAACCTGTCAAAGCGTCCCATCTTGGGATATCAAGAATTGTATCAGCGATCTGCTGTGTACCACATTTAAGACGGTTCTCATAAATAAGAGTATTAGACAGCGCCATAATGTCTTTGTTCATACGATACTGATGCTCAAGACAAACCATGGCTTGTGGATGGTGTTCTGATAATCTTTTGAATAGACTAATATCCATGCCACCTTCCCTGCAGGAAATAAAAAAAAAATAGAAATATTTTCAATTAATCATTTTTTTCTTTCATTTTTTTAATTATTTATGCATTTATTATTGATGTGATGTATTGTGTGATTGTATTTGTTATATTATTATTTGTATTTATTTTTAAATACTTTTGTAAAGTATAAAGATGTTGATAAAGAAACTATTTTACTATATTTATATTTAATTATTTCTATCTATTCATTTTATTTATTTAATCATAACATTAATTTAAAATATTTATTTATTTAGAGAGTAGATTGCAAAAGAGATTTGCTATATTGTTTTACTATACTGTTATAAAATATTTATTTACAGATTGAATAGCTCTCCCACTTTGGTGGAATCGAACACTTTTTGAAGTTGACATCGATCGCTATTTTAGCAATTATGCGTAGCTCACTCACTCCCACATGGGTTACAGCACTATGTCTCTTCATGCTCACTTCTTCGGATGTGTTCTATAACTGTACTAATGAGCTATAATACAGCGAAACACGTGTCTGCAGATATTTGTGTTTTTACGTATTTTTTTACACACATATCATATAGTCTATTTACATTAGAAGAGATATATACAATACCTTGCTTCAAGACTCTGTACAAGAGGAGGCAGTTGATAATGGTCACCAACCAACACGAACACACTAGCATGGTGTAACGGACCAAGACAAACTGGTAGAGTAATCTGAGACGCTTCGTCTACTATACAGTAATCAAACGACCTCTGAGAGAACAGGGCGTGGTTCACTCCTAAACATGTGGTGGCAACAACATTCTATCGAAAAGAAACATTCAAAATTACATACAACTAAAGGCCGATTTACACGGCACGATTGTCGTGTGCGACTTGTAGTATACGACTCAAATGAGCTCCAAGTCGTGCCGTGTAAATGCCCCTACGACTTGTCTACGACTGACGCACGCGACCTACAACTTGTAGTAGGATTTTGAACCAAGGATTAAAACCCTACGACTTGTCGTAGGAAAATGACGTGATTTGTCCCATATTAGGACTGGAACTAGTATTTCGTCCAATCACTCACGATTTTAGCAATGGCGTATACAAATCGTATACTATTAGTCGTGCGCGTGTTAATGGTACCTACTACATGTTGTAGGCAAATCGTATACTACAGTCGTAGGTCAAAATCGTATCGTGTAAATCGGCCTTAAACTGTATGATGCTGATGACGTAGTATAATGACGATATGATAACAGTAGGTTGCTGATGCTGATGACGATGTGTTGATGATGATGTTGATATGTTGATGATATGTTGATGATGTTGATATGTTGATAATATGTTGATATGTTGATGATATGTTGATGATGTTGATATGTTGATGATATGTTGATGATGTTGATATGTTGATGATATGTTGATGATATGTTGATGATGTTGATATGTTGATATGTTGATGATGATGATATGTTGATGATATGTTGATGATGATGATATGTTCATGATATGTTCATGATATGTTGATGATGTTGATATGTTGATAATATGTTGATGATGATGATATGTTGATATGTTGATGATGATGATATGTTGATGATATGTTGATGATGTTGATATGTTGATGATATGTTGATGTTGATGATATGTTGATGATATGTTGATGATGATGATATGTTGATGATATGTTGATGATATGTTGATGATGTTGATATGTTGATAATATGTTGATGATGATGATATGTTGATATGTTGATGATGATGATATGTTGATGATATGTTGATGATGTTGATATGTTGATGATATGTTGACGATGTTGATATGTTGATGATATGTTGATGATGTTGATATGTTGATGATATGTTGATGATGATGATATGTTGATGAGGAAGACTATATACAGAATACACTGTGTTTGCATAGATTGACTCCGTTAATTGAGTGCCAACTACTACTCAGTCGTTTATCATAAGATTTACCTTTGACATATAAAAGTCTCTCAGTTCATTAACCGTCTTGATATGTGCCCCTGCAGACTGGGTCGAGTAAGGCTGGATTTCAGGCAGCAACTTGTGTACTTGACCCAATCGTAGAAAATCTACATCAGCCTAACAACAGATCAATTGATCAATGAGTATGTTATTATTAAGAATTTTAAAAGAAAGTTTCACGTTTGTGCTTTCTTTTCGTTCGTATTTTTCGTTCGGTTTTCGTTCGGCTTTTTTATCGTTTGCACTGACTAGTTTTTTTCATTCGTTTTACAAATAAGTTTTTTTTAGGACACTCATGGTAAAATATTCGTTACTATTATTATGATTACCACTTGCCATTACCGTCTTTTGAATGTACCAATCAATGTACTTTATACCTGTTTTAGTTTAAGGAGAATGTTGTCGACTGCAGTATGAGTGTAGCTTGTTAACAAGACTGACTTTCCTCTAGCGACCAACATGCGTACTAGGCAGGCGATGGTTGTAGTCTTACCAGTACCTGGCATACCTGAAAATGGTATCATGATAACGAGAATGATGATGATGATAACGAGAATGATGATGATAACGAGAATGATGATGATAACGAGAATGATGATGATGATAACGAGAATGATGATGATGATAACGAGAATGATGATGATAATAACGAGAATGATGATGATAACGAGAATGATCTGATTATAACGAGAATGATGATGATGATAACAACGAGAATGATGATCATGATGATAACGAGAATAATGATGATGATGATGATAACGAGAAGATAACGCAACAGTGAGGAACATGACGACAAACATGATAGCAATCCTCTGAACAGCATTATCAAGATAGTATTATTAGTGAAAACTAGCGAGTAAACTAGTATAGGCTGCGTCGGTGTTTGATATAAACAATAGGTAATCCAGCTGAGTTGATTTCCTTCCCCGAAATGGATTATGGGTCACTATTTTTGGTTAGCAATTTTTGAGCATTTTCCGAGTATACAATGTAGACTTTTGTTGTTGATTGAAATATAATCCCACCATGAGTTCGACTAGCATTTACAATTAATTTAAAGAAGGAAGAACTCGTATTTCATTAATTCTCTTGGCAGAATAATGGGAAATGCTAATCAAAATATGATGTTGAATCCTCAATTTTGATTGGTTGACCTTGTGTTTGTTCTGAAGGTCAACTCAGTTGGAATATAATGAAATTTGTAACAACGTAAAAAGCTTTAGCCCTTCGTCGGAGTTAAAGTTTGAAACTTCAGTAAAGTTAAGTTAACATTATTTACGGTGTTTCAAATTTCATTATATTACCGATAGTATTATTAGTATCGACTATAACATATCGCAGGGTTATTTCATATTTCATGTTATATGTGCATTCAATACTATTTATTATAATGACTATAAAATGGCTTTGTCAAACTGTTCCTGAACTATTCATATAAACTGCGTCAGGTTATCAACACATATAAACAAAAATAAATACCTAAGATTAGGGTGTAATCTTCCGCACACAAGACTTTCATGATGGCTCTTTTCTGATCGACATTCAAACCTTCCATGTGAGACTCACTGAGAGTATCACGGTACCCTGACGAGGCCTGGGAACTACAACACATACGATTGTAAGTAAAGATAAAAGAAAAGGAATTATATGAGAAGAGTGAAAAAGAGAGAAAGATAAAGGCAGAATAAAACAAAAGCAAATTGGAGGGGAGAGGAAGAGGTAAGAAGGAAGGAAAAAAATAAAAAAGGCGAAGAACGTCAATAAAGAAATAAGCAATCGAGCAGGAAAGGAAATAATTAGCAGCAAGGAGGCTGGAAGGAAAATGAGGGAAAGACGGAGGGAAAATGAAGAAAGAGAGAGAGAGAGAGGAATGAAAACGAAAAGGAGGTAGGTAGGGTGGAGGGCGAGAGGAAATAAGAAAAGAAGGGAGCTTATGGAAAATTAGGACTAATGAGGCACAACTCAAATACTAAAGAAGGTCAAACAATAATAACAGCAACACCTCCACCAACCTACTTACACCTCCACCAACCTATTAACACTTCAACCAACCTACTTCCACCTCCACCAACCTACTTCCACCTCCACCAACCTACTTCCACCTCCACCAACCTACTTCCACCTCCACCAACCTATTAACACTTCCACCAACCTACTTACACCTCCACCAACCTACTTACACCTCCACCAACCTACTTACACCTCCACCAACCTACTTACACCTCCACCAACCTATTAACACTTCCACCAACCTACTTACACATCCACCAACCTACTTACACCTCCACCAACCTACTTACACCTCCACCAACCTACTTACACCTCCACCAACCTACTTACACCTCCACCAACCTATTAACACATCCACCAACCTACTTACACCTCCACCAACCTACTTACACCTCCACCAACCTACTTACACCTCCACCAACCTACTTACACCTCCACCAACCTATTAACACTTCAACCAACCTACTTACACCTCCACCAACCTACTTCCACCTCCACCAACCTACTTCCACCTCCACCAACCTACTTCCACCTCCACCAACCTACTTCCACCTCCACCAACCTACTTCCACCTTCACCAACCTACTTCCACCTCCACCAACCTATTAACACTTCCACCAACCTACTTACACATCCACCAACCTACTTACACCTCCACCAACCTACTTACACCTCCACCAACCTACTTACACCTCCACCAACCTACTTACACCTCCACCAACCTACTTACACCTCCACCAACCTACTTACACCTCCACCAACCTACTTACACCTCCACCAACCTACCTCCACCAACCTACTTACACCTCCACCAACCTACTTACACCTCCACCAACCTATTAACACTTCCACCAACCTACCTCCACCTCCACCAACCTACTTACACCTCCACCAACCTACTTACACCTCCACCAACCTACTTACACCTCCACCAACCTACCTCCACCAACCTACTTACACCTCCACCAACCTACTTACACCTCCAACAACCTATTTACACCTTCACCAACCTACTTACACCTCCACCAACCTACTTCCACTTCCACCAACCTATTAACACCTCCACCAACCTACTTACCTTTTCACTTCGTCCCCTATGGGAAGTATGTTTGAAACCAAACAACAACATTTACAACAAAAATATAAAAGGCGCGCAAACACGGCTGTCCTTTTTGCATCGATCAATGCAGTGAAAACTGAGCCCATTTCACAACAAGTGTCTGAGATCGAACAACAACGATGCAAAAATTAACGTGAGTAGAGTTGTCTGCTGTAATCAGATTTAGTGTAGAGGTAGTGAGTGTGAATCTGAGTCTCTCCAATTGGTAAGACACTTGTGTTTGGATAGAAAATTGCAAAATCGGTTAGTTTATGAAAATGGCAGTAGTTTTTACCTTTTTGACTGTTGGCTATCTTGACTACTAGACTGACTACCAAAGTTAAGTAGAGCTTGTCGACTACGAGTAAAGACTGGAGCCTTCAAATCGATAATCAATCGGCGAAGTTCGTCATTTCTTGGTTTGTCGTTATGGAGAAGTCTTGCTATGTTGGACCAAAGAGTCGTTTGGCTGTTGTAACCATTGTTTTTATCCACACGGTAGATAGGAGCCTGGTTACTAGTTAAGGGTGACCTGTAACTAGAATAGAAAAGGAAAAAAAAAAAGAAATTGATGTTAATAAAGACGATGATGATTAAAATGATAGAGAGGCGTGATGGTCTAGTGGTCAGTGGATCGGATTCTGTGCCTACTGGTCTGGGTTCGATTCCCGGCCCGGGCGATTGCATTGTGTCCTTGGGCAAGACACTTTACTCTCTATGTGCCTCGTCTCCTCGGATAAAGACGTAAAGCCGGAGGTCCCGTCTGCATTCACTCTAATCATATATAAGTTGGACGTTAAAGATTCTGTGGTGCTAGGTTCGCAAAGAGTAGGGGATTGTCTCCCGGTACAACAGTCAGGCCTCGGAGGAATTTACTAACAACACTCATGATTGTAATTTGCTGGTTTACAGCAGTCCGATAAGTCCTCCACATACACATTAGTAGATTGTCAAGCGCTATGAGCTATTCGAGAGATATATAAATTGTGGAATTTATTTTTTTAATGATGATTAATGACTGAAACGATAATGATGATGACGATGGAAGCGACGATTTTGATGCAAATGATTATGATAAACTTTTACCTTTCCAGAAGATCTCTATCAAGAGAGACCACCACCTCGTGTGGTTTGATGTCTCGAATATAACCTAAAATACAATAAATACATTAGGGATAGCAAATTGACCTAATTTATTCTAAATTGCACGAAACGATCACGTGGTTACACATACAGCAAGTGACACGTGATTCTTTGTCTATTTTTTTCAGCAGTTTCAGTAGCAATATCAATGTTAAACAGTTAAGTAGTTAATTAGAACATGGAATAAGATTATTATTATGAAACCTGGTAGTAATTAATCCGTATATCGAGAATTGAAAGCGACCTTATGTGGTGTCATGTGACATTTCTTTTTATTAGTGTTAATGTCTTTTTTAGAAGACATTGTTAATGACATGGACTGTATATACAACTACTTCAAAAATCGTTGCCGCAATCGAAACAACAGTACACATGCTAAAGCCTGCAAAGGATGTCGGTATTTCGATTCACAGCATATTTTGATTGCATGTGTTTGTGTTATATGACCATAACAAGTTGTTGCAGTGGTAGATATAAATACAAACATTTCTTTAAAAAAAATGCAATGAATCACAAATTAAATCCATATAACCAACATCCTTTGCAGGTTTTAGAGTGTGGACTGTAGCTCCGGCTGCGACAACGATTTTTGAAATAGGTGTAAATACAAACAAGGGGAATTACCCAGCCATCAAAATGAATAATTGCTCACGCTCTTCAGTTGACACTCTAGAAAAGCCACATATATTTCAGTATCTATATTGATTGGCTCACCTGTAGCTATAGCAACCATGGAATTGTTCACTTCACTAATGACCACGTAATCACCAATGCTCAGCGGTATCTCCACAAAAAGAGTCTTGTTAGGGATATCTGCTGAACGCTCAAACTTATGCATAAACATTTTATCACTGTCCAGCTCAAAGTCACGTGATTTCAGCACCATTCCACTAAAACAATGTCCGAGTGCCTCTCGATCCAGTCCCTTCATGCTCCAGATGTGGTGCTGACTTGTTTTACCAGATTGCTGTATCTCTTTACCTTCTAGACAAACCAGTTTAAACCAGTCAGAGAAGAATCGCGAGTGGTCTGAGGTCACGTGATGGGTCAGTTTGTCAAAGTCTTCTCCAAGACCACTGGTCACGTCATCGCCACTTTCTAGCGATTTGTGGAATAAAGTACAGTTCTGTGCTTGTGAACAGCGGTTACACGTGTGGGCATCTTTGAGCATTCCTACAAAAAAAACACTAGTGTGTTAAACTAATATTTGACCTATTTGAAAGGGTCTGGTACATTTTGAGAGAGATGTGAAGAGACTATACTAAGTTTATATTGCTGTGATAGGGTAATTAATAATATCATGCAACAAGAACTTTAAACCAGAATACAATACTTATTGTTCTGTTCTAAGTCTATATTGCTGTGATAGGGCAATTAATAATATCATGCAACAAGAACTTTAAACCAGAATACAATACTTATTGTTCTGTTCTAAGTCTATATTGCTGTGATAGGGCAATTAATAATATCATGCAACAAGAACTTTAAACCAGAATACAATACTTATTGTTCTGTTCTAAGTCTATATTGCTTTGATAGGGTAATTAATAATATCATGCAATAAGAACTTTAAACCAGAATACAATACTTATTGTTCTGTTCTAAGTCTATATTGCTGTGATAGGGTAATTAATAATATCATGCAACAAGAACTTTAAACCAGAATACAATACTTATTGTTCTGTTCTAAGTCTATATTGCTGTGATAGGGTAATTAATCAGTAATATAATGCAACAAGAACTTTAAACCAGAATACAATACTTATTGTTCTGTTCTAAGTCTATATTGCTGTGATAGGGCAATTAATAATATCATGCAACAAGAACTTTAAACCAGAATACAATACTTATTGCAACACTTAGAAAGATCCAACAATTTAGAAGGAAATAATAACCTGCGATACAAAGAACTCTAATCCAGTATAAAAAACATTTTGCAATACTGAGAGAGACCCAAAATATACACCTAATTGCAAGAATGCTGTCACATTAAAAAAGAACATAAGTAAGTAAGTAAGAAACGAATAACAAAAGAAAGCTTGAGTGATCTTCTTTTACCTTTTATGAATTAATTCCTTTCCCACTAAACTACAAAAGGCAGGACAACGTTCTTCTATTCAATAAGGTGTGCCCAGCAATACAAAAAGAGTGTAACACTATGAAAGAGCAATACCTGGCATTTGACGTCCACCGGTACTTCTACTTAGAGAGAGGTATCGCGCTACTTCATTACGGCGCATGATCAGTGCTCGTTTCTCGTGGACCAGAGCTGGTACTCCCACCATATGCGCTGCTTTCATGTAATACAAGACACCAGACTCTACAGGAAAACAATGACGATCGGACAGTAGTAGGGTGTACAGGATTACTTGAGCACGGTGATCGACTGAACCTGGTAAGTACAAAGAACACTGGTTGGATGAATGAATAAATGAATGGATACATACATGGATGGATGAATGGATGGATGGTTGAATGGATTGATGGTTGAATGAATGAATGAATGAATGAATGAATGAATGAATGAATGAATGAATGAATGAATGAATGAATGAATGAATGAATGAATGAATGGATACATGGATGGTTGAATGGATGGATGGTTGAATGAATGAATGAATGATTGAATGGATACATGGATGGTTGAATGGTTGGATGGTTGAATGGATGGATGGTTGAATGAATGGGTGGATGAATAAATGAATGGATAAATGAATGGATGAATGGATGGTTGAATGGATGAATAAATGAATGGATGAATAAATCGATTGATAAATAATCAAAATGAATGGATTAATTAATGGATGGATGAATAATGGCTGAATGTAGCAATTGATTTTTGCCCTAAATTCCCTCACCGGAAAGATGTATTTACCTAGTTTTGAGAAGACTTTACCAGTTTTCAGTTCCAATGGCACTACACATGACTCAATGGTATTGTCTTTGTCAGGTCTATGTCGTCGTATCTTGGGACGTCGGTCAATCTTGACTTCCACTGTCGCATCGACTTTACCTATGGAGTATAGCACAACATTTAACAAGATACTAATTGAAACAAATTAGATGTTCTAATTGTATAGTTAATTATACAAATCGATAAAAATTTGGTTATTTAATTTAAACTAACAAGTTATCATTATAACAGGAACCATCCTCTCTCAAGTTGATGTAGTCGCGGCAAAAGTCATTTGCTCGCTGGTCAGTTAATCAAACCAACCGTCAACCAATCAATCAATTGTCTCGTTCACAGCTCCCTGCGCCATCTTAAAAGGTAGCCGGGCCTTAACTGTGAAGGGCCAATTAACCAATCAATTGAACAGTGATTCTTAGACTTGTTCATCGTGCATCCGTTTCTAATTTAAGTTTTTTGTCCATATGCTTATCAAGGTTTTCATTATACATTTGTATCCATAAATTATATATGGACTTTATTTGAAATTATACTTCTTCTTCTTCTTTATTTATTCATTCATTCATTCATTCTTTAATCTATATAGCTATCTGTCTACTTGGTTAAAGAAAAAGCTCTTGTCAGGATCAAAACCCACCTTTCAATCCAAACCTGGGAGACCAAACGTTCTCTTCAATATCTTTCAACTCTGCTATACACACACTTGGTTGCTCACTAGACTCAGGCCCTGAAGCTGTCTTATAGTCCATGACACCTAAGTCGGGGTCTGGGGACGAGATAACAAATCGCTTGGCCCATTTACTAAGTTCTGGTATGAACGCAGTGATCTTGTCCATGGCAGTAAGCTCGGTCATGCCGAGACTGTACAAGGAATTGAGGTAGGAATGTTGCTGGAGAAGGCTCTTGGCCTGTGAGTTGAGATACTCGGTAGAAAACTCTGCAAAATGGGAAATGAATAGAAATAGTCAACGATAATAGTGATAATGATGATGATAGTGCTTGATAATGGCAATTGCAATGATCATGATGAAAATAATGTTGATAAAAGCAAGAGATTTAACAATGATTATCATGATGACGACGACAAGGATGAATATGATGATAGCTAGATAACGATGACGATAATAATTATAGAACCTTTCAGAACATACAAGACACAGGGTTCAGGGACTTCTCGTCTTTCCGTGTAGCTTTAAGTAGCTTTAAATACCCGCAAAACGGAGCACTGATGGAGAGAGGGAAGTAAAATGGGCGCACCGTCGGCTCTCTGGGAGATTAGTTTCGGCTAAAGGGACTTCCAACGTAAAATACTGTTCTTTACGAACGTTTCTCGTAATTTCAAGATTTGTAGTTGAATAAAACAAGTTACGAATATACAGCAAAACAATCTTACTTTTAAGTGACAGAGAAAAGGGGGCGTGGCGAGAAGGATACCTTTCTGTGCATTCTCTCTCCCAAAAACGTCTGCATGAAAATAGGGATTGTTTTGCAGTCTAAGTTTCTGTTTTATTTTTATATAGATTATAGATTATAGATATAGATTAGTATTGCTGATCACCAGTTATTACCAGCCGGTCACTCTTTTATTACTAGCTGATCCGTTTTGCTTTAACCAGGATAAATAAAGATATTATTACGAACAGTAACGCTATCTACCTTTGGACTTCATGGCATTATCAAACAGCTCATGGAGAAATGTACCCATCAACATTGCTTCATTAGTGTCTTCTGTACGAAACCTTTCGTTCAAGATGCTCCTGCGTAAACATCGCGTTGCCCCAGCAACCGTTGTCCCGGAGACCAAAGTATCTGGATGTACCACAATATATTGGTCCGTCTGGTTGTCAAGGATACAAACGCCAGAAGTCATGTCAAATTCTCCTGGTGGAAAAAAGAAATAGAATGAAATATAGAAAACGACTTAAATGTGAAAGCGATATAGAGAAAGGACAATATTAAGATTGGGATTTAACTAAAACAGTGACAAAGAGGAAATGACAAAGAAGATACAAGTGGACCTCAAGACAGAGAAAAACCCAATGGAAATATGGAAGAAGGAAAACTAAACAGGAATAGAAAATGGAAATAATGGAAGGCAGGAAGAGGGGGAGTAAGGGATGGTCGAAGCTAGAAAGGAAGGGAGGAAGGAAAGGAAGAGAAAATAAAGTGAGGGACAAAGGGGAAAAAGATGGACAAAGGAATAAAGGACGGAATAAAGCAGGGGAGGAGGATGGAAAAACGAATGGAGGGAGGGAAATAGGTAGGAAAAAGTAAGGAAGGAAACGAGGAAGGAAGAAGAAAAGGAAGGAAGAAGGAAATAAGGGAGGGAGTAAGGAAGGAAGGAAGGAAGGATCGACAAAGGAATCAAAAATCAACATGTGAGCAGTATTGTAAGCTAGGGAGACCTGGTAATGACCCTTTAGTATCCTAACAAAAAACAATGATTTATTTATAATCCTTTTACCTGTGACATGCACAACATCTCCTGGCTCAACTTCTGTCATTTCCCAATCTTGTCTCAAGTAGCAGTAACGTTCAACAGACTGACTCTCATCAAATAACCTCAAGACCTTCTCAGATATCACTCTTCCATATTTAGATAAAGCTTCCTCATTGTTGGCCTCACGTCTATATACTTCAAGCACCAAAAACCGACTGTAGGGGGTATTATGGGGACTGTATTCTTCAAACAGCTTGCTCCTAAATTAAGATAGAAATTGTGATAATAAGTCAATTATTAAAATGTCAAATTATTGGGATTTTCGTCCTGTAATTTTCACCTGTTCATCCAAATATTATTATGTAATATTTTGTTATGACGAATTCTATTACACTAATTAAAATGACATTAATCATAGTAGGATGGTAATCCAGTTATAATCATCATAAATTATTTATAATTATAAACAATTAAAAAGGCGAAGTGAATTTTATTCATTACTACTCCATCAACATTACTAATCAAAATCATCATTACTATTATCATCATCTTATTATAACCATCACCATGACTACTATTATCATCATTACTATCATCAACACCATTACCATTATCATCTTCATAACTTTTATATTTATAATGCACTATTTTCATTCACTTATTTACAAGATACCCTTCATTCATATATTCTTTACCTAGCCATGGTTTTCTTGGGCATTGGTGACCATTCCATTCCGTCCATCAGACTATCAAGTTCAACACCCATCAAACTATCACGTGATGCATTTGGAGAGTTCTTTGTCGGGGTCACAAGTGATATATCATGTATTGACTGTCTGTCATAGTTTTTAATGGGTGTCTTTTTGACATCTGTCACAGTTTTGTTTCCATCAACTAGTTCTGCACAAGGTGCTGGCTTTCTGAGAACATTTTTGTTTTGTTTTGGAAAACCTGGTTTTGGTGGCTTATTTGTTGGTGTTGATTGTTCAGCCCCATAAAGAAGTGCAATAGTTTCTTCTTCATCATCAAAATTGGAATGGAAATCGCAATCACCATCCTGTTGGAAATAATAGAAAACTGAATGATAAATGAATAATGGAATGAATGGACAAATAAATATACAAATTACTGAGTTGATGCATTTAGAAGCAAATAATGTTATCACTGTTATTATATATCATAACCATCATTAAAATGATCATCAGCTTCACAATAATTTTATTGCCATCATCATCATCATCATTAGTCATCATCATCATTCATCATCACCAGGAATCCCACTTATAATTTCAACAAACAACATTCATTTTCATCAATCATCAATATCATCACAGTGACCATCTACATTTATATTCATTATTGACATCATGATAATTAACAGCATCATCATCAATATCATCATCATCAATAGCATATGATAATCATTATCATTATCATTTATTATAAACATGATAATGATTATCAACAGCACCATCATTACCATCCCTGTCATCATCATCATTAACTTTATCATCATCATTGTAGTCACTATCAACACCATAATCATCATCATCATTCATTATCAAAATCATTATATTTACCAGATGATCACAATCATAATTATCATTTATTATCAACATCACTATGACTATCAATTCACAATATCATCATTACCATCCCCATCTCATCATCATCTTCCACGAAATTATCATCACCAATGCCATAACTATCACAATCATAATTATCATTTATTATCAACATCACTATACTATGACTATCTATATATAGATATTAAAAAATTCATGAATAATTAATGAGACATTTTGAAAAGAAATCATGACCATGACGAGTGTTGTAAATCTGATACAACACTAGTGTTGTATATCCTGATTTGCATAAGTTTTAACTGGTAATTTTACGGCAAAATCTATTTTAATCTTGAAAATTTTGGTAAAATATGAAAGAGCTAACCTAGACATTTTTTAAGTAGTTTACAACATTCGCGTCCGTGTTGTATCGGCGATACAATCGCGCGCCTTCGGCTTGCGATTGTATCTGCCGATACAACACGGCCGCTCATGTTGTAAACACTACTTATAATCAAAATAAGCATTGTCAAAACGTTGTGCAACCAACTTAGCGTTTGTGTTCATTTTAATAATAATAATAATAATAATAATAATAATAATAATAATAATAATAATAATAATAATAATAATAATAATAATAATAATGATGATGATAATAACAACAATAATAATAATATTTGTATTTTATATAGCATCAATATCCTCATGTTTAAAAACACTTTACATGTACAAGATAGAAAAAAAATGTAAAAATATGTGAACAACTTTTAAATTTAAATTTTTAATTGAAATATGCAATTGTCATACAAAAATAGAACATTTGTCACAAAGAAAATAGAACATTTGTGATTTAGTGCGAAAGGAATTAATTAAAAGACAAAAGAGAGAGTTCAGCTTGAGTGATCTTCTTTTGTCTTTTAATCAATTCCGATCCTACTAAATCACAAATGTTCTATTTTCTTTATGACAAATGTTCTATTTTTTTATGACAAACCTTATTGCAAGTAGGTGTAAAATAAAAATATAAATTATCAACATCATTAATGTTACCTTCAAACTATGCTGTACAATGTCACTATGGTGCCTCTTGCTTGTTGGAGAAATGCCTTTGGATGCCAAACGCTTGAGTGACTTTGCCTTAGTTTTCTTCATGACAATCTTTTGTGGAGCAAGCTTTGGAACACTACTGTCATCACAGCATACAAGCTCTTCATTACTAATGTTCACTGCTGAAATCTTGAAATCTAAATGGGAAGGACTTTTAGAGTGTTTTTGTAGTTTTAAACGTTTGTGATTGAATGCTAAATTATCCTGGGTAGTCTTAGTCTTATTCATCTCATTAACTTTAACTTGATTTGAACTATTTTGGCCAATTCTAGTTCTTGTATTTCTAGCAGAATTTGGAGTTGAGGTTAGTGATGTAACTTCCAAAAGGAGTTGGTCAATATTTTCAATATTACTTAAAGTGTTTTGGCCCTCATTTCTTTCTTGCAAAGAATTCAAATCAACTTCACAAATATTATTAGAAATTCTTGAAAAGTAGTTTGATTTACTATTGTCAGCATTAGTTGAAGTATTTGAACTATCTTTTCTTCCAGGCAAAGAACAAGAGTTGACTTCATGGACACCATCAGAAACTCTTAATGAATCTTTATTTTGGATACACAATGAATATGAGGATTTCTTGTTGCCAGACACAGAATTATTGCCATTTCCTCTGTTGTTGGAACTTGAGCCAACTTCACAGATGTCAGCAGACAAGGAATTCTTGCCTTGAATCTTGCTCTCCATACACAATGAGAAATTTGACATCTTTGTTAGCTTTTCCTTTTTATTGATTGCTTGTGTTAGTTTTAGATTAGTAAAACAACTCTTTTTTTTGTTGGTACACTTGTCTTGTCTTGTCAGAGATGATCGCTGTATAACGCTTCTTTGACATGAAGCAGGAGAGGGTGTTGGAGGTATCAAGTCATCATCAGAATCAGAATTGATCAAAGTATTATTTTTCAATGATTCACTTCTTGGTGTTAGAGCACTTTTGATTTCTTCAGAGGAGTTTTTTCTACCAGATATCTCTTTATCTTTTTTAGGTTGATCTTTTTTGCCCTGCAGGTTAATAGTTTCATCACTTTCTTTTGATTTTGATGCTGTAGTATCTGCATTACTTGAAATATTGATGCAATCTTGAACATCCTTAAAAAAGCATTGTTGGTTACTTGTCAAGTATATCAGACATATCCAGACCAATAACTGTTATAATTATTATAAAACTCATTAATAATCAATGAGAATTTGACAAAGGAAATCATCTCCATGACAAATGATGTAAAGTTTCAACTTGAATTTGTTTGGCCAGATTTACTTTTATCTTGACAATTTTAGTACTGATGTTGGAGTTTCATAAGTACTATTATACAAATATTGCGTCAACTTTGATCTGTATGCAATATTGCATGTATACAGAATGGCTGCTCATATTGTATATATACATGTATTACATAACAGTTATATGTATTTTTCAAACAATGGATTCAAGTCACAGCTCTTGGTCAAAAACCAAACCTTGGACTGAAAGCCAAGGAATCTAATTTTTTTTTAAATTAAAAATAATAATGCATTTACAGTAATGCAATTTTTTTGTGTCCATAGATATGTACACCTAATTGTAAAAGAATTGCCATGTTTTAAATGTAGACCAGGGGCGTGCGCAGGGCTTTCATGAGGGAGGGTTCCAGCCTATTGATTTGGCAAATAAAGTCTCATATTCCAAAGACTTTGTCTGCCAAGGGGGAGTTCTGAGGGAAAGGGGGGGGGGGGGGGGGGTAGACTGCAGAGACTAGAGGCTGAGTGAGGGATGGATTGTGGGAAGTGGCATTATTATAGAGTACTCAAGTGATGATGTCATTAAAACGTTTTAGCTGATTCTCTTCAATTTTACTAATACCAAAATTTACTTTTTTGTGATGTCATGATGTCATGAATACTCTATTGCAAGTGTATGACTTGAGAAATGTAGTCAATAAATCATCACACCAATATTGTATTTCAGAAAGCCTGTTTTTGTTTGTAAGTTTGCGTGTTTTGTTTGTTTTCAATTGTTGGTCTGTTTTTGCTTTAATTTGCTAGTTTGTTTGTTTTTGTTTGTTTGCTTGTTTGTTTTATTGTTTGTTAGTTACTTTGGTTTGTTTATTCATTTGTATGTTTGTTTGCTAAATGTTTGTTTTATTGTTTGTTAGTTACTTTGGTTTGTTTATTCATTTGTATGTTTGTTTGCTAAATGTTTGTTTTATTATTTGTTAGTTACTTTGGTTTGTTTGTTCATTTGTATGTTTGTTTGCTTGACATTTATTTGTTAGTTTGCTTGTTTGTTCATTCATTTGTTTGTTAGTTTGTTTTTGTTTGCTTATTTGTTTTATTGTTTGTTAATTAAATTAGTTTGTTTGTTCATTTGTATGTATGTATGTTTGTTTTCTTGTTTATTTGTTAGTTCGCTTGTTTGTTCATTCATTCATTTGTCAGTTTATTTTTGTTTGCTTGTTTGTTTTATTGTTTGTTAGTTAATTTGGTTTGTTTGTTCATTTTTAGTTTGTTTTGTTAGACACCTGTGATCTTCCTGTGCATATCATTCACTAAATTTCCCAATCAAAATGTTGGTCTTAGCATTTATGATCCACGATATATGATCTGACTTCTTGAACATGACAACCATTGTTTTATCAAGAATATTCTGTTAACCAAAAAGCAGGTATGATAGTAGAATTTACCTTCATCTTAACATTTCTTTTCTTGGTTGATAGATTTAAGGGTTTCTTCTCGCCTAGAGAAAAAGAAAGACAGTCAGTCAAACAATACTATAAAGTAATTTAATTAATTTGTAATATATTAGATTTGTTCTTTTGGTTGTTTATCATTATATACATTGTATATCAATTTTATTTTAATTATAATTTTTCTATGGGGTACAAACATTAAAAGAGCACAACATAAATAGTACTAAATAGTGATATTTTATGCTAATTCTATTGTTTCATTAGCACTATTTAGTACTATTTGATTTACGGGTATATTACTTGCACTCTACTTATATTATTTCTACATAATACAATATTATATAAAAGATATATTAGTACAAGGTTGCACAGAGAGTGAACAATTGAGAGATTTCCAACACGAGAAGATCAAATCTTTATCTCTAAGCGCTTACATATGTTATAAATTATTCTGTTTATTTAAAAATTTATCAATGGAAAAGAAAAGAAAGCTTTTTAATATTTACATAATTATCAAAATGTACTATATTGAAGAAATAGAAAACGAGGCAGCGTGCTCTGTCGAGTTATAGAGCATGCGGGGATTTTAAGAAGACGAGAGAAGCATTAGGAGAAGCACGACGCGTAGCGCCAGAGTGCTTCTCAGCGCTTCTCAAAATCCCCAAGTGCTCTATACCTCAACAGAGCACTGCTGCCGAGTTTTCTATTTCTTTTATAAAATATTCAGTAGTTAAAATTAAACAAATTGACGCTCTGTGCACTGTTGAGTTATAGAGAATGCTTCTCAGCCAATCAGAGCATGCGATTTAAATCAAATATTTTATAATACACATAGTATATAAATAAAACGAAAGCTTTGACTATTGCTCTCTCTGTTATCACTGATATTACTGGTACATACTTTTATTTGATGAGCCAAATGTTGAAAACAATCCACCTGAAGAGGCCTGTCAAAAAGAAGGATATGAATATTTTAGGCAGAGAAACTATAAGGTCAAGTATTAATGATTTAATAATTTACCATTTTAATTAAATAGTAAATATCAAAACAGGGGCAGCAGAAAAGGGGGGGGGGGACACTCCATTAATTTGTTTGATTAGCTAGAGCATAATTTATTAATTTTTGCCGAAATGTTGCTCATTTAAAAAATTGTAGTGTAATCTTCATGTGGAGAAAAAAAAAGAAAGAAATTGTTGATAATTATTGTATGGGTTTCTTACCTTATTCCCAAAAAAACTGGTAATATTCTGTTGGCTTGAAGAGTCGGCCTGAAACAAGTTTTTGGATTTGTCAATGTAATACATAGAAAATAATGAGAATTGGTAGAAATTAATCAACAAATGAACTGTTCAATTGACATCAATCAATACAATCATTTATAATTGCTATTAGTCAGCATTGCAAGGTCAGTTAATGGGTGGGATGGGTCGCCTTGCAGCAAGAGCACTGGCCTTTCATCACTGTGACTTCTGTTTGATTCCCGGCTTGGTCCAACAAGTAAGCAGTGCTTGTTTGATATGCCGTTCTCTCTCATGCCACAAGTGCATATCAAGAAAAAAACTGTAAAGAATATCATGCAAAGCAGAAAAATTAATTTTGCACAGTCTCAATTGCAAAAATATATCCTGCAACGAAAAATTGCCCAAACAGCCCCCCCCCCCCCCCTGAAATATTTAATGGTTTGTCCCTATAATTGATCATCAACTATCAAATTCAATCAATCAATTGACATGATAATTGATAAATTGATATCGATTCAAGATCTCATCGATTTGATACGTTAATTATCACATAACTTTGTACAAATAGGTTACATCAAAGCAAGTATTGTATCAAAGATTGGTGATAAACAAAACTTCCACACACACATATCCTTAGAAATGTCCTAAAGATCCTGCATTTTTAAAGCAACGTCTTTTTTTCAAAATCAATTTAGATCTAGAAATCGGTTGATTTTTTGTAGTTGTTGAAATTAACTAGTTTCCGTACACGTGGGGCTTGAATTCTCAAATATACTGCTTTGATAAACAGCGTTTCAAATCATAATTAGATGTTTAAGCTGAAAAAATGTATAATTATGCATTATCAATTTCCCTTTTTATGTAAATGAAGCAAACAACTAACTTTATATCACGAATTTTAAAATACAAACTCACCTTGGACTTGCTAGTCTTTGCATTTGAAGCAACAACATTGCCTTTTACAGTGTGGGTTTTATTCATTTTAGCGAGAAAACCAGTTCTATCTCTCCCCAGAATTAATCAATACCGCCATTCTTGAATGGAACTTTAAATAATAAAGCTTACTTTTGTACTATTTTGCATGAATTGATGTTTATATGACTTGACATCAAAATCTCCCGCCAATCGCCATTTTGATTGATTGGTAGATACCGCTGATGCATATCACTGGCTCAAGATGTATTTAGGAGGACTACCCCTCCACTCAAAAAGGAAATAAATAAATAAATGAATACATAATGGAAGTGAATAAATAAATAAATATAAATAGATTTATATTGGTAAAGCAACGAGCAATGAGAATGGGAAAGATATGGGAACTGATAAAGAAACCTTGTTCTTAGGGATTCTCCGTTCGCTTGTGATTGCGCCTAACAGTGGCCCAACTGCCAAGCGAAAGGAAAGAACGAATTTGCTAATAAGAAAAGCGAATAAATAGAAATAGAAAGTAAAAATAAAACAGAAAGTTAAAGAGTTTGATTAAAAGATGAAAGGCAAATATTGTAGTCTCCCTCGCAGACGTTATTAGTGTCGGGCTTCCTGTGTACTACAAATATTGGTGAAATGAAAATATTTTTGTTGGCTCTCTCAGAACGACCACTCTCGTAATCGACAATCTCCCGTAAGCGACCACTATTTCAATTTCCCGTTTTGCTTCCCATATAAATTTGGTAATAAAACTATCTCGTAAGAGTACTCTCATATAAAGTAATAGAATGCGTTTTGGACTTTTTCATTGTTTTTTTCTCTCTCGTAAGCGACCATCCTAAGACTGCGGGCGTTTGGAAAACTATACCTAAAACACCATAAAAAGTTGAGAAAACCAACACTGAGAATGGTTTTAAAATGGCTACTATTAGCAAAAAGCATTGAAAATCTGTTTTATTCCAAACTATACATGGAAAAAAAAAACTGACATCAAGGTCGAATTGAAAGTTAAGTACAATTATGTTTATTTATTTATATAGCGCTCGTATCCAGAATGTCCAAGGCGCTTTATAATAATACACATTTTCATTGCTCAAGATAAAAATTAACACGTTAGGAAATACCACAGTTTCTGAAGAACTCATCTTTTCGTGCATTTTGAACAAACCGATAATTCAAAGTTCCCGGTTATTTTAATATATTACTTGTGCAACTAGTTGCAGAGATTAAGTCCATAATCATGAATCAGCCAATCAGAATCCAAAATTTTATTTAGACTTGTTATAGAATAGAAAAATAAAATTGTCTTTGCTATTTGATAAACAAGACAACTGAATACTCAAAGGCTTTCTTGCATTCTGATTGGCCGAACATTGTTTGACATTGATCATGATAAATAAGAAAAACAAACAACATTTACAGAAACTAAAATCATTTTATTTCTAAACAAACTATAGACTTATTAATATTATATTATTATCAGTCATTATCAATCACTGTCATTATCATTAATTGCAAATCTATTCTTAGTTTAATAGTATAATGTAGTATAGAAAGTAGAATACAAATAGGAGAAGAATATACTAGGTTAAAAGCGGAAAAAATCCTCGATGAACCTCTTGAGATAACTATATTCTATGCAGAAATACGCTAAAAGCACTAAACGTCACTTAAAAATATCAATTACAGAAACAAAAACCTAACGTATAACCCCTCAAAAACTAAGCAAACAAAAAAAATACTATCGAAAAACAGTACAAGAATTTCACGATCATTTAGTGCTCTACAACATTACCTTATTCAAAACATTGTCTAATTAGAAAGAGAAAAAATTCATTGACTTTTCTCTAAAAAGGTAAAAAAATTAAAGATACGAATACAATAATTGTTATCATTATCAGTTATTAGCTGCAAAAAATGCTTTATTATTATCGCTGCATTATCACCAACATTATCCATTATCTATTATTAAACGACTACACTATCTAAGTCATGTTATTCTAGTGAAAGTGTTAGCACTTCTTGCTGTAAAGTGTCCATTTCACCTTCCCATTACAACATTTTCTGAACAACTTGCGAAACTCCTTGCCATTGCAGCATCCGTGGATAGACTTTTTGATGGACTTTTCACCACAACAAGCATGCGTTTCAGTTTCAATCACCTTTTCCTCGCAGCACCCTTGCGTTTTACGTTCGTAGGATTTTTCACCATCACAGCAACCGTGCGTTTCTGTATTTATGATGTTCTCACTGCAACACTCTTGCGTTTCACGTTCGTACGCTTCGTCATTACAGCAACCGTGCGTCTCCGTATTAATGACGTTGTTACGGCAACACTCTTGCGTTTTACGTTCGTAGGACTTGCCTTCGCAGCAGCCGTGGGTCTCCTTGTTGACAATATTCTTGTTGCAACACTCTTGCGATTTACGCTCGTAGATTTTCCCGTCGCAGCAACCATGCGTTTCCGTATCAATCACCTCTTTGTCGCAGCACTCTTGCTTGACACGTTGGTAGGATTTATCGTCACAACAACCATGGGTAGATTCCTGGATGACTTTCGTTCCGCAGCAGTCTTCAGTTTTACGGACATACAGCTTGCCATCACAACATCCTTTCGTAAAGAAATTGTACGCACCACATCCCCAAAGCCCACGCTTCTCTAACCGTTCATCATCGTCTGAAAATATACATACAAACACATCTGAGCATATAAGGGACGGACCATTATATATCTGATTGGGGGTTTGGCAATAACCGAAATTCTAGCACAGCTTTAAAACCTTAAAAAAATATTGTGCACAACAAAAAACAACAATTATTGAAAACAAATTTCGTGCATGGCGGAAAAAATATCATTCCTAAAACATCACCCTCCATCATCCCATTGAAAACAGTGTAAAGTTTGTCCTAATATGGAGTTCATGAATTTATTTGTAATGTGCCTTAAATTCATACATGTACTATAAATACTCGTCAGCACGCTATCATGCTTGCTTGAAATATTTATATGCTTGGTAGGTTTTAGCGCCATTTCTGTTTGGAGCCAAATTAGTCGCACTACTGAACAGCATGACAGCCATGAGCGTTCAATATGTTCTAAGTATATTCATTCATCTTATTATTACTGGCTATAGACATATTTATTTATTTATTTCTAGTATAAATGTCACCAAAAGTAGTACATTCTCGCTAAAGTAACGCAATTTCAAAAAAGATTAGTTTTGGCGGGAAAAAGATTTGACTAAACAAACATTCTAAAATCAATCTTCGGAATGGCAAACTGCTCTGCCTCATCAGAGTTAATACTCTGGCCTCATGATGAACATCTTAGCTATCATCACAACTACACTGCGAAAATATAATCTTTACTTAGATAAGTGACCACTATACTTCAATTAAATAATTGAGCAACTGTGGATGTGTGGAGTTACTCAGTCGTTATGACGGGGTAAATACAACTGGGTAGTTTTTGCAGCAACTGTGCATGCATCGATCTACTGAGTTATTTGTGTAGCCACCATTCAGTTGGCAGTTTTGCTGTTAATAGTAACTGTGGATACATCGATTTTCATTGAAGTAATTAGAGTAGACGCTACTCAGTCGTTTTTGCAAAAAGTAACACATGTGTGTGCATCGATTCACTCGTTATTTGAGTAACCACTTCCTACTCAGCTATTTTTTTTGCTGTATATCAGTACATCGAACAATTGCAAATGCTACTTCTTAATAATTATGTTATCCATGGTATTTTAGACAGCATTTTAATTGACTATTAAGCTTGCGCTCTTCTGTTTTTTCTCACCTTCAAAATTCCTAGTTTCACTTTCATGTGCTTTTACACTAAGTACATAGAAAACCAGTAGGACAGCAAGGAAACGCATCATGGCTATATATCTTGTTGTCGATGAGATTGCAGCAGATAGGAAATACTATACCAGCTCGCTTGTCAGCTCAGTGTTGTCTAAGAGACTAAAGAAATGAGATGCAATTTACTCTTTATATACCATGGCTGTCACAGCATTGGGTAATTAAAAATTGGCGGTCTTTCTTAATTATCTACTACGCGATCAACCGTGTTGATAATATCTAATAAACACACCCTTTTTTCTCAATTAACTTAATAAACATTTGATAGTCGATACACTGATCGAGTCGTTGCCAGCCAATAAAGATATAATTTGTGAGCGCGCGACAATTATTATTATTGTGTGACAATATTTATTGCGTGACAGTAATTTTGCTTTCAACATTTCGATAACAAAGTTACAAAACTCAACCAAATTTACAGGAAAGTATGTTTCGGGGACAAAAACTAAATGCTATAGAATACAGGCTTACTGCGATGCCTTAAGGTATTAGCACTGGCTAATAGATTTTAGCATTTTGATGCGGCAACACGTGAAAACCGAGGATTATATAAGGCGCGTCATTGCATTCAACCTCATGTCTGATAAATGCTGGTCAATATAACTGATAATTAATGATAGTTCATAATTATGTATAACATGAAATATTTATATGCTTGATAGTTTATCGCGCCAATTTCTGTCTGGAGCCAAATTAGTCGCACAAATTAACAGAAAAACAATACAAGTTCATGTAAAATTAATCTCAGGGGCCGTTTGTTCAAAGTTAGATTAACGCTAATCCTAGGTTAACTCTAAAGAAAACCTATAGGGATTAACACTAAACTGGCTTTGAACAACTGGGCCCAGTTTTGTAAGTATACCAAATAATTATTGGAGTACTAGCAATATAAACATGTACACATTTACTCATTACACTCAAAGTATAAAAGTCAATTAAAGCTGTACATTCCCGCCTAAGCTGTAACGCTCTTTCAAATAATAAGGTCAGTAAGGATTAATTTTGGTGGCCAAACTGACTTCAATATGGATGAATCATCTCTTTTTTTGACAAAGAAAACTGCAAACTACTGAGTCTCAATAACTTGGCAATCACAACTACACTACAAAAACATGTACGTGAATCATAAATTAATCGATTAACTCACTTATTGGGTACTGAAAATATACTCATATGAGTAACCACTAGCAGCGAGGGCTAGGAGCCCGTGATTGGCGTAGGTAGGGGTGTGGTAGGGGTGATTGGCGTACCTTTTAGGGTAAAGTCTTGGTTAGATAACGCTAACTGCTAGGTGGAACTTTAATAAATGTCTTACTGCTTTTAAATGTTTAAATGGATTTTGTCCTTCTTATTTATCTAAAATATTTACTCTGAATTCTGATGTACATAGCTATAATACTCGTTGTAAAAATAATATACATATGACTAAAGTTTCTTCTAGATCTGGCCTTCGCTCGTTTTCCTTTTCTGCAGCTAATCAAACTGTTTAACTCCCTTAGTGAAAATGTAAAAAAATCAACTACTGTTAAAGCTTTTAAAAATTCTTATTGGACAAATATTTGAGATAATTTTAATTTTTATTTGTATTCTATCGTATATATTTTATAATAACATAGTTTTATAGTCTAAGAGTAATTTAATTATTTATTTATTAATTTATTTATACGCACAGCTACAATGTAAATAAGGTTTTCCTTTTTGTATTCTGTGTTGAATAAAGTTTATTATTATTATTATTAAACGTATTTCCTGTGCATATCTTTTAGGGTCCTTTTAGGGTTCTGGCTCAAAAATCAGTTACGTAACCTAACTTCGTACCTGTAAGAGTCATTTTTACTCTGTTTTATTGCCGGCTTTCTTGGGGTAGAAATCGACAAGGCTTTATCAATTATTTTTATCTGTGCGTACCTTTTAGGGGTCGTTTTCAAAACCTCCGCCGATCACCCCTACCACTTGGACAAGGGGGTATTCCCCCCCCCCCCCCCCCCCCCCCATTCGGTGACACGCAATAAAGATATAATTTGTGGCGAAGTAATATTTCTTACGGCGACTCTAGAGTGAGTGCGACAATATTACAGCAGTTCTCAGTCGCACGTGCACCGCACGCATAAAAAGCACCTCTATAAAACGTGAAGTTGGTGGACGTCAATCAAACTGTGTTTACGAGAAACACGATGTTTTTTACTCCAGTCGGGTTTCGCAACATGTCTGAATCCGACGAAGAGGATTTTCGACAGATTCAGACATGTTTCGCAACTCGACTGAAGTAAAAAACACCATGCGTCTTGTAAACACAGTTTGATTGACGTCCACCAACTTCACGTTTTGTAGCGGTGCTTTTTATGCGTGCGGTGCACGTGTGACTGAGAACTGCTGTAATGGCGTGACAATATCAATCTCAATTGTGTGACAGTAATTATTATTAATTTTGCAACATTTCGATAACGAAATTATAAAACGTAACAAAATGTTTATGAATGATATGTTTCGAGGACAAAAAACTAAATGCTTACAGTACCAGCTTACTATGATGCCTTAATCGTTTAGATTTTAGCATTTTGATGACATCACGTGAAAACCGAGAATATTGTTAGGCGCGTCATTGCATTCAACTTCATGTCTGATAAATACTCGTCACTTGACAATGATAATTCATTATTCTGTATTGCATGACATATTTATATGCTTGATTGTTTATTGCGCCAATTTCGTTTGGAGCCAAATAAGTCGCACAAATTAACAGAAAGAAAAAATCATCAACTCTTTAGGCAATTTGGTGATCTCTTAGCAATCACAACTATTGTACAAAAAAAAAAACAATTCTCTCAAACTGTTTATATCCACAACGCTTTTTCTCTGTGTGTTTTCTCTGTTATCGTCTTTGTTCTAATTTCTAATTTCTGTATGTATTGTGTCGTTTGTTTATATCTGTTGTCTTCCTCTTCATGTATGTATATTAAGACATAACTAGACGCTCAAAGACCGCTTACATGGACTTCCGGCGCCAATGGCAAACAGAATAATCTTGATATTAGCTGGAGACTATGTTGCAGTCGATAAATATTTAATGTCAATTTTTATGTCAATCTCTTCAAAGGTTAGAAAAGACCATTTCCAGAAATCTAATACAGCATGGCGCCGCGCATGCGCATTGACCATTTGGCCGAGTTAGTTTCATTCAGAAATAGACACAAAAATTACAAAGAAATGTATGTACCTTTTATTTATTCTTGAAATATTTCTTTTGTTATCGATGTTCCACTTTTTCCACAAATCGTAAACAGTAGATTGACGTTTTAACTTTCGTATGGCGATAGAATAAAAGTTAATTTGAAGTCCAAAGTTGTTCAAAAAAAGGACATGAAAAAGAGTCCGATATAGCCACAAGCCGCCATAGAGTTCTTTAGAAACCACTGTCACTTGGTGATAATAAAGTCCTTAAAACAACGCTTTAACTTTCAAACTTTTGAGGTCCACAAATCGTAAATTGTACATCGATGTTTTGACATTGATATTGCGATATAAAATATGGTATTTTCAAGTTCAAAGTTGTTCAAAAATCAGTTTTAAAAGACACCAATATAGCTGTAGGCCGCCATAGCGTTCTTGAACATCATTGCCTCTTCGTGGTGCCACAGATAAGAACATTTACTGTTGAGAATTCCTTTCATGTAGACCAATCTACTCTTGAAACCACATCAATAAACGCGATTTTTTGCCAAGAAACGATAACTACTCTTCATTTCCAGTGTCTCAATCCCTTTTAGAGAAATTTTGCATTGTTTTCTCACCTCACAAGGCGTAAAACTTACAGTTCAAGTCGATATATTTTACATTTGAAACGTAGAGAATCGATTTGCACGACTTGATCGGCCATGTTTTCTTGTTTAAAGCTTAGTAGCCTCGCCTAAAATCTTTTGGGGTTCCTATGGTGAAAAATTCGCGGGTTTATTTAGCGCGAATTACAAATTTCAAAATTAAAAAAAAAATGTCAGATGTAATAGACGCCTCAACGATATCAAAATTTAAAGAAAAATTACAGTTGTCTGAGCCTGAACTAAGGTATGCATGCAAGTCAAATAACAAGCCTCTTTTTGCTGTAAAAATACCATATCCTGTGCTAAGAGAATGGCATAAACATTAATGCGCATGCGCATTGCTTACGTTCTGTATGAGCCCGCGAAATTACCCCGAACCGCTGACTGTAGAGAATTTCTGGGTATGCAGTCGTAGGAAGTTGTGGAGTATGTTTAGATGCTTTTTATTGTGCAGGGATTTGGAAAATAATTATTTCGTATCTTGAGGTGTTCAAACTTTTAAGGTCATTTGATTCAAACTGAAGCGAGGACGAAGTAGCGAGGACGAACTTCCACACTTTACTGAAAGATCGAAGTACGACAACTTTCCAGCTGGTATATACACCCTTCCCATAATGCGGGACGCCATTTTGAATTAATTACTTGTGACGTCAATTGCGGGTAGGTTTTCCAAGGCATGTATATTTCACTGTACTTTTCACTCAGCGCTTCAGGTCCTACAGGTGTATATATACAATATTTAAAGAAGATTTTGAAGACATTCTTTAGATTTGTCATTTTACTTTAAATTGTTTGAGTTCTAAAATCTAATGCGTATTTTTATAACGCCTCAAATCGGCCGTAAAGAAGAAGAATTTGTAGCGGGGAGCTGTGAAGGTAATTTGAAAGCTGTCAGTCTCTAAATATCATTTTTTTTCGTTTTCTTGAGCTAACAAGCGATGATATTCCTGACTCAATGCATATTATAGCAAAGTCAGAAAAGTACAAGCCGATCGAGCTATCTTTTTATCACTAGTTTAATTTATCAGTATTATTAGTCAATATATTTACATTGTAATAGATGTTTTAGTGTAAACTATTCTATTGATGACATCTGAATCACCGATTTTTCGAGTATTCATCACCCGAGACGCACATTTTATAATATTTCGCCACTCTTTTGAAGTGTAATTCTTTATCTTTATTTAGTATGATGTCAAGCGACTCTAAAATCTGGTTTTGCAGTGATATCAAGTCAGTTTTCTTCAACCTGAACACATTGATTAATTCATTGAATAAATAAATAAGCTTAGTATTAAGTTCACGGGCACTGAAATATCTCTCTACATTTTTCTTTTAAACGTATACTTCGAAAGAATAGCGTTGGAATTTAATATGTCGAGATTCAGTCATTATGATTTCTTCAAAAGTTAATGCATTTATATCGATAGCACTGTGCATTGCCTTTACACTACGTATCTTTAGTACGAAACTCGACGATTTTTTAGAGAAAGCATAGCTCGATTGACCTCGATTGTCTTGTAATTTCCAACTTTGCTACAGTGAGCACTGAGCTCGGGATATCTTTGCATATTAGCTCAAGAAAACAAAAGAAAAAAGGCATTATATTGAGAGTGTGAAAGCAGTAAATTACCTTCACATGTACAGCTCGGATCGACGGGAGCCGTTAAGAATCTTCTTTTTTGCGGCCGATTTATAACGTTCTAAAAATACGTGTTAAAATTTGGAACAAAGACAAATAAAAGTTAAAGGTCTAATCTAAAGAATGTCTTCAAAATCTTCTTTAAATATTGTATATATACACCTGTAGGACCTGAAGCGCTGAGTGAAAAGTACAGTGAAATATACATGTCTTGGGAAACTTACCCGCAATTGACGTCACAAGTAATTAATTCAAAATGGCGTCCCGCATTATGGGAAGGGTGTATATGCATTTCATTTATTTAGTAGCTATTTTAAGCAAGTAATTTTAGAATATATTGGAGATATACAACGCTTTGTTTTATGGCTACGCAGCTCGCGACTGACACTGATATATAGCCGTTTGATTTCAAGTAATAAATCATTAAAAAAAAATTCTCTCTTGAAAACCAATCAATAAATATCAAAAACTATCAAAAACTATCAAAAGAGAAAAAAAGTGAGAAAAGAAAAAGAAAAAAAATATAGTGATGTCAGTTGGATTCGAACTCTTGACCCTTACACTGTAGTTTATCGCGTTAACCGATTGTGCTAGCTTAGTGAACTTGTGACGTCACGTTAAGTTTTGGGATATATATATTCATTGCTTCCGTCACTAAAGGCCCGTGCAAACGCACGCAACATTGTTGGACCAACATGGTTGCTCCAACATGTTGGGCCCGTTTAAACACTCTGTTGGATGATGTTTGATGAAACTCATCCAACATTTCTTTTGTTCTCGTGTTCAGCAAACCGTATCGCAACAATGTTGGCCAACAATGTTGCGTGCGTTTGCTCGGGCCTTAAGAAGTTACACAGCTCGGACTTACGCCGAACGATGACAATAGTGGTTACCTATCTTATAGATAGAGTAATGTTTATCGAAGTAACAATATTTGTCGAAGTAACAATATTTGTAATAGGATCATCCGGGTGGATGTAGCCCTCAGAAGGGCTGTTTGATGTGACTGACGTTTCGACATCCTGTGCGGAAGTCATCTTCAGAGTCAAGTGAATAAAAATGTCAGATTGAGTGATATTTATACTCCCACGCTAATTAATGGATGTTGCGTCATTAGCGGCATCGGTCTTGTTGTGTGGCTGAACCGCTTGGGTGTCATTAGCGGCATAAGTCCCATTGTGTGGCGGAACTTTTTCGGCGGAGTTTTGAAAGTTGGTTTACCAAGTTAGAACATCAACCAATTAATACATCTATTACACTTCCAACACCATACAACCGGCTTGTAAACAAACTTGACAATCAAAACGCCGCCGAAAAAGTGTGGGCCTATCACGAATGGCGTGTGGATTTGTATGTGAGAGCAGCGTTGTATGCTTGATTTCGTCTATGCATATTATCTTTGAACGCAAGCCGTACAACTTTTAGGAGACATTCCCTCTATTGTTCAAGGTATAAATAGATAGACCTAGCTACACACGACACATTTGACAATATGACAATAGATTTCAAAAAAAAGCATTCGGATTGGTTGAGTTTGACATCGACATGGAAACATCAAGTTGAAAGTTTTGATCGGTTCTCGTTGGCTGAAACACAATAGGACCACAGGTAGCCCCAAAAGGCACATTTGAGACCTAAGATTGACCACGCAGCATTTTAAGACATGGTCTTCCTTCGAAAGTCCATGTAATTATAAAATGAAAAACTGTGTAATTGTTACTGAAAACAATCTATTGTGTCACTCTTTACTTGTAAATTACTGTTATTACATCACAACTACAAAAGAGCATGAGCAAGGTCGTTGGATAATCACGTGTGGTAGCTTTTCCAAACTACTCCCCCCCCCCCTTCCCCCTAAAATTCAATCCTTGGTCAGCAAAACTATTTTGCAAGCTGTGTACATTAGAAAAAGTATCGAGCATACTAAAAACTGGAACCCCTCCCCATCACAAATATTAGTTCCCTTATGCATAAGTATATCATTAGCTAATATCTGGCCCATCATTTCTATGATATAAAATATCGAGGTTATCATTAAACCTCGTAATTATAATAACAAAATAAATATTGAATTTTGAAACCACTGTACTTACCAAAATATTAGTCCTTTACAATGGCAAACTGCTTCTGGTGATCTTCACAAAGCCAAAGCCACTCTCGTCGCTTGTCAACATATGTGAAAACCAAAGGACCAAACTCACGGCCTTTTGCAACAACCTCTAGGAACTTAGCAAGCTCACTGCGTTGATGACCTTCAGAGACTTGCAGTTGGTCCAGGTCACTCTGAGTACACGATGGCTTTAAATGAGGATACCTGTCAAAGACGTTGTCGAGAAAACCTTGCAATTCATTGGCTATGGAATTGGCGACGGACAGTGCTGCTGCTGCAGTCTTAACTTGAGGATCGAGTGACGCCGCTGCACGTAGTGGAGCACCAAGTTTCCCTATCGCCTTCAGAACTGTACATAGTTGTTTCCCATACTTCTCCAAAAACTGTTTAGGCTTTCCGATGCGAAAACCAGGCGAATCCATAAAGTGCCACAGGTCTGGGCATTCACAGAGTAGATGTACTGCATAGCCATCTTTCATGTACGAGTAAACGATGCGATCTTTCAAGGACAAACAGTTTGTATTAATAGGTAGAATTACAAAGAGTTTCGGGCAGAAGTGGTCTTCTAAGGTCTCGCCAACAATTCTTCTTGTTTGAGCGATTTCTGAAGATTCAAAGTCAGAAGGATTGTACTTTCCCATCAGAATATCATCAATGCTGCCTATACTATGCCATCCACGTGAACACACGTGATTAGCCTCTGTGGAATCCACACTGAACGTTGCTGGCACGTCTACCTTTTTGATTTCACAAATGGGACAGATCAGTCTCACTTGGAAGCTGATGCCAGGAAAAAACCTCATCTGTACAGATTCTATGGTGGCTTGAATACCAGGAACAATGCAACAAGGAGAGGGTCCTCGTATAGACACTTTCAAAGAGTTGTTGTGTGGCATGACCTCGTAATGGACTTTGTGCACAAATGAAGATGCACCAGGGTCTTGGCTAACAACACGAGGCTTGTCTTTGTGGACATGACATTGTCCTTGTTCTTCCGTGACGTACAAGATGTGGAAACGATAGTAAAGTGGCTGTATGGACGATGGAAATGATGCACGGTTCTTGTTTACTTCCACAATCATTTGCGAGAAGAATGTTGGGGGAAGAAAACTGAAATGAACCAAGAAGCTTGTTTGATTCTCATCTTTACTTTGAACTACTGGCCACTTTTCTCGATTGGGCCAACCGATTGGCAAATTGCAAGGAAACAGCTCCTCATCAGGCGAGACGGTAAAGCACAAGGCTACATTTCTGAAAAGAGTAAGTAGTTTACAACGGTCGTCTTCAGTTATGTCTGACCAGACGGTAGACAGGCATGAAGTGCGAAGAATTCCATTGCATACGAGTTCATCACATGGATTGTAGGAGATAAGGGTTTTGAGCTTGTCGGACAACCATTTTGGGTCAGTGACAACAACATCTTCCATTTCTGGTATATCCTCATACCAGAGAAGGTTTCCCTGAGAGTGGAAGAACCTCAGCATGTTTTCTATCATATCTGGCTCCACCTTACATTCCTTAGCAACGTTGATCAATTCTATTAAAGGTTTCATTGGCTGCGATCTCTGATCTGGGATTTGTTTGTAGAATGAGAACCATGATTTTGGAATATGACACTCTGTATTAGTTCTCTGAAAGTTGGAGCTCGAGATGGCAGACCTCAAGGCATCGAGATTCTTGTTTTTCATACTCAGTGGAGCACGTGGGTATTTGGTTATACTGCTGACCTCGTAGTAGCCAAGAACATGTGGAATGGAGCCATCAGTAGCAACGACGCCATCCTGTGGTGCGTCCTTCCCAGCATCTTGAAGTTCATCAGGTAACATGTCCTTGTTGCACAAGAAACATTTGTCGAAATATTCCAGATGGTTATTCTGATATTTTCTGATCATCTGTATTATCTGTATGCGGATGGCGTTGATCATTTCTGTGGTAATTCTCTGATGGTCGGCGTGCGTGCCAACAATAATTACATAAGACTTTGGATGCTGAGCTGAAATCATCTGCAGCCAAAGTTCGAGTCTGCAGAGTTGATCAGCGGAACGCATGCCTCTGCCCACATAAAACTGGCTCATGTCAAAAACTGCCAAGTGTAGACAATGTGCGGACAAGAACAAGGGATGGGTGTTGTGGTATTCCACATCTCCAGCCAAGTCATACACAAGAAATCGAGTTCCTTTTAGCGGGAGAGTAAATATATCGATTCCATCGGTTTTGCTTGGTGGATCAACACCTACAATCCAGAAATCGCGGTGCAAGGCTTTGACAAGGGTACTTTTTCCTACACCTTCCTGTCCGACAACAACTAACTTTGCTTCATTGTGCAGCACTGAATTTTCGTTGTACTGAAAGGCTTGGAGGAATTTGACGATGTCTTTAGCTGGCCTTTTCAACACGTTAGCAGGTGGATATGTGATTCTCTCTTTATCAACAAATAGTGTACGCAGCTCTCGGAGGTTACCAAAACAAGGAGGGAGTTCATCTATAGCATTGAGAGCGATGTTTACAACATTTGCGCGTATTAAGGTTCCGAATGCTTTTGGAACACTACGTAGTTTGCATGCAACCATGACTAAATGCTTGATTGTTTCAGTCAATCGATCAGGAAAGACAACAGTTTCGGACGCAATATCAGTCCGGATGATAATCAAATGTGTTAACGTCTTTATGGACGACAAAAACTGCAAGTTTAATTCTCCGAAGCAGGCAACAAAGATTAAGCTCCTTAAATGGATTTGCTCTGGCTGTTTGCTGAAAAATTCAGTGATCCATTGCCAACTTTTGCGATTGAATGTAATAGAGCCTGTACAGTTGGATGATGGCTGCATGGCAAGGAAGCTTGGAGTTTCGTCTGATATCGACTGTGGCATCATCGAGTCGTTAGAATGTTGCCATAATATGGCTCTTGGTTTTCTAATCATGAATAGTTCGTAAAACAAATTGCCCAAGTAAATTGTCTGTGTTATACATATCCTTTGAAATGTGAGCCATCTATTAAGTAGAATCGGCCAAGTCCAAAGAGAGTTCCGCTGCCACGTTAGATTTATTTCGTTGGCTTCTTTGGTCAACCTATCAAAATCTTCATCTTCTATATCGTAACGTTTTTCCAAGAAGGAAAGATTGCGTGCATAATTCGAAAGAAAACCCATTTTCAGGATATCCTGGAAAATCTTCTCTGACTCTTGTTTATCTACCTCTGGTGACCACTCAATAAACTTGTGAGCTGGGTTTTCAGATGTTCTTGACTTATGGTTACTAACACACATTCCTGTATCACCAACACCAATGAAAGCGGTAGGTACGTCCACGAGGTTGTACGACACTGGTGCAACGTCGGAAAGATTCAGATCATAAAAGCATATTTTCACGTCAGTACTCACGTGAACATTTTTATATTCGCTGCACCCAGAAAGCAGTGAATATGGGAAGATCATACCGCCATCAAATTCATATATTTCAAACTGCTCAATCAGTTTGTCCGTATGAAGAGAGAGTTTGACACCAACATATTTGAAGAAGTTTTCTACTAAATGCTTAATACCTCTGGTATATTTAATTTTGATATTGGTTGAAAACGTCTTCCTCACCTAAAACGAAATAAGAATGAATGAGAAAGGACAATTAAATTGTTTTTTAAATTTACAGCAGACAATACCAGATGATAAGGTTACTGGCTGATTGACTGATTTTCTAACTGATTTACTTACTGACTGATTTACTTAAGGTGGCTCGATTCAGTTTTTTTACGACCTGACCACCAAATTTCAACCGAATATATGTTCTTCGAACAACTTTCTGCAGTATGCTATATTGTCTACTTACTAGAGATAGATTCAAGTGTACTATGCAATACATTGTTTCAAAATCGGAGCATCGCTGGGTTGCTATGGGCGATTTTCCTTCTGGGCTGTTTTCCGGGCGTGGTGAGATATTTAGGTAAATCGGTCTTAAGGTGGTGTTACACGGGGCAACTTGCAACGCCGATTTTTCGCGCAACGCTGTTGCGTCATTTGTGTGTCGATTTTTTGCGACATGTTACACGGGGACAACTTTTCGCGCAACAATCACTTCTAGTACTCAGTTTATGAGATGACAAAATGTAAATAATCAAAATGGCGACTGATCATGACTTGCGACGATGAGCAAACTTCATACTTTTACTTTTGTTGGCCGATGATTGTGACCTTTAAGAACGAAAGAGAAGAAACAGAATTGTTTGGACAAAAAATTGGCTCAAGAGAAGAAAAGAATGAGGCGCTTATCACCAGCTTGCTCGCGAACTGAGGAGCGAAGACGACGCCGAATTGACGAATTATTTTAGGAGGCCGGAGGCTAAGTTTCACGAACTATGTGATAGAATAAGCAACGATATCACCAAGGTAGAGCCGCCATTTTGTTTGTTTACAAACACGCCTCGCTTACATGAGCATTGTTGCGCGTCAAATCGCCGATAACCATGTTACACACGCCGATTTGCTGAAAATTCGTCATCTTGCGTTGCAAGTTTTTGAAGCCAGATCAAAAACTTGCAACGTGTTGCGCAGTGAAAGGTTGCGCAAAAAATCGTCTTTGGCACCATGTTACACGGCATCGATTTTTCGTGCAACAGCGTTGCGCGAAAAATCGGCGTTGCAAGTTGCCCCGTGTAACACCACCTTTATGTACTGCTAGGATGCATTGTGGGAACGACTTTAGCCAAATTTGGTAGATTTCTAAGAGAGTAATTTTAAATGAAACGTGCTCTTATTTTTGGAGAGTAATTTTTAGGATTTTTCACATTATATAACTTATCTCTCAAAAATGACAAATCGGCTATCTTTTGATATCCCTTATCACGTGCTTATTGAAGAAGGACTATTGTGCCTCGTATTTTCGAGTCTTCCATTGAAATAAACTACTTCGATTACTTGGTATGTTACGTGGAGTTACAGCGCAATATTCAATAATCCGCAAAAAACTAATGCTATCGAGTAAGTTGGGGCTTATTCTTATATCCGACGTTGAATGTTTTTCAGTATAACTTGCTTGAGAGCTTCGTTAGACTATATATTCTTTCACTCTAACTTTTCATATCATTTGATTACGGTGGCCCACAAGTATCACGGCAAGAAACAAAACTTCACGGCAAGAAACAAAACTTCACGGCAAGAAACAAAACTTCACGGCGATAAACAAAACTTCACGGCAATAAACAAAACTCCACGGCAATAAACAAAACTCCACGGCAATAAACAAAACTTCACGGCGGAAGTAAAACTTCACGGCGGAAGTAAAACTTCACGGCGGAAATAAATAACACATTGACCAAAAAACCACAATGCTCTGCGCATCAAGTCAAAATGGCGGACTTGGACTCGGATGAAGATTTTTCACAAGAAGAGTTGATAACGTTTTATTTCTACAGAGGTTTTCAATACGAGGAAATTCGCATGCTTCTGAGTAAACGTCACAACCTAGAGATAAGTATCGCTACCCTCAAAAGGCGAATTAAAAGTTATGGCAATAGGAGACGTAATATGTCCTACGATCACGGCGAATTTGAGAAGAAGATAAGAGAAATCGTAGATGGGCCTGGTTGCTTGAAAGGATATCGTTCTGTTTGGTCATAGACTAAAAAGGAGAACTTATCAAAACCCGTCGCATCATCTCTATAAAATGAGTGCCATTCCGGCCATTATTCCATTTTCAGTTACCAGGTCGGTTATCAAGTAAACTGGACATCCTTCAAATTCCTTAACAGTATTTAAATAGAAAGTGGCTATTCTATTAGGATTACTGTTTGTGCGAGTGACAAAAAGCCATAAAACTTTTCTGCTGAATCCATCTATACAACCGTGAATAGGGAAACCAAATGGCGCAAGTTTGTCATAGCCATCGCAATGCCAAGAAAAGTTAGGGCCAGGGTTTTGATAAGTTCTCCTTTTTAGTCTATGACCAAACAGAACGATATCCTTTCAAGCAACCAGGCCCATCTACGATTTCTCTTATCTTCTTCTCAAGTTCGCCGTGATCGTAGGACATATTACGTCTCCTAAGGCCATAACTTTTAATTCGCCTTTTGAGGGTAGCAATACTTATCTCTAGGTTGTGACGTTTACTCAGAAGCATGCGAATTTCCTCGTATTGAAAACCTCTGTAGAAATAAAACGTTATCAACTCTTCTTGTGAAAAATCTTCATCCGAGTCCAAGTCCTCCATTTTGACTTGATGCGCAGAGCATTGTGGTTTTTTGGTCAATGTGTTATTTATTTCCGCCGTGAAGTTTTACTTCCGCCGTGAAGTTTTACTTCCGCCATGAAGTTTTGTTTATTGCCGTGGAGTTTTGTTTATTGCCGTGGAGTTTTGTTTATTGCCATGAAGTTTTGTTTATTGCCGTGGAGTTTTGTTTATCGCCGTGAAGTTTTGTTTCTTGCCGTGAAGTTTTGTTTCTTGCCGTGAAGTTTTGTTTATTGCCGTGAAGTTTTGTTTCTTGCCGTGAAGTTTTGTTTCTTGCCGTGAAGTTTTGTTTCTTGCCGTGAAGTTTTGTTTATTGCCGTGATACTTGTGGGCCACCGTAGTTGATATACTCTAAGGGTATCCAAAGCCGACGTTTAGTTGCAGTAAGCTTTGCGCAGAGTTCTTGTCGTTTGTAAATGTTTTGCAATCATTATTATGAATTCACCTTGCCATTGTTCAAATAAATGGTTGAGGAAGTTAATTCGCGGCGAATGCTCGCGCGCATCCTACTACGCACTAAAACGCGTGGTGAGGAACGCCTGGGTGATTTTGTTTCTATAAGAAAAAGAAGCAAACGAGCTGATTTTCGATGTTTGAAGCACAATAACTAAAAAAAAAACCGAACATAACTATTAAAAATGAGTCTTCGTTTAGTTTTTGAAAAAAAATGACATGTTTTTTAACCCACAGAAAATCGTTTTTTTAGTTTTTTTAAGCCCTCGAAACCGACAAAAAGCGGCCATTTTGTTCGAGACGTACGGTCTTTTTCTCCAAAAAATGTATTTATTTTCTCGTTTTGTGTCAAAAAATTGCTTTATTTCGAAATATCATGAGTTTCAAAAACATTTTATCGCCTTCTTTTATTATGACTGGCATTTTTTACTAATTTTCTTTCTTGTTTTTGCCACCAAGACATTCCGTTACGCAGCTTGCGAAAAATGCCGAAAATGCCGACTTTGAGGCCATTTTGCTCGAAAACTACGACGATGACCCCCAATTTTTTCGATGTGTCTAATTTGGTTTGTGTATATATCTATATATACCTACTTTATATTGCATGTTATGTAGCATTATTGTGAAACTACATAGTTAACCGATAAATCTTTTTGTAAATTAGCGCGTTTGACGTTGTCATGACAACAGCAGGCCGCTGTAAAAACGACCTGAAATTTCTTTATTAAAGCTGATTTCCAAATCCTTTAGGTGAAAGTTTTTCATGTCTAGAAATGTCTAGTTCCCTACCTGTTCTTGCAACTGAGGAAAAATAAAAAAAAACCTGTAATACGAAACCTTAAAATATTTAAAAAAATGATTTTTTTCTAGATATAAATGGTTTTTCATTACAGATTTTTCTTAAAATGGATCTACTACATCCAAACCTCAATTGGAACAAATTGCCAAAAAATAAAAATCGTTTCATTGTGTTGTTATTAATAAAAATACATTTTGAACGCTGTTGTCATGCCGTGGTCAAACGCGATAATTTAAAAAAACAATTGATATCCTAGATCCATAAGCTTCAAAATGATATATCGGTTATCTATGTAGTTTCACAAAAATGCTGCATAACATGCAATATAAAGTAGATATATAGATATATACAGAAACCATTTCGAGCCTCCTTAATTAAATACCATTAAATAAAATAACGTACAGCTTAGTCATTTATCAGTTGTGGGCTCCCTGTGGCGAGTGCATTTTTGACGATGTTCCACGGATGGGATTTATTGGGATTTTTAGTATATTGTTTAGGATATAATAACATTGAGAAAAAATATATTGCAATTTGTTTGAACAGGATCCCCAAAAAGCCATAGATTGACTGGACTCCTGCGAAATGTTTTGTTTACTTTCTTTTGTGAAATCATTAGTGCCACATTATTCATTAGACCCGACGTAGCTAATCGAACAGTTCGATAATCGAATTTAATCGAACGTAATCGAATTTAATTGAACGAGTAAGTTCGATTATGACGGGCAATCAGACAAAATCGAACCGGAATTTGTTTCTGATCTGAGTGTTCGATTAAATTCGATTACCGAACATATAATCGAACATTTTTTTAAATTTACGATTTTGTCTTCCAAACTGTTTTAAACTGTTTTAAAGCGTTTAATACTAATAAAAATTATACATTAAACAATATATGTTTTATTTCTTTGGCGAAGTAAACTGTAACAAAGATATTTCGTACATGTAAATGTTTATACATGCACATACAACCATACTGGCTCTTGTACATACAGAACAGATCGAATGTATAAACATTTTTCGCGCAACTTTCTTCGCTCTATCTCGTGATTTTTTTCGCGTGCAAATCTGCTCTGGGTCAGATAAAGGAATACAGTTTACCAATAACAAAAGAAAAGTAGTGTACACTAGTTACTCTCAATTAGGTACGCAAATATACCAGCAGTTACAGTTTTCGGAACAAGAAAGCGAGTGTACTACACGTTAAAAAACCGAGTGTAGTTGCTACAATACATTCGAGCTGTACTGTATTACTCAGTTACTCGAATTACCTGCATATTGTAAACCACGGACTGGACTACAGACTGGACTGGACTGGACCCGATAAACACGGACTTGTAAAACACGGACTAGTAAAACACGGACTTGTAAAACACGGACTTGTAAAACACGGACTCAGTCCGCGTTTTAATAAAAACACGTGTTTTAATTAAAAAAAACGTGCTTTTCAATATTTAAACGTAGAATAAATGTAAAAAACAATGTTTTTTTTTATTTCATTTAATGATAATCAGTGACATACAATCCTAACAAACAGTATAACGATAGTAATTGACATCAGTCTCAGGAAAAAAAAAACCTCTACGTAACTAATAGATAAACATGCTAATTATCCCATGAATTCACTTCTACAGTACCGCCCGCGAGTAAAGTACCATCCACTCGCGAGTACGAGTACTCGTTTTGGCTCGCTACTCGCGATTCACTCGTACTTTTAAGTAAAATGAGGCTCGATAATCGCTACACTCGTTACTCGCCACTCGCGAGTGAGAAAACTTTTTACAAAATAATTATATGTTCCGTACATGAATTTTCTAAAACTGTTTGGAAAGTATGGGTGATTGTTTAGAATAATCAAAATTACTTTTGGGGTCAACATTTCAGTTTGCAAATTACAGTATGTCTGATCGACGATCGAAAAGTTAAAGCTGTCGTAGTGAATGCACGTGTATATTTTCAGTCAAAATATATAATTGTAATCATAATATTCACTTAGATAGTCCAGGAACATTTTTTGAAATTTCTTTAACACTTTTGTTTACCTACTGTTGCTGTAACGCGTTATAAATACATGTAGAACACTTTGTTTATCAAACCGTTTAAACTGCATGCCGAACTGGTTAAAAGCGGCCATTAAGATCCATTAAAACTGGGAATGTTTGTGAAATTGTCAAGACAGATGACGCAGTTTAATTACCTTTTCAGCAATTTTAATTGGTAACAATTTTAAATGATAACTACTTTATTTCTGTATTTAGTTTGAGAACGAAAAGAGCTCTATTAATGGTTTCATCATTCCTTATGGCAATACGTTATATAAATGCTCAGGTTTCAAAAGCTAAAAAGTATAACTCCAACTTCAGAATGGATTTCTGTCATGATCTCTGCAGCATAATCCCGAGTTTTTAATCGGCTAACTGTTATTCTGAATTTCAATATTCGCATTACACAACGTGTTTTCAGACGGCAAATTTGCATGTAATCATAATCTTGAGCCATGCTTAGAAGCATTTTACACTTATATTGATAATAGAAAGAAAAGCTTTACCTCACAGATGAAAACAACAAAAACATCTAAATGCACAACGCATTTTTCTTCTTTCATCACATATGTGCAGACTTTTCTTTCTATACATTATATAGAAGTGAATTCATGGGATAATTAGCATGTTTATCTATTAGTTACGTAGTTTTTTTTTTCCTGAGACTGATGTCAATTACTATCGTTATACTGTATGTATGTCACTGATTATCATTAAATGAAATAAAAAAACATTGTTTTTTACATTTATTCTACGTTTAAATATTGAAAAGCACGTTTTTTTTAATTAAAACACGTGTTTTTATTAAAACGCGGACTGAGTCCGTGTTTTCCGTGTTTTACTAGTCCGTGTTTTACTAGTCCGTGTTTTACTAGTCCGTGTTTTACTAGTCCGTGTTTTACAAGTCCGTGTTTTTCGGGTCCAGTCCAGTCCAGTCCAGTCTGTAGTCCAGTCCGTGGTTTACCACTAAATATCAGTAACAGCTTGTGATCAATCATTTATCGAACTTTATCGAACGTTCTATTGCTTTCGATTATGACTGATTAAGTTCGATTAAGCCCAAAAAATTGTGAATGTTCGATTTTGTCTGATTACCAAACTAAATCACATGATTAGTGTTCTATTACGTTCGATTAAGTTCGATTAATCGAACGTTCGATTTTGTCCGATTAGCTACGTCGGGATTAGAAGGAATTGTATGAATGAAATAAGTCTGAATAAAGTTTGAATGTTAAATAAAGGTAGTTCGTAAAGCATCTTGTAGTCAAAATGGCAACGCCAGCGAAACGCCTCATATCAAGATTGTCGAATTCACAAATCACTGCCAAAACTTCATTGAAACTTGTTATAACTGACACATAAGGATCATACTATTTATGAACCTACCAGACTCATGTTCCATATACGCCTGTTGGTTGTTTAATTATCAAATAAAGTGGAGTTTAAACCACATTTATGTACACCGAGTTCTTGAGTTACCATGTGACCCGGAAATAATGGATAAGTGGTATCCCTGTGGTTTAATGACCACAGGCAACCCAACAAAACATTACTCGTCGCTCACCGTGACGATACATGTCCTGTGGTCCGTTTACCCTGGTTACCTCCTGGCGTTGGTGTAGTCCGTCGCAATCGGAGCTCACTCGGGTTCCTACCCCAAACTCATTTGTCGTTTTAACGGGATTTTATAAGTCACTGAGAGGAATTAGTAAATCTATTTAGAGTCACTGTCAGTAAGAACCAGACATATCGTGGCAAAAGTCGATTCATCGATTTTGTTCATATTTTGCAGTTCGATACCCTATGATGTTATAAGAACTCCTGTGTACTTAGTTTTTAAAAATTTGTTTTCGTTTGGGAGAAATTTGAATTATTATGCGAGAAGGCAAATATGCTAATTCGACGACTCTGAAATAGAGACCACTCGGGAGACCACTCGGCGATCTCGTGCACTCAAATACAAACAATATTTAACCTTTATAACCTAATAATCTTTAAATATGCTATCTTATAGCGTATTTCAGACTTGTAGCTTTAACGATGATTTTTTGGCAGAATTTTGTTCAGGACACAGTTTTCATGAGCTAAAAAATACCCTTAAAACAGCCGCTAATTAAACTATGTTCGATATAACGGAATAGTTTGATATTCACTGTGTGTGAAGTTAAGATTTCTTAAAACACTGCCGAAAACAATTGCTAGGTTTTTATGTTTTGAAGTTGTTACATTCGATCTAATTTGCCTAAATTGGCTGTTTTTTACGATCATTTTTGCATAATTAGCAACGATAATGAGCGTCAAAACAATAATACTATTTGCAACCGTATTTAACTGTAGTTAGAGCAATATTTATTCCAACTCGATATAAATCATATATTTTCGGGATTTTGATCGTTTTGTTTATAGCTAATTAAATTAACTTCGTCGCTGAAACAAGCCCTAAAGCCTAATCTTGAGAGCGAAAGTGGTCATGGGATTTTAAAATTTCATGAGTTTTCAAGATTCCTAAACCGTAATTTGTGTTTTTGTTTCCACTGAGGAACACTTGCAAATACACGTTGAATGTTTTACACGCTTTGCACGCCTCATTCGCCTCGATAAAAGATATCCCACGATCACTTTCTGTCTACCCTGGGTTCCAGAGGCTCTAGAGGGGATTGGAGCCTCTGGAACCCAGGGTACTTTCTGTCTGACGATTAGGCCTTAGGCATTATAAATCAGCGACAACGTTAATTGAATTAGCTATATACAAAGCCAATTATATCCGCGTGCGAGTGTTACTAAAAATAGATATGGCAAGACTTTTAGATACTGCCCTTTGAAATACTAAAATAAATCTGATAGAAGTCATAAAAAGTATTATATAATGAGACTTACAACATGCACAATTCCTTCAATATAGAAAAATTATATAATAGTAGAATAGAATAGTAGTAGTGTTTTTGGATAGTTGATAGATATACCGGTAGTTGTTCTTTGAGAGCAGATTGTGCCCAGTATTGAACTTGATTGATAGCCAATAGTTAATAAATCATGTTCAGAGCCTAAGCTAGATAAAAACAACAAGGACAACATGGAAACTTGTTGTTCTATCCAATCGACAGTGTGGTGTCAATAGAAACGAATCAAACATAGTTCCTTTATTTTGCTATCACCGCAAACAAGGCAACTATAACCTTTCCGACAAAATAAAAATGATCGTTTTTGTTTGACACACAGGAGTAGGGTAAGTGTTGCTTTTTATGCCGTGACCCGCCTTTGAAGTCATTTGTGTAACAGTGGTACCTCTATTAAGCGTCACCCATTAAGCCGTCACCCTCTATTAGGCGGACACAATAAAAAGTCCCATTGTTTTTCCTCACTAAATAACTGTGTTTGGTCCCTCTTTTAAGAGTCAACCTCTATTAAAAGTTTATTTTCAAAAAAAACCTGTATTTTTAAAAGTTTATTTTCTATTGTTCTAAACCTCCACTAAGCGGTCATTAAATATTTTGTTTCAGTGTTTCTAATTGCAATATTGGTAGACTTGCTACATGCAAGTCGACTATACTCTCAGTAGGGATACTCTATATTTTGACGAGTCGCGAGTAGATAAACGAGAGATACCAATACGAAAAAAAACCCGGACTTTGAAAAAGTCTAAACGGCAATGCTCAAAATAAATTTATTTTCTTTTATTTAAAAGACACAGATTTATTAAAATAACCGATAAGTAACGCACCCTGTCATTTCCACCCCTTTCAAGATGTAGATTTATGCCGATCCTTTTTTTGTCGGCCAACATCTATTAAGCGGCCACTTTGAAAACAGACCGTTTACAGCGCAACGCGTAAAAGTATGGTCACTGATAATGTATTCGCATACTTCTGTCTCGCCATCGATCCAATCCGAGACAAGATAACGCAATCCTACAACGCTGATTGGATCGATTGCGAGACAGAAGTATGCGAATACATTATCAGTAGCCATACTTTTACGCGTTGCGCTGTAATAGAGGTACCACTCAATTTCTTGAATATTGTACACATTTCAACAAAAATAATATTAAGTTTGACGTCAACGGCGGAAAACACAACACTTAGGGACTTATGAAAGGGTCTATAGGAGATTTACTGTTCTTTTGATTTATGATCACAAAAATCATTTGTATAAATTTGAACAAACAATTTTCTAATTATTAGAGCTGCTTTTATACATACATGAATGCTTTCTGGATGTAAGCACTTTATAATCTTGACAGCTATAGCAAATGTGTAGAATACGAAATCAAAATATTACATTACCGGTATTAGAATACTGCCAAGCACTTTGTACACGTGAGAATGATAATTATCTTACCAGTTGTCACGCATAATGCTTCCTTGGTTTTGTATAAACAAAACGATCAAAACCCCGAAAATACATGCATGATTTATATCGAGTTGGAATAAATATTGCTCTAACTACAATAAGGAATACAAATTGACTCATTGCTGATGTTAAAGGCCCAGTATGGACCAGGATGCTTTGCGGCCGTTTGTTTTTGTGGCTACTGCATTCTGGGAATGCGTAGCCACTATGTCATCGAGTCGTGTAAGTAACAATAGGTATATACTTCATTGCTGAATGTCCATGTAGTCGTTTTATTCGTTTTGTCAACTATAAGTGATTGATATGAGACCACACGAAGTATATACCCGTAACTCCACACGAAGCCTCCTTCGAAGCCAATCAATATCTATTCGATTAACTTTGTAACCAATAGTCATTCGACTAGCTCGCATTCGTTCTTTCGATTCCTTCACGAAGGAAAACAAATGTCAATCGATATTACTTCATGCTTGCAATTGATCGTGATCTGTGGAACGTTTGACAAACTTGAAGTTGTGGGACTTCAAGATCACAAGTTTCTTCGATTTTCGGTAAGTAAAGTTTATTTTTCAAAAAAGTATTCAAACTTTTACTTATCACAGCTTTCGTAATTGAATAAAATGTGAAAGGTTTTTTAGGCCGATATTTACGCCGGGATTTATGAGTCAGCAAAATCGCTCGCTCAGTATTTTCAATGAATCAGCTCCGTTTGCAGATTCCAAACAACAAAAACCGAACTGAAAACCCCGTTAGGGAATACATGAGCCTCTAATGAGGATGAATGAGCCTCTTTGTAGGAAAACTGAGTCACATTGTGGAATAAATCAGCCCCATTCAGTGCGATATTAATTCAACCTCGAAGGATATTCAAGAAATCCTCAAGTTGTACTTATATACAAGGAAAATGACAGACCTGTATTACAGGTTCTACTACCTTTCATCTACCAAACAACAATGGAAGCTGTGATAAGTAAATTTGAGCATTCTTGTGACATTGTCGATAATTCTAATGACAATAATTTATGCCAAAATCAAACATACAAAAAGTGATCTGTTGGAAATAATGCTGCACAATTGCAAGATTATGTGAACATTGAAGAGAGAGAAAATTAGGCAAAAATAAAAAACAATCCTTAGAAAGTCAACACCTAGATTATCTATCTATCTAAACAACAAAAATTATTGTTATTGATATAGAGCTAATATTCTCAACTAAAAAAAAATGAATAATTTTTCAAACTGCTGTATAAAATTGAAAACTACAACCCTATAAACTACATCTGACAAAAAGGTGGAAAATAATTTTCTTTGTGCACAATATTCTAAACCAACAAGACGATGACCAGCAACAAAAAGCTAACAGCTTCACCTAGAGTTTTCCTGTTTCCCCAAATCATATTCAACCGAAATTCAATAATAAGCAAATAATTCATTGACTATATATATCTCTATTAAAGGACTAACTTTTCAAAATTCAAAACTTCAGCTATTTATTTCTCTGCTTCATCTTTTGTAAACGGAAATGTTGATTAATTAATTATTTTTTCTTTTTTATTCATCAGGTCTATGTAAACACCGCCATGTTCAGGTCTTGACTTTTGTAATTTAGTGGGAAAGGAATTAATTAAAAGACTTGATCTATCTCTCTTGTATAATTTTTCAGTTTAACTCTATTACATAAAAAAGCAGTCGAATAAACATTACGGTTCTTGAAAACTTTTTCCATACAATTCCCTCATATGATTGCACTACTCTTCAGCTTCTGCGCCAAAGACTAATTCCATTTGTTCCAACAAATTGCACTGCACTGTCAATATATGTAATCTGTGTGCGACTGTAGAACCACCATAGCATACCACATCATTTCTAGCATAATATTTACATTTCCAAAATACCAATAATTTAATGCACTATGCACTGCACATTCGCTCATTGAACGTCTCTTTACAAAATATTACGATGGAAGGGCTATAAACTAGTAATTATATTTACTTTTGCCTTCGATTTCTATTCAGACTAATCAGTAGCCACATGCGCTCATTGAGCGTCTATTTTTTGTTTTGAAATAGCGTTATTGTTAAATGGCGCTCTCTAATTGGCCAAAAACCGCGTGAGTTCAAAGTCCATGGCCGTACGGAGATACGAAAAATATCACATATCAACATACATGAAAGTAGCGAACTCTTTCGACGAAACTTTGAGCTTTTGAGTGTTTCTGAATATCCTTAAATGCATCCCTGAGAAGAAAACTATCGTGTAATAGTATGCGGTCAGTATAATAAAGGATTGGGCATGGTATGTTATGTGTATTTCTGTTGTATTTATCAAAGTAACGATATTGATCAACTCGATTTGTCCGCTTTGTTATTAAGCAATCGTTGTAGTAAAAATATGTTTAAGAAAGTTGAGCTCCAAATATAAAGTTAATAAGTATTTTTAATGTCTCGTCTGAGCAGCTCTATGGCATATTTTAACTGCTAGTCCGTGGATCGGAATGAGATGCCTGCGAAGCGGCCGAGTTGATTGTAATCTACTCAAACATAGCTCAAACATCAAAGCTTGTTATTTACATCTATTTACGGAAAATATACAAGATATTGCGGCACAGATGTTGTAAAATACATAGAGAACTTAAATACAGTGAAATGTTTTGAGATATTAGCAGGATTACTTAGGATTATTTGGATTGAGAAGGCATTGACAATAGGTTTGGCGGGATGCGGGATAAGCCTTTTTTTAAGGGCGGGATACGGGATTTTACAACTTTTTTAGGTGTCGGGATTCGGGAAATTAATAGCATTGGCAGCCGGATATAGAATACAGAGTTCGTTTTGAATCCAGAACATGTCTAACGTATCTAGAAACACGCGTTTGACTTTTATTTGCCCGTTGTATTGATTTCTATCTTATATAAACATCGTTATGAGTAAGGAATAGTAAGTCCTAGCAAGGATTTATCGGGATCGGGATTGTGCCATAAAAAATGCCGGGATGGCGGGATTTCACGCAAAAATGAGCGGGATTGCGGGATACGAGAACCCTATTGTGGACCCTCGGCATTATGAACTTGACAATTTCGTGATACACGAAATTAGGTCGAGGCACGCAAAGCATCCCGGTCGATACTGGGCCTTTAAATACGGTTGCAAATAGCATGTAGAGATTTTGTCTGCGCATGCGTTTGTTTTGATGCTAAAATTCCTTTTCACGTCGAATGAAAGAATTTTATGCTGACATGGAACATTTAGTTTGCAATCTCATCTTGCACAACTATGTTCAAGAACCGAATTACTGAGATATCAAATGTTGACCGTCTACTAGTGCGCTGTAGTTAATTATTTCAATCGAACAAACGTTAAACTCCGGATGGAAAAATAACACACGTCAAAGTCTGACAAAAGTGAAAAGAAAGACCAGAACGTTAACTGCGTACTTGCAAGTAGCATGTTGGACGATAAACCAATGTGCAGGTCAAAACTTTTAGTAGAAGTTATAACCAACACGCTACTTTGTGCATTGCATTATATTAGGAGATATTGGGAGTGCACTTGTTTTTAGGGAGTATCTAATTGTCGCGTGTCGCGTGTCGCGGGTCGCGGGTAGAAGTCGCAGGTCGCGGGTAATTGTCGCGGGTAAAAGTCGCGGGTATAAACAAAGTCGCGGGTAAAAGTCGCGGGTATGAAAAAAGTCGCGGGTAAAAAAATTATGATTTTTTCATTTTTATGCACTTGTTTTTATTATTATTATCATGAAAATCCATATATGAATATTAACATCCATTAAAACTTACTTTGTTAATGAAAACATGCAATTCTTGTACAAATTATTTAGATCATATAAAATATTAACAAAGCAAAAGATCTACATTTACAATTCCATATCTTGTTATTATTGTAGCATTGACACTAGTCGTGAGGCACAACTTTTGGAAATTGTATATACAGTACTTGGGATGCCTGTTAAGCGAATTCAGTCCAATGTTTGATAACTGACCGCCTTGTGAAACTGAGCTTAGTTTCGAAGCAAAGACATGTACACATGGTGTAGACAAATTTTACAAGATTCATTAATTGTTCAACAAAAAATAAGTAGATAAATAAATAAAACAGAACAAATACAGTTCACTACCAGCTAGCAGTACATAGACGTCGTGTCGTTTTTGGCTCAGGCACACATTGAAATTATTGAAAGCCCGCTAAATCAAAATCTGAATTTTAAAAACAATTTTTATAACTAACCTTGTCAAACAAAGGCATACACTTGTTCGCCAGCATAAAATCTTCTATATGGCGTTGATTGGGGGCCTATTATAGGGGTTCGTCATACCGCAAAACCGCTATTTTTCGTCATGTTTTTTCCGTTAACCGCCGCAAAAAATTGCGAAAAACCGCAACCGACATGTTTTGTTTAAGGACGGGGCCTACTAATTAAAAAGTAATGTATTCTTCAAACAACTATGTGAGTTGTTTTAACCCTTTAGAGAGTTCTTCAAATCTGGCTAAAAAAGGTGGGGTCACCGGGCAGTTAAGAGAAATAATGAGTCTTAAATATGGCTGACGTCACGATTTTACCGGCATCGACAAATAAAAATGTTTTTCAAAGGATTTTCATTGAAACATCTCTTTGATAGCGGTAAAGAACCAACAAGTAATTTTCTAATAGGAATATATATTTTGTAACGTATTTTCAAAAGTAAGTAGTGAAATTTGTTTTGTTTAGCATTGCGACTTGCATTTTACGAGGCGGTTCAGAAAATTCGAAATTTTGTCGATTTTCCATTCCGAAATCAGTTGCTTTTTCGAAATTTTACATCAAAACGATTGTTTAATATGTTCTTAATAAAAGGTAATAATTACAGGTGTAAAAAAATTGGGGTTACCGGGCGTTTTAAACCTTTCCGCCGAAGATCACAAGACAATTTCTTTCCGGTCCCCTCCCGAGTAAGTAAAGAAATTCGTCATCATAAGTGCATTGTGGGACTATTTTTATGAATATGTCTACCGTTGCGTCTACCATTGTTCGTCTTTTGTATGTTTTTTTTAGTCTTATTATGACTGTACGAAAATTTGCTAAAGCGACCAGTTTTTTCATCCCTTTTCCTTTTTCCTGATCTCGTCATCGAGGCCAGCGGGTACCATGCGTAAAATAGAAATTAAACACCGATTCGGGAATACGATTCTTTAAGTCAATTTAACACCAAAGGATATTGAAGCAACTATCAAACTGTAATTCTGAAACATTTTTGGAGTTCAATGTTATAAAATTGGTCATTTACAAGCGAAAAAACAACGACATGTCGACGATTTGAGGAAAGCCACAGGTAGCCCAAGCTCGCTCAGGCCCGCACTCGATGAAACCCAACTTTCTTGCTACGGTTTGCCTTTTCTTTAACAGCTATCCCATTAAACTCTATCTAAGCTTTATTTTGGTATCAAACATATCTTAGTTTGCGAAGAATTTCCAAAGTTATCGCATCACAAAGTACCTCTACTTGAAGTAAGAATTGCAAGTATATGGCGTCTTACGAACGTCAATTCAATTTGGAGCTTTTTCAAAGTTAAAAAGGAAAGGTAAAACCTCGTTCGATCGACGACAAATTACACACAAGCAATGTATGATGTATTTAGTTTATGGAAATGCCACGGTAAATGAGGTAACAAGCTTTGATTTTGAAAAATGATGCTATGAATATCACACTTTTCGTGTTTTTCTTGCAACTTTACAATCTGAAAATTCCTGAATACAGAGCATGTATGGGAAGAAAACAGAAAACCGTCAACTATCGAAAATAAACGTTTCTATTCAATTAATAAAGCTATGTTTGGTAAAAATCAAATGCTTTAATGTCATACAATATATTTCCAGTTAGGTAAATTGACAAATCCTTACCGAGAATTTTATAATTCGAAAAGAACTTTGATCCTCTATACATTTCTTTGTAAAATCTGATAAAATTATCTACCGCTTTTATGTTGCACCGCTGACCTTGTGAGTGGGAGCATGGCCGGAATAGTTGGCGATGAGAACAACGAACAATATAATAAAACTCATAGAACACACACTAGTTTGTTTGGCAGAATAGAGATTTATTCATTCAAAAGAGGAAATAAAACTGTAATACTCACTACAGAAATAAATCTCTGACCCACCAAACTACCAAACACACTAGTGAGTGCTGTATGAAGGAAATCACACGACATCTAAACTCTGAGTCATGGTCTCTGATACGCGTAACTTAGCATGCATAGAATACTCAAGATAACTTTTGTAAGCATCAGAAGACCAGTCTCCAAAAATTTGTATAAGTTCCCCTGGGAGAACAGAAGAGAAAGCCCAATTAGCGCCCCCCCCCCCCCCCCTACGAAACGAATGGCCTCGGTAAGCATCAGCGGCTGACACCCCAGCAGATGATAAACGCTGGCGAAAAGTACGAACAAACTCATTCTTCGTGACAGGCCTCAAAGTACCGATCTGTGAGCGAACAACAAATGCTGGGGAATCAGGCTGAGCTGGTATTAAGCGACACATACGCGTGAACATGGAAACAGGACACAAAGGCGAGGAAGGATTACGGACTAATGGCAATGCTAAACGGCGCGAGCCAGTCTGATTAGTTTTAGACGATTTAAAAATAACTGTCAGACCATGAGGTGCTGACTTAATATCGTTACGACATAAATGCTTACGACAATCAAAGGCACGCAATGACAACGGCACTAAATTGGATACACGTGCACGAGCAAAAAGGCACAGGAAAATGTAAATCAGCAATACGATTATCCTTGCTGGTCAAGTAGACTGCGCGAATTTCAAAATTATTTGTAGCAGCAATGTACCAAATGTAATCAAAACGATCCACATGCAGTTGGCGATATGCACGACGTAAGCCCGGTTTAAAAATCAGAGCACCACCAGGCCCATAAAGACATATAAGAGATGCAATGGAGTCGACGGTAGGATAAACGAGTGAGATGTCTTCATCCAAATAATTATCTGTAGAAACGCCATCGTTTACCGAAGTACCAAATGGCCAACTAAGGTCAACAATAATGCGACGCTCCGTTGAATCCGCTTTGGGAACAGAGTTCAAAGGAGATACTGCAAATGGACCGGAAAACGGATTAGAGGAGAGTGGGCCAATATCACAGCACCGGCATCAAGTTCCTTAGATAAATATAGATCAATGTCGACCGGAAAGGAGAGTGCACCTTTGTGGTTACGAGAAATGTCACTGATATTGTGTATAATTGTAACCTACCGGCCAACCAAAGTCCAGAAAGTCACATACTTGAGCGTCGGTGTAACCGCATAAGTGAGATCTCCATGCAGGAATGTTCAAGCGAGAAGGAACAGGTAAACGAGCAGAAAGAAAATTACACAATCCTGAAGCACGTACGTTTTCATGTAACTGAACAAAGTCGGGAAGAGAACATCCATTCGAAGAGAAGATAACGGACGACGCGGACGAAGTATCGTCAGTACTTGAAGGCTTGAACGGAGTGACATCAACGTCAGGAAACGAAGAGAAGGGCTTGCAATTTGACCGTGAACTGACCTCACGAGACGAGGCCAACTGGAAAACATCCGAAACTGGACACGATGAATTGAAACCATAATTTGAACTAGAACTAGGACACAGATCCAACTTGGAAACATCCGAGACTTGAGACGATGAGTGTAACTCATAAGTCGAACGGGAACTAAGCGACGAGTCCATCTTGGAAACGTCAGAAACTTTACACGAAGTTAACTCATAACTTGAACGGGAACCAATGTCATTAATGGACGAAACCGACTTGGTAACATCAGAAACTTGACACGGAAAATGTGAACTTTGAGGGAATAGTCAAGATGTCGACGACGAACCCACTGACGGCGAAGTTACCAGCTCAAGTGCTTTAAGGCCTGGGATTTTATGGCAGACCGAAAAATTTTAAAATTGCAATAATTTCACTTGTATATCAATGTACTAAAATATATTTTGGAACCCAAGTGACAATTAGGCTTCTTAACATTTTGCGCTGGAAATAATTATAATTTGGTGGTCACGTGACCAGCAAAGCGGTAAAACGGAAATTTGAAAATGGGGTTAATCTATTGCATTAATTTCAATCCTTTTTGTGTCTTAAAATGTTAAAGACATATTTATAAACATGTTCTGGCCCAGAATGGATGACTTCATTGAAACGGTAAAGAGAAAAATGCATATTTGTGGATACTTCGATTGGTCACGTGACCCTTTTTGGCAAATATCTCCTAAACAATCAATGATGGACAACCATTCTAGGCCAGGTTCGAAAGACATCTATAAAAGTAACCCAACAACATATAATGGAACAATCTGGCTGGTGACTCTATCTACCCCATTTTGCTATGAAATTTTGAGGTTTTCTCGACTATGATGCTGGTCACGTGATCAAGGGTTTGCCATGCTTGCACCAAAAAATTTACACTTTCATTAAAAACTAACATATACCTAAGTTAAATGATTTAACTTTTGAAACGAAGATCGAAATCAGAATTACTAACATTTTATTAAAAATGGCTGCCTGACCCAGGCCTTAACTCACTTGAGAGAGGACACTCTGGTAAGGGGAGGAACCCTCACGATGACGATGACGATGCACTGTTTGACTGGAAAGCCAGCACTTGGCACAGATATGTTGAACCCATTTACGTTCTTTGCGAACAAGGCCCTGATGATCCTTGGTAGATGAACACTTGCCCGTTTGAAAGGCTCGACAGAAAAACACGCCGGTCGACTTCGACTCACTACCAGCACCCTCACGAGGGGGTGTAGCGCGTGACAAAGAGGCAGAATGTAGTAAGCGAGCCTCGAGATGTGACATGGAATCTCCCCATTGAAGGCGACCACATTCAATTTCAAACAGGACGGCTGCGTGGAATTTACGGACAATTGACCACGAAAACTGCGTGGCCAAGTACATCAAATTAGCAAAGTGTTCAATGCGCGCATCCCGTTCTGTGTGGCTCAAACCGGGTAGGCGAAGGATCGATGCGTAACCGGCGGCGAACTCGGCGAGAGAGAGGTTGTCGTAAGAAACCTCCTTGGAAACATAGAGTAAACTAAGTTGACTATGCGGCCAAATTTGTGGACTAACCACAGTGCTTGTAAGCTTGTCCGTCTTGCCGGAGCGTTTTTTCTTACCCTGTCGGCGACGAGACGAACGAGGAACATCGTCTTCTTCGGACGATTCCGACTCAGAGAGCCCCAATGCGGCTAAACGGGCATCAACGCGTTAAGAGATGGCAGGAACACCACGGACATCCACCGCTGTAAGACGTGGCCTTCGCGTGGGGGGCGCAATTCTCGCATGCATGAGAGCTGTACGCTCGTTTTCCTGAGCGACCGAGTGATGTTCTTTCTTAGCGGCCTCTACTGCGGCCCGCAATTCATCAAGACTCGGGAGTTCATCACTTGAGCGCTCGTCGTGTTCGTTGACTTCTTGGTCTCGTTCGCGTACCTCTAAGTCAGACGGCTGAGGAAGCCCAGCTTCTATCGCAACATAATCGACTCTTCGAGAACGATTTACTCGAGACATGACGTAAAGAAAATTATGATAACTGTTATAAGACCATATAGTACAGTACTATCACTTGTACGCTCAAACTGCAACTGATACATGATATCTATATGTACAAATTAATAACTAATTAAACACTAACCACGTGTGCCTATGCATAGGGCAATTAAATATTTTAAAGAGAGCTATAAAAGTGATCAATGTGTAAATCATTATGAAGTTAAATTCTTCTTCACTAAGTGCTACCTCGTTTCAAAAAAATGTGAAATAACTTATGATAAAGGTTTTGCCCCAAGTTGATTTTTTATGATTTCACGGCTGATATAGATTATAGAATATATTTTACTTGTTGTTTTGTCTTGCAAAATTGGACGGGCTCTGCACGGTGACTCCCAACTGAGTGCATGAGAACCCTGGGTCAGCCATCTTGAGGACTGATCTGATGTTTACAAGTATATAGTGACCAACAAGACCAAATGTCTAAAATTGCTTAAAATTTGTAATGCAACAACAGCAATGATAATCTGAGTAATTCACATCATCTTGTGTAGTTAAATTCATGATGGTTTCTATTCTATGTAAATATAATATATCTTCTTCTATTAAAAATAATGCATGAATATGACCTGCATGACATTTTTCTGTTTTCAGGAAGATGAAAGCTAGTAGTTGATGTAATATGTATGGAGAAATGTTTACTTAATTTCTACAGAAACATGACATTTTCATCTGAGCATTCAATTAGGAAAACAAAATGAATGCCCAATGTGCAATGATATCCTCATAAAACAAAGATAAAATTCATTGTTGTATGGCTCTTAATTCTTTAAAAATATTGATATATGTGTATTGTATATAAACATCATTTTGGGTCTTTGGGGTGTTTAGTCACGGGTCATTTATAGTTAAAGTTTGATTAAATTTTTATTAAAGGAAGAGCTTTGTAGTCTTGTGATCTGGAGACTATAAGTATTGCAAAACAATATTATGTTTTGTGTTAGAATTCCCTTTTAATTTCAGCCTCAGTGCTAGCTGTAAACTCTGAACTGATACAGACATTTAATATTCCCAATATTATTATATGTACATATGAAGTTATTGCTCTTTTTGTCATTTGATAGCATTTCAAAACTTATTTATTTTTCGAGTACTACTCCCAATCATTTAGAGAAATAAAATTGCTGATGAAATTTGTGAAAAATGAAATTGTGAAATAAAATTGCTGATGTACTAGCCCTTGTTCATTTGTATTTGGTGGCTTTTATAAATCACTGTCAAAGACAAGTAAAGTTGTAACAAAATTTCGGTTTTCACTAATAATTTTTCCAGATTAAGCAAAAGTGTCTAAAGACTCTAAAATAGTGCAAAATATCGTGTAGGAAACTGAAAGATCTTCAATTCATTCGATCCAGATGAACGATGGTGATTGTGTCAAGCCATATAAAACAAAGAAGATCTTCGTGGATAAAACGTATAACTTTTATTGTTCGCGTTATATTCAAACCTCAGTATGCTGTGCATTTTCTGGGTAGCTATAGAATTGAAAACGAAATGAAATAGAAGAGTAAACTTCGCTTTTCGTGTAATTGCAAGCCCTGTTTATGTTTTACTTTTAACCAAACGGAATAGGTGTGTGTCAACAAAAATGATTTCCGCAACGCATGCGCAGACAAATTACCTACATGCTTGATATGTATAATAACCCCGCTGTATAATAACCACAGGCAACCCAACAATACATGAACGTTAAAATACTAATTGAGAGACTTTCTCTCCGTGACTTAGCTAGGATGCTATAAATTTCGACTGACAAAATATTTATTTAAATCCAAAACGATGTTGTATCCGTAAACAAAGGATTCTGCGTTTCAAGACCAGTGTAAAAAACAAAAATATTCCCACCCCCCACCCCCAACTTCTAATGGTCCACCCCCAATAGTGGTATTCCATTTTTACTCCGATTGTCTCCGCTCAAAGCTCGGCAAGGTTAAGTTATAGAAGAAAAGAGAACAGACCGAAGCTTAAGCTATGAGTTGGATACGAGGTGAGCAGGAGGAATGGCGTTTTGGACCGTCGCCAAAGAGGAGGAGGGCGTCTCGAAAGACCTATCTAGCCGAGTTGGCGAAATCGTCTAAAAGCCCTGAATTTTGGTGTGAGGAGGTTTAAAATACCTCCAAAAATGCCGTGGCAATGATACACGATACAGAATGAAGGTGTTTTCACAAGGTCTTGGTTATTTGCATAACGCTTGCTAGCATCAGATTTCCTGATTTCGTGGAGTTATAATAATATGTAATGAAAATAGTCAATAAAATTAAACAGATAAAAGAATGAAATATCTTCTTTTTCTGACTTAAAATGATCGTTTTTCGTCTCAGTTATTTCAACATTCACTTGAAGGTTTAGCGGTCTTTAGCTGCAATGATTTGGTAGCGTCTCCTAAAACAGCCCCAAAATACTTTGCGATGACAACTCGACCCAGTACTTTGCGCAACTTAGGAATGGAGAATATATCTTTTTTGCATTTCACTAATTATTGTTTGAATGGACAAGACCAATTAATCCCCTTCTATCTACGGAGCAGTTGGATTTGAATAATTCTCAGACTCCCTCTACAGCCAGTCAAGTTGGAAGGATTTTATTTATCAAGTATGAATTATCAAGGACTTGGTATACTAGTAATGTTACGTCGTGCTTTTGTAGCGCATTTCACACATTTTTAATCAACTTAAAAAATGGATAGGGGTGCTCGATGGACGGTTTTGAAAATGACCCTAGAAGGTACGCATAAATTAACTCGGATACTGATTTCAGACCCTAAAAAGGTACGACCATATTTAACATTGCTTCAATATGTATAATCTAAGTTCGAAAGCTGACCCTAAAAGGTACGGTGCAAGTTCGAAGTACGCGAGGGTCTTATTTTCGACCCTAAAAGGTCCTTCGAGCACCCCTATCCAATGTCTAAGGGAGTCCCCCCTCGGGACGGACGGTTATTTTAAGGTATACTTTCAAATGATAGAAACTATTCATGATGACTCATTTATGCCAAGTTTTATTTAACAAATAATCATCGATGATACAATTACGTATTGAATTACAGATATATGGCCTTATTTGGCTAGTTTGAAAATGGTCTATGTAATGCACAACGCCAGTTCATTTGAAGATGGCCTATTCACACTTGCTTGTTTTAGAGATGGCCTCACCATTGCAACACTTCATGTTTCCTGAGAAATCATTGTACCTTTTGTCATCACAGCAAATATGAAAACACGGGGCAAAAGGTTTGTCACCACATGAGGTTTTCTTTTCGACAATTCCAAACATGCAGCACTGATGTGTTGCCCAGTTGTAAAGTTTTTCTTTGCAGCAACTTTCGAACTTAGGAATATAGGGCTTTGAACCGCACTTTGGTGCTTCGTCTCCAAAGTCTAAAATAAATACACAAATAAATAAATACTGAGTGACTGAATAACTGAATAAGCAAGTCAGTTTTATCTGAAAATGGCCGCGTCTTCGTGAGACTAAATGTAATGTATTGATTCACTCAGTTATATATATTTAAGTAATAACCACTACTCAGTCGTTTTTGCAGTGAGTAACTGTGAATGCGTCGATTTACTCAGTTATTTTGAGAAACCACTACTCAGTCGTTTTTGCAGTGAATAACTGTGGATGCATCGTTTTACTAAGTTATTTAAGTAGCCACTACTCGGTCGTTTTTGCAGTGAGTAACTGTGTATGCATCGATTTAGTCAGTTCTTTTGAGAAACCACTACTCAGTCGTATTTGCAGTGAATAACTGTGGAAGCATAGTTTTACTTAGTTATTTAAGTAGCCACTACTCAGTCGTTGTTGCAGTGAGTAACTGTGTATGCATCGATTTACTCAGTTATATATTTTGAGTAACCGCTACTCGGTCGTTTTTGCAATGAGCAACTGTGTATGCATAGATTTGTAATTAGTGTTTTTGTTTAAAAACTTTTAAAACTACACTAAACTTACCGAATTTGTAAGCTTTACGAGCTACATCTTCAAATTTGACGCAATTTACGCTTACTATGAACAACAGAAGATGGGCAGCAATTGAACGCATTTTGGAGAAGCTGCTTTCGAAGATTGAGGTATAAGCTGAAAGATACGTGACAACACTGCACGAAGTTAAAGGTTTTTGAGAGAGTGCTTCTCTTATGTATAATCCTCAATACTCTCATGGGAATAGCAGAACACAACGACGTGAACACTCGTGAACACTCAAAACATGCCGGTTTCTATTCAGTTATTGTGAAACTGACTCTTAATATGAATATATTATAATTAGAACATGAACTTATAGGCATTATAATTCATGGTAATTCTAGTGTTTATCTATACTGTTCATTTTTTAATCGGGAACAGTACTAGTATACTGAAGAGTCTTCAAATTTAAGCCGCGTTGTTTTTAGATTGCGTTCTTGGGTGCGGTTCAGTTGATCCTGGGCATTAATAAATGAACTATCAAATGTTGCTTTGATGTTTTGGGATTGGCGGAGAGATGTGTCTCGTGGGACGAAAGATTAACTCTATTCAGTAATTTGATGGCATTTCTTTGATCGTTAATTACTCACTATCGATCTCGAACACAAACCCTTTGAAATATGCACATTCGTTTAATAATATTTAGTGATGATATTGCTATCATTTGATTTCGATTCAGAAATAACACGGCATTTCCAAGTTAATTTATATCTTTTGTACTATATTTCTTAAATCCTCACATACACAAACAGTCCTCAAACAGTCCAAATACAAATCCTGCTTTTCCTTGGTATGTTTTATTGTATTCAATAACTATATTGTTTGAATCGAACATCAATTAATCCATTTGCAGGCTTAACTTCAAATTTAATTAATTCTCAGATTCCCCTGAGAGCCAGTCATACAAGTTGGCGGGAATTTATTGATCACGTACTAACTAAAAACCTTTCGTTAAAAAGTATGAATTATCACGCAACTTGTTTAGGGTCGAAAATAAGACCCTCGCGTACCTTTTAGGGTCTCGAACTGGCACCGTACCTTTTAGGGTCAGTTTTCGAACTTAAGATTTTACATATTGAAAAAATGTTTAAATGTTGTCGTACCTTTTAGGGTCTGAAATCAGTATCTGAGTTAATTTATGCGTACCTTTTAGGGTCATTTTCAAAACCGTCCGTCGAGCACCCCTATCCATTTTCCAAGGGAGTCACCTCCACGGGTACAGCCGCCCCCACCCCTCCCCCTACGGCAGTACACAGGCTACAATGCAGTTAACAATCTATGTACAGGAAGTTATTCAAGATGCACTTTGTAGCAACGTTAACGAAGCTTGCAATCACCACAAATAGTAATGAGTTGTTATGCATTATTATGAGTTAGTAGGTGGTCGTTCATGGTCAGGGGGAGTGGAAGGGGAGCGGAGGGAGGGGAGAAAGGGGGGGGGGGGGGGGAATATCGTGCACAATAAAAGAAATATCGCGCACAACAAAAACTCCAAAAAGGAATATCGTACAAGGCGGAACATACAGGTTGTATTGGCATTAACATAATTTCAGTTTGGAAAAAAGCTGTAATTAGTCTTGGCTCTGTATATCCAATAAAATTTTTGTTTGTTTGTTTATGTTGTAATCTTTGGAATTACAGTACATAGTCAGTACATTTAGTTAATTATAATATATATATATTTTTTATTTATTCACTTATTTATTTATCTATATTTGTTGATTTACTTGTTTAGTTATTTTATACCCTTTTTTACATGTTTCATAATAATAATAATAATAAAGCTTTATTAATTCTTGAATGGCAAATAAAACTCAAGATTACAAGAAATAAGATTTAAATATATACTACAATAAGAAGGCTAATTATTTACATTTATAAAAGTGACTATTAAAAAGTGAAAAATTATGTACATTATTTGGAATCTAAAATCACTTGTCATGGAGAAGCATCCCATTTTTTAATGGCGTATGGGATAAAACTGTTTTGGAAACGTTTTGTTCTACATTTTAAAAGTTTCATACTTTAAAAGTTTCATACTTTATTTGTAATATAAAAGTAAGAATTTATCATTTAGAGTATGTTTTTATAAATTATATTTATATGTTGGTTGGTTGGTTGGTTGGTTGGTTGGTTGGTTGGTTGGTTGGTTGGTTGGTTGGTTGGTTGGTTGGTTGGTTGGTTGGTTGGTTGGTTGGTTGGTTGGTTGGTTGGTTGGTTGGTTGGTTGGTTGGTTGGTTGGACTATCTATTTCTTTATTTATATGTATTTCTTTATTATTTTCATTTTAAGAACTTTAAAGCAACAAACCACAATAGTCAAAGAAATGCATTAATGCACAAAATAGATGTCCCATGATCAATTTTATTTTGTGTTACAATAGCCATATTACAAACGAGGAAATAACAAACGATTATGTTTTGTACAGCAATATTATCATAAAGACAAATACTAGAAATACAAATGTGACCCGTGCCGGTTACCGTAAAAAGAGAGGAGGGGATTACTGATGTTCGCGATGTTTCGCTTGTCTGGCTGGGAGTTACACAGGTAAGCTTGAACCCCATTTACACGACATCACTTTTGGCCCGGCACTCCAAACTTTAGGTACGCGGGCCGATTGATTGTGGCCCGTCAAAATTGCTTTTACACGACAAATGTAGACGGGCCAGTTTATCTATGGGGCACTCCAAAAATTTGAAATGGCCCGCCTGATTCTCTGAGCCCTCGGCCTAATTTTGCAGTCTAACATTTCGAAAATTTGTAAAGTTTGTAGATCTCGTGCGGCTTTTTTGTATTCAAATTTACACGGTATCATTACAGCTTGTGCAAATTAAAAATCGTACAATTAAAAATGAATTTGTAAATGTTTATTAGTACCTGAATTACCTGACGCTCATCGGACAGAGCAGAAACAACGCACTTCGGTTTATGTTAGATATTCTTTAATCCTTCGGTGTGCATAATCTGATGTTTATGTCTCATGGAATTGTCAATCTTTGAAATTGAACAAAATCATAGAATGTGTCCGCTGTTAGTGCATTTTATGTCCAGTTAAAAAGACAAATTAGTACAAAATAGCGGTAAATGTGAAGATGTGAAAGACATGCAGTCAGTTTCAGACTGCGGTCCGTGTTTCACACCTGATCAGATCGATACGTGTGAACAAAATTATTCGGCCTTTTTTTATCTTGCACAAAAAATATCTAAGCAAGGGTCATTGCAACTGAGTAATTCTGAAGTAAAAACAGAGGTCGAATTGATCATGATTTTGTGTAGAGCAGGTTAATTATATCTTGCATGTGTATTGTATTGAATATCACAATTTTTTCTTTTAAGTAACTATTAAATTTATTTTTTGTACAGGAATATTTGAATGTCGACCAGACGTTTTGAGTAAAATGAATTTGTGCGCACGCCTCAGAAATGAATTAAGAATTGGATGGAGAGGTAGACAAAAGTATTTTCAGATTTCAGAGAGTATGCGAGTGTCATTTATATCAAATCAGATCGGTATTAAATTTATGCAAATCCTGAAGTTTTTACTAGAAATGTTCGTAGGCCATGCACAATCACAAGCAAACATTTAAATTATTAATCAAAAATTGAATTAAAGTTTTTGTGGCCTCATCCGACCACGTTTTTCCTCTGGTTTTTCCACTTGTAGAACTGCAAGTAGTCGCCGCCATTTTGCACGATCAAGATTGAAACAAACGAGTGAGCATGTTCTGTATAATTTCCGCTGCATATTCGAACTCGTGGGCGCATTTAAGGTACGCGGACCCTTGTTTTGGCGGGCCGAGACTACCTACCTGAGGTAGTCTCGGCCCGCTTAAAAAGTAGGTACGGGGGCCGCTTTGAATTGCGTTTACACGGCAAATTTTACGAGTGCCGTGCCAGAAAAGTAAGGTACGCGTACCAAAAGTTAGGAGTGCCGGACCCGAAAATGATGTCGTGTAAATGGGGTTTTGATCAGCATATACTCCGTATACTATAGCGTTAACAGAATGTGGCCTAAGAACTCAATAAATCCCTATCGCGAAATTTCATGAGCTATACTAACTAGCTGCTGTTGTACGGTTTTCTAGCTACATTTTTACTTCAATGTTTTAGTTCACTAACATTCATCATTTACCGGAACGAGTTTGACACCGTTGCAACATTTTCTGTCGTTAAAAAAGTTATACCTCGCAAAACCATTACAGCACAATTTTGTGCATGGGTCGAATATTTTACCATTGCACAAAGTATTATTGCGTATTTCCCCATTAATACAGCACGATTGATCTCCTAGGTTATAGAGTTGAGAGCTATAGTCCCGTGGATTAGTGCAGCAGCCTTGAGACTCTAGGTTATAGAGTTGATCTTTACGGTGGTCCTGCTGCAAACAGCAGCCTTGAGATTTTGGGTCATACACTTCAATATGGCAATAATATTTGCGTGTTACGGCATCTAAAGATAAATACAATATATTAAAATGGTTATACACTAGATGAACAATGAGATTCTGATACTTTACAAATGCTATACTTGGACTTATAAAGTACATTTGGATATGCACTTTACTTTATAGTACCTTTTGAAATCAGATTTTGAAATGCTTATCTCCGTTGGGAAATATTTTCAAGATAGTCCAAAAACAGCACAAAAAGAAACTTTTATCGCCATTGTTTTCACTTGGCGCAATTGTAAGTATTTTGATTGATTCGCTTTGAGATAAAGTTTGACCTTTAAACGACAACAAAATCAGTTTTTCACATCATTTTATTTACCTGATCGTCTGTCTTTGTTGTTCACTTCAAACAAAGGTTCTTCATTCTCAATGTTATCCTCTTGGCGCCATTCGCTGATTCCTTTCACGTCCAACACACATGTACACAGGATCAGAACGACACTAGCCAACTGCAGATGCATTTTCACAGTATAGATGTTTTGAAATAGTGTTCTGAGTTCTGCTCCTCTTAAAGGCTTTCTTTAGATTGTTTTATCGGGTGCGGTTTTAATCATGAGCATTAAAATATATGAACTATTAAAGTGTTTATGTAGATTTGATGTTTTGGGATTGGCGGAGAGATGTGTCTCGTGGGACGAAAGATTAACTCTATTCAGTAATTTGATGGCATTTCTTTGATCGTTAATTACTCACTATCGATCTCGAACACAAACCCTTTGAAATATGCACATTCGTTTAATAATATTTAGTGATGATATTGCTATCATTTGATTTCGATTCAGAAATAACACGGCATTTCCAAGTTAATTTATATCTTTTGTACTATATTTCTTAAATCCTCACATACACAAACAGTCCTCAAACAGTCCAAATACAAATCCTGCTTTCCATTTGTATGTTTTATTGTATTCAATAACTGTATTGTTTGAATCGAACATCAATTAATCCATTTGCAGGCTTAACTTCGAATTTAATTAATTCTCAGATTCCCCTGAGAGCCAGTCATACAAGTTGGCCGGAATTTATTGATCACGTACTAACTAAAAACCTTTCGTTAAAAAGTATGAATTATCACGCAACTTGTTTAGGGTCGAAAATAAGACCCTCGCGTACCTTTTAGGGTGTCGAACTGGCACCGTACCTTTTAGGGTCAGTTTTCGAACTTAAGATTTTACATATTGAAAAATGTTTAAATGTTGTCGTACCTTTTAGGGTCTGAAATCAGTATCTGAGTTAATTTATGCGTACCTTTTAGGGTCATTTTCAAAACCGTCCGTCGAGCACCCCTATCCATTTTCCAAGGGAGTCGCCTCCCCGGGTACAGCCGCCCCCACCCCTCCCCCCTACGGCAGTACACAGGCTACAATGCAGTTAACAATTAATCTATGTACAGGCAGTTATTCAAGATGCACTTTGTAGCAACGTTAACGAAGCTTGCAATCACCACAAATAATAATGATTATGCATTATTATGAGTTAGTAGGTGGTCGTTCATGGTCAGGGGGAGTGGGGGAGGGGAGGAAGGGGGGAGGAATATCGTGCACAATAAAAGAAATATCGCGCACAACAAAAACTTCAAAAAGGAATATCGTGCAAGGCGGGAAAAAACAACATGCACTATCGTTTATTACTGAACCCATAGTTAATAATGCTGAACCTTACTATCTCTAATAATAGCCTATTTGTATACTTTTCGGCTGTTTTTTTTTATATTTCAAATCCTCGCTGTCTGGAGCACAACTAAAGACATACAGGTTGTATTGGCACTAACATAATTTCAGTTTGGAAAAAAGCTGTAATTAGTCTTGGCTCTGTATATCCAATAAAATTTTTGTTTGTTTGTTTATGTTGTAATCTTTGGAATTACAGTACATAGTCAGTACATTTAGTTAATTATAATATATATATATTTTTTATTTATTCACTTATTTATTTATCTATATTTGTTGATTTACTTTTTTAGTTATTTTATACTTTTTTACATGTTTCATACTTTTATTTGTAATATAAAAGTAAGAATTTATCATTTAGAGTATGTTTTTATAAATTATATTTATATGTTGGTTGGTTGGTTGGTTGGTTGGTTGGTTGGTTGGTTGGTTGGTTGGTTGGTTGGTTGGTTGGTTGGTTGGTTGGTTGGTTGGACTATCTATTTCTTTATTTATATGTATTTCTTTATTATTTTCATTTTAAGAACTTTAAAGCAACAAACCACAATAGTCAAAGAAATGCATTAATGCACAAAATAGATGTCCAATGATCAATTTTATTTCGTGTTACAATAGCCATATTACAAACGAGGAAATAACAAACGATTATGTTTTGTATAGCAATATTATTATAAAGACAAATACTAGAAATACAAATGTGACCCGTGCCGGTTACCGTAAAAAGAGAGGTGTTCGCGATGTTTCGCTTGTCTGGCTGGGAGTTACAGCGCAACGCGTAAAAGTATGGTCACTGATAATGTATTCGCATACTTCTGTCTCGCCATCGATCCAATAAGCGTTTTGATCCGAGACAAGATAACATAATCCTACAACGCTGATTGGATCGATTGCGAGACAGAAGTATGCGAATACATTATCAGTGGCCATACTTTTACGCGTTGCGCTGTAAGCTATATCAGCAGATACTCCGTATACTATAGCGTTAACAGAATGTGGCCTAAGAACTCAATAAATCCCGATCGCGAAATTTCATGAGCTACACTAACTAGCTGCTATTGTACGGTTTTCTAGCTACATTTTTACTTCAATGTTTTAGTTCACTAACATTCATCATTTACCGGAACGAGTTTGACACCGTTGCAACATTTTCTGTCGTTAAAAAAGTTATACCTCGCAAAACCATTACAGCACAATTTTGTGCATGGGTCGAATATTTTACCATTGCACAAAGTATTATTGCGTATTTCCCCATTATTACAGCACGATTGATCTCCTAGGTTATAGAGTTGAGAGCTATAGTCCCGTGGATTAGTGCAGCAGCCTTGAGACTCTAGGTTATAGAGTTGATCTTTACGGTGGTCCTGCTGCAAACAGCAGCCTTGAGATTTTGGGTCATACACTTCAATATGGCAATAATATTTGCGTGTTACGGCATCTAAAGATAAATACAATATATTAAAATGGTTATACACTAGATGAACAATGAGATTCTGATACTTTACAAATGCTATACTTGGACTTATAAAGTACATTTGGATATGCACTTTACTTTATAGTACCTTTTGAAATCAGGTTTTGAAATGCTTATCTCCGTTGGGAAATATTTTCAAGATAGTCCAAAAACAGCACAAAAAGAAACTTTTATCGCCATTGTTTTCACTTGGCGCAATTGTAAGTATTTTGATTGATTCGCTTTGAGATAAAGTTTGACCTTTAAACGACAACAAAATCAGTTTTTCAAATCATTTTATTTACCTGATCGTCTGTCTTTGTTGTTCACTTCAAACAAAGGTTCTTCATTCTCAATGTTATCCTCTTGGCGCCATTCGCTGATTCCTTTCACGTCCAACACACATGTACACAGGATCAGAACGACACTAGCCAACTGCAGATGCATTTTCACAGTAGATGTTTTGAAATAGGGTTCTGAGTTCTGCTCCTCTTAAAGGCTTTCTTTAGATTGTGTTCTTGGGTGCGGTTTTAATCATGAGCATTAAAATATATGAGCTATTAAAGTGTTTATGTAGATTTGATGTTTTGGGATTGGCGGAGAGATGTGTCTCGTGGGACGAAAGATGAACTCTATTCAGTAATTTGATGGCATTTCTTTGATCGTTAATTACTCACTATCGATCTCGAACACAAACCCTTTGAAATATGCACATTCGTTTAATAATATTTAGTGATGATATTGCTATCATTTGATTTCGATTCAGAAATAACACGGCATTTCCAAGTTAATTTATATCTTTTGTACTATATTTCTTAAATCCTCACATACACAAACAGTCCTCAAACAGTCCAAATACAAATCCTTCTTTTCCATGGTATGTTTTATTGTATTCAATAACTATATTGTTTGAATCGAACATCAATTAATCCATTTGCAGGCTTAACTTCAAATTTAATTAATTCTCAGATTCCCCTGAGAGCCAGTCATACAAGTTGGCGGGAATTTATTGATCACGTACTAACTAAAAACCTTTCGTTAAAAAGTATGAATTATCACGCAACTTGTTTAGGGTCGAAAATAAGACCCTCGCGTACCTTTTAGGGTGTCGAACTGGCACCGTACCTTTTAGGGTCAGTTTTCGAACTTAAGATTTTACATATTGAAAAATGTTTAAATGTTGTCGTACCTTTTAGGGTCTGAAATCAGTATCTGAGTTAATTTATGCGTACCTTTTAGGGTCATTTTCAAAACCGTCCGTCGAGCACCCCTATCCATTTTCCAAGGGAGTCGCCTCCCCGGGTACAGCCGCCCCCACCCCTCCCCCCTACGGCAGTACACAGGCTACAATGCAGTTAACAATTAATCTATGTACAGGCAGTTATTCAAGATGCACTTTGTAGCAACGTTAACGAAGCTTGCAATCACCACAAATAATAATGATTATGCATTATTATGAGTTAGTAGGTGGTCGTTCATGGTCAGGGGGAGTGGGGGAGGGGAGGAAGGGGGGAGGAATATCGTGCACAATAAAAGAAATATCGCGCACAACAAAAACTTCAAAAAGGAATATCGTGCAAGGCGGGAAAAAACAACATGCACTATCGTTTATTACTGAACCCATAGTTAATAATGCTGAACCTTACTATCTCTAATAATAGCCTATTTGTATACTTTTCGGCTGTTTTTTTTTATATTTCAAATCCTCGCTGTCTGGAGCACAACTAAAGACATACAGGTTGTATTGGCACTAACATAATTTCAGTTTGGAAAAAAGCTGTAATTAGTCTTGGCTCTGTATATCCAATAAAATTTTTGTTTGTTTGTTTATGTTGTAATCTTTGGAATTACAGTACATAGTCAGTACATTTAGTTAATTATAATATATATATATATATATATATATATTTTTTATTTATTCACTTATTACTCGGGCTACCTGTGGTAGCTCGAGTCTAAAAATGCAAACGGTTCTTCGTCGTCGTCGTCGTCGTCGTGGTCCTCAAATTGGAGGGTCAGGTCCCAGTCGTTCCTAGTAGTGCATAACAGCGCATGGGCAACGATTGCTGACCGAATGTTAATACGAACGAATAAATATCGATTGAAATGAAAACTTTGTTTTTATTTTTGATGTGATTGACGAGACTGACGATGATTATGACGAATTAATTGTTCGATCGAATAACGACTCTCGTTTACTCGTTTAACTCTGATCCCGCAGAAAGTAATGGCTATATGTTTTGGACTGATGATCGACAAGACATTACCTCAAATTGTTAGTTGCTGTACTACAGGGTTGACTCCCGAAATATAGCTTGCTATTTTCTTTTTTATAAAGACGAGGATATCTTGGCCGGAATGATCCTCCGTTAGCGAAGTCCTTTCACAGAAGATGTGCCACGCCAGCAGAATTGCATTCGCTTCGGTATATTATCAAGCACTTTCAAACAGAAATCTTGAGTTTATATTGATTAATGTGCTATTTTTGTTCTTCATAATGTCAGAGAACGTGACTTCCTTCACGAAGCCTACAAAGCGAACACCGTCAACACGACATAAAAACATTCAGATCGGCCTGTCTGAAAACCACTCTCAACAGCCCAAATTGCCTCAAAAATTACACAAATTGCTTAAATAACTATCTATCTTTCTTGTTCTGACGTTGAATTGTCAAGAACAACTTCAAGTTTTCGAAGCATTCAAGTTTTCGAACTCGCATACTCAAATCTTCGTAGCGGCGCTTTGGGGGGAGGGGACGGGATGAAATGTCAACACTTTGTAACACAGGCATCCCGGTACATAGAAATATATGTCGAACAGATTCATACAGCCCAAAATCCATCTTTATTTTCGTGACGTTTATTTCTCAAAAGGTTAATCTTGATAATAATGTTTCTGAGATTTAGTTTTCATTTTCTCAATAAAAACATTATGAAATTTGGGATAAGGACATTTCTCATTAAAATAACCTAAAATTAGTCATAAATGATTTACGTGCATATGTTTATTTTTGTGCACATTTTAAACATTTTGTAAACATTAATCAACCAATTTAGTTCCTCCTCACCCTCGGGACTTTCCAAAGTAGCCGGGTTGGCCGCAGAAAAGAGGTATAGAATAGGTATATAGGAATAGATTTGGAGCTTTTTATTCTGACCGCCTAATAGAGGGTGACCACTTAATGGGTGACCGCTTAATAGAGGTACCACTGTATATGTATTGTGTATGATCTATGTATGATACATTATGAATCACTGTTATTGCAGTTATATGCAAATGATTTCAAACAATGGATTCAAATTGACGCTTTCGGGCAAACCTATTGTTTTCGTCCGAAAGCCTCCACTTCAACCCATTGTTCAAAATCATTTGCATATAACTGTAATAACAGCTATTTCAATCCCTCAGAATCCCTTCTGTTCAGTAGCCCGAGTAATCGCTCACAGAGCGTCTAGTTTATTTATCTATATTTGTTGATTTACTTTTTTAGTTATTTTATACTTTTTTACATGTTTCATACTTTTATTTGTAATATAAAAGTAAGAATTTATCATTTAGAGTATGTTTTTATAAATTATATTTATATGTTGGTTGGTTGGTTGGTTGCATGGTTGGTTGGTTGGTTGGTTGGTTGGTTGGTTGGTTGGTTGGTTGGTTGGTTGGTTGGTTGGTTGGTTGGTTGGTTGGTTGGTTGGTTGGTTGGTTGGTTGGTTGGTTGGTTGGTTGGTTGGTTGGACTATCTATTTCTTTATTTATATGTATTTCTTTATTATTTTCATTTTAAGAACTTTAAAGCAACAAACCACAATAGTCAAAGAAATGCATTAATGCACAAAATAGATGTCCAATGATCAATTTTATTTTGTGTTACAATAGCCATATTACAAACGAGGAAATAACAAACGATTATGTTTTGTATAGCAATATTATTATAAAGACAAATACTAGAAATACAAATGTGACCCGTGCCGGTTACCGTAAAAAGAGAGGTGTTCGCGATGTTTCGCTTGTCTGGCTGGGAGTTACAGCGCAACGCGTAAAAGTATGGTCACTGATAATGTATTCGCATACTTCTGTCTCGCCATCGATCCAATAAGCGTTTTGATCCGAGACAAGATAACATAATCCTACAACGCTGATTGGATCGATTGCGAGACAGAAGTATGCGAATACATTATCAGTGGCCATACTTTTACGCGTTGCGCTGTAAGCTATATCAGCAGATACTCCGTATACTATAGCGTTAACAGAATGTGGCCTAAGAACTCAATAAATCCCGATCGCGAAATTTCATGAGCTACACTAACTAGCTGCTATTGTACGGTTTTCTAGCTACATTTTTACTTCAATGTTTTAGTTCACTAACATTCATCATTTACCGGAACGAGTTTGACACCGTTGCAACATTTTCTGTCGTTAAAAAAGTTATACCTCGCAAAACCATTACAGCACAATTTTGTGCATGGGTCGAATATTTTACCATTGCACAAAGTATTATTGCGTATTTCCCCATTATTACAGCACGATTGATCTCCTAGGTTATAGAGTTGAGAGCTATAGTCCCGTGGATTAGTGCAGCAGCCTTGAGACTCTAGGTTATAGAGTTGATCTTTACGGTGGTCCTGCTGCAAACAGCAGCCTTGAGATTTTGGGTCATACACTTCAATATGGCAATAATATTTGCGTGTTACGGCATCTAAAGATAAATACAATATATTAAAATGGTTATACACTAGATGAACAATGAGATTCTGATACTTTACAAATGCTATACTTGGACTTATAAAGTACATTTGGATATGCACTTTACTTTATAGTACCTTTTGAAATCAGGTTTTGAAATGCTTATCTCCGTTGGGAAATATTTTCAAGATAGTCCAAAAACAGCACAAAAAGAAACTTTTATCGCCATTGTTTTCACTTGGCGCAATTGTAAGTATTTTGATTGATTCGCTTTGAGATAAAGTTTGACCTTTAAACGACAACAAAATCAGTTTTTCAAATCATTTTATTTACCTGATCGTCTGTCTTTGTTGTTCACTTCAAACAAAGGTTCTTCATTCTCAATGTTATCCTCTTGGCGCCATTCGCTGATTCCTTTCACGTCCAACACACATGTACACAGGATCAGAACGACACTAGCCAACTGCAGATGCATTTTCACAGTAGATGTTTTGAAATAGGGTTCTGAGTTCTGCTCCTCTTAAAGGCTTTCTTTAGATTGTGTTCTTGGGTGCGGTTTTAATCATGAGCATTAAAATATATGAGCTATTAAAGTGTTTATGTAGATTTGATGTTTTGGGATTGGCGGAGAGATGTGTCTCGTGGGACGAAAGATGAACTCTATTCAGTAATTTGATGGCATTTCTTTGATCGTTAATTACTCACTATCGATCTCGAACACAAACCCTTTGAAATATGCACATTCGTTTAATAATATTTAGTGATGATATTGCTATCATTTGATTTCGATTCAGAAATAACACGGCATTTCCAAGTTAATTTATATCTTTTGTACTATATTTCTTAAATCCTCACATACACAAACAGTCCTCAAACAGTCCAAATACAAATCCTTCTTTTCCATGGTATGTTTTATTGTATTCAATAACTATATTGTTTGAATCGAACATCAATTAATCCATTTGCAGGCTTAACTTCAAATTTAATTAATTCTCAGATTCCCCTGAGAGCCAGTCATACAAGTTGGCGGGAATTTATTGATCACGTACTAACTAAAAACCTTTCGTTAAAAAGTATGAATTATCACGCAACTTGTTTAGGGTCGAAAATAAGACCCTCGCGTACCTTTTAGGGTGTCGAACTGGCACCGTACCTTTTAGGGTCAGTTTTCGAACTTAAGATTTTACATATTGAAAAATGTTTAAATGTTGTCGTACCTTTTAGGGTCTGAAATCAGTATCTGAGTTAATTTATGCGTACCTTTTAGGGTCATTTTTAAAACCGTCCGTCGAGCACCCCTATCCATTTTCCAAGGGAGTCCCCTCCACGGGTACAGCCGCCCCCACCCCTCCCCCTACGGCAGTACACAGGCTACAATGCAGTTAACAATCTATGTACAGGGAGTTATTCAAGATGCACTTTGTAGCAACGTTAACGAAGCTTGCAATCACCACAAATAGTAATGAGTTGTTATGCATTATTATGAGTTAGTAGGTGGTCGTTCATGGTCAGGGGGAGTGGAAGGGGAGCGGAGGGAGGGGATAAAGGGGGGGTGGATATCGTGCACAATAAAAGAAATATCGCGCACAACAAAAACTCCAAAAAGGAATATCGTGCAAGGCGAAAAAAAAAAAACTTGCACGGCCTCGAGGGGAAAAAACATATCCCGCCAAAAAATTGCCCAACTCCCCTCCCCTCTCAAATATCTATCGGTTCGACCTAATGCAAACCTTTCAATGAGCTAGTGATGCCAATGTTATTTAATTAGATATTGATTTACAGCAAAATTTTATTTTTCAGTTGATTTAAAAACAGACATGGCATTATTTTGGCCCAAAACCATGATCTGAGTGTATTGAATGGTAGTTTTTTCCGGACTATTTTCAGAAATCAATGGGTGAGCCCCCCCCCCCCCCCCCCCCCCCCCCCCCCTCCCCAATCATTTTGAGGGTACTACGGCCCTGAGTTTTACATGCGTTATTTATCCAGCCTACTTCTTCAGGATGGACAGTTGTGATAAATGACCAAACAACAATGTTATTTGTCAACCATCTTCAGAAGAAAAGGAAATTGCTCGATGAGCTAAGGGTCAGCTAAAGCATGGTAAACTAAAACTATTGTAAGGCTGATGAAGCGAGTGCCATGATGAATTTGAACATAGCTTACGAAATTCCTTACATTAAACATACCGAACTTGTAAGTGCAGTTTCCTTCCTCCATTCGAATAGCTCCCTTTATCCCTTTCCTCCTTCCTCCTTCCCCCTTCCTCCCTCCCTCCCTTCCTCCCTCATTTCGTTGTTCGTTCGCTCCCTTCCTCCCTTCCTCCCTTCTTTCCTTCCCTCCTACCTCACTCACTTTTTTTCTCCTTTTTGTTTTCATTCCTTCTTTCCTTTCACCGCCTATCAAAAACTATTCACAAACTACCGTAATAGCGTAATCATTGAACATTTTCATACTGAATACTGCGGCTTACTGCAGCTCAAATCGCTTACTGTCCTTACTGCAGATACGCAAAAAAACGCAATTCCTTCGTCAAAAATTTCACAATACCGCTAAAGAATCAAAATAATGTCCCAAGTTATTTGATTATTACTTCCAAAACGTTTCTCATAGCTTAACTTGCATTATCAATAGTGAAGGTCTAAAGCTCTACGTACTAAGGAACGCATCAGTCTTATACCCAACTTTATATATATACCACATCATATAAAATATACAGCCAATCAAAATATATATTGTACTGATTAGATGATATTCAACAGCCTCTTCCCGTGAGACATTGCAGGTTGTCGTTATTTTATATGATCTGGTATAAAATAGTTATACAATGTTTTCTCGTATAACATACCGCGAATATCCCACTCGTCACTTGTATTTTCGTTGTATACACACTCGCCTAAATACTGACTCGCGAGATATTCCACGGTATGCCACTCGAAACCATTGTATAACTAGTATATATACGCATGCAAGTCTTCTAGTGTTACATTGCGTCAAGTCGCCGCTAAATTCACAGGTATGCATGCACAGGCATAAAATACATTCGTACTGCAATTGAACAAAAACACGTGTAAATTGGTTTTGCGCAAAATTAATTAATTGTAATTGGAACAGAAATTTTTGTGTTGACTTGCCTACAGAGCCTGAACGCCTTGTTTTTCTATTAAAACTTTGAAATTATGAAATCAAGAGAAAATATACGCTGTGATATTGCGCGACAAGTTGAATATGATTTTGTTGTGAATAATACCTCCATGATAATATTTAAAGAACGAAAACAGGCTGGCTGGTTTACATGGAATGATGCGAAAGTGGCGGCAAGAAATATAAAGGGTTGAAAAGACAGTGTGGAGGCCTTATGCGCCTTCAGGCTCTCAGAGCAATGATGATGAATCTTTAACGGTCACAATGAAGATAGTCGACGTATTTTTCAATGATTTTATTGATAATGAGCATATTTGTCATGCAATCTTGTTAGTTGACGGAGTGAGAATTGATTAGACTTCACGTCATCAATCTGTGAAAGAAGAATTAAGAAAGGAGTCAATAGAATTGTTAAGTGTCGAGGACTGATATAAATATGAATAGACCGCTTGTCATAACTATGATCATCATAGTGATTGTTAGATCAGAATACATGCTGCTATTACTTCAAATCATTTTAATCATATCATATGGACATCAATCATATCATCACCATAACCATCATCATCATTTTAATATTCACCTCCATCGACCATCATACGCGTCCTCATCATCTTTGTCGATTACAAATATACTTACTTGAAAGATAATTTCTAATCCAGTCAACGAAAGTACTGACACGAGTAAAGCCGCCATAGGACGATGGAGCACAGTTTTCGTCTCCCCAGCTACCAACACCTCGAAGAACCCATCGACCACTCTCCTGACATGCCAGGGACACCCCTATATCACCCTGGCAATCAGTTTTCCCGTTACCTCCAGCGCACAGCATGGTTTGTTTATTGACTGACATTATATCAGAGTACTGCTGCTTACAGGCATTATCATCGACGATTGGCATGTCGATATTTCCTACGGAATGAATGGTTAACTAGTATGAACTATGTAGATGCTTCCAGGGAAACAATTAGAGTAAAATTGTATGATAAATAGCATTTGAACTAATATGGACAGCGTCGATGTTTCAAAGGAGGTAATTCCAGCCACGTCAATGAAGTATGCCGAAAAGCAGTATTAGCCATAAGATACATTGGCCGCATAAGAAAGTATTTATCTCGTGACAACCTCAAACGACTTGTACAATCCATGGTGATATCCCGCATTGACTATGCAAATGGATTGTTGTACGACGCTCCTGACTACGAACTAGTAAAGCTCCAACGTGTCCAAAACACCGCAGCACGTTTGATCATGGGTATGAAAAAACACGACCACATTACATCTGTTTTAAAAGAACTGCACTGGCTTCCTATAAAGTTTCGGATACAGTTTAAGATTTTATTACTTGTCTACAAGTCACTTAATGGACTAGCACCCAACTACTTATCAGCACTAATTAAAATCCACCGTCCTACCCGTACTCTGCGCTCCACTAACAGACTGATTCTACAACAACCGAAAATCAACTCCGTAACCTATGGCCAAAGAACCTTCTCCAATGCAGCACCAAAACTCTGGAACTCCCTACCTCAAAACATTCAAAATTGCAAATCACTGAAACAATTTAAAACTGAACTGAAAACATTCCTATTCCGTCAAGCTTTTTTAAAAGCTTGACGGAATAAAACTGTCACTCAATCTAAAACTACTAAATAATTTTTAATTTTTCTTTTTCTTTTTAATTATGTAAACGCATTGAGCTTATGCGTCCAAAGAACTAATATCATCATCATCATCATCATAACTAGTAAGAGCCGGTTAAACTAGTGTGTGCATCTTCCGTGTCTGTAGGGGAAATGTAAGATAACTCAAGCGGTTGAACCAGTGGTCTGCGTCGGCCGGGTGTTTATAAGGAAAATGTATACGATAACTAGCTTTTAAATAAGTGAACATATGAATCCCATTGGTGCGATTCCACTCACCTATAATGTAACACGTGGTACCAGCAGCAATCTTTTCTCCTTGTTTTGGTAAATAGATCGGTTTAACCTTGTCATTCATGGCGATATTGGTCTCCAACTGAATCAGTGCGATATCCGAGTCAAGAGTATCGTCATTGTAGTTTCTATGGGGGATGATTCTCTTTATGTTGTACGCAGTTGTTCCTAGGAAAAACAGTTCATTTAACTTTGGTCAACACCATTCAACTAACTAATTGATCAATGGAGTATCCAAACTGATACATTTTATGAACAAAACAACAACTAAACAACGAATAATTAAATCTATCATCCAACAATTAATCCAAATAAACTATATACCAACTAACCTATCAACCAAACGTATCAAACAAACTACCAATCATCCAACCTAAAAACCAAGAAAAGAACAAGCCAACCAATAAATCAACGAAAATTCTTACAGTGCAATTTAACAACCAACCAAATAATCAACCAACCAACCTCCCTACAAAGCAACTAAACAACCAACTAATAAGCCAACCAACCTATCTACAAAGCAACCAACCAACCAAATAAGCAACCAACCAACCTATCTACAAAGCAACCAACCAACCAAATAAGCAACCAACCAACCTATCTACAAAGCAACCAACCAACCAGTTACAAAACAATTCAAATAACCATTTAACCAAACAAACATTTCACCAAACAACCTAACAAATAACTAACCACATAACCAAACACTTGGCTAAACCAACCAAGTAACCAATCAACCTATCAACGAAGCAACCAAGCAAGTAACCAGGCAACCAAGCACGTAACCAAGCAACCAAGCAAGTAACCAACTTATCAACCAAGTACCAACCAACCAAAAGAATGATAGGGAGCTAGCGTCTTACCAACTTTCACCACAAGTTCATTTTTATCAGCACCTGCAACACACTGTACAGCAGTTACAACCCAGGCAGAGGCAATGATGGACCCTTCACAAATTTCATCGTTTGGCCCTTTTTTGTTTTCAATAAAGGCATTCCATGTGAACTTGTCAGTTTTTGCCTTTAACTTTTGCACGATACGGTTCTTGAAAAAATCTGTCCAGGTACGAGAAATCGTTACATTGGTAAGAATAACAAAGTCATTAGTACTTGAATAAAAAGGTAAAGGACGTAAAGATTGAAGATGAAAATTTGCTTGTTTTGGGCTTAAATCACTCGTGGTAAATTAAACGTGGTATATTGGATATATAGGTATATTAGGTTTAGGAAAAGGGAATGGGTATGAATATATAGCGGTTTGAGTCTTAGCACTATTGCACATTGAGGATTATGCAGTGTTGTATCTAATTGTTAAATAGCTTGCAACTAAAGCTTTTGTTTTTACAGCAAAGGATGAGGGGGAGGGGGAGGGGAGGGGAGGGGAGCCGGGGAAGAAAATAAGGGAACGCCTGCCAGTACCCTTTGTTATTTTAAAAACGCTTCGTAATTATGTAAGTAGACATGTTTGAATACAACCAATCAAAAAGAAAATGGATTCCAGATCTGTCTGTGATTTAAAACGAAATTTTATGTCTCTGGCAAACAAGGATTTTTGAGGTTTATGGAATTAAACTCGCTTTGTGCAAATATTTTTACAGGAAGGAGTACCCAGTACTTATTATCAAATCTGTTTTGCAGTATCAAGTTTTAAGAAGCTTATTTTGTAGGTTTTGGAACTTAAAAAGCAGCCTCAGATCGTTTAGATCTTTTATCAGAATACATTATGCATATGATAAAACATCAAATGAGCAAATGAGCAAACTAAAAAACTGTTAATTGCCAGCTGCTGCTGGTGGTGGTGGTGGTAATGGTGTTAGGGAGTTTTTAAAACCATTGTAATCTTCATTATTGTACATGTTGTCTTGGGTATCATATCGTCATCATCATCATCACAACCATCATCACCATTTTAACTATCACCTCTATCGACTACAAATTTACTTACATGATCTCAGAACACTTTTCCAGTATATCAAATTTATCCATCTAACGAAAGTACTGACACGAGTCATGACGTTGTAGTACGATGGATCACAGTTTTCGTCTCCCCAGCTACCAACACCTCGAAGAACCCATCGACCAAACTCCTGACATGCCAGTGACCCTCCTAAATCACCCTGGCAACCAGTGTTCCCGTTACCTCCAGCGCACAGCATGGTTTGTTCATTGACTGACATTATATCAGAGTACTGCTGCTTACAGGCATTATCATCGACGATTGGCATGTCGATCTTTTGAAGAGACTTGGCAAATGTCATCGTGGTGACGTTTGTTACACCCTTACCTACGAAACGAATGGTAACTAACAGTTAAACTAGTGTGGGCTATGTAGATGGTTCAAGGGAAACAATTGGTATATACGATAACTAGCGATTAAACTAGTGTGGACTGCGTCGGTGTTTATAGGGACAATCAGTAAAAGGTAGCTATAGGTTAAAGCAAGTGTACATGTGGGCTACTCAATCATATGAACCCCATTGGGCGTGGACGGGGTAAGGATTGGTGCGATTCCACTCACCAATAAGGTAACACGTGGTACCAGCAGCAATCTTTTCTCCTTGTTTTGGTAGATAGATCGGTTTAACCTTGTCATTCATGGGGATATTGGTCTCCAACTGAATCAGTGCGATGTCCGAGTCAAGAGTATCGTCATTGTAGTTTCTATGGATGGTGATACTCTTTATGTTGTACGCAGTTGTTCCTAGGAAAAACAGTTCATTTAACTTTGGTCAACACCATTCAACTAACTAATTGATCAATGGAGCATCCTAACACACAGTTTATGAACAAAACAAAACTCAAAACAGCGAATTAATTTATTCTATCATCCAACCAACAATCCAAATAAATTACGAACCAACAAACTAACCTACCAACCAAACTTATTAACGAAACAACAATCATCCGACCTAGCAAAGAACTAACATATATACCATTAAAACAAAATACCTATAAAACATCTAAACAACCACCAAAATAATCAACCAACCAACTACCAGCCAGTTAACCTATCTACAAAGCAGCAAACCAACCTACTTACAAAACAACAAAACTAAGCAAACAAACATTTCAACTCAAAAAATCATTAAGCAACCAGCCAAACCTCAAACCAAGTAACCAATCAACCAAGTAAATAACCAACCTCTCAATCAAGTAACCAATCAACGAATCAACGAATCAACCAACCAAACAATCAACCAACCAAGTAAATAACCAATCAACCAAGTAAATAACCAACCGAGCAACTAATCAACCAACCAACCAACTAGCCAATCAACCAACCAATCAACCAAGTAACCAACAAACCAGTCAACCAAGAAACCAATCAACCATTCAACCAACCAACAAGTAGGCAATCAACCAACCAAGTAACCAACAAACCAAGTAACCAACCAGCCAAGTAGCTAATCAACCAACCAAACAAGTAACCAACCTATCAACCAAGTAACCAACCAACCAATATAACCAACCAACCAAGTAACCAACAAACCAAGTAACCAATCAGCCAAGTAATCAATCAACCAACCAATCAACCAATATAATCAACCAACCAATATAATCAACCAACCAAGTAACCAATCAACCAACCAACCAAGTAACCAATCTATCAAAAAACCAACCAAGTAAACAACCAACCAACCAGCCAAGTAATCAATAAACCAAGTCACCGACCAGTCAAGTAATGAATTAACCAATCAACCAACCAATCAACCAACCAATCAACCAAGTAGGCAATCAACCAACCAAGTAACCAACAAACCAAGCAACCAGCCAAGTAATCAATCAACTAACCAACCAACCAACCAACCAACCAACCAACCAATATAACCAACAAACCAAGTAACCAACAAACCAAGTAACCAATCAGCCAAGTAATCAATCAACCAACCAATCAACCAATATAATCAACCAACCAAGTAACCAATCAACCAACCAACCAAGTAACCAATCTATCAAAAAACCAACCAAGTAAACAACCAACCAACCAACCAAGTAATCAATCAACCATCCAACCAAGTAACCAACCCATCAACCAACCAAGTAATCAATCAGCCAACCAAGTAATCAACCAACCAACCAAGTAATCAATCAACCAACCAACCAAGTAACCAACCTTTTAACCAACCAAGTAACCAGTCAATCAACCAAGTAACCATCAAACCAAGTAACTAAACAGCCAAGTAATCAATCAACCAACCAAACAAACAGGTAACCAACCTATTAACCAATTAATCAAGTCACCAATCAATCAACCAATTAATCAAGTCACCAATCAATCAACCAAGTAACCAACAAACCAAGTAACCAACAAACCAAGTAACCAACCAGCCAAGTAATCAATCAGCCAACCAAACAAGTAACCAACCTATCAACCAATTAATCAAGTCACCAATCAATCAACCAAGTAACCAATCAATCAACCAAATACATGTACGTAACCAACAAACCAAGTAACCAACCAACCAGCCAAGTAATCAAATAACCAACCAAACAAGTAACCAACCTATCAACCAATTAACCAATCAACAAATAAAACTGAGACTGACCGGGAGCTAGCATCTTACCAACTTTCACCACATTTTCACTTTTATCAGCACTTGAAACACACTGTGCAGCAGTTACGATCCAGGCATCGGAAATGATGGATCCTCCACAAGGTTCATCGTCTGGTCCGTTTTTGTTTGTAATCATGGCATACCACGTGAACTCATCAATGTTGGCCTTTGATCCTTGCACGATACGTTTGTTGAAATCTGTGCAGGTACGAGAAATGGTAAGAATGACAAAGTCATCAATACTTGAATAAAGAGGTAAAGGACATTAATGTGAAGATTGGCATGTTTTGGTCTGAACGTTGCGTGACGAGGCTAAACACGGCTTGGGGGAGACTAGCAATATTATAGCGGTTCGAGCCTAAAACCTGTTGTATATTGAGGATCCATATTGTGTCTAATTGTTAAATAGCTTGTAACTGAAGCTTTTGGAACGAACAAGTAAACATGATGAAACCGGCCGGACATAAATGCAGCGAAAGGGAAGGGGAAGGGGAAGAAAGGTAACACCAGCCAGTGTCCATTGTTAATTCCTAAACGCCTCCTAATTAAGGGACGGACCGTTTGATATTTGATGGGGGGGGGGGGGGGCTGAATTAAGAATATATATATATATATCGAGCAAGGTTTTAAACTCAAGAAAATATCGAGCAGCCTTTTGTTGCACGAACAAAAAGTATTGAGTACTACCCAAAGAATATCTTGCAACATCTGTGTCCCCCCAAAAAATATCGGGCACCGACAAATTAATAACAGCCTTCCCCCATCAAATATCAAGTGCATGTCCGTCCGTAAGTAGACATGTCAGAATACAACCAATCAAAAAGAAAATGGATTCCAGATCTTAATTTGACATTTTTCGTGCAACTTAGGTTATACTGCCGGATCACTTGCATAATAGCCTGCATAGCTGGCCCTGGGGGATTGGGGAGAGGGGTGGAGGAATTGGGGAGAGGAGTGGAGGGGAGGGGGGGGGGGGAGGGGCAGAGAAGGAAAGGAGGCTCTCCCTAGCTTCCCAGTTATTAAATAATTTAACAAGCGATAAAAACGCAATAATTTTAGATCTGACAGATATTGCGGATTTCTTTCGAACAAATATTAATAAAGACTTAATGCAAATACATTCAAGAATCCTTGTAATTGTTTGAGAATTCACCCGCAATTCTAATTTCGAGTAGTACGGCATCGAAAAGCCGCCGCACTATATTTATAACATCTATTCATGGACGAGGCACAAGCCCTTGCCAGGGTGCAGTGTTAAGTGAATAATGTCATGATATTGTACAAACGTTCGCTTCAACTGACGTTCTTCGCTTTGTCAAAAATTATTACAGGGGGGAGTACCTTGTATTTTTTATCAAATCTGTTTTGGAGAATCAAGTTTTAAGAAGATTATTTGTTTAACTTATAGAATTGATAAATCAGCCTCAGTTTTTTTTAGGTAAAAGTTGTTTAGAGGTTTCCACATTTTACGCGGTTTTCGATGGGGTTTAAAATCATAGAAAGCTCCCTATCCCAGTCAGGCTAGCACTAAAATGTTCCCCTCGGGGTGACGCTAGCAAGTTGTGCATGTTCACTTCGCTCTGATTGGCAAGTTACCTCTAAAGGATTTACTTAGAAATATTTGATCGAGCATTGCGGTGAAATAAAGACAAATCCGAGAACGAATCTTTAACGACTTATAAATGATAAGATCAACTGAATCAATAACTCTTAGTTTAAAACTAGAAAGTTAGAAAAAGGAATCTTTAGATCGAGTCTTCGTGAGACTAAATAAATGTAAAGTTGGTGCATCGATTCACTGGTAGAATTTTTTAATAGTTTGACTCCTGTTAGTTTTGTTAATATATCTAACTTACCGATCTTGTGAGCTTCGTTAGCTACGTCTTCAAATTTGAAGCAATTTACGCCGCTTACTATGAACAACAGAAGAAGGGCAGCAATTGAACGCATTTTGGAGAAGCTGCTTTCGAAGATTGAGGTATAAGCAGAAAGATACGTGACAACTATATAGACAACACTGCACGAAGTTAATGGTTTTTGAGAGAGTGCTTCTCTTATATGTATGATCCTCAATACTCTCATGGGAATAGCAGAACACAACGACGTACGTGAATATTCAGAGAGAGACTGACTCTTAATATGAATATATTATAATTAGAACATGAACTTATACATTATAGTTCATGGTAATTCTAGTGTTGATCTATACTGTTCATTTTCAGTTTTAATCGGGAACAGTACTAGTATACTGAAAAGTCTTCAACTTCAAACTTGGTTTTACACTTTGTTCATGGGTGCGGTTTTAATCCTGAGCATTAAAACATAGTTAATGGAGGGATTAAAATAAATGAACTATTAAAGTGTTTATGTAGCTTTAGACCCCGTCTACACGGATCCGGATACTTTTGAAACCACATACTTTTTGACGCGAATCGGCCTATCGTCCACACGAATCCAGTGATCCGGTCACCGAAACCGCATACTTTTTCGACAGGATTCGTATGGACGTAAATATTTCTATGCGGTTTCAGCCGGGTCGGATTCGTGTAGACGTGGCCTTAACGTTTTGGGATTAGTGGAGAGATGTGTACATGTCTCGTGGGACGAAAGATTAACTCTATATATTCAGTAATTTTGATGGCATTTCTTTGATCATTAAAACGATTTTCCTATCATTTATTTGTAAATATTGCTTTCTCTAACAATTGTCTATTTAATTTCGATGGATTCGAATTCCCTAATAACAAGGCATTTTCCAAGTAAAATTATTATACTTTTCCGTATTTATATTTATTTATTTCAAATCTTCGCTGTCTTAAACACAAAAATATATTTTCTTTTGCATTTGATAACTATTGTTTTCTTAAAACGAACAATCAGTTAATCCAGGTTGAACTTAATTGTAATTTGATTAATTCTGAAACTCACTGGGAAGCCACTCGTACAAGGTGAACTTTGGTCGTTTATTTTGTTTATTTTGTCTGATAAATGATCTGAAATCTTGCTCGAACACAAACCGTGCAGCGCTTTTCTCAGTCAAGCATGCATAACTTCCAACAATACTCCAATTCGATCACCTAAGAAGTGGACCATTACATACTTTTAGGGGTGGAGGTGGTTGTTTGTTTAATGGAATTACCAAGAAATTACCGAGCATATCACAGCTTTAACCTTGAAACAAAATATCGTGCTCAACGTGAACTTATAGGCTTATAGGCATTATAGATCATGCTAATTCTAGTGTTGATCTATACTGTTCATTTTTTTTAATCGGGAACAGTACTAGTATACTAAAGAGTCTTCAAATTTGAGGTTGTTTTTAGATTGCGTTCTTGTGTGCGGTTCAGTTGATCCTGGCCATTAACATATAGAACTATTATGTGTCTCGTGGGACGACAGATTAACTCTATTCAAATAATTTTGATGGCATTTCTTAGATCGCCGAATTACTATCCCTCACTATCACGACCAATGCAAACGTACCCATTTACCTGGAAACGATCTTCCCATTCAAACATGCACTATCGTATATTTGATAACATTGTCGCTATCACGATTTCGATTCAGGGATAATTAAGTTGTCATTTCCAAGCTAATTTATATCTTTCGTATCAGTGTTATTCTTGAAATCCTCACATACACAAACAGTCCTCAAACAGTCCAAATACAAATGCTGCTTTCCATTTGTATGTTTTATATATTGTATTCAATGATAGCCTGCGTAGCAAGCGTTTCTTTTTTTGGGGGGGGGGGGGGGGGGGGAGGGAACGGGAGAAAGTTGTTTTTTGGTTTCAATGACTATTGTTCTATGACTTGTAGGCTAATTTGATTAATTCTCAGATTGCCCAGAGAGGGCGGAGGACCGTTCATATTAAGGGCCTGTATGTTTACATGGAGATAGGGGCACCCTCCTAGAAGGGTCATCCTAATGGTATAGGGCCACCCTCCTGTATTTTTTTTTTTTTTTTTGTGGTTTTGTTTACATGTCAGATAGGGTCACCCTATAGGGGTAGGGTCAACCTATCAGCTAGGTAGGGTGACCGCCCTAGCAGGGCCAGCTTTTTGTTTACTTAAGCCATGTAAACGCTCAAGGTAGGGTTACCCCAGGGGGGAGGGTTATCTCGAATTGCATCAAATGACGTTACATGACAGTATTTCGCGCGCCGACCCTTGTCGAGTTTGCATAGAATATTTTTTTAAACTTTTTCTACATAAGACCGACGCTTAACGTCCAATCAGACCCCGTCTACACGGATCCGGATACTTTTGAAACCGCATACTTTTTGATGCGAATCGGCCTACTTTTGAACGCATACTTTTGAATTGGGAACGATCAACAGGATTCGTGTGGACGCAAATATTTCTATGCGGTTTCAGCCGGATCGGATTCGTGTAGACGAGGCCTAAAAGACTCGCTTAGAACAAAAGTTTTCATCCCTTAGGGCTTACGCCATTGTCTTTGTTAATCACAATATATCTACTTTGCAATTATAATTTATGACTATTTACATTGCAAACTAAATATAAATCTTGTCGTCGTTAATTTGATTTAAAAAAAAACAAGCCCAACAGGCCAGGACATGAAGTGAATAAGGTCATGATATTCTGATGAAAAGTTTTTCCACATTTTATCCCGGTCAGGTTTATCCCGACATAACCAATCGAACGAAATCGAACGTTCGATTCAATCGAATTCAATCGAATTCAATCGAATGATTGGATTCGAGTGTATTCGGTAATCGAATGAAATCGAATTCACAACTTTTTTTGAGCCAATCGAACATAATCGAACATTTGATTGTTAAAATCATTCGATTTTCTTCGATTTTGATTTTCTAGCGCGGCAATCACTTTGTTTTCCGTATTAAAAGAAACGAGGTTAATATTGATAGAAATATTTTCCTTTTATTAGACGAGCCAATAACAAAATAAACATGTTGTGATGAGTTCACAGAACGTACGTTGTATTATTTGCCCCTATTTGCCCGTTGTATTATTTGCCCTAGCTAACAAATTAATTAATAATTTAATAAATAATTAATTAAACGACCTTCATTCCTTTATATTTTGATCCTCCCTCCTCCCTCCTCCCATTTTTTTACTGTTTCTCCCTCCTCCCTGATCCGTTCCTCTCCTCTCCGGACGCACAAGCCTTGAGTACGTAAAAATGGTTTGGGCTTCCTGTGTTACCCACAATGCACATTAGAATGTGAGACTTGCGCGCGCGAAAATACGATAGCAAAATGGCGACCGTCTTCTTGAAGCAAGGAAATGCTTCACATTGTTAGAGCCTTTATTCTTAACGCGATTTCAAGAAAATTGTTTGGATTTGCTATGATAACTAGCACTGAATATAGCAAACACTCTTCCATTCACAAATAGATATTTTGAAACCGATTTTGTGAGTAATCTTCAAAAGTCTGAAGTCGAGTGAAAGTAAATTTGACAAATCAAGACAATTACAAGACATCTTCGGTATAGTCTTGCCTTAATTATCCACGATTTCTCTGTAAGGATCCTAATGTACTGAATGTGGACGAAATGGGCAAAAGAAGAACTATTCGAAATAAGAACTCTTCAATGAAGCCTTGCAAAAACGAGTAAGTTGATGAATGATGGAGTCACTACGTATTAATAGAATGCCCTCTTTGTTATATTTTGCGTATAATTTTATTACATTCTAGCTGATTGTATTACTGTATAAATTTTATATTAACGTTACGTACTTCTTAGTTGTATGTTGATTGATAGTTAGGGTCATGTAAGGTTAACTCAATTATCAATGACATTTTTTAGAATAATCGATGCCACAATATTTAACAATTATTCGCCCAAGGCGAAGTTAATATTTAACACTTATTTACTGGAACCTTGGGAAACAGTATGTTTTGTGGTCCCAAGACCGCTGAGGGAAACATCAGCGGTTGAGGGACCACAAAACAAACTGCTTTCCCGAGGTTTCCAGTAAATAAGTTTTTTTATTATCATATCAAGCTAGTGTCAAAGAGAGCAAAACAAGTAAAGAAATGAAGTGTTTTTATTAAAGCTTCTAGGATAGATATAAAAGACTGAAAAAGACTGACTTCCAATTTCGTTCTTGACAGTCAACAACATATTATTGACCGCGGATGCTGAGCAGTTGCTGGGAAACAGTAAAATTTTGCGACTCTCACATGATACACTCTTGACCAATAAGATACTAGGAAAAGTGAACTTTGGCACTTGATCTATACACCCTTCCCATTATGCGGGACGCCATTTTGAAATAATTACTTGTGACGTCAATTGCGGGTAGGTTTCCCAAGGCATGTATATTTCACTGTACTTTTCACTCAGCGCTTCAGGTCCTACAGGTGTATATATACAATATTTAAAGAAGATTTTGAAGACATTCTTTAGATTTGTCCTTTAACTTTAAATTGTTTGAGTTCTAAAATCTAATGCGTATTTTTATAACGCCTCGAATCGGCCGCAAAGAAGAAGAATTTGTAGCGGGGAGCTGTGAAGGTAATTTGAAAGCTGTCAGTCTCTAAATATCATTTTTTTCATTTTCTTGAGCTAACAAGCGATGATATTCCTGACTCAATGCATATTATAGCAAAGTCAGAAAAGGACAAACCGATCGAGCTATCTTTTTATCACTAGTTTATCAGTATTATTAGTCAATATATTTACATTGTAATAGATGTTTTAGTGTAAACTATTCTATTGATGACATCTTAATCACCGATTTTTCGAGTATTCATCACCCGAGACGCACATTTTATAATATTTCGCCACTCTTTTGAAGTGTAATTCTTTATCTTTATTTAGTATGATGTCAAGCGACTCTAAAATCTGGTTTTGCAGTGATATCAAGTCAGTTTCAGTCTTCAACCTGAACACATTGATTAATTCATTGAATAAATAAATAAGCTTAGTATTAAGTTCACGGGCATTGAAATATCTCTCTACATTTTTCTTTTAAACGTATACTTCGAAAGAATAGCGTTGGAATTTAATATGTCGAGATTCAGTCGTTATGATTTCTTCAAAAGTTATTGCATTTATATCGATAGCACTGTGCATTGCCTCGACACAATTGTTTACACTACGTATCTTTAGACGTATGAAACTCGACGATTTTTTAGAGAAAGCATAGCTCGATTGTCTTGTAATTTCCAACTTTGCTACAGTGAGCACTGAGCTCGGGATATCTTTGCATATTAGCTCAAGAAAACAAAAGAAAAAATGCATTATATTGAGAGTGTGAAAGCAGTAAATTACCTTCACATGTACAGCTCGGATCGACGGGAGCCGTTAAGAATCTTCTGTTTTGCGGCCGATTGATAACGTTTTAAAAATACGTGTTAAAATTTGGAACAAAGACAAATAAAAGTTAAAGGTCTAATCTAAAGAATGTCTTCAAAATCTTCTTTAAATATTGTATATATACACCTGTAGGACCTGAAGCGCTGAGTGAAAAGTACAGTGAAATATACATGCCTTGGGAAACCTACCCGCAATTGACGTCACAAGTAATTAATTCAAAATGGCGTCCCGCATTATGGGAAGGGTGTATAATAAAGGTGAATAATAACCGAGACATAATAGACGTAAAAGATTAATCTGGGTCTTTTATCTGAGCATCTCGCAAGATTTATAACTTGTTTTCGGTGTACTATGTAATCTTGAACCTGCAATATACTGAACTCGACCACGACCTGACGTCATAAGACCACGTGACAAAATCACAGGAAGCCCAAAACATGTTTTCATCGAAATTAAAATTGAATTTTCGGTGGGAAAAAAAATTTTTATGGAAATTTTGATAATGTTTTTGAAATCAGCATTATTTTTTACATAAAATAAGTTCAAGTCGAAAAGTATCTGAGGGTCCCTTTAATCATTTACTCATCTTTTCATTAGCCCACATTTCTTTCTTTCATCCATTCATTTATTATTTCATTTATCCGTTTATTTTTTTCTATTTATTTCTAGTATGACGCCAACTACAGAACAAGCCATGTCGTCGCCAACTGACTGGTTTTCATCGATGAATACACAACATCAACATGAACAAAACAACAAACACCCCAGTATCCCAATTTCTCCAGCATTGACAGAGAATCTTGACAGCGACCACAACACACCTAAATCAGAAATGAAATTACTTGATTCAGATGTGGCATCTGAACACTCTCAATCAACGAGCAAGGATAACTGTGATTTAAACACTGAAATGTCACCATCATCTGGATTAAAAGCCTCTAGTTTCTATGGAGACAAGAGTCCATCTTTTCAGTTTGGAATTAGAAAAACACCTATTGAAACTTTAAAGCAACAAGACACAACTAAGAAAAATGGTCAAATTAAAGGGAGAAATTCAAAAAGGAAACGAACAGCTGTTAATAATTCCAAAAACCATGTTGCAAAGAGAACTAAAAGAGATGACAGCAGTTTCAAAAGTGTTGTCAATGGAAAATTAGGTAATGAATCACACAATGGTGTCATAGAGAAAAAGACGAATGGGTTGATGGGTAATGTTAACAGCAAATCTGATACAGCAAGCACAATTCTCGATACAATCACACCTGAATCATCTCCTAGCGATAAGGAAATCGCAACTACTAATGGAATATCCAAAGAATGCCATGAAGGTCTAACCAAGAGAGAATCTAACATATCCAGTGAAACTCATGCTCTTAATCCTACAAGAAGAGAACCAAAAACTTGCCCCAAAAAAGAAAATCATATTGTTAATAATGCCGGCAGAGTGGAAAGCTATTGTCCTGATCATCAGAATACAGTAGAGAATCACATTGATATATGCAACAAAAAAGATTGTGTTCTTAATGCACCTAAAACAGAAGTAAATTCTGATTTCAAAACAAACAATAAAACAGATATTTTTGAGATTGGATCACAGCATTCTGAGGATAGTCTTATAAGTGGTTTTGGCTCTATCAATGGAAGTACACTTATAAAGGGTGACAATGGAGAGTATTATTTCTCAAACTCCAATGAAAACTCACCAGACTTAACTGTTAATGGTCCTTCACAGTTCTTTCAAACCCCAACTAGTAGTAGAAGTTCTCCTGAATCTATCAGTTCATTAGGAAGTAAAGAAAGAACAATGTTCTTGTTTGGTAAAGATTACGATGGAAGTAGTTACAGCCCTAGTAGTAGCTCTAGTAACACTACGTCACCTGATCATCAGATATCTATCACCACTTTCTTTAAGAGTTCTACCAAGCAAGGAAATAGTGTAGGTTCTGCCAAGACAAACAGTCTTGATAGGTAAGTGGACTAATTTCTCATCATTAATGTAAGGTATGTTTTGGTGATGTGTGGCCTTTAATCATAGTCTGTTTGCAATTGTAAATACTGTACAGTTGAGTCTCTTTGAATGACCAATCTTGTAAGCAACCATCTCCTGTAAACAAAAACTCTTTCAATTTCCTGTTTTGTTTTTCATTGTTTTCCTTTCTCGTATGTGACCACCCCAGAATCATAAGACTGGTTCCTTTTGAAAAACAGTACCTAAAAAATATTTGGAGGTACCATGGCGGAAGAAATTACCAAAGAAGTTAAAATACAATATTATATTTTTAAATCGTTGATAATTTTTAACATGTGCTTGGACGTGTATGGTTATGGCTTCTTCATGTGATCAGGTTTTTGTGGTTTGTGCTGTGTTAAGGTTCTCGTAAGAGATGATCTGTAAGCGACCACTTTCTCCTGGTCTGACTGTGGTCGTTTACGAGAGTCAACTGTATGACCAATTTATTGTATGGTGTAACAGATGTGTCTGAAATGTACTGTATAAGCATCACATCACACAACATCAAGACATCAAAGTATATTGCAATTACATTACATCACACAACATCAAGACATCAAAGTATATTGCAATTACATCACATCACACAACATCATGACATCACAGTATATTGCAATTACATTACATCACATTACACAACATTACATCACATCACATTACACAACATTTCATCACATCACAACACGTTGCATCATATTTTTATCAGGTTGCTAAAAAATTGAAATTCTAACCTTGATTACATCATAGCATTAAGCTACATTGCATCATATCATATCATATTACACTACACTACATTACATTACATTGTGTTACATATTTGTTTTTACTTCCCTAAAACATGGTCTCACCTTGTTTGCACTGGGCTTTTTTCTCACTAAATCATGCATTTTTCAAAGGTCTAAAAGATCAAATAAAGACAAGAAGAAAATGGAGCAAATGTATCTGGTAGGTTAGATAGAGGAGAGTACAATTATATTGTAAGTTGTACTCTACAGAGTACCAATTAAGTTCCTAGGGGAAGAACAGTTTGTGTACCTGCTCCTGACACCATCCATTTTAGAAATGTAGTAAAAAAGTCAGTTTGGAAATACTGTAGTCTGCACAAGTGTGCTTTCAAAACATCGCCCATATTTACTCAACATCTTATACAAATTATCATCAAATTTAAGTAATGTTTACAACATGAGCAGGCATGTTGTATCAACATATACAATCACAAGCTGAAGGTGCGTGATTGTATAGCTGATACAACACAGATGCGAATGTTGTAAACAACTTAAAAACGTCTAGGATAGTTCTTTCAAATGTGTTACCAAAATTGTCAAGATTAAAGTAAATTTCGCATTTCGAGAGAAATTTCAAGTTAAAATGTATGCAAATCAAATATACAACACTAGTGTTGTAGCAGATATTATACAACACTCGTCATGGTCATGATTTCTTTTGTAAATCTACTATTAATTATTCATGAGTTTTTTAAATATCATTATGATCATCTTTGCCATTACTTGTTTGATTAACAGGACCTAGGACAAAGAAATTTTGGTCATGTGACTTGTACAACTTGTGGCATGGTGTATACCCATGCCCAGCCTGATGATGAAATAGAGCATATACGACATCACAAGAAATTTGTTAATGGTCTTAGATTTAATGTAAGTTGTTTTATTTCAATATACTTTAATTCACAAATATGGTTTTTGGTCTTTACCACCGATTTCATTACAACACAATGATCATTACTTCTGGTGTGTTTATCATTAATCTCACTGAATATTAACAGAAACATTAATTGCATAGAATATTATGATCATTACTTCTTGTGTGTTTTGTAGAGCTGGAAAGATGAGCATGTTGTCAAAGAGTTCAGCAATGGCAGAATAATTATGATAAAACCAGATGACCATCCATCACATCAGAAAAAGGTTTGTTCAAACCTTATGTGCTTTATTGAAAAAAAGTTGTTTATCTTTGATTTTTCTTTATATTCCATACTGCATATATTACAAAATTGGAACATATATATATATACACCTAATTGCAAGAATGTTAATGTCATGTGAAAAAGAACATAAGTAATTGAGTAGCAAAGGAATAACAAAGAAAGAATTCAGCTTGAGTGCTCTTCTTTTGTCTTTTAAGTAATTCCTTTCCGACTATATTACAAATTAATTAAAATCAGGACAACGTTGTTGCAATTAGGTGTAACATGCCTAGTTCCAAATGTACAGGTTTACATACTCAATATAATGTTAATGCTATTGTGATGTTCAACAGGCTGAAGAAATTCGCAAAGTTGTGGATAGTGAGTTAGGATTTGCAGTTGATTTGCCGTACAGAAAGAATGAATCAAAGGTAGGATCATTTTATAAATTTTGATACATGTATTTCTTAATATATAGATAAAGTGGAAAAAGATAGGACTTAGAATTTATGCTGCCACATAGTCAGTCAGTCATGAATCAGCAGCTTCATCTATTTATATTCTCTACTATTTTCTACCATTCTATACACAAAAAATCAACATTCTTCTGGGTTTTTTTGTATTTTTTTTTATATTTCTTTAAGGGGGTGGTAGCTATTGTATTTCAAATCTCGACCCACATCCAACCCCCCCCCCCCCCCCCCTCCCCCCTTAACCTTTCTCCACACTTCACCAAAATATAAGGCAAAGAATAAATGCTTAGGGTAACGAGCATGATAATAATGGTGGTACTTCCAATATCATCATCAATACTATATAAGTATTATCATTATCATCACTATCATCATTAATTGGCTCCAGGCTATCTCACAAATTAAACAGTATAATTCTATTCAATCTGTTGTAGACATTTCTGTTCATTGCTAAGAGACGTGTTGTTGGTTGTTGTGTGGCAACACAGATTGACAAGGTAAATTGGATCATATACTATTAAAGAATAATTGGAATACTCTTTGAGTGGCCCAATTCGATATTATTCACTGCGCTCACTCGTGAAAATAATATTAAGCTTGAACACAAGAAGATAAGCTTCATTTCTCTAAGCGTCTATGTATTATTCTGTTTATAAAATAGAGAAAAAAAATTTTATTCAAAAAATGATATTTTCAAATGTAAAAAAAAAAGTGCTTTACTATAATGTGGAAAAATACCATTAAAATAGGGTTCATTTTCCAATATTTGTCTTGAATAGGGTCAGGATTTTAGACCTCTGCTTGCACATACCCAATCCAATTTAATTGCATGTGGATTTTACAATCATATGTGTTATTATTGCCAGGGATATCCAGTATTACCTAGTACACCTAATAAGGACTCTACACCAGATCGTCAGATTGCTGCATGGTGTTGCAGGTATGTTGTCTTGACCATATGTGCCTGAGTACAACTCGTAACTACAGCAAGATGCTCAAGACTGTGACCACTGATAATGTATTTGCATACTTTTGTAGCGCCATCCTCCAGTTAGTGTTTAGATCAGAGATAAGATAAGGCAATCCTGTAATGTTGATTGGATAACAGCATAGACGAAAGTATGCAAATACATTAGTGGTGGTCACACTTTTGGGCTGTTTGCTGTAATATCCAATTTGATAACTTTCAAAACATCACAAGTATCTATTTATTACAATGTGAACAAAAAGATGTGAGATTTATTATTTATAATATATTGAAAAACAAATGGATATCATCCAATCAGAATCTAGTACATTTTTACAGTATATTATAAATATAATTACTTTAATTATTTCATTGAGCATGGTTGTCAACCAATCAACACACCTCTACTATTTTAGTAATATATATATACTAGACTGGCTATTCTGTATGAAAATCTAATGGTGAACTTGCATAAACAAAGGCATTATAATGATCATATACAAAACTCATTCAACTGTTGTATAAATTTGTATAATATGCTGTACAAAATTAATCAATTCTGATTGGATGAGAGCAGTACAATTAAATCGTAAACTGTACTCTGCAGAGTACCAAATAGTTTTTCATTATATTATAAATAAAAAATTGCACGATTTTCTTCTACAAGTCGTAATTCATAGGTACATGTGATGTTTTAAAAGTTATCAAATCGGACTCGACTGAAAGGCTCGTCCAATTTTGAAAACTTTCAAAACATCACTCGTACCTATTAATTACGGATTGTACTCCGGATCGTGCGATTTCCTATACTTAGTATTTATATTTTACTAAAAATCTTCACCATAAAGGTTAATCTGGCAAAGAAAATTCAAGTTGAAGCTTATAGTTAATATGCATTATTTATAAAATACTTACATAGTATGGGAGGTTTTATGGAATCTTTTTTTGACGTCACACACTGGCCTCGGCTCGAGTCTGGCCGTCAAACTGGCCGCCTTTTAGCTTGCACTTGTTCGCATCGATGCCAACTTTATCATGTTTTGATGAAAAAAATTGCCTAAAACGATGTTGTGATTCTCAAAAATCAGAAACAGTGGAAAAACAAAAGCACAATCTGTCACTTGAATAGGACTTGAGGACATTTTATGCTACTAACAGAAAAAGGAAGAAAAATATCAACACACCATCTTCATGAAATGAATAATTAGCAATGGAAAAAAAATCTTCACAAATAATAACAAAATGCCATCGGATTTTCACCGGTCTTCCAAAGCAGTTAGGTAATATACATAAGTCAAATTCAAGAAGTTAATTTTGTTTGTAAAGTGAAGTAAATGTTTTTAAATTTACGACTGAATTTATGTACGACTGAATTTCAATATGGCGAACGTGACAAAAAGGACTTGTAGGCTTGTAAAAACTCAGTTTTATATTGAGATATCAATAAATTTATTTGGAAAATAAAGTAAAATACCTAAAACTTGCTATCTTGATGTTCAAAATTGTACTTAATACGAAAAAGACTAAATAATTCTGCACTTTTTACACTTTGCCGATAGTTTCATAAAAACTTTGACGGCCAGCTTTGGCCAGCTCGTGTACACGCCACCAAAATACCTCACAAAAAAACCTCCCATACCTATTGTGATTGGTTTTTCGTGTTGTTAGTTATTAATAAAAAAACACACACACTGGGAGCTGTAGAGCACTCGAGAAGTGTTCCCAGCTCTCAGCTTCCAGCTGTCAGAGTGTTTATGTCATAGTATATAGACACACCTGCCATTTTATATTCCTTGATTAATACAAATGAGGATAAGATTTACATCCCCCTTCACAGTCATGGTTTATTTTGTCGATTTCTCATGAATGTTTACAGTGCAACGCGTAAAAGTATGGCCACTGATAATATATTCGCATACTTCTGTCTCGCAATCGATCCAATCAGCGTTGTAGGATTGTGTTATCTTGTCTCGGATCAAAATGCTTATTGGATCGATGGCGAGACAGAAGTATGCAAATACATTATCAGTAACCATACTTTTACGTGTTGCGCTGTAATGAGTCTTATAGATTATTGAAAATGTTCCTAAAACAGATACATAACAAAGAATAAATATTGAGATTTTAGACAAATGCTTTTGAATTCTAACTGTGATGTTTATTGATGTAGCACTGTCCCAGTTCCTGCGCAGTGTGGTATCAGTAAGATTTGGGTGTGGAACCAGTACAGAAGAAAAAAAGTTGCAACAAGACTTATTGAGTGTGTTAGGTAATACAATTTGTGGATTTACAATGAACAGGTTCCCATTTAAATCTGTACTTTCCCATAATCATCATCATCATCATCATCATCATCATCATCATCATCATCATCATCATCATCATCATCATCATCATCATCATCATCATCATCATCATCATCATCATCATCATCATCATCATAATAATATTTATTTAGACACGATGTGGGTTTTACAGCTCTGCTGATGTGGTCGTACATTTAAATCTGTACTTATGCAAATTATGTTGATGTGTGCTAAAGACACAGATCAACGAATCAGAGTATATTATTTCTGAAGTGAACTTCTCTGATTGGTTGATCTGTATGTTTAGCACACATCATCAAAATTTGAATAAGTACAGATTTAAATGGGAAAGTATAGATTTAAATGGGAACCTGTTAATAATAATATTTATTATGATTATAATAATAAAAATGATAAGTTATAACAAAAGTTATAATCATTTATGATGATGATGATTCTGAAATATTAATATGACTAACTTGAGATCGGCAGAATTCTGTTAATTTGTCACTGTGATGACAATGATAATAGTCCCTTACTTCAAAGTGAGACGAACAGTGAGATTGCAAGGTCGTCCAAGGTGTTAAAAATTTATCTACCATTGCAAGCTCACTATTCGTCTCACTTTAATGCATGTGCACAGCTACCTTTCAAAATGGTGCAGAAATGATTGTAACCAAGAAAAAGTGTGATGCATGCTAATGCACCTATCAATGTCTTGCTCAAATTAGGGGAGTGCGGGCATACCCAGGGGCTATTGACATTTTTCATATCTTTTTGTCAATAGTCCCTATCCTGGGGACAATACTTACTCATATATTTACTGTTGTGGACGCAGAACTTTGTGATGAAATTATTAAAAAAACATCGAGCAACCCCAGGTACGGGCAAAGTTTATGTTCAATAGCCCGACTTTGCCCACACTCCCCCTGTTGGTGCAAGACATTGATAGGTGCATAAGATGATTGACAATTGATGATAATTATGGTAACAGGTAGTGTTAATGGTTATCGTTAGTGAAAGTATGACTTCATATTGAATTATGTTTTATTTCAGAACCCATTTCATTTATGGCTGTGTTATTTCCAAGGACCTATTAGCTTTTTCTGATCCTACACCTGATGGGAAAAGACTTGCCACTGCATATATTGGTACTCCAGAGTTCCTTGTCTTCCGCTAAAGTTTTATTACATATATTTTAGTATGTCATTTGAAGGCATTTTTAAAATTAGAGTTTATTTTTTTAACACTTGTAGCTATATTAGTTAACAGTGAGAACACTTGAACCGTGAACACATTGAGTTTTTTGGTTACTTAGATTGATTAGCATTTTAATTTTGAAACAGTAGAACTATAAAAAAATAATAACATGAAGAAAGTCAAGTGTTCATAGTTCGAGTTTCCTCAATATAATATGATTATAATTTATTATTCAAACTTATGATTTAAAAAATAGTTTCTTTACATCTGAAGCCAGTGGTTAAAAGTCAATAAACTGTACTTTAGATCAAAAGCCACTTAAACAGAAGGTGTTTGTCTAAAGCTTGATTGATTAACACAAACTAACCCAGGATTAACTCTAGCATTCGCAGGCTATTCCTTAGGGATTCCTTTGTTGACGCGATCGGGGTTCCTGTGTTAAAATATTTGGCAGGGAAGAACTGGGGACGAAAAACTGCCTCTCCCCCTCCCATGCTGTTTTTTTTTTCTCCGCACCCACAGGAAGCCGATAAAATGAGATATAAGAGATGCCTGTGGAGGAGGCTAGATTAACTCAATAGGTTTTATTAATAGTTAAACCAATAGCAACACTGACCCAGTATCAAAACTAACCCAGGTTTAACTCTATAGGTTTTATTAATAGTTAAACCAATAGCAACACTAACCCAGTATCAAAACTAACCCAGGTTTAACTCTATAGGTTTTATTAATAGTTAAACCAATAGCAACACTGACCCAGTATCAAAACTAACCCAGGATTAACTCTAGGTTTTATTAATAGTTAAACCAATAGTAACACTGACCCAGTATCAAAACTAACCCAGGATTAACTCTAGGTTTTATTAATAGTTAAACCAATAGTAACACTGACCCAGTATCAAAACTAACCCAGGATTAACTCTATAGGTTTTATTAATAGTTAAACCAATAGCAACACTGACCCAGGAGTAACTCTATATAGGGTTTTTTTTTCTGAAGAAAGTATTTATATTGAAATCGTGTTATATGTGACCAAAAACGGTTATTTTTTTAATTTAGTTATTCCTGTATCGATTTTATCTTATTAGAATATGAGAATAGTAAGATAAGGATTTATCTGTAAGATAATTATGGATTTATTTGTCAGGTGAGGATCTATCCACTATGTAAACTACCAGTTTTCTCTTTTCGTGCAATCAATCCAACTGGCTTTAGACTTATTTTTAAAATGCAAATATATATATTTATTTATGGACTTATACCATTGTCCTTTGTAGTTCAATAGGTCTTTTGCACCACGTGACCTATCATGTCACGTGACCCTACCCTTTTAAAATGAGCAGCTGTGTTAAAATAAACATCAGGAGTGAAAAGATCACCTCAATATTATTAAGGAGGCAAAGTTTTAGCTCATATGTGGAGTATAGGAGAAATGGCATTTATTCAATCTTTCATAAGGATTTGTATGGAAAATATGGAAAATATAGTCTTTGGATGGCAATATTTTCCATACAAATCCTTATATTCCTTAAATCCTTGTTACATTTGATGAGCTGATATTTCGCCTTCTTACCAATGTTGAGGTGCTCTTTTCATTTCTGATGTTTTTTTGTTGTTTTTTTTTGACACAGCTGCTCGATTTAAAAGAAGTAGGGTCACGTGACACGGTAGGGTAAAGTGTTCCAAAAGGCCTATTAGTTGTTCCTTATTTTAGAAGTAGGTGTTATGCTGTAAATTAATGTTGAAGGTTTGAGTTTTAGCTGCATCAAATATACATTGAACTATTCAGATTTAAAAGATATTAAACTATTATCATACAAGTCTCGTAATCTATTTTGTTTTGTCAAATAAAAAATATAAGTCAAGAACCTTTTCATTGATACGGAGATTTTAACACCTCAAATTGCGGGCAACGAACTGTCACCCACTAATCAAATAAAATCAAAAAGTCTTTATGGAAAATTAATGAAGCGCAGTTTCTAATTACAAAGAAAATAAATGATCCGGACATAGTGGAGTAGTCTTCTACGCAGCCGTTCTTAGTGTCGTACACGCAACGCTCACGACACTAAGAACGGCTGCGAAGGAGACAAGACATTGAGTGGATAGAGGTGTATTCTAAAATCTGTAAAACTACAACTGTCTCTCAACTGTCTTTTTCTGAATCAAAATCTTTATTGGATAAAATTGAAGCCGACAATTGAACATTTATTTGTCAGGGAGTGTGAAAAAGCAATTCTTTAGATGATGTAGACCAGTTGGAACAACTATAGATAAGCTTCCCACATTTTGATATTAATAATTAATTCATAAAAAAAATCGGAGGAGTAGGACTGGATCGAAAAAAACCGATATTTTAATCGTCTAAGACTAGCTTTTGAAGTAAAAAAATATTTTGCTCTACCAAAGAACTAAACCATTTGTTTCTGTTGGTTGGATAATAATGCATAATATGTAATTAATATGGCGAGATTTTTACACGTTCACTTTCATTTTGACGTGCCTTAGCATCTCATTTGTGAAATATAGAGAATACTAATAAGAGCTCGAAATGAAAACTAAATAGGGAATATTGTTACATCAAATAAGAAAAATTGTTTGTTTAACCCCGTATTTTCCCTGTGCTTAAGCTTCAAGTCACCACTAAATATGGAATATTGGTTGATCTAATAAAACAACTTGTTTGGTTAAAATACTCAAACCATTCAAACTAATGAATAAGGTGTGATGGATGCTGTTAATTATTTTTCTCACTATAGAATACAACAGTTTTCCCTTGATTGAAGTTTATTGAAAATTTTATATATATATTGTCATAAATAATTATAACACAATTTGAACCATTTGGCTGAGATCTGACTGCTCACTTTTTGAAGTGATGATGAAAAAAACAATGATTTTGATCGTATTAAAAAAATAGAATCAATCCCAAAAAGATATCAATAATCTGTTCATGCAGGTGTAATGTTTTTCAATGAATTCCTACAAGGAAATATCAAACAATCGCTTCTCAATTCTATTGAGAGGAATGCTAGCAGGGCCGTAGCATGATTTGAGTGTATTGAATGGTATTTTTTTTTTCAGGGCTATTTTCAGAAATCAATGGGTGAGGCTTGAGATATATAATTACTTATTAATTTGATATAGTTTTATAGTATTAGTATTCTTATTTTCTCTCTTTTTTGTTGTGTTTGTGTCCGTATTTATACATTTGTAAAAGTTTATCTCAATATATCACATTCACTATAAATTTAATATTTAATTTAATGCAATAATTTTATCTATTTAAGTACACTTTATATTTTCATGTTGATATTTTCTATATGTATAGTTCAATATATTTATATAATTGTCATACGTTTTTTACATGATCCTCTGGCTCAGATGTAAGGGCGACCTTAATTTATCCCATGCACGTTATAACTTTAATAAATTGATTGATTGATTGATTGATTGATTGATTGATTGATTGATTGATTGATTAATTGATTGATTGATTGATTGATTGATTGATAGTATAATGGCTTAAAGCGCGGATACAGCAATGCAGAGGTTCTCGGTTCGAATCCTGGCATTGGTACTCAAAGGCCTTTTTTTCGCCAAAAATCGCGATCAAGTAAATCTCGGATGGAAAGTTTGAAACAAAAGCACGTTTAAGTCATTAGCGATTCAAGTTCGTTAGCATTCCTCTGAATAGAATTGAAAAGCAATTGTTTTAATATTTCCTTGTAGGAATTCATTGACAATGAACATGGGATGTGAGCTCTCCCTCCAATTTTGAAAACGATACGTTGTCCTTCACTCGTATGTATAAATAGCTACAGTATTTTTAAAAAAACACTGATGTAATATTTTTTATTGTTTTCTACTCTCTAGTTTGCTTGCGTATTTTGTTGTCAATGTAACGTTTTTAGTTCCTCTGAAGATGACCGTGATGGTCGAAAGCTAAGGAAGTTTTTAAAATTAAATACTTGGGTTGATGAGTCAATTTGTTTTAAAATGTTTTCTATTATTGTTTTTTGCATATTTAGCTTTTTCATAATTAGAAAGAAACTCGATCTTTTTAATATAAAATTCTTCATTTTTAGAGTTATAAGTTTCACAATCAAAGGGAAATTTTGAAAATTATCATATCGCCGGAAGACCTTGCACCTAACCGTCTGACCCAGTTTTGCAATTAAACACCTGATTGTTTGAGTATACATGGTAATAAAAAAACCATCAAAGGTTGATTTATTTTTTGAACCTGAAAATGTGGCGTCATAGAGACGGAAGTCCTTATCCAGACCACTGCTTAAAAAGACAGTTTATTTCCCTGTTCCTGTCAGATAAACTCCCGTCCATGGTTAAACACAATCTGCTTATTTGATTATTATACCCAAAAGACAATCAATGATGAATAAATCTGTGAACCTGACAAGCAGTAACTGGACGATGTTTAAATGTCCAGGAACTATCACCACCACTTCTTCAGCCATCTTCATGACATTGATTGGTCTAGTGGGCAATGTTATCGTCATTCGTTTTGCTCGATCAGATCTGAGACGACATCAAACTAAAGACCGAGTACTTCTGCTGCACATGTCGATTGTAAACCTGGTTGGGTGCTGTGTAAGCCTTCCTCTGTTTTACTTTGACATTGAATTCCTATCTGGAATGAATGTAAACCAAGTGATCCGTTTCACTTTATGCTTTGCACATATATCGACTTTATTTTTCTGCATGCAGACTGGCTATTTAATGTTGGCGGTTTTATGTTTTGATCGATATGAAACAATAACTAAAGTACTTCAAGTCAAATGGTTGACTTACAAAATCGCTCGTCGACTCATTATTGGAATCTATGGTGGTATATTTGTAGCACTCGGCGCTAGTATGAGTGGCTATGTTGTTGCTTTCATTGATGACCGACGCACAATGGTTTGCAGCAACGCTCCTCTAGATTCCTATTCATCACCAATTAAAAAGATATCGGTTATTGCTTTGGTAGTTGAAACTGTCCTTGTAATGACAATAAGCGATAAAATTATCCTTATAAGTCTTAGGAAAGCCGAAAAACATATAAAGGAACACATAGAAGAGGTCCGTGCTACTTTAGGTGATCAGTCTACCGTCAAGGAAGTGTTTCTTGTTCGAATCGCCAGGGCTTTTAACAACGCTTACAGCGTAGTGTGGATTGTGTATGGAGTAAGTCAAATTGTCAAAATGGCCTTCCCATATTCACCAGCCGTCTACTGTTTCTTCATTTGCAGCAAATTGTTCTCCTATTCGGTCTTCTCCACCATTCCAGTTGTCTATATTATTATAGACAAGAGAATACACATCCCGTATTTAAGAGCAAATTATGTAGATAGCCAACAACGACCCCAACCATAAGGCACTGAACAGCTATTGAAATATCCTTTTTGCCAGAAGGTTAGCCAGAAGATTAGCATGCAGTGATTAACCCTAAAGCTTCAAGCTAGTTTCTTTAACAACTGCACCCAAAAACAGAATGCACTATGGTTATGGTTTACGAAGAAAAATACCGGATGCAACGCAGGCTACACAATCATGTAGCAACATTCTGCAAAACTAACGGCTGGTTAATATGAGATATTATATATCAAAGAAACTTTAATCATTGTAAGCCTGCCCAAGCCTTAATACCAGTGCTTTTGAATACCCAAGAAAACAACTGAATCAGACAGGCAGACAGATGGCTATTAATATAATAAATATCGTATATCAACGATATTTATAGTTATTGTAAGCTTGAACCAGCCTAATACCACTGACTGCTTTTAGGTAAATATACAACTGAATCAGACAACCAATGCATGGTAATTCAGAAAGGCATGTAAATAATCATCCCCCTAATAGGCCCGCCCAATGAAGGATAGCGAGTGAAGGGTTTGTTCGTTGGCCTTGTACTGCGGAAAACCTATTGTATTTTTTGTACTCAGAAATTACTTTTACTGATAGCCAAAGCACAGGCAGCCAAGGCTCTTGGCTTTTATCTTATAAAATTTAGCGACTCATTCAATTTATTTATAAAAAAAAATAAACTTCGCATACATGGATATGCTGTTTTTAAATACCCCATGCGCAAAAAGTATAGGGGGAGGGGTATCTAAAAAAAGGGAAACTACGGCACAAATCGCTTCGATATCAACAATGTGTGTGTAGTGTTAAGTTATTTATTAGGCGAATATTTAATAGTCGCTAATTATAACTGATTTTTTTAAAAGTTGGAAAATTCGCTATTTTTTATAACATGAAATTCAAGAGCCTGGGCTGCCTGTGGCCTTAGTTGTCCTTATGCACTATGGGATGAAAACTCACGACTGCATTTTAAAACGTTTTTCGATTTTTCAATCAACAAATATGGTCACGTGACTAGCCAAATAACCGCTACTGCTAGTCTTCTTCAGGCGATGGGTAGACTGAATAGTGGTCTTATAAGTATCGGTATTTTTTGGCTGTTAATTTTTTGTTTGTTTTCTGTTTGGAATATTTATACAATCTATTTTGGGCCTTAGTGTCAAAATATTGAAGCAAGGGTGGCACAGTTGGTTAGTGCTCGGCTTTTTGTGCGAGAGGTCCCGAGTTCGATTCCCAGTGATCTCGCATCCTTGTTCCAACTTCTCTGCTTTCCGTGTAGCTTTGAGTAGATTTATTTAAATACCCACAAAATGGAGCACTGATGGAGAGAGGGAAGTAAAATGAGTGCACCATCGACTCTCTGGAAGATCAGCTTCGGCTGAAGGGACTTCCGACATAAAATACTATTCTTTCCTTTATATTTTCATTTCAATTCATTTATGTATATATTGTTTCTGTTCTCCTTCTATTTCTTCGTTTTCTTTCGTCGTCGTCGTCGTCTTCTTTTTCTTCTCATCTCTTCTTCATTACTCTTTCACCTAAAAAAATACAGATCGTACATTCTATGTGTGTGTAAATATTATAGGAATACTACTGTTGAACTGAACTGCTCTCTTTAAAAGTTTAATAATGTCAAACTTCTTATATGGTATTGAGCATGAGCTATGGGGCTGTCCTTTCGATTCAAAGTACATTTTATTTAGTCGTGTTGACAAGTTTTGCAAACAGCGTATGAATAAGGCTACATTGAAGTCTACACTCCCATCACAGCAGTTTTAAGATTCCGAACAGGACTTGCTTTTATGGCGAAAAAGTAGCACCGAACACGACCACTGTTTCCTATGCAAATGATTCGCAGATGACCAAGGGCACAGTTACATCTCAGTGCCTAGAATTAACACAGAACGCTTTAAACGATCTCTTATAAAAATATGTTTTTTGTATTTTTCTCTCGTACCATTTTTAATCGTGATGGCTCCGAAACGTCATAAAATTATTTCCTTACTTAAGGCCCGAGCAAACGCACGCAACATTGTTGGCCAACATCGTTGCGATACGGTTTGTTGAACACGAGAACAAAAGAAATGTTGGATGAGTTTTATCAAACATCATCCAACAGGGTGTTTAAACGGGCCCAACATGTTGGAGCAACCATATTGGTCCAACAATGTTGCATGCGTTTGCACGGGCCCTTAGTCTCATTTTTACATCCTTATGTGTTTCTAAATCATTACTTATAAGTTTAGAAATTACTGTAAATAGTCATTTTAATCATTGCAAATGTTAACTTTCTTACGTTTGCTGTAGAATTGATTTTTTTTTCATTAAAGACTTATTATTATTACTATTATTATAATTGTTATTATCATTGTTAATATGTTCTATATTAATTACTATCTTAAATATCTACACTTCATTTTATTAATTTTATTTCCTTTATAAACTTTAATCTAGCTACCTTACCCCTGCTCTGTATATTTTATATCTTTTATTTCATCTATTCAATATATATTATATTTTACTTTTTTTCATTTCACCACCATATTACTACATTTTATGTTTTCATAGAAAAACCAATTTCTTACTGCAAAATGTAGTACTTAATTACAGATAGCCTATTAATTTGGGACCGAAATTGTTTTTTGAAAAACATAAGGGCAAAAATTGTGCAATGATTCAAATTTGTTTTACATGTTATTCTTTCCAACTTGTTATACGTTTTTGATCACTGAACTAGTGGCGCACTCCGGCGGCAATTATTAGCGACATCGTCTTTGAAGCGAAACGCCATTTGAGAAAATATCTGTTCCAAAATTAATAAAACAAATATATGCGATTGGTGCAAAATTTCAATTCATCATTTTGAAACAAGGAATTATTGCCGGATTGTTCAAAGTGAATTCGTTTTTTTTTTATTAATAAGTGTTGATCATATTTTACTTTATCAATATCTATTTATTTTCATCATAATATAGTTTATGTTTTCATTTAAAGATTATCTTATAAGGCCTATTTTAATAAAAATTTAAATACGAAATAAAATGTGGGGCTATTGTTCTTTTGTTTCATCAATGCCACCTTGATCTATATATTTTTCACTGCCCGTTTTGAGTTTAATCAACGTGTTGTATAGCAGTTTGCATGAATCTTCCGGTTTGTCCTATAAGCCAATAATTGCCAAACAATAAGGCAGGATTATTTAACAATTATTCGCCGAAGGCGAAGTGATTATCGGTGAATATTTACCAAACAATAAGGCGGGATTATATCCTGATAATACATGCATCTGATTAAAATCGTGCAAAACCTTTATATAATTAACGGTTCAAATTAAGCCTTAAGCTTAAGGTGGCTCGACTGAGTATTTTTGAAGGGCCACCGTCGCTGTTTGATCGCAAAGTACGTCGCGCGTAGAAAAATAATTTCAAATTAATTCCCATAGCGAGTTCAGGCATAGACTGAAGTTTGTTCTGATGTTTCAAATATTGCAATCGGAACTAGCAATGATTTTTTATGATAGAAAAGTACTTTTGACAAATACGACAATTTTAGGCGAAATAGAGTAGCTTTGAGTAGATTTATTTAAATACCCACAAAATGGAGCACTGATGGAGAGAGGGAAGTAAAATGAGTGCACCATCGACTCTCTGGAAGATCAGCTTCGGCTGAAGGGACTTCCGACATAAAATACTATTCTTTCCTTTATATTTTCATTTCAATTCATTTATGTATATATTGTTTCTGTTCTCCTTCTATTTCTTCGTTTTCTTTCGTCGTCGTCGTCGTCTTCTTTTTCTTCTCATCTCTTCTTCATTACTCTTTCACCTAAAAAAATACAGATCGTACATTCTATGTGTGTGTAAATATTATAGGAATACTACTGTTGAACTGAACTGCTCTCTTTAAAAGTTTAATAATGTCAAACTTCTTATATGGTATTGAGCATGAGCTATGGGGCTGTCCTTTCGATTCAAAGTACATTTTATTTAGTCGTGTTGACAAGTTTTGCAAACAGCGTATGAATAAGGCTACATTGAAGTCTACACTCCCATCACAGCAGTTTTAAGATTCCGAACAGGACTTGCTTTTATGGCGAAAAAGTAGCACCGAACACGACCACTGTTTCCTATGCAAATGATTCGCAGATGACCAAGGGCACAGTTACATCTCAGTGCCTAGAATTAACACAGAACGCTTTAAACGATCTCTTATAAAAATATGTTTTTTGTATTTTTCTCTCGTACCATTTTTAATCGTGATGGCTCCGAAACGTCATAAAATTATTTCCTTACTTAAGGCCCGAGCAAACGCACGCAACATTGTTGGCCAACATCGTTGCGATACGGTTTGTTGAACACGAGAACAAAAGAAATGTTGGATGAGTTTTATCAAACATCATCCAACAGGGTGTTTAAACGGGCCCAACATGTTGGAGCAACCATATTGGTCCAACAATGTTGCATGCGTTTGCACGGGCCCTTAGTCTCATTTTTACATCCTTATGTGTTTCTAAATCATTACTTATAAGTTTAGAAATTACTGTAAATAGTCATTTTAATCATTGCAAATGTTAACTTTCTTACGTTTGCTGTAGAATTGATTTTTTTTTCATTAAAGACTTATTATTATTACTATTATTATAATTGTTATTATCATTGTTAATATGTTCTATATTAATTACTATCTTAAATATCTACACTTCATTTTATTAATTTTATTTCCTTTATAAACTTTAATCTAGCTACCTTACCCCTGCTCTGTATATTTTATATCTTTTATTTCATCTATTCAATATATATTATATTTTACTTTTTTTCATTTCACCACCATATTACTACATTTTATGTTTTCATAGAAAAACCAATTTCTTACTGCAAAATGTAGTACTTAATTACAGATAGCCTATTAATTTGGGACCGAAATTGTTTTTTGAAAAACATAAGGGCAAAAATTGTGCAATGATTCAAATTTGTTTTACATGTTATTCTTTCCAACTTGTTATACGTTTTTGATCACTGAACTAGTGGCGCACTCCGGCGGCAATTATTAGCGACATCGTCTTTGAAGCGAAACGCCATTTGAGAAAATATCTGTTCCAAAATTAATAAAACAAATATATGCGATTGGTGCAAAATTTCAATTCATCATTTTGAAACAAGGAATTATTGCCGGATTGTTCAAAGTGAATTCGTTTTTTTTTTATTAATAAGTGTTGATCATATTTTACTTTATCAATATCTATTTATTTTCATCATAATATAGTTTATGTTTTCATTTAAAGATTATCTTATAAGGCCTATTTTAATAAAAATTTAAATACGAAATAAAATGTGGGGCTATTGTTCTTTTGTTTCATCAATGCCACCTTGATCTATATATTTTTCACTGCCCGTTTTGAGTTTAATCAACGTGTTGTATAGCAGTTTGCATGAATCTTCCGGTTTGTCCTATAAGCCAATAATTGCCAAACAATAAGGCAGGATTATTTAACAATTATTCGCCGAAGGCGAAGTGATTATCGGTGAATATTTACCAAACAATAAGGCGGGATTATATCCTGATAATACATGCATCTGATTAAAATCGTGCAAAACCTTTATATAATTAACGGTTCAAATTAAGCCTTAAGCTTAAGGTGGCTCGACTGAGTATTTTTGAAGGGCCACCGTCGCTGTTTGATCGCAAAGTACGTCGCGCGTAGAAAAATAATTTCAAATTAATTCCCATAGCGAGTTCAGGCATAGACTGAAGTTTGTTCTGATGTTTCAAATATTGCAATCGGAACTAGCAATGATTTTTTATGATAGAAAAGTACTTTTGACAAATACGACAATTTTAGGCGAAATAGAGTTTTCTATAAAACTGCATTGATTGTTTCACAAACGTCAGATCAAGGTCTTTGTTGTTGCTAAAAATAAAATATTTATATGGAAGCATTTTTGAATAAAACGCTTTTAAACAATTACACAACAAATAAATTAAATTAATCAAGCATCCATTTCACTTGATCAAAAACATCACTACAAAAGCTCAGAAAAAGTTGCTTTTAGTCTCATTTGGTCAACAAATGTCTTAGTTATCCGTCTGGCGAACATGAACGAAATCACTTCAGGCTATTAGGACATACATGATTTTTCGTTTGGTGAGATATAACTGCGCTTTTTTTTCTTTTGTCTAATATTGCACACATTTTTACAAAATATTTCAAAACTTAAAATTTCCTTGATGAATTTTTTTCTTACCGCAACATTGGCTTTTTGAAATAGTTACTCATCCAGCCCTGCAGTTTTATGACCATTGATAGATTGGAAGATATCGAAAATAATTTTCAAAATAGGTAAATTTTTCGACCGCTTACTCAAGGCTCGCATTGTTTTGGTTGTCCGAGATCGCTACTGTCTATATTTTTTACTCAAGTTGTGAATTCCGATATGCATTGTCACCTCACAAACAACACTTGACTATCGTTAGCCGAGCAGCTCCGAGTGTGATCGTTTGAATATTATATTATAATGACAAAGGACGGTAACACAATTCCAGCTGATATGCTGTACTTCGAATCTTTGCCCAGTGATTTTTCGCTTTTTATCAAGTTTAGTTAGATGCATGTTATTCGAAGTACTGCATATCAGCTGGAATTGCGTTACAAGCACCCATCGTAACCGTCCTTTGTCATTTATAATATAATATTCAAGCGATCACATTCGGAGCTGCTCGGCTAACGAACGGTAGTCAAGTGTTGTTTGTGAGGTGACAATGCATATCGGAATTCACAACTTGAGTAAAAAATATAGACAATAGCGGTCTCGGACAACCAAAACAATGCGAGCCTTGAGTAAGCGGTCGAAAAGTTTACCTATTTTGAAAATTATTTTCGATATCTTCCAATCTATCAATGGTCATAAAACTGCAGGGCTCGATGAGTAACTATTTCAAAAAGCCAATGTTGCGGTAAGAAAAAAATTCATCAAGGAAATTTTAAGTTTTAAAATATTTTGTAAAAATGTGTGCAATATTAGACAAAAGAAGAAAAAGCGCAGTTATATCTCACCAAACAAAAAATCATGTATGTCCTAATAGCCTGAAGTGATTTCGTTCATGTTCGCCAGACGGATAACTGAGACATTTGTTGACCAAATGAGACTAAAAGCAACTTTTTCTGAGCTTTTGTAGAGATGTTTTTGATCAAGTGAAATGGATGCTTGATTAATTTAATTTATTTGTTATGTAAATGTTTAAAAGCGTTTTATTCAAAAATGCCTCCATATAAATATTTCATTTTCAGCAACAACGAAGACCTTGATCTGAAGTTTGTGAAACAATCAATGCGGTTTTGTAGAAAACTCTATTTCGCCTAAAATTGTCGTATTTGTCAAAACAACTTTTCTATCATAAAAAATGATTGCTAGTTCCGATTGCAATATTTGAAACATCAGAACAAACTTCAGTCTATGCCTGAACTCGCTATGGAAATTAATTTGAAATTATTTTTCTACGCACGACGTACTTTGCGATCAAACAGCGACGGTGGCCCTTCAAAAATACTCAGTCGAGCCACCTTAAGCGAGTCAGTCGAAAATAGTTGCCGTATATTTGTGTTGAATAGTCTTTTTAAGTTGGGAAAAAATTGTTACACGGCAGCATGTATATATAGCTATCGAATGGGATTGGTTTGATATGTGGGGCGAGTATGTTATCATTGGTTTCTGTTATACACGTCCTCTCTACCAACCACTAATACATTAAAAGAACTAATGCATAAAAGACCAAGTGGATAAGAATCTTCGGGCTGATAAAGCATCATATATATAAGAACCAATTCGACTGACAAATGAAACATGCTGTATCAGCCCGAAATAACCTTGCATGACGTCACGCACGCATGCGCTTTTGAACCTTCTTCTCGGGTCGGCCAAGATGGCAACTCGTGTGTATTTGTAAACGTTCGTAAGCGTTGAACATTAAAATCAGTTTTGATAACGAAAGGAAAAGTTTGATAAAGTGATATTTAACACATGCTATTATGTAAAAAAAATTATTTATCATAAGTATCAAAAATTAGAAAACAGTGAAACTGATCTAATTTTTTGTGCTGGACATGTATGTAAAAGCCCGTCAAAACATGCATACTCGAGCTAAATGTTCAGTGTTTTCTCTGTAGTCTGTGTGTTTTAAAATATATAATAGCCTTGTGTGTGACCTAGGGTACGAAGTTAGGCATGTATATTTTTTTAACTCTTTAACTTATCAATATCAATCCATTAAACTTAATATTTTCATATTTAGTTCGTTTTAGAAATAGTAATACTGAAAATCTGTTTTGTCCAATATCTCTCAAATAACAAAACAGAGAAAATGTTTCCAAACATAAGTTAAAAGTACTCAAGAATTAAATATATTTTTCGTCAAAATTGCCTTTATGGCTTAATAACCCACGACTGCATTTTACAGCATAATGCGACTGGTTCAAGTAAACAATCAATTAGCATCAATGAACTGAAAGTCAATAACAGCAAAATTAACGATCCTGTTGATATTGCCAATGCTTTAAACTCATATTTCATCAACGCTGCTTCAAATATCAATGAGACCTTGCAAACTGACGACTCTGGTGGAGACGATAAATTGAACTATTACATATCATCAAGATTAGACGATGACATCGAATATAAAATACCTGAGATATCATCTAATGAAGTCTCAAACATCGTCCAAAAGCTGAAAAATAAGTCCACTGGTCCTGATGGTCTTAGCACTAAGATATTAAAGTTGGTTTGTTCTGTTATTGCTGAGCCGTTATCTACTTTAATCAATTTCTCTATCAGTACAGGAGAGTTTCCAGTTAAATGGAAAATTGCAGAGGTAACACCACTACATAAAGCTGGCCCTAGAAATGATTGCAGTAATTATCGTCCAATATCTGTGCTGTCAGTCCTATCAAAAATATTTGAAAAGCACGTGGCTATGTCATTGCGGGAGTATCTAAATGAATATAATCTATTGTACAAGTTCCAATCAGGCTTCCGAAAGCACCATTCTACCATCACTTCTTTGATCCATTTAACAGATCAACTTTTATTCAATATGGACAATGACAAAGTATCTGGCCTGGTGTTTATTGATTTTAGAAAAGCTTTTGACTCCATTGACCACGGTATATTGTTAAAGAAGTTACAAACTTATCACTTCACCTCGAAAGCTCATAAATGGTTTACTTCATATTTATCTGGCCGTCAACAATATGTTAAAGTGAACTCTACAACTTCAGATCAAATGGAAATCAAGCGTGGTGTACCCCAAGGATCAATTTTAGGTCCTATCTTATTCTTGATATTCATCAATGACCTTCCTCTTCATACACAAACTAAACTGTCGGTGTACGCAGATGATGCTACTTTATCAGTGAGCTCCAACATAAAACAACTTAACTGCATCTCTAAACAGATCAACGAAGATTTACAACTTATCAGCAAGTGGTTTGCTAGCAACAAACTACAGATAAATAAAACAAAAACGAAGTCAATGTTTATTTTGGGGAAACGCCTTCGTAAACGCCTAAATAACGACGAAATTGACCTTGACCTTGACCTTGACATTAATATCAATAACTCTGAAATAGAACAAGTACATAATCACAAAGTTCTTGGAGTAATTCTCGATGATGATTTAAATTTTGATGCTCACGTGGATGATCTTTATAAAAGAGTTTCACAACGACTTGGAGTTCTAAGAAAAATTAGCCCCTATCTCAAACGTCAACAAAAGGAAACATATTACAAAACTATAGTTAAACCTGTCCTTGAGTACGCCTGTCCAATCTGGACTATATGCAATAAAAATAACCTAAATAGACTCTTCAGCCTTCAAAAACGCGCGGCTAGAATAACAACTGGTGCTGATCCCGAATCAAGGTCAATCAACTTATTCAACTCTCTTGGGTGGTTACCGTTTTATCAGGAGTCACTTATCCACAGCGCATCTATCATGTATAAACGTATCTCAGGCGAGACACCCGACTATCTGAAGGAGAAGCTGCTAACAAATTCTGACATTCATAGTAGAATCACCCGATTTTGTAAACTTAACTTTAACTGTCCAACCTTTCAGAGGAAAACGGAGGGAGGCAAAACTTTTGCCGTGCGAAATAGTAAACTTTGGAACTCCTTAGATAATGACTTAAAAAAGTCCAAATCAGTCAAAAACTTTAAAAAAAGTATTTTTTCAAGTTTTATTCAAAAACAAAAAGAAACACAGTCCTTCTTTTAGTGTAGACAATTTACAGTTATTCACTTAAAACTTTTTGCAATTTTTTGCAATTTTTATCATCACATTACGATTATAAATTTCAATCCATAATAATCTCCTTGTAATTTTAAAATAGCTCATTCAATATTTAGCGTTTTATACATATATATATTACATTTTTAACTCTTTTTTACTACAAATTATATTAATATTTTTCTTATATATCATAGTTTTTGTATACTTTGTTATTCTTATAAATTTACTTATATATATATAATTATATATTGATCTATATATAGATATTCACTTATTATTATTCAGTATCATTATTTTCTTATTGTTTTAGGGCCACTAGGTTATCAGTACGATTATTGTAAATTGTAACTGTTATGTGTCACCCTCTTTAAATAAAGTTTATTCATTCATTCATTCATTCGACTTACCGTGGCCACCCAATTAAAGTTTTGTACAAGTTAGCTATTAGCGGTCAAAAGTTTCTCTTTTCAAATAATTTGCTACACCATTTCAAATTTAAACATTTTAAAATGTTTATCGTTTGACTCTCGGCGTGTCTTTTATATTAAGTTCAAACTTCTCGCTTTCTGATTGGTTAACTTGTACAAAACTTTAATTAGGTGGCCACGATAAGGTGCGTCGCGCTGTAACCAAAATACCGCAACGTTTTCACTGTCTCTGCTAGTTTTCATCATTCAATGGGTAGACTGAATAGTGCTAGGTCTTATAAGTATTTTCTTGACTGAAATAAAAGCCATAATTCTTACTCAACTTACTATTATTATACAGACACCTCAAATCCTTCATAGTTTCTTCTTTAAACTTATATTTTTTTCCTTTACATATAGTGTGCATTTCCGTGTTGTATCTAGTATTTTCTATATATATGTATCCACTTATTTTTCTACCTAATCCTGCTCATGATGGTAACATAAAAAAGGCTGGGGGCTAACTAGAAAACTTTAGCCCTCACGCTCAAAATATTATAAAAACAATTTTGTAAAATAAAGTAAAAGTAATATATATATATATATATATATATATATATATATATATATATATATATATATATATATATATATATATATATATATACAGCCGATCTCGAAAAGGTTGTCCACCTGAAAAGACATATATACTAAAAGAAATATCACGTGACTCATTATATATTCACTTTCCGCGCGTGTAGAAAGGCAGGTGCTTTTGAAAGTAATATGGCGGTGAATTCAAACAAGCAGTATCTTTCCTCGCTAGAAGAACCTGACTTTCTGCACGCGCGGAAAGTGAATATATAGTGAGTCACGTGATATTTCTTTTAGTATATATGTCTTTTCAGGTGGACAACCTTTTCGAGATCGGCTGTATATATATATATATATATATATATATATATATATATATATATATATATATATATATATATATATATATATATATATATATATATATATATATATATATATATATATATATATATATATATATATATATATATATATGTAATCTATAACAAGTTTATAAAAAAATATGTAAAATACATGTAAAAAAATGAGCAAATAAAAACATTCATTCATTCATTCATTCATTCCTATTCGTGCTTGAACAAACTGTACTGATGACAACCAAACCTGAAAGTTCCCTTATATGTGTATGTTTGTCCTTTTAAAATACTTCTTGTTTTAGTTCAAACTACTAAAAGAAGAGTTATAAACCAAGAACCAAGAACCAAGAACCAAAAGCAAATCTTATTTGTTCATTCGTGCATCACATACATATTATATGCACGAGAAACGCGCCGCGAGAAAGTATTTAGACACTAAAAATCGAATTTTTCCAAGTTTATATGTTATTTTTGTTAATCAGTTCTTGTGTATTTTATGTTACAGATGACGATGCGAACTAGAGTCTCGGTTTTGGGATATATTTGGTACAATCCCTAATTTACGAAAGGATATTGTTATGGCAAGTTGTCTTTCCGTAAGACTGAGGACTGCTGCGAGTAGAAACTTACCCATACCATAAAAGGACTTATGCATGACAAGAAGTACCATAAAAAGAACAACAAATGCAGCTGTGATGGTGAGGGAGCATGGTTCATGAGAAAGTGATAGTTGACATTTTTTTACTAAACGAGCATTGTAAACAACTCTAATTATAACAGTCTTTTATGTAACACTGCCACATAGTAATACAAAAAAAAGTGTTTTAAAAATAAATATTTCTAAATTTTAAATTGGACGATACTTTTTTGCAACTTTGTTGTGGCTACAAGGCAAAACCATCCATTAAAATAAAGTATTATAAACATCGTTTTACACCCACAAAATTATTTGAGAATTAAGGTGTGAAATGTTATGAACAAATCAATTAATTGCTTATCACAAAAGAAATTAGCTGGAGCTTAAGCAAGACGAATATATACATATAAATACAAAAGAGTAAAATGGACATTCTTTTGACTAGTAATAGAAACCAAGGTCGATTTAGTTTTTAGTAAAATACGAGCTTTGTTTTGATTGGCTAAAAAGGTGCATAAAAGAGCTTGCATCTTCGTTTGATATCATAGTTAACAAGACTTCGTTTGATATCATAGTTAACAAGACTGCGTCAACGTCGAGTAAAGCTGATTAGGTAAGTTTCCGCTAGGATTCTCCTGCGGGGTTGCACACAACAAACGTTGTTTCGTTCTTTTTTTTTGAATGATCGATACATGTGCCATGTTCTCCTGCGGGGTTGCACACTTCAAACGTTGTTTCGTTCTGTTTTTGAATGATCGATACATGTGCCATGTTCTCTTGCGGGGTTGTACACCACAAACGTTGTTTCGTTCTGTTTTTGAATGATCGATACATGTGCCACAAAGCTATGTTAGTATTAGTACTTGTACTGAGTGGACGTAGAAGAACCACTGAACATATACTGAAACCCTTGTAGGGATAACTCTAAGCTATTCCCTCTCGCAATAATCTGTATTCGGCTGGGAACGAGCAGCATCTACAGTAAAGACAAAAAAACATGTTTTGGTAACTGAAGATGGTCCTGGTGTATTCCTCGTCCCATATCAGTATAGATAGGTCAAGAAAACACCGAAATCATCAAAAATAACAAGGTTTTTTATGCAAGCCATGCCAGTCAGTTATTTTTTAAAAACTTCTTCCTATTTAACTAGCAATATTTTATATGATATACTAGAAACAGGTCATTTGAATATCATGCTGCATGGACTGATAATAAGTATTTATTGACTGAGTGGGAGGGCCGTACGGAAAAATATTTGGTTCGCGGTCATGCATGACGTACGGACCGAGCGCAGCGAGGTGCGTACAAATGACCACGGCCCGACCTAACTCAGTCAATAAGTTTTTAATCATATGACCCGCACTTTAATTTGCTCGCGGTGCGCGCCATCTTTTTGTGATATTTTGAGTAGCGGGTCCGTATACGTGTTTGTACGGACCAGGTGAAAAAAGCCGTACGGGCCCCATCACGTGACTTTTTTCCGAAGGTTTTCTTAAGAGCGCGCGCCAGGCAAAATACGGATCATATAATAACATGAATTATAACATCATCCACAAGTAGGTAATATTGTCAGAAATTACAAGGTACATTTGTTATACACTCGGCGTTACATTCAGTAAAAATATGGTTTGCTTTGTAGATTAAATAGATTCCATGTTTACATGACTCCTATATTTCAGATTGATCCGCAAGTACAGTGAACAATGAACGTAAACGGCTATTTTGCAATTGCTGTGGTTCTAGTGTTTGCCATGTTTGGCAACGCCATGATGGGTGAGTTTAGATTAAACAAGACATTGTTAGAATTAAAGAAGTTGAATTAACATAATATACAAATTAAGAGCCTTTCCACGTAAGCTTCGAGTAATTTCAGAAATGGTCCGATACAACCCCACCTGTCCCTTAATATTCAAGATTTCAAAGGCTAGTTTTCCATGTTTATTAAATTGAAATTGAATTGTAATCAAATGCTATTTTTCTTGGTGATTATATTGACAAAATCGAAGCTTTTCGACAATCTACCATATCCCGTGGGAGTGGAGGTGAGTAAGCGAGTGACCTCGCTGTGAAATGCAAATTTGCATATATGATAAAATAGTGTTTACATTCAAATTTTCTGGAAAAATGATCTTTTCATCGATGCATTTGCGTTTTATTACATTCTAATATTACTTCTGAACCAGTTAATGTATGTTTTATGATTTAAAACCAATGTAATGTGGATGTATATAATGTCCATCGATATTGTTAATTTTGATATTTCTTGCATTTTACGATGATATTTTGTAGCCAAAACGCAAAGTGCCCAGAAATGTTTTTCATTAGAGTTGAATTAAAACTATTCCTCTTCATTTCGGTATAAACAGTTATTAGGAAATCAGAACTCTTGTATGAAAAAAATAATTATGAAAAGTACCAAAATTACGGTTTTCACGACAACCCGAAAATGCTCTTACTCTAAATATCCATAAAAAATTAAAATATTACGATATATCAAAATAAAACATACTGTTCAAAAGCTGTAATGATGTTCTATAAACCATGTAAATTTGATTACAAAATATGCAGAGACAACGCCGCACGAGATTTACAAACATTACAAATTTTCGAAAATTCAGACGGCAAAATTAGGCCGAAAATAGGTCAAACTTTGAACGGATGTCACGTGACCGCTTTAAAATGAAACGACTAAATAATGCCCATATGATTACTTGCTCATGACTACCTTTCACCATGCAAAGTTTCAGGTGGGGTTGTATCGGACCATTTCTGAAATTACTCGAAGCTTACGTGGAACGGCTCTTAAGTATTATATACCTAGAAGCAGAGCTCACAGTTAATTTTTTTCTGACAAAATAAATATGTATGTAAATGTTTTGTGTGCACGTGCCATGCTCAATCTTAACTACAAATATTTTAATTAATATAACCGCAAAAGACAAGTACAAATCATAGATCAAGTGGAAATGACTTTTTTATCTTATTTTTATTTATACTTTATGAGCAAAGACAGCTGAGGATATTTCAAATTGTATCAAAAACCTACACAAATGCATTTAAAATATAAACAGACGCCGAGCAAAAAGAAAAAATTGTTATAATATTTCGTTTTGACGTTCTTGTATATTTTTAGTCTACATTTTTCTACAGTTTTATCTACAGACACGCTTTATTATTGCTCTCTCACCATTTCATTTGTTTTCGTTTTATTTAAAAAAGATTATGCCGTAAAATTGTAAAGTCAATAGGAGTTATCTACGGAGCTAGACATTATATTAACTTAGATCGATATACTGAAAATTTATACTATTCTTATATTTCCTATGGAACCCTTATCTGGGGTTCCAATTTTGAATCAAGAGTCTTACCAATTCACATATTACAAAAACTCGTCCTCCGAATCATTACTTTCAGTCTAACTCTAAAGCCCCGAGTAGACCTTTATTTCAAAAGCTCGACTGAATATTAAATATCTTTGAAATAGTAAAATCACAGCTCGCTGAACTGACCTACAAACATTTACTAAATAATCTATTACCAATTACATCATCTAATTACTTTAATGATGTACGTTTTTCACACCGGTATAATACTAGGTCCAAAACTAAAAAAAATATTTTTCTTCCTTGTGAAAATTTGAAATATAGTCAATTTGGTGTGCAGTATGCAGCAGTCAGAAACTGGAATGACATTCCCCTTGAAATAAAAATCTTTATCCCTTAGTATTTTTCAGAAAATGAAAACCTCACTTCTTTCTTTGTAAATAAAACCCAAAAGGTTAATTGAATTGTAAACTTGTAATATATATAGTAGGTATGTATCAATCACGAAAACCTCCTTCCGTACGTCATGACCGCGAGCCAAATATTTTCCCGTACGGCCCTCCCACTCAGTCAATAAGTGCTAATTTTTTTTGCTAATATTGAACTCGACGATTAATCTTTTATAAAAACAAACAAACACACAATAATGTACAGAAATATAAATGTGCTTTCAAGTTTTTTATTCTTATAAATAAACCACGTTTTCAGCTCGTGATTTTATAACTTTTCTCGTGTTTCTCCCAACATCCCGCGTGCTCTATTTCACCGGTAGAGTCGTAGAAACTGGCTTCTATTGCTTAAATAGATGCCGGCTACTATAAAAGAGATGCTGCTGTAGAGAGAGGTAAATATCCACATATCAGCACATCTAAACATAAGTGTAAAACTATACAAAAAAGTATACCGTGTGGAAATATCTTTTTTTTTTCTCTTCATTTTTATTACTTTACTTGTTTATGTTAGAATTATAAGTGTATTTTGAAAGCTACAACCATGGGATCTGACATCATCAAAAACTGTCGAATTTCGAAAATTTTCATGCTTACATTAAAATTTTCATTTTATCATTCACAGCAAAGCTTTTAAAGTTTGATCAATTTTGAAATTAGATTTTAACATAAATTTAATAATTTTCAGATCCACAACCCGCCGGATACTACAGACGAAATGCTCTTGTCAAGCAAGGTAAATGTCTACATATCATTCAGAGCTAACTAATACAGGTTTTTAACAATTTTGACATTAGATCTAAACATAATAACTACAAAAGTATGATATGCCATCAATTGAGGATATGGAGAACAAATCTTTTTGTTGCAATGATTATTGCTTGGGGCTCGGAACTTTTTTTGATAGCCATACTTATATTCAGAGTGAACGTACAATTGTAGATCTTGTGATTGAGATTGTTTGAGTTCATCAGTGTTGGAATTTTGTTGTTATATAAATCGTTAATAGTGTTTTAATTCCCAATAGATGCCGGCTACTATAAAAAAGATGCTGGTGTCGAGAGAGGTAAATATCCACATATCAGCACATATATACATCTATACATAAGAGTAAAACTATACAAAAATACAAAAAAGTGGATTTTGAAAGCTACAACCATGGGATCTGACATCAAAAACTGTCGCATTTCAATATTTTTCATGCTAATATTAAAATATCCATTTTATCATTCACAGCAAAGCTTTTAAAGTTTGATCAATTTTGAAATTAGATTTTAACATAAGTTTAATAATTTTCAGATCCACAACCCGCCGGATACTACAGACGAAATGCTCCTGTCAAGCAAGGTAAATGTCTACATATCATTCAGAGCTAACTAATACTAGTTTGTAACAATTTTGACATTAGCTCTCAACATAATAACTACAAAAGTATGATATGCCATCAATTGAGGATGTGGAGCACAGATCTTTTGCTGCAATCCATTATCGCTTTGGGCTCGGAACTTTCTTTGATAGCTATACTAATATTCAGAGTGAACGTACAATTGTAGATCTTGTGATTGACATTGTTTGAGTTCATCAGTGTTGGAGTTTTGTTTTTACGTAAATCGTCAACTGTGTTTTAATTCTCAATAGATGCCGGCTACTATAAAAGAGATGCTGCTGTAGAGAGAGGTAAATATCCACATATCAGCACATCTAAACATAAGTGTAAAACTATACAAAAAACGTATACCGTGTGGAAATATCTTTTTTTTTTCTCTTCATTTTTATTACTTTACTTGTTTATGTTAGAATTATAAGTGTATTTTGAAAGCTACAACCATGGGATCTGACATCATCAAAAACTGTCGAATTTCGAAAATTTTCATGCTTACATTAACATTTTCATTTTATCATTCACAGCAAAGCTTTTAAAGTTTGATCAATTTTGAAATTAGATTTTAACATAAGTTTAATAATTTTCAGATCCACAACCCGCCGGATACTACAGACGAAATGCTCCTGTCAAGCAAGGTAAATGTCTACATATCATTCAGAGCTAACTAATACAGGTTTTTAACAATTTTGACATTAGATCTAAACATAATAACTACAAAAGTATGATATGCCATCAATTGAGGATATGGAGAACAAATCTTTTTGTTGCAATGATTATTGCTTGGGGCTCGGAACTTTTTTTGATAGCCATACTTATATTCAGAGTGAACGTACAATTGTAGATCTTGTGATTGAGATTGTTTGAGTTCATCAGTGTTGGAATTTTGTTGTTATATAAATCGTTAATTGTGTTTTAATTCCCAATAGATGCCGGCTACTATAAAAAAGATGCTGGTGTCGAGAGAGGTAAATATCCACATATCAGCACATATATACATCTATACATAAGAGTAAAACTATACAAAAATACAAAAAAGTGGATTTTCAAAGCTACAACCATGGGACCTGACATCAAAAACTGTCGCATTTCAATATTTTTCATGCTATTATTAAAATATCCATTTTATCATTCACAGCAAAGCTTTTAAAGTTTGATCAATTTTGAAATTAGATTTTAACATAAGTTTAATAATTTTCAGATCCACAACCCGCCGGATACTACAGACGAGATACTCCTGTCAAGCGAGGTAAATGTCTACATATCATTCAGAGCTAACTAATACTAGTTTGTAACAATTTTGACATTAGCTCTCAACATAATAACTACAAAAGTATGATATGCCATCAATTGAGGATGTGGAGCACAGATCTTTTGCTGCAATCCATTATCGCTTTGGGCTCGGAACTTTCTTTGATAGCTATACTAATATTCAGAGTGAACGTACAATTGTAGATCTTGTGATTGACATTGTTTGAGTTCATCAGTGTTGGAGTTTTGTTTTTACGTAAATCGTCAACTGTGTTTTAATTCCCAATAGATGCCGGCTACTATAAAAGAGATGCTGCTGTAGAGAGAGGTAAATATATACATATCAGCACATCTAAACATAAGTGTAAAACTATACAAAAAAGTATACCGTGTGGAAATATCTTTTTTTTTTCTCTTCATTTTTATTACTTTACTTGTTTATGTTAGAATTATAAGTGTATTTTGAAAGCTACAACCATGGGATCTGACATCATCAAAAACTGTCGAATTTCGAAAGTTTTCATGCTTACATTAAAATATTCATTTTATCATTCACAGCAAAGCTTTTAAAGTTTGATCAATTTTGAAATTAGATTTTAACATAAGTTTAATAATTTTCAGATCCACAACCCGCCGGATACTACAGACGAAATGCTCCTGTCAAGCAAGGTAAATGTCTACATATCATTCAGAGCTAACTAATACAGGTTTTTAACAATTTTGACATTAGATCTAAACATAATAACTACAAAAGTATGATATGCCATCAATTGAGGATATGGAGAACAAATCTTTTTGTTGCAATTGATTATTGTTTGGGCTCGGAACTTTCTTTGATAGCCATACTAATATTCAGAGTGAACGTACAATTGTAGATCTTGTGATTGAGATTGTTTGAGTTCATCAGTGTTGGAGTTTTGTTGTTATATAAATCGTTAATTGTGTTTTAATTCCCAATAGATGCCGGCTACTATAAAAAAGATGCTGGTGTCGAGAGAGGTAAATATCCACATTTCAGCACAGCTAATCATTCCAAGTTTGATCCGTTGTTTGACGTTACATCTATGCATAAGTGTAAAACTATACAAAAACAGTATACCGTAAAATCGCCTGGGCGACAGAACGTCTGTTTGCTCAGGCTACGTAAACTCATGATATAAAAGCTTTGTTACTCTTCATTTTTATTTCTTTTGTAATCTATATTTTAAATAAATGTATTTTGAAAGCTACAACCGCGCGCATGCGATGTGATATCAAAAAATGTCGAATTTCAAAATTGTCATGCTCATATTGAAATATCTATTTTATCATTCACAGCTAACCTTTTTAAGTTTGATCCCTCATTGAAATTAGATTTTAACATAAGTATACTAATTTTTAGATCCACAATTATCAAAAAGTATCTCCACGGAGAATTGATTATCCAATGTATACCATGCACTATAACCATGCTCCAGAATATTTGGATAATCAAATAAGACATTTTAAAACCGTATTTGTGATTTGAAGCAAAATCAAGGTGGCTGCTTCAAAATATTGCTTTTGTGGTATTTAATTTTGTGGTAGTTTAAAGAAGATAGACCAAATGTTGGATCGGAAGACCAGTTATTTCTTTTCATATATTTCGAACGTCGATTTTAAAATTTTGCTCACCATTTTCCGAAACTCGAGAGAAAGTCGAAACTTGAGACTCGATAATGTAGGGGAACATTTATTTTTGCGTTTTGTTTTTACGTATTGATTACATTTTATTTTATTTTCCAGTTGATTAGCAGATTGCGTCATTCCTTGATTTTTAAGAGGTAAATATTCACATATCATTTACAGTTTACTATTCCAAGTTTGAAGCGTTCTTTTGACTTAAGATTTAAAACATAATGAAGTGTAAGACTATCCAAGAGAAGTATGATATACCGTAAACTGATGTTAGTCATATCTTTTTATTGCTTCATTTTTATCCATTTTCTATTCTATATTAAAATAATAAATGTATTTGACCTGGAAGGCTACAACATCATCAAATGTCAAAGTTAATACATTTGGCATGCAAATTAACATTTCTGCAAGTAAGAGACTGACTAATATAGAGGTACATCTGTGTTTGTGTTTTATTATTTGCCTTAATTTTGTTTTGTTTTACAGGTCCTTAAATAGAATTGGTGATGATTGGAATATGAATTCTGGCAGAAGATTAAAATAAGTAAATAACAATCTATAATCGGGCACTTAATTATAATAATTATTCGTAATATACTTAAATAAGTCCACTGAAATCTAAATAAATAATAGCATTGCAAAACAGTGTTTGTTTCGATGTGTTTACTGGTTAGTTTAAATGTTATCTTCAACATTGATATATCAAGTGACAACGACCAATGACCATTGACCTGAAAAAGCACGAATAATGACCAAATAGCGTGAATAATGACACATAATGACGAATAGTTGCGATTAACCACCCACTCCCACTGCACACTTCCTCCTCTTCTTTTTCCTCTTATCCCCTTCACTTAGCCTCTTGCTGTTAGGCGCTTCCGGTTCCCTACATTCCCCCACTAGCCTCTCCTCAAACTCGAACAACATTCCTTTCCACGAGTTTGACTAAATCTAGCGAGCCCACAAAAGCTAATGGGTACGCCTTAGTTAAGGTTACAGTCTAGTTTCAGACCTATAATCTGGCCAAATTTTTTTTATTTCAGGAACCTTTTAGTCGATGAATAAACCTTCGAATAAAATCAAAATCTTTTGAAAATGTATTTTCCTTAGCGAGATATTTAACGAAACGTATTTTATGGCCAAATAAATATAACGACGAAAGTGTCATAATCCGTCCTAATCGCAGTGTTGCGTGATTCATTCCTGTGGAGCTTTTTTCGGCAAATTATTATAATTAGCATACACAACGTGCAAGACTGTTTACAGTTCGGATATATGTTGAAAATTTTACTTTAAAACCCGCTTTAATATCGCTTATATGTCAAAGAGAGAGAGGAAAACCCCTTGGAGTTGGTTGGTTCGGTGACCTTTCGTGATCCCGATGACAGATAGAGACTCAATGTTTACACAACTTCAAAGCCTTATAACTTTGTTCGAGTTTAATGCGTATAACACAACTTTGAGCGAATTGATCTAAAAAAATTTTCAACCAAATAGCCTGAAAAATGACATTTAGCATTATCAACTCAACAAATTCAAAATGTGTGAGCGTTTGATGAATAACAGCTTAGTTTCAGATTTATGACCAAAAGTTTCGGATTTCACAAAAATAATTGAATCTCCGGCTTCAACTCTAATTAACCCGAGTCTTAAAATGGGCTTCAGTGTTGTTGTTTTTTTTTCTTGGGTCGCAAAACGCCGTCTAGTCGTCACCGCGCATGCGTATGGTCACAGCGCATGCGTAGACTGGCCAATACGAGCAGATGGATATTTGATTCGTCGAAGGATTGATTTCTAGGTGGAATATTCTCATATTTTATGCGCTCACTCCACATGATTCGCAGTAGAATTACACTTAGGTTTATGTCGAATGTTTTCGGAAAGGATCACTGTGAATTTTAATTAAGATCATGCAATTTACGTTCTAAATAAGCGAGCCAACTTATTATGATGGAATTTATCGAGAAATCGTCCCTGCTATAAACTCATAATGCTATGGAATTGATTCACAACCAGTTACAAAGGACGAAGCTGTTACTACTGGATATTTAACTGTATTGTAAGCATTCTTAGAGAGTACGATACAGCGCACTAGAAGTGAAGACAACAACAGTATAATACTTTAGTGATGTTTAGGGTAATTTAAATATTTTGCTTCTTGTAATTATTTATTTTATATTTTTGATTAAAATAACGAGTTTATCTGTCAATAGTTTAATTTTATTGACTATACTATTAGCTCGTACAAGCTTCAGATCCGCGATTGATTGGCGATTGCCGAGCGCTTAGCTTCTCGGCAAAGAACAACAAACTTATACGCAAAACTTTTAAGTTTAAACTTAATCGCTTCAACCTATTATCTAGCAGTTGAACGATGAAAGTAATATTTCTTTGTTTACATGATGTCAGATAACGTGACCGATTTTAAACCTCAAGGTCAAGCTCGACAACAACAAATATAAAACAGCTGAAATCAGCCTCTCTGAAAACTAAATCCAACAGCCTAAATTAAATCGCCTCAAATATAACACCAATTGCTTTAGTGACTAGTATTTATCTTGCTTTTTCTTGCGTTTACTTTGCAAGAACAACTTTAATAACACTGTTAATTCTAGACAGTCTTTGAGCTCGAATGTATCACTGCACCATAGTTAACTCAATATTAACTAGCTATGACTGCACGAACCGAACATCGATATCCAGGTAAAAGCAGGACAGGCAAGCGGATCACGGACAGAAGGAACGGACCAAATAGAAGGAGGACGACCAAAAAAATAACTTTTTTTTCGCTTCAAATCATCTCAAGCTAATCCAAGAAAATGATTACATAATCGTAATGAAGCCCGAGTTCACGCAGTTATGCGTCTAGTTTATATCTAAACTAAGTGAAATATTGACAAAGCCTCACACGTTTTTGAAGGCACGTATGTGCTAATTGACATTATGCAGAAAACTCGAAAATACAATAAGAACTTTTTTAGATCAATTCGCTCAAACAAAGACGGTCGTTTTGAGTTTAAAGCATTACAACTCTTTATACATGAGCATTTCGGTAAAACAAATTACACAGACGTATTCTATGGTTATTTAGCTTTAAGATGGTGTGTAAATCTTTGAAATTTTATTTAATCTGACGAGCTAATGATTTTTTTACAGAGACACACCGCGAAGGTGGACTGTAACCTTAAATAACGTATTGCAGCCATACGGACTGACTCTCTTCTTTTTTTTTATTTATTTATTTTAATTATTATTCCTTTATAATTCTAAATAAGACAGCTACAATACTATTACTATTACAATACAATACAATACAATACAATTTAATACAGTACAGTACTACTGCTACTTTTACAAAGATATTACATTTATTTCCTGTTATTATTATTAATTACATTGTCTGAACAAAAAAGCAACATATTTAAACTTATATTATTTGTTTTAAAGCTTTGAAGTTTGTCAGGCGGAACTGCTTATTATTATTTTTTACAGCAATACAATATTCAATCCTTTCATAGTATTTAAGGTATGCTTTAAAACCATTAATTTCCAACTGACTTCCATTAAGCTTTGCTCTATAGATATATGATTTAAATAAAAGTAACAAAAAATTGATAAATATAGAAGATTTTGTTGATGGACGTGGCCCTACAATTAATAAAAATAAAGTTAATACTGACAAAGCGATACCATACTCTTTAAGCCATATTGAGATGTCAGAGTATAATTTGGCAGATACTTCACAATTTATAAATAATATAAATGTTCGATGGTTTCAACGTGCTTATTGCAAAGAGAACATAACTCAGAGTGTTTGAGCTTAAACTTATATAAGTCCTTATTTAGATATAAACAATTCATCAGTAATCTATATTGAAATCATCTAAGTTTTGTATCTATCGTTGTTGAGTAAACAAGTGAGTAGGCCTCGCTCCAATCGATTTCACTGTTATTTAATATTCTTTGCCACCTACGTTGAGCAGTTGGTTGCTCAAATTTTCTGATTACTAGTTTTTGGTATATTTGATTTGTTTTAACTTTATTCAAATCAAACATATTTCCATCAATTTGTATCCTAATGGTGCTAATATCTTCAACTTCACACTGAAAACCCACATTGAGCTTTAATGTTTTAACCCAAGGTGCTGGCAAAGCCCTGATAATCCCCATCCAAGTTAACCAGTCCCTATTAGAACAACCTCTCTCTACTGCAGCCTTCCAACTAAAGCTAGTGTTAAAGTTCCAAAGATCATTTACACGTCGAACATTTCAACTCAACAAACGTTCCATACATTTTACGTCACATGTGAACTTAATAAAAACATTATTCCACAAAGATTGTTTCAAAATACTTTTTAAATCATCACTTTTTACTTCTAAAACTGACTCTCTTCTAATAGTTTAGTTTAGTTTAGTTTAGTTTAGTTTATTTGTCACACAAATACAATTACAAAAATAATAAATAATAAATGTGACGGGAGTAGGAAACAGAGCTTACGCCCCAATTGAATATCATATTCCTTTTTCAAAATATATATAATAAAATATAAATATAAATTGCAGAAAATACTAACAAATGCATCAAACTGAATACTAAGCTACTGTAAAAATAAACCATTGAAATGGTTTAAATGAATACTGGATTATGAGTGTTCAAAACAGTGTAGTTATTTCCATCAAAGCTGCGAGTGTTGAAGTTTGGACTAGTAGAAAGTAGAAGATGTTGTTTAAGGTCAGTTTGTATAAGGTCATCAGTTTCGAATTTAGTACAGTAGAACTAGATCAGTCATCTGTCGTCTGTATTCCAAAGGCTGCATTCCAAGAATAAAGAGTCTTTCAGTGTATGTCAGGTCTTCAGGATAGTTGAGGGTGAACTTTGTAGCTATGCGTTGGAAGTTCTCTGTAAGTCTTCGATGTTTGGCAACATTTGGTGACCATAAACTTGAAGCGTACTCTTGCTGTGGCCTTACTAGTGTAGAGTTTTGCATGCTGGCCGTTGGCTCAAAGAGAGCTCTTCCGCCCTTTGACAGGTCTTATTTTTCGTCCTGCTGGGTGACATGCCACCCTCCTCACTAACATAATGTTAGTGGGGGAGCCGGTTTAGTCGCCGACAACCCGACCATGCGGCAGGTGGTACTGGGTTACAATGTTACCAGTAGCAGAGTCACCAGCAGACCCTGACCTGACCCGAAATCGGTACCTTACTGAATTTATTGTAGGATCAATGCCAATACATTTGAACTTTTCAAGGATACTTCTTTAGCTTTATGCTAAAATCGCCTAACATCTCCTGAAATCGCCTAAATTACGGGGATTTTAGGACCCGGTGTAGGTCTTCTGGTCACAATTAACATTATTCCTAGCAGTCAGTGTTTAGTCTTTTTAATTATACAGAGTACATCTCGATCACTAATTACTTCTGTGAAACGCTAGACCTATAAAAATAGATATTAGACAAACACACCTTTAGCTTAGAACAGTCTAATTTCATTGTTTTCTTTTGGGCTTATTTTGCTGTTTTCACTGATTTACTGACTTAAGAGCCGTTCCACGTAAGCTTCGAGTAATTTCAGAAATGGTCCGATACAACCCCACCTGAAACTTTGCATGGTGAACGGTAGTCATGAGCAAGTAATCATATGGGCATTATTTAGTCGTTTCATTTTAAAGCGGTCACGTGACATCCGTTCAAAGTTTGACCTATTTTCGGCCTAATTTTGCCGTCTGAATTTTCGAAAATTTGTAATGTTTGTAAATCTCGTGCGGCGTTGTCTCTGCATATTTTGTAATCAAATTTACACGGTTTATAGAACATCATTACAGCTTTTGAACAGTATGTTTTATTTTGATATAGCTTATTATTTTAATTTTTTATGGATATTTGAAGTAAGAGCATTTTCGGGTGGTCGTGAAAACCGTAATTTTGGTACTTTTCATAATTATTTTTTTCATACAAGAGTTCTGATTTCCTAATAACTATTTATACCGAAATGAAGAGGAATAGTTGTACTTCAACTCCAATGAAAACCATTTCTGGGCACTTTGCGTTTTGGCTATAAAATATCATCGTAAAATGCAAGAAATATCAAAATCAACAAAATCGATGGACATTATATACATCCACATTACATTGGTTTTAAATCATAAAACATACATTAACTGGTTCAAAAGTAACATTAGAATGTAATAAAACGAAAATGCATCGATGAAAATATCATTTTTCCAGAAAATTTGAATGTAAACACTATTTTATCATATATGCAAATTTGCATTTCACAGCGAGGTCACTCGCTTACTCACCTCCACTCCCTCGGGATATGGTAGATTGTCGAAAAGCTTCGATTTTTTCAATATAATCACCAAGAAAAATAGCTTTTGATTGATAAACATGGAAAACTAGCCTTTGAAATCTTGAATATTAAGGGACAATTACTCATGTAAGCAGTGACCATTACTTTTCTATGTGATGTAGATTTCATCAGTCTTACATCGTGAGTCTTACCTGATTATTCGCTGTAAATCACTTGTGTATATTTATAATCACATATCCACGATTATTTTTAATTGAAGTTTTATAAGTAATTAAAATGTTTGCTTGTGCATGGTCTACGAACATTTCTAATAAAAGCTTCAGGATTTGCATAAATACCGGTCTGATTTGATGTAAATGACACTTACCGCTATTAAATGTGTAAGAAGTCTTCCTGTTTAATCAAAGGTGCAACTTTTGAAAAAAAAATAAAAAAATCGTACAATTAAAAATGAATTTATAAATGTTTATCAGTATTTTACCTGACGCTCATCGGAGAAGGCAGAAACAACGTAGTTCGGTTTATGTTAGATATTCTTTACATCCTTCGATGTGCTTAATCTGATGTTTATGTCGGCATTTTTAATAAAAGCTTCAGGATTTGCATAAATACCGCTTTTGAGCCTCAAGTTTTAAGATTATTATGTTTTAAACTTTTCAAACTTATAAATCAGCCTCATTTCTTTTAGGTGTAAAATTGTTATACAGTTTTTCCACATTTTATGCGGTTTTCGATAGATTACAAAATTAGTATAGAAAGTTCCCTTCTCTCGGTTAGGCCTTTTTTTCCCCTCGGGGTTACGCTAACAAGTTGTGCATGTTCACTTCGCGCTGATTGGCTATTTGCCTCTGAAGGATTTACCTAGATATATACACCTACTTGCAAGAACGTTGTCATACGAAAAAAGAACATTTGTATTTAGTGTGCCGTTAGGAATAAATTAAAAGTACAAAAGATGATCACTGAAGCTGAACTCTTTCTTTTGTACTTTTAATTTATTCCTAACACACTAAATACAAATGTTCTTTTTCGTATGTCAACTTTCTTGAAGTAGGTGTATATACAATATATAATTTACCTGCTCTATACAAAATCAATTCAACCTCTGTTTTTACTTCAGAACGACACAGTTGCAACTGCTTCATAGGAGCCTGGATGTTTTTTTGTGCGAGATAAAAGAGTAACAATTTTGTCTACAAGTATCTGATCATGCTCAGGTGTGAAACACGGGCCGCAGATATCCCCTATTTTATTAAAACTGCAGGTCGTGCACATCTTCACGTTTACCGCTATTTTGTACTTTTTGTATTTTGTATTTATCTTTTTAAGTGACATAAAATGCACGACCGGTGGACGCATTCTATGATTTGGTTCAATTTCAAAGATTGACAATTCCATGCCGACATAAACATCAGATTAAGCACATCGAAGGATGTAAAGAATATCTAACATAAACCGAACTACGTTGTTTCTGCCTTCTCCGATGAGCGTCAGGTAAAATACTGATAAACATTTATAAATTCATTTTTAATTGTACGATTTTTTTATTTTTTTTTCAAAAGTTGCACCTTTGATTAAACAGGAAGACTTCTTACACATTTAATAGCGGTAAGTGTCATTTACATCAAATCAGACCGGTATTTATGCAAATCCTGAAGCTTTTATTAGAAATGTTCGTAGACCATGCACAAGCAAACATTTTAATTACTTATAAAACTTCAATTAAAAATAATCGTGGATATGTGATTATAAATATACACAAGTGATTTACAGCGAATAATCAGGTAAGACTCACGATGTAAGACTGATGAAATCTACATCACATAGAAAAGTAATGGTCACTGCTTACATGAGTAATTGTCCCTTAATATTCAAGATTTCAAAGGCTAGTTTTCCATGTTTATCAATCAAAAGCTATTTTTCTTGGTGATTATATTGAAAAAATCGAAGCTTTTCGACAATCTACCATATCCCGAGGGAGTGGAGGTGAGTAAGCGAGTGACCTCGCTGTGAAATGCAAATTTGCATATATGATAAAATAGTGTTTACATTCAAATTTTCTGGAAAAATGATATTTTCATCGATGCATTTTCGTTTTATTACATTCTAATGTTACTTTTGAACCAGTTAATGTATGTTTTATGATTTAAAACCAATGTAATGTGGATGTATATAATGTCCATCGATTTTGTTGATTTTGATATTTCTTGCATTTTACGATGATATTTTATAGCCAAAACGCAAAGTGCCCAGAAATGGTTTTCATTGGAGTTGAAGTACAACTATTCCTCTTCATTTCGGTATAAATAGTTATTAGGAAATCAGAACTCTTGTATGAAAAAAATAATTATGAAAAGTACCAAAATTACGGTTTTCACGACCACCCGAAAATGCTCTTACTTCAAATATCCATAAAAAATTAAAATAATAAGCTATATCAAAATAAAACATACTGTTCAAAAGCTGTAATGATGTTCTATAAACCGTGTAAATTTGATTACAAAATATGCAGAGACAACGCCGCACGAGATTTACAAACATTACAAATTTTCGAAAATTCAGACGGCAAAATTAGGCCGAAAATAGGTCAAACTTTGAACGGATGTCACGTGACCGCTTTAAAATGAAACGACTAAATAATGCCCATATGATTACTTGCTCATGACTACCGTTCACCATGCAAAGTTTCAGGTGGGGTTGTATCGGACCATTTCTGAAATTACTCGAAGCTTACGTGGAACGGCTCTTAACATGACGAGCTTCGGACTAATTCGAATTTTTCAACAGGAACGACGTGACATCGCTTTAGTTTCATTGAGGTATTTACATTTGAAGTATAGAACAGTTTTATGAAATAGAATTTTATTTCAATTCATAATTGAACTTTTGAGAACTCCGAATACATACCCGCCTATTTTCACACATATTCGACATACATTTGTGCATGGCTATTGTGTACGTTATACTAAAAGACTCGACCCAGCTATTTCCTTGAAATTTAACAGTACGTAAACATGGTTTAGGGATTTTTATAAATATTCCTTAAAAGTATGCTAATTAAAATTTCAAAGAAACATAATTAAGATAAATGTCTTTGAGGAGATTTCATTTTCAATACTTGACTGGATCTGAAACGAGTTGAATTGAGTCGAAATTGAGCACTGAATTGCATACCAAAAAATATCAAGATATTAAACTCTAAAAGCTTTTTGAAGTGATTGATCATTATTTACAAATAATGTCTTATTTCTTACCTTTCTGAAGAAGGAAATTTATAGAATATAAATTATAGCTAGGTAATGTATTTGCGACCAGGCCTGCATACGAATTCACCAAGGTTGTTAGCCTTGAGCCCGTGCATTTTTGTAATGTGGCATTGTATATAAACATAAATAAAACAAAGGGAAAACCCCCAGCTCGCCGTTCATTCAACCAACGTTCGCATGTATTTCGATATTTTTTTATTTTCATAAAACAGTACATGTCGAAGGTCTTTGAATATATTGAAAGAAGAAAATATACAACGGATTAAGAGTGCAATGTTCATGTGAAACTTCTTTGCACCTTGATATATAGAGGATATTACATGGGCGCGCGGAGATATGAATTTTATCTTCGAGTGTTGATAAGATATCCCACGAGTGAGCACAGCGAACGAGTGGGATATCTTTTCAACACGAGAAGATAAAATTCATATCTCCAAGCGCACATGTAATGTTCTGTTTATTATATAACAGATTGAAACAAAACAAACAAATATTTTGAAAGTTGAATGGCTGAGAGTGATATCACACATGTGTGATATCAATGATATCTTCATGACTAGGATAGGCTTTTTATCTAGTTGATATCACTCGGTATACCACTATATGTTATATAATAAAATATAATATATACATGCTTTAGTCGAGTTCCTTTCATCACGGTTCGCAGAGTCGTGTTTATAACTGCGAATTTTGTTTCGACTTGTTTCAACTTGTCAGAGCTGCACAGCTGGCATCACTTGTTCTTCTAGAAGAAACAAAAACTAACGAAAAAGATTTAGAATGGCTTCTCTTGAGATATTTTGGACTTGAACGACGATTCAATGAACTTTTGAAGTCGTGAAGTTGACCGTCGTCCCTAATGGCTTCTAAACCTATGCAAAACCCGCACTGACCAATTATCATTTCGAGGGAGGTCGAGGGGAGCCACGACGTATTAAAAAAAGTTTATTTGATGCTTTACATTTTCAAGAATGATTTTATTTTATTGACGATAATGGTGATATCATGTTGTAAATATTGATGCATATTAATTTTTAAAAGTTTTCTGAGTTTTAGTTTCGATTTTTCTGACCGAAAAAAATGATTTGTACCCTACTCTACTGAGGCAGGTTTTGGTGCGCAATTTTTTCTTGTCATGGGTTATGCTAACAACTTGAGCTTGTTAGCTTCGCGCTGATTGGCTAGTTGCATTTTCTTGTATCACCTAGCTATTGTTAATGATACAACCATTAGAATCAAGTTAATTATAAACAATTTATTTGCAAATGCTAACAATACGAAGGTAATTTTAGCCTGCTGGGTGTTCACATGCAGTTATATATTTCATTCAATCACAGCCTGCTCTTCCTATCTGTCAATCAAAGTATGATTAGCTTTCTCGCTTCGGTTCAGAAATCTACAATCTCAGCTTGAGCTTTACAACATTGTACTCAACAATCAAAATTCCCTCCCATCCTCCCCTTTGTATTGATAGGATTTGACAATCACTAGTACTCATAGAATATATATATAGAGTTAGTGTATTGATGGTTACAGATGATTTATCGATGGACATGAACTTTGTGACAACTAGCATTATAGTCAAATGCAACATATATATACATAGGATTTACTGTTATTTCACTGATTTTAGTTAACGTCAATATAGGATAGTATTTTCGAACACGTATCCAGCTCACTTGATTAGTTATTATTTAGAATTGTTTTGTATCAGTTTAATGCATAATAAAATATGGGTTCGGGATTAAGTGCTCCCATGCTGGTCACACTTTCACCCATAGACTCATGGCAGCTTTTTATTATGGGATCGGTACCCTTATATCTGTGTTGTTGCCATGGGAACTAGTAGGAACCCAGAGGATTATGACCTCCAAGAGGGGATTATGACCCCTTTTGACGGCCAAGGGATTATGACCCTTGAGAGAGAATTATGATCTCTCTTTGTCGTCGGCGGCTAAGGGATTATGACCCTTGAGAGAGAATTATGATCTCTCTTTGTCGTCGGCGGCCAAGGGATTATGACCCTTGAGAGGGAATTATGATCTCTCTTTGTCGTCGGCGGCCAAGGGATTATGACCCTTGAGAGAGAATTATGATCTCTCTTTGTCGTCGGCGGCTAAGGGATTATGACCCTTGAGAGAGAATTATGATCTCTCTTTGTCGTCGGCGGCCAAGGGATTATGACCCTTGAGAGGGAATTATGATCCCTCTTTGTCGCATTCTACTATTCTGCTACTTGATGATGTCTCTTCCGACCAGCATGTTATGTCAGCCATTTTTGCGACTGGAGCACAGGCAGCCCAACTATTGTCTTTGAGGATTTTTTTTAATGACAATAAAGTTATTTTTAACCGCGCGCCGAGCGAAATACATATTCAGCGCGCGGGTGGGGTTCCTGTGGTGTATTTGTTTGAAAGCTCGCGGATGGGATTCCTGTGGCTTTTTTTGCAAGCAATTTTTCGGTCGCGCGGAATCGCACGTACGACAAAAAGATCGAAGAAAGTAGTATCTTGAAACAAGGTCTGAAACTCGATGGCGTGGATGGATAGATGTGCGCCGCAGATTGCTAGGGCACGGAAATCTCACTGAAATTCAACGACGAGCGCCGAAAGTTCGCCGTGAAGCAATCGACTGACTCGCCGAAAAAAAAATGTTGTTAAAACCTTTCTTTCAAAACAAAAAATGTTGTTTTTCTCATAGGGATTTACACTGAGTACACTTTTAAAACCAACAAGAACAAACAGATCAGTATGTGAAATTTATTTCCATGTTTATTTGAGTTCATTCAAAGTGTATTTATAGAATCCGTAAATGTTGTGTTTTTAATAGCTAAAGTTTTTCGGCAATATAGCTTATAAAATACAATTGTAAACGCTTCACACTTTTAAAACATATTTTCTATTCTTAATGTTGGAACCGCTATAACTAATTAATTGTTCACAAAATAAAGTTGAGCTTTTTTAAAGCGTGGAAAACTTCGCAAAGTGGCCATCACAAATTCACTGTTTAGCTCGACTGTAAGTTGGTTTGTACAAGACAATATCAGTCGTTTTGACATAAAAACTTCAACTCCAATCATTACCTGCACATACCAGAACTACTAGAAAAACTTTCTCCAGGTTTTCGTAATAGTGAAGAGCATCTGTGACTTCAAAAGCATGTACAAGTGCTCACTTGAATCAGCTGTTTTGAGTGTTAAGCTAAACTCATTTTAGCTAGCTAGCAGCAAATGCAGTGCAAATCACGATCTTTTCGACTCTCCCTTCGCCAGCCCATGATTTCCGAAATAAAACACATTCTCCTGTATTGTAATTTTCAATTTAAAGTCATTTTAACAATCCATAAGTTAAATGCAAGAAAGTAATCGCCAACTTTTTCTGTGAATGTGGTATCTATTTCACAACACCGCCGCTCGATCGATATTTTCACGATTGCTCCACGATTGTAAAAATCCGACTGAAACCGGAAGTCCCTGCCCTAGCAACCTGCGGCGCACCTCGGTTCCATGCTGCCCTTTTTATAAATTAATTTTAACCGCTTTGCTGAGGTTGGAGATGATCATACTTTTTACTGTAGTTGAACAACAATGTAAAGTTTATATGTTCGAAGAAAAATAAAAATTTTCTCCCATGGCTGATTTACTACGCGCGAAAATAGGTTTGTCACGTGACCGAGTTTCATACCTTGTCAAAATACCTCTCTCTTCAACACTGCGCGACTTTGACGAAAAATTGCTTTCAAAAAAAGCCACAGGAATCCCATCCGCGAGCTTTCAAACAAATACACCACAGGAACCCCACCCGCGCGCTGAATATGTATTTCGCTCGGCGCGCGGTTAAAAATAACTTTATTGTCATTAAAAAAAATCCTCAAAGACAATAGTTGGGCTGCCTGTGACTGGAGGGCTTAATCCCCTACCCCTTTACCACACAAAGTGTGTTGTTACTGTTATCTTTAGCTAATGGGTTGGGAGCATTAATGTTAATTTGTGCGGGTACATCAACGGACCGAGTTCGCAACCCTAACTTTGGGTGGTTTAAATCTTTTATATATTGAAAACGTTTTAATTTTATGGAAGATTTTAGAAATTTAAATGAAAATATAAAAATATATAAAAATATATAAAAATTGAATTATTAAAATATCGAAAAAATAAAAACATCCTTTTTGCAATACCATTTTTTATATTTGGATTAGATAGGAAATATATGTTAATGAATAATTCTTCTATGCATTTTTGGTTGTTTTTATTGAAATGAATATACAATGTAATGTGATAAATACATGATAAAAACGGAGAAGAAAATTAGTAATAGTATTTAACAAGACGTTTCGACACCAAAGTTTGCTAGGTAATGTAAGTAACAACTATGATTATTAGTATGCATGAAGTTTTTTTTAGAATATCAGCCAACTCGAAATAAAAAAAACGAGATTGAGAATTTGTACTTGTCTTCAATTTGCAAGTGTAATTTGTTTGAAGTTTGTTGAAAGCCTCACAAAATATTATTTTATGTGACTGGAGTAACTTTATCAGAATTTCATGAAATACAATATACTTCATTCTGTGATTTTGATTTAGTTGTATCTTTTAGCTTTTACTTGAATTTTTGAATCGCTGAGACTGGTTGTCAAACTGCTGGTCTGGCAACTGACGTCAAATAAACTGAGAAAAAAGTGCACACGATTAATGTTGAGTATGGTTGTGACCGTGCAATTTATAATGCTCAGTACATGTACTAATACTAGTTTAAATAAATATGAATATGCACTGACCCAATGCGGCGCTTATTCGAATAAACCCGTCTAACTAAAAAACACTTTAATAAGACTTTAGAAAAGCATTGAAAAAGTAATTATATTTCACCGCTCGCCCGTTACGTTCTCAACCCCAATATTCGTAGTTCTGGTCAAGAAGTGGACAGGGAGATTGAAGTTGAGTGAACAAACAAATAGTGACATTCGAAAGTCTGTTAGTTTCTGTAAAATGTTCGCACAGATATTATTGAATAAAACAATTTTCTTTTTAAAAGAAAATATTTCTTTAACGCGTCCAATTGTTAAATAAGTGCATCCCTCAGATAAACGCCGCATTTGAAGCGCGAAATTTTTAATGAAACACCGCGGCGCTTATTCGAGTATATACGTTGTATGTAAACAGCCAGTGGCGATCGTGTGAGAACTACTGTTGACACAGGGAGCCCAGCTTTTTGTTTTTTTTCTTTCCTTTTTTTGCTCTGTATTTACGCTTATAATACACAATATTTTGCTAATATCGGGATTCCTGTGGTATGAGATAGTTCCGAAGTATCGTGTAACATACTGATGTAATTAACAGTAACTTGATAGTAGGATTTAATACTCTAATCAGTAACGCACTCGGTTACTATCTAAGAGTTTAATCCTCTTACTAGATAAGAGTTTAATCCTCCTATCGAGCTACTGTTAATTACATTAAACGATACGTCGGAACTGTCTCATACCACAGGAACCCCGATACAAACATAATATAGCGTATTATTAGCGTAAATATATAGAGAAAAAAAGAAAATAAACGACAAAAAGCCGGGCTCCCTGTGCTGTTGATTGCATGCTTTTCATTTGGCTGCGATCGAGTGCGATCATATTAAAACCGGCTTTAGAATTTCCATACAAAAAAAGAATCGGTGAATAACAACGGATAATATCCCCATTATAATACTCCACACGTTTCATCAATTACATCCTAATGCCTTTATAAAAAATTATTTCACTTAAAACATTTTTTACCGTTTTTTTTTTTTTACACCTTTCGCCCTTTTTCTTACATGAAAGCACGCAATGATGAGTTGTCTAGTTCAATTGTTTGTTTTCGGACGATTTTCTTCATAGTTTAAAATTACAATTTAATAGACATCAGATCATAAATCATATTGTATTTATTGTCTTTTTATGTTTTTTTGCGCGTGTTTGTAAAATATTTTTTTATTATTTCAGCCGTTATTTACGTTATTTATTTATTTGGCGTATGTTGTCATGTTCAGCTACGTTCGCTTTATAGAATAGGTTGTGGATTACTTTGTTAGTACAATGGTTTCTTATGTTCATTTTGTGTTTTTTCAAATTAAAATATTAAAGTATATTAGAATATATACATTAAAATAAAACAAACATCGTTTTGCAATACCATTATTTATTTAGATTGGATAGGAAATATATCAGTTAATGAATAATTATTCTAATCAGTGAATATTGATTTTTATATATTTTTATTTAATACGTTTTCTGTTACAAGGACCAGGGCCAGGATATGAGGAACTTTATACACCTCTCTTGACAGGAATATTTCTTCCTATTAGTAGCCAGATTGTGGATCTGAAAATAAATAGCATTAACGCTACCTATAAAAAAGACCACCAACACAAATGCAATTTTACAATATTGAGTCTCCTGCTTTTCAGGAGTATGTGAACATTGCTTTTGTCAAATTGGGAAATTCGACGTGTTATTGAGGATATCACAACCAACGGTTATACGCAAAAATACATTTATTAATATAATGTAAACTAGGAAAGTATTCAAAATTCAGCAAGATAAACATATACATATCATTATAGCTTAGGTATATACGGTATACCGTTTTTGCATATTTTTAAATCATTATGACATCAAAATTTAATTTCAATAAAAGGATCAAACTTGTTAAGGTTAGCTGTGAATGATATGTAGATATTTACCTCTCTTGACAGGAGCATCTCTTCTATTGTGCACATCAGTTGGATCTGGAAATTAAAACAAAATTAACGCTTTACGAAAAAACAAAACTCCAGCACAGATGTTATTATTTTTGATGAACATGAATAACATTATTCAAGATAAATTTATTATTATAAAATAGACTAATAAAGTAATAAAAATGCAGCAAGATAAATATCATTAAATTTATATCAACAGTACGTTTCTATACGGTATATACGGTATACGTTCTTGGATAGTTTTACACTAATGTATAGATCTAATTAACGTCAAAAAAGGATCAAACTTGGAATAGTTAGCTGTACATGTGCATTATATATGGATAATTACCTCTCTTGATAGGAACATCTCTCTTACGACCTCGATTTCGCTTGTTGCCTGGAAAATAAAATAGCAATGATTCTTCCTGTAAAAAAAAGAATGATTATGTGCTTATGTACATTATTATGTCTCATAACTTAATGCGTAAATGTGAGCATCCCAAATGAAATCATATTTGTGATTAAAAATTGCATTCCCGGTCGTGCAATTTTGTAATCACTCGTATGATTTCAGATCAAATTGCACTCAACTCTCTTCTATAAACTCTATTTGTCTATTTGTCGGTTGGCCTAGCGGTGAGAGCGTTGGCTCAGTTCTCACCGCTTTAAACTGGGTTCTATTCGAGGCTCGGCGACAAGTGAATAGAGTTTGTTTAATGTGTTGTTCTCTCTCTCATGCCACAAGGGTTTTTCTCCGGGTTATCCGGCTTTCCTCGCAAAAAATCAACAGGTGAGCAGAGTTGTGTGTTGTAAATATAGAATGTAGTGGTAGTGAGTGTGGGTGTGAGTTAACCTCACGGAAGAGTCCCGATGGGGAGTGGTTGTAACATATTTTTTTTTAAATTACAAGTATTAATAATCTTTTGTTCCATCTAAACAAAGCCGTAAAAGAGGGGACTGGTTATGCAATCTGGCACACTTCAAAGAAAGTGACACAGAAGTAAATGAACGTGAATGTTGAGTATGATTGTCAACGTGCAATTTATAATGATTTACTGACCTGGCTGATTGTCTAATATATGTAAGAAGTATATTTGGATTTGTTCACGTCACAGTTGGAAAAAGTGAACAATAAGATAGAACAATGAGCTTCATAACCATCTCATTCTAATAACTCTGATCTAAATAATTCTTTACGAACGGATACTCACCAACTGGTGGATTTGGCGTTGCATTGGCGTTGCCAACCATGGCCAACACTAAAATAACAGCAATTGCAAGAAACTTCGCGTTCATTGTTCACTTTCGGATCAGTCTAAAATTCAGAAGCACACATAAAATATATTTAGTATATAGGCAAAGCAAACCATATTGTTTACTGAATGTATCGCCAAGCAAATAGCAAATGTAGCTTGCCCGGGGGGGACTCCCTTAGAAAATGGATAGGGGTGCTCGACGGACCTTTTTTTAGGGTCGAAAATAAGACCCTCGCGTACCTTTTAGGGTCTCGAACTGGCAATGTTTAGGAACTTAAATTTTAAACTTCAATTTTCGAACTTAAAATTTTACATATTGAAAAATGTTTAAATGTGGTCGTACCTTTTAGGATCTGAAAAAACCTTTCGTCGAGCACCCCTATCCATTTTCTAAGGGAGCACCCCTATCCATTTTCTAAGGGAGCCCCCCCACCTCCCCGGGGTAGCTTGTACTTGTCTTAATAATGTTTGATAATAATACCCACTTATGGATGATCGATGTCATGGTTGATGTTATCAGTTCATGTTACATATTACAGATAACGTGTTACCAGTCTGGTTATAAGTTACTTATATTTCATATAAAATGTTGCTATGTAAATTCCTATTTGATATACTACTAACTTAATCTGTAGTTTAGTTATGTCTGCAACACTGGTTAAATATACGACAATTCATTCATTCATAATATCGCTCTTTTCCTGACCTATCCATACTGATATGGAACAAGGAAAACACTAGGACCATCTTCAGTTACCAGCACATGTTGTTTTGTCTTTACTGTAGATGCTGTTTGATCCCAGCCGAATACAGATTATTACGAGAGGTAATAGCTTAGAGTTATCCCTACAAGGGTTTCAGTATATGTTCAGTGGATCTTCTACGTCCATTAAGTACAAGTACTAATACTAACATAGCTTGGTGACACATGTATCATGCAAAGAAATAACTAAAACGTCGTTTGTGGTGTGCAACCCCACAGAAGGATCCTAGCAGGCTTCACCTAACATTAAAATAAGCTGAAACTTACCTAATCAGCTGTACTCGACGTTGACGCATTAATATCAAACAAAGATGCAAGCTCTAGTTTATGCATAATGCTTGTTGATTCTTAATCCCTTTTAGCCAATCAAAACAAAATTCCTACTTCACTACAAAATTGACCTTGGATTCTAATACTAATCAAAAGAATGTCTTCTTATTTTTTCCGGCTTTTTTGTATTATTTGACTGCTAGTTTTAACTCTAGTTCTGTTTGCCTCTGTAAAAATTCGCACAAATAGAAAATATATACCATAAGATTTTTACAAGATCTTTATCTCATTTGTACCTTTGTTTACATTTGTACCTTTGTGTAGTGTCATTACATAAAATAAACACATAATCAAAAGCATGGATAGAATTAATATGTTATTTAACATACACATATATAAATAAATATTAAAGGATAACTAACAGAATAAGAGGTACAGGCTAACTGAAATAACTAGCCAGATATCCATATTATTAAATGAAAATATTCATTTCTGTAAAAGCAAACATTTCTTTAACGCATCCAATTGTTAAATAAACGGCACTCTCGAATAAGGACCGCATTTGATCGAAGCGCGAAAAAAAAACAATAGGCCCCGCGGTCCCTATTATTCTCTACTTCAAGCACATAACCATGCATAATCCATTATGTTTATTGGGGGTAGATATTGTAAAGAAATTGGTTTGATTTCAATTTGTTTAGCTATCAACCAAAAACACAAGGCATTATTTTTATTGTGAAACTAAAGAATGGACAAAATCGTTGCATAGCGACCTCCAACTTTAGCAACTATTTGTATCTTTTCTGGCAAAGCTTTTGTAGACCTCCATACTGAATTATGGAATACTGAATCACAAAAAAATATTTCATAATGGATTTCAACCCAGAATCATTGAACAAACTGGAATAGTCCAATGAAATGAGTTTAAATGATCAGACATGACTTCTCTGCTAGCTCAATTTATAAGAAATAACAATTTTTGATGTGTTTCTAAAGTTGATTTTGTTTTTATTGGTGCATTTTTACGTTAAAATCGCACTCTTTTATTATCATTGACAAGGACAGAAATAGTTCTAGCTAGTTAGAGTCACAGGGACCCCTAATCAATCAATAATTATGAATAAAATAGATGAAAAACGCGCGCGAATGCGATTGTTCGTCGCTTGGGCTTCTTGTGTCGACTACTGCTCGTGATATCTGTTGGGCTTCCTGTGGCCGCCGTTGCTTGGTTACTTGTCCACCCCTTGTGATAATACATATGTGACAAGGGATGAAACTCCCATTACGAATTTCTATAAAACCGCTTATTTCAAGTGGAAATATTGCTTCTAGTGGAAATAAAACGACACATACATGTTGAAAGGAGGAAAAACATACCATTTATTTACTTTTTATAAATAGGTAGGTCATTGTAGATCATTGTAGCTCATTGCACCTTTTAGTACCTACGATGCTTGAAGACAAATTCTAGAGCAGAGTTCTTCAATTCCTTCCACAATTTCTCTCATATCTTGAAGACTTATAGTTATGTCCGCCATTTTTCATCATACCGCTGACAAAGGTGCTCAAGGGCTCACAACAGTCAAATCGATATTTGTGATTGCGAATCGATATTCTCGGGTAGTGATTTCAAAACATTTCACTAGGTGAATTTTTCTCGTTATTTTCAATTAGTGATTTCATATTCTCGTCATGTAAGTTTTCTTTTTCATATAGTGAATTATATATTTCATATAGTGATTTTTTTATATGTGAATTTTTCTAGTTATTTTCAATTAGTGATTTCAAAACATTTCACTAGGTGAATTTTTCTTGTTATTTTCAATTAGTGATTTCATATTCTCGTCATGTAAGTTTTCTTTTTCATATAGTGAATTATATATTTCATATAGTGATTTCTTATTTCACATAGTGATTTCTTATTTCATTTGGTGTTTTCAAAATAAATATACTTTTGTCACGTTTGGCTTGCCATATTCGACATTCGTTTTTCAAGTTCGACATTCGTGTTTCAAGTTGATATTTTTTTCAAGTTGACATTTTTTTCAAATTGACATTCGTTTTTCAAGTTGGCAAAATATCTATTTCACTAGCAGGCAACAAAACACCGTAAAAATATCTTAGATATACATCGGTAGAATTTTTAAAGAATTGCATAACAATTTAATAGCAGAGGTATTCAACAACTGTGGTAATTAAAATACACATATCAAATACTAAAATTAATCAATTATTTTGTCAAATACATTCTAGTGATCTTGTCAAAACATTTAGGAATAGCATAAAATGATTTCCAGAATTCTAAACAAACATTATCTGAAAGTTTTTTGTTTTTCAATATCTTTAAAACTTAGGCTATGAGAATGATTTATTGACAATATTTCTATTAATTAAGTTTGATGTGCAAATACAAGATAGAATTAAAAGATGCTCTTTTGATCTTTAATAGTCATTTCCCTAAAAAATAATTTCATGCTTTAAGGACTTTAAAAATTGAAATATTCAAAAATATTCTGTTTTTCTGTTCTCTATGAACTTAATATAAGTGGTTACATTACTCTACTGACCAGACTGAATCTTTTGATTGCAAATTCTAATATCAATAAAAAAAAACATATCATACATCCACATTTGATTAGATTTGTATAATCTTACATAAATGGAACAGTTTACTTTTTACTGCTATAGAACTATTTGTAAGTTACATACCTATTTGTAATTAAATTAATTGAGCCCAAATGTGATTTGTCTCTTTAATGTCATTATAGCTACAAAAAAATGCAACCCTACTAACAACATATGACATACAGTTGAACTAGACGGTGATTGCAAAAACCTTTGAGTAATAGAACCGGAGTATTTAAATATTATAGTTTAATAGAAAAAACTGCTAGTGTCGTTTAGTCTACTATTTGAGTTTTTTGTAATCACTCTGTGGTTTGGTTGTCAACTGATGACTGATAATTTTTTCAATTTTATCAATTATCAATTTTTATCAATTATTTATCAATTATTTATCCAACTATGACTGATAATTTTTTCCATAGGTTTTTTATATGAAGGCAATTTGTCTCCAGTAGGCAGGATAATCTATTTTTAATTTCTATACAGTAAATTTGTCAGTTTTCCCCAAAAATTTGCCAATATCGCTTAATGTAGCCCAATGTTGCACTGTGTCGCGGCAACAGTTGGCCAAAATTTGCCAATGTCGCCTAATTTCGCCCGATATTGCATTGTGTCACGGCTACGGTGGACCCCAGAGTAGGCCTTATCAACAACTGATAATAACTTTTAAGTTATTAAAACAAGCAACAGGTCTATAATCTGTGATCTACGCTTCGACGTTTATTGTCATTGTTTCTTCATGTGTGATTATGTAAATTTATACAAATAGAAAGCACATGTATAGTGCATGGACGGCCACAATGCAAAAACAAAAAATATATACAAAAAAGAGTCTAGTACCGCCTTCACAATGATTGATCGAGCAGACCAACGGAAAATACAAACTGCTCATAAAGCGCTAACATCGCTTGTTAGTGATTCACTGTCGTGGTGTACGTACTGATTTGGAAGCCGTCAATCTGACTCAAGGTAACAAGATGCGTTTTCTTGCTGTCGTTCTGTTGGTGCTTGTGGTGAGCGCGAAAGCCTTTGAAGATGATCGAGCCTCAAGATTCAATGGGTATGTTTAACCAGTATTTTAACATATTTTGTAAGAACACGAGTCAAAAATAACAAAAATGACATTGATTTCAAATCATTATATTATAAGTCTATTTAAGGCTTATTTTTTTCCTTCTGTTTGAGTAATATTTTATTAATATAATGTTTTGATTCTTTGGAAAGAGTATTTTTATCAAAGCAGCACTGTGACAAGATATTTTCTTGACTGAAACAGAACAATATTTCTATTCGTCTGTAAACAAAATGACAAAAAAAACCCGAATTTGTTCATTTGAGAACATCGATGATTTAATTTCCACCCGCTTCTCGTCAACCCGTCTATTTAGTTAGTTTAATTTATCTAGGTATATAATGTTTTTCACATACATCTATAAGCCCCATTTTGACCAGTCAGAGTTTTTCTATTTCTGATCAAGCCATCACCATTATGCTTTATATGAGTTTTGATATATTAATTCTGACATGTTTGGATTGTTTTTTTATTTTTACGTTAGATGTAGAAACTACCACTGGACCTAATAAATGTCTGGGAAAGATTTACGATGTGACAAAGTTTTCTTGTTGCCCTGCCGCTGGTCTGTATGATCCATTCCATAAGGTTTGCTGCAGAGGACAAATACTTAGCAAGATCGAGTGTGGTGAAGAGAAGATCAACCCTTGTTTTGAAAATTGCTGCAACGGAGAAAAGTATTTTGATTTCAATGAAAAATGCTGCTACGGAAAACTAATCGATGTCGATCACAATTGTAAAAAGCCAAGGAAACCGTTGTACTAAGTGTAACATATTCATGATTGTAACAACTTTTTGGGTTATAACTCTGGTCTGTCAAACCTGACAATCAGTATTATATCCACAAGTATCAAATAAACTCTTAAATGTTGAATAACTGGCTCGTTTGACTCGTTGATTTAGGGTATACTTGAAAACCGTACAAATGCGAATATACCACTTTAAAGGACATCACAATGTAACGGTCGCCCCTCACAACAAAAGGTACTTTTTCGCTTTTAGATTCAGGATATATCTATTAGAAAAATTACACTTGTTGAAATAAGATTTAATTCCAGAGTATTTTAACATTTCGTGTAAATGCAGATCTAAATTAATAGTCGAGTAAATATATCGCAGGAGTAGGACAAAGTAAAAATAACAAGTGATGTTTTTACTCGTCGTCTAGAACTATGATAGCCTTTCAAGTAAAAAAGGTTTTGCCCTATAACAGATCAAAAACATTTTTGGCTGATGGTCGTTGGCTAATAAATAACTCGTTCACTTGCATTTTGATTCTCCGCATTAACATATCTCGTGTAAACTATCCAGCCATTTTACACAGCAAACTGTCTAATAACATATAAGTATTAAATAATTCTTTTATAATATAGCACAATTGTTACGCGCGCTCTTATTGGTCAAAAACCTATAAACCTTATTACCAATTACCAAACCTTGGCTTCGCCTCGTGCTACTCTTACGCTTGTTAATCGTTCTTTATGTTTTCTCTCCTTCGTCTATTCTTCGTTTGCAAGTGACGTCACCACCAAACCGAAATAGTTTTTATATCCGTCGTATTAAAACATGCACTAAATGTGTTATAGTTTACTGTTTTAAAAATACATTTTTTAAGTTTGGGTTTATAAAAGTCTTTGGTTCCCGAGATATTCAAGTTAGAATTGTGTCACGCAATGCCAGTCACTTATCCGAATCGGTCGAGAAAAATCAAGAATCATAATCTGTGTTTTTTGAAAACATTTGGTTCGTAAAGACCTTTAGCATCTAATTCAAGTATATTTTAACGAAATCTTTTAAAAATGATTCAGTTTCCCTTCATATTGGACCTTTGAAGTTTTGTCCGCCATCTTGGAAGATATGAGATGTCCTCCGGCATGGCCGCTCCATACATTCTTACCAAATATCGCGCAACTTTGATCGCGAATAATAGACCGATCCAAGGTAATTGCCGCCATCGAATTATCGAATGAATATTGCTCGAATTATCGAATGAATATTGCTCGAATTATCGAATGAATATTGATTGAATCATCGAATGGGTTTTGCCTCAAACATCGAATGAATATACTGTGAATTGTCTGGTAAATGTGGGGAGAAATCGAATGCACATCAAGGTGATTTTATCGAATTTTGCTACATTTTTATCAAATAAATTGAGCAAAATCAAATATATTTGAGTTTATTGTCAATATATGAATTTATCAAACACATACCAACAACATCGAATATTGACACATTTCGGCAACCATATAAAGAATGTCTTCAAAATCTTCTTTAAATATAGTATATATACACCTGCAGGAACTGAAGCGTTGAGTGAAAAGTACAGAGAAATATACATGCCATAGGCAGACCGAATTTTCAGTGTTTGACGTTACAAGTACGTATCTAATTCAAAATGGCGTCCCGCATTATTGGAAGAGTGTATAGACCCTGTATAGACAGGGTCAAAGATGTTCTGCAAGATTGGTGAATATAAGTGCTTTGTTATTGTATAAAAATTTCCCTCACGTCTGGTTTTTACGGTTAGTTACTCTGACTGATTACAGCTCTGGATAATCAAAGGGTATCAAAATGTTACGAAAATAAAGAAATCAACAAATGAAAATAAGTAATAAAAAAACAGCACTTCTATCTTGACAAAGAGTTTTCTGGCTTGCACTATAACGAGATACAAAGATACAAAACGTCAAACAGAACGTCAAAACATTGCAAATGCCTGAATGCCGTGACATTGACATAGATCGTATTTCAGCTTTGAAATCTGATATGCTTCTATCTTTGTATCTTCGTATCTTTGTATCTTCGTATCTTTGTATCTTCGTATCTTTGTATCTCGTTATAGTGCAAGCCGGGATCATTTTCAAAACCGACCGCCGATCACCCCTACCACTTGGACAAAAGGAGTACCCCCCCCCCCCTTCCCACTGGCTGTAGTCAAATTGTAAAGAATATATTACACGCTATCGAGACTGAGGTTGTTCGATTCGAACCGTCTATTGCAATCCCAATTTTATTTACACTAATTTGTTTGCATTTACATTTGTTGATTTATAAATATTACAAATATTACAAATATGAAAATATAATTATAATAGACCGTCAGTACAAGAAAACAAAATGGCGGGTTTTGCCGAACTGAGTGTGGACGAATTTAAATATTTATTACAAATTATAACAAAAATAAAAAAATAATAATAATTTTTTGTAAGATTTCATTATAGATTTTCTATATTTCAAGCATCATTCAATCACAGATTCTCACTCAAAAAGCTTCTGATTTGGTCATGCACTCTCTGCCTCTTTGTTTGCCGTTTCGTTTGTTGTTTGTAATTAGTATTATCTATATATTTTCAAGTTGAAAATAGTTAAAATTCTGTATTTCTCACAATCCAGTTGATATGCACAATAGACTTAAGGCCCGGGCAAACGGTTTAACATTTGCTTCAACATCCGTTCGATTTTGTTGAATGGCAATGTTTTAGAAACACTTTTAAACTCTTTCAACATTGTTGAAACGTGTTGAGTCGATGTTGAATTGATGTTGAAAGAGTTTTTAAAAACATTGCCATTCAACAAAATCGAACGGATGTTGAAGCAAATGTTGATACCATTTGCCCGGGCGTCAAGCCTCGATTTGTTCGTTGTAAAATTATTTACAAATTCCAAGCAAAGTGCGGGAAAATGCTATCGCTTAACAATAGAAATCACATTTGAACTTTCGTTGAAGCGAGGTCATCACTGTGTAAATGCGCCTTTTGTACAAACAGTACAGCGGTGCCAGATACCACTAGACTGAAGTATTGCTAAATATACTACTTTAATGTAGAGAGACATCACAATGTAACGGTCGCACCTGACATCAAACGGTGCTTATGATATTACTATGATATTTCTATGCTCTTATGATATTTTCAGCATAGCTATTAAAAAAAAAAAACACCTTTCAAGATAAAACTTGATGTTAATATTAGGGTTTTTCCTGCATGTTTAACCCCATGTTTCGGTTGTCACTGTGAACTTTTAGAATTAACGATATCTAAAATATTCAAATTGTAAAGTTTGATTAAGTCTCAACGTTGTGTTTGTAGTGTTATATCAATACACAAACAGCGGATATCAACCATGAAAACGCACAGACTAAGATTACTTGCATGGCTGCCGGTTTCTACGGTAATACAATTTGTTGTTTTGGCGTCGTTTTCATTGATAAGTGACTGTAAATTCATGCTCGTTATTTATATAATCGTGTCAACAATAATCCCAAATGTCGGTTGCACTTGTAGAACTAAGCATATCCAAATATCAAGAAATATATGAAAGTCTTAAAAAAGTACAAATTCTCAAGTACACCAAAGACTTTTCGTTCCATAGTGCTGTTTGAGGTATTACATTAGTACATAAATAGCGAATGTCAACAATAAACGCCAGTTAGCTTGAGATAGAAGATGCACTAAGATTGCTTGCATGGCTGCCGGTTTCTACGGTAATACAATTTGTTGTTTTGGCGTCGTTTTCATTGATACGTGACTGTAAATTTATGCTCGTTATTTTTATAACCGTGTCAACAATAATCTCAAATGTCGGTTGCACTTGTAGAACTAAGCATATCCAAATATCAAGAAATATATGAAAGTCTTAAAAAAGTACAAATTCTCAAGTACACCAAAGACATTTCGTCTCATAGTGCTGTTTGATCGAAGGTATTACATTAGTACATAAATAGCGAATGTCAACAATAAACGCCAGTTAGCTTGAGATAGAAGATGCACTAAGATTACTTGCATGGCTGCCGGTTTCTACGGTAATACAATTTGTTGTTTGGCGTCATTTTATCGATACGTGACCAAAAACCATGAGCTCCATAAGTGTCCTTGACTACTGGGGCATAGTAAATTATGCCTAGTCCTTTGTGGTCTCGGATAACATAACAATACATTGCATGTTGATTGTGTATATAAGAACGTTGGATTAGTCTTGTAAGCCAGCATTAGAGTTCATTTTGCACACTGCGTACAAGAGAGATAACCTCTGAAGACTTTACCAGCAAGAAACCAACATGAAACTGCTTGTCGTTGTTCTGATTCTATCTGTGATTGGTGTAAGAGGACGATACTTTCGTGGTAAGTGCAAATAGTTCCCCGTGCACTGCAAAAACGGCTGAGTATAGATACAACTCAGTATATTGAGTAAGTCATGATGACATTCAGGATGACAGTTTATAGTGAGTAAACCCAACACATTATAAAGAGTAAACATAAATGTAGATGTGCCATAATGTACTCAATATATTGAGTTAAACCTCACATTTACTTATTATAGAGTTGTATTTACTCACTATGAAGTGTTATCCTAAATGCATGATTAACTCAATATACTGAGTTGTATCTACTCAGCCGCTTTTGAATTGTAGTTATCGTTCTGTTCTGAATTTTTGTTGATAACTTTCAGGTAGTGAAAAATGTCGCAATATTCAGCTATACAGGAATAATCCGGCAAAATCTAAGTTATTGCGATGTTTTATGCTATCGTACACCCGTATAAGAGAGGTTATTGATAAGCCAATATATTTGACATATTTCGGCGATAATGTTTCTGCTTCTCATCAAACCACAGGAGGCCCAATCTCATAGATCGAGGCGATTTATAAGGCTTCATATGTAGGATTATTCTCAAATGTATAACTCGTCGAAAAATAAAGAAAATAAATTCAAATGTACATGAATTGTTTCTTGTGTCTTTCTTGCTATCTGGTAGCGATTTCAGGCTGATTGCAATTGGACGTTTTTAAGCTATGTTCTCCCCCAACTACTAAGAAGAAGGCAAGGAAGGAGACCTTAGGTCGATCAAAGGACCGAGTCGCTCTCGAAAATCGCTCAAATTCTCAAACTAAATCGCATTCCCTTGCCTCGATACTCTGCAACACGAAAGCCAGATAGTTTCCCTTCACGAATATCAAAAAATGTCCCGTAATACTTATCCCCTCGAGGAATAAATCCGGTGAGAATGTCAAATTACCGGCCATTTTGAATGGCTTCGTATGCGCGGCAGGGATTTCTTGTGCAGCTCGACGACCGATCCAAGACTCGCTTTATTAGCATGACCTTTACAATTATTACAGGTATTGCTAAAGCATATAAGATGAACAAATATCAAAAATTGATAATAAGGATTACAAAAAGTGCGGATTAATATATATAAATGTCTACAAAATTACATGACATTGGTGAGTTTCCATTGTCATCGCCGACCAAGAGGAGGGGTAGCTGGGAGAGATTTGACTAGAGTCCAAGCCGTCCGCGTCTTCACGGTCGTCGAGCTGCACAAGAAATCCCTGCCGCGCATACGAAGCCATTCAAAATGGCCGGTAATTTGAAATTCTCGCCGGATTTTTTCCTCGAGGGGATAACTATTACGGGACATTTTTTGATATTCGTGAAGGGAAACTATCTGGCTTTCGTGTTGCAGAGTATAGAGGCAAGGGAATGCGATTTAGTTTGAAAATTTGAGCGATTTTCGAGAGCGACTCGGTCCTTTGATCGACCTAAGGTCTCCTTCCTTGCCTTCTTCTTAGTAGTTGGGGGAGAACATAGCATAAAAACGTCCAATCAGCCTGAAATCGCTACCAGATAGCAAGAAAGACACAAGAAACAATCCATGTACATTTGAGTTTATTTTCTTTATTTTTCGACGAGTTATACATTTGAGAATAATCCTACATATAAAGCCTTATAAATCGCCTCGATCTATGAGATTGGGCCTCCTGTGATCAAACCGATTCCTTTTGCAAAGTATCAAAAAGTCATCGATACGTAATCGTGGAGCATTATTTAAACTATCGCCAATACCACGCTTATCAACATTGATATATTTTAACTGGTTTGTATTTTTACATTAGATGAAAAAACTACCCCTAAACCTAATACTTGTCTGGGAAAGATTTACGATGCTGCAAAGTTTTCTTGTTGCCCTGCCGCTGGTCTGTATGATCCATTCCATAAGGTTTGCTGCAGAGGACATATACTTAGCAAGATCGAGTGTGGTGAAGAGAAGATCAACCCTTGTTTTCAAAAGTGCTGCAACGGAGAAAAATATTTTGATTTCGATGAAAAATGCTGCTACGGAAAACTAATCGATGTCAATCACAATTGTAGAAAGCCAAGGAAACCACGACACTAGTTTGCAAACGTAATCATGATTATAACAGCTTTTTGGGTTGTAACTCTGGTCTGTCAAACCTAACAATTGTTATTAGTATCTACATGCATGTATTAAATATACTTTTAATGTTTGAATAACTGACTCGTTGATTTAGAGTAACTTGAAGACCGTACAAATGCAAATATACCACTTTAAATGTACAGGGACATCACAGTGTAACGGTCAGTCGATATATCAAAGATTGCACTTAATTCCAGGGTATTTTAAACTCTTCTTGCACATGAAGTTCTAGATTCCAAAGCTAATTTTAATAATTTCAGTTACACATGACTTAATGACTTGATGCTCAATAAAACATTACAAAGTAGGAACTGAACTTCATTGAATAGTGTGGCTCAACAAAAAAGTTAAATTGTAAATCCCTGATTCTAGTTTAAACCTGATCAAATCAAAACTCAGATCATTGACATATTCATGATAATTAATAACACAAATATTATGTTTTATGATTGAAGACTGTTGTTGATATAAAAGACGCATTAAGATTACATGGCAGGCTGCCTTCAATACAATACATTCTCGCTTCCACAACATATACCCCTGGGAACGTAGTCTGTTGGAGCTTGTTCCGGAAGTCAAAATTCAGCTCTTTCCTGATTGGTCGACCTTATTAGGTCGACCAATGAAAGTCAAGATAACCATTCAAAGAAAGTCGTTAAATAAGTTTGAATGTTGACTTCCGGAACAAGCTCCAACAGACTACGTTCCCAGGGGTATACACCTAATTTAAAAAAGGTTGACGGAGCGAACGGCGATTGGCGATTGAAATTCGTATTGTCCACAGTTGTGGACAATACGAATTTCAATCGCCAATCGCCGTTCGCCCCGTCAACCTTTTTTGAATTAGGTGTATGCTGTGGAAGCGAGAAACGAGCGACAGAAGAATACCCCTGGGTTCCCGAGGATGAATTTTAACCCCTTCGAGTGTAGACATTAAACCCGTGAAACAAATTAAATAGTCAAGATGTAATAGTCAAATAGACACAAAAGAAAAAATGGAATTAGAGACTACTAAGGTGTATTAGTCTGATATCTATTTCACGGGTTTAGAGTGATTTTCATATGACCGTGAAAGAATCGGCAAACTAATAGTTAGTAGTAAACACTAAACCCATTGTTTTCTTTTGTTCCTTATCAAATATCACAAACTAAATGGTCTATTTTCTTGCACGGTCATACAGTGGTTTTCATTAACACGTGAAACACACTTTAGCGTAATATGCTTTATTACACTGTATTACACTTTAACTTTAACTCTTTGTGTTTTATAATCATTTGTTCAATAGCACTATTACACATTAATACACTTAATTACCCTTTCCCTATTACACTTTGTTTCACGGGTTAATGAAAACCACTCTATGAAAATCACTCTAGTGTCTTCACTCTACTCTTTTTGATTTTAGTATATCTAAATAAGTCTGAAAGTCTTTAAAACTATACAAATAATAAAGCCGTATACTAATGAGCTTGCACGGGTGCTTTCTACAATTTGTTGTTTTGGCGCCATTTTCATTGATATTTGACTGTAAATTTATGCTCGTCATTCATATAACTACGGTGGCCCACAAGTATCACGGCAATAAACAAAACTTCACGGCAAGAAACAAAACTTCACGGCAAGAAACAAAACTTCACGGCAAGAAACAAAACTTCACGGCAATAAACAAAACTTCACGGCGATAAACAAAACTTCACGGCAATAAACAAAACTCCACGGCAATAAACAAAACTCCACGGCAATAAACAAAACTTCACGGCGGAAGTAAAACTTCACGGCGGAAATAAATAACACATTGACCAAAAAACCACAATGCTCTGCGCATCAAGTCAAAATGGTGGACTTGGACTCGGATGAAGATTTTTCACAAGAAGAGTTGATAACGTTTTATTTCTACAGAGGTTTTCAATACGAGGAAATTCGTATGCTTCTGAGTAAACGTCACAACCTAGAGATAAGTATTGCTACCCTCAAAAGGCGAATTAAAAGTTATGGCCTTAGGAGACGTAATATGTCCTACGATCACGGCGAACTTAATAATAATAATAATTTAATTCTTAAAAACGCATAATTACATGGTCTCAATGCTTTTTACAATGTAAAAATAAATAAATAGAATATAAATATCATTAAAAAAAAAAAAAAGTAAATAAATAAAGTCAGATAAAGTCTTGAGAAGAAGATAAGAGAAATCGTAGATGGGCCTGGTTGCTTGAAAGGATATCGTTCTGTTTGGCACACACTTCAGTTAGACCACCAGGATTCAATGCTTTGGTTCCTTGGAGATGGTACGTACTTGTGGCACGTCGCATCATCTCTATAAAATGAGTGAATTCCGGCCATTATTCCATTTTCAGTTCCCAGGTCGGTTATCAAGTAAACTGGACATCCTTCAAATTCCTTAACAGTATTTAAATAGAAAGTGGCTATTCTATTAGGATTACTGTTTGTGCGAGTGACAAAAAGCCATAAAACGTTTCTGCTGAATCCATCTATACAACCGTGAATAGGGAAACCAAATGGCGCAAGTTTGTCATAGCCATCGCAATGCCAAGAAAAGTTAGGGCCCGGGTTTTGATAAGTTCTCCTTTTTAGTCTATGAGCCCTTCTTTCCTCGGTTCCATCAGGATCGATGTCACGTAAAAGTGATTGCACTGAAAATCTAGGGACTCTGATACCCTTCAACTGAAGTGTGTGCCAAACAGAACGATATCCTTTCAAGCAACCAGGCCCATCTACGATTTCTCTTATCTTCTTCTCAAGTTCGCCGTGATCGTAGGACATATTACGTCTCCTAAGGCCATAACTTTTAATTCGCCTTTTGAGGGTAGCAATACTTATCTCTAGGTTGTGACGTTTACTCAGAAGCATGCGAATTTCCTCGTATTGAAAACCTCTGTAGAAATAAAACGTTATCAACTCTTCTTGTGAAAAATCTTCATCCGAGTCCAAGTCCGCCATTTTGACTTGATGCGCAGAGCATTGTGTTTTTTTGGTCAATGTGTTATTTATTTCCGCCGTGAAGTTTTACTTCCGCCGTGAATTTTTACTTCCGCCGTGAAGTTTTGTTTATTGCCGTGGAGTTTTGTTTATTGCCGTGGAGTTTTGTTTATTGCCGTGAAGTTTTGTTTATCGCCGTGAAGTTTTGTTTATTGCCGTGAAGTTTTGTTTCTTGCCGTGAAGTTTTGTTTCTTGCCGTGAAGTTTTGTTTCTTGCCGTGAAGTTTTGTTTATTGCCGTGAAGTTTTGTTTATTGCCGTGATACTTGTGGGCCACCGTATATAACCAACAATGTCAACAATAATCCCAAATGTCGGTTGCACTTGTAGAACTAAGGATATCCAAATATCAAGTAATATATGAAAGTCTTAAAAATGTACAAATTCTCAAGTACAACAAAGACTTTTCGTTCCATAGTGCTGTTTGAGGTAGTACATTAATACGGTTGAGATAGAAGATGCACTAAGATTACTTGTATGACCGCTTTCTATACAATACAATTTGCTGTTTTGGCGCCATTTCCACTGATACGTGACCGAAAGCCGCTCTCCTTATTTGTAAAACCACGCTCACAAGCGTCCTTGATTACTGGGCCTCCTTTGTTAGTTTAAAAAATCACCACAGGAAGCCCGTAAACACCACTTCAATTTTCTGCTAATTCTTTTGTTTTCTATTGTTTATTTAGCACTATTTTGTACTATTTAGTTATTTGTATATTGTATTTGACGTTTCTGGTCGAGAGATACTGGTTAAATAGTCACTATAACGTAAAAAAGAATTCGTTCTATTTTTTATATTATGGTACGTTTTTGTATTTGCAACCTCGATATATGTTTCATAGATATCAAATTAATTGCTTAGCTTGTCCTTGGCAAACCAGTTTCGTTAACTTTTGCTGCTTTTCTTCAGTGACTTGTAACAGTTTGTCAAAAAGACAACACTATCTTGCTAAAGCAATATTTTAAATATGATGATTTATAGAATTTATACACTGCAAAACTAAATGCTAGAGCTGTTTGCATTAACCCGTGAAACACACTTAATTATACAACACTCTTTACCGATATGAACATTAATTCTTTCGTTGTTATTTCACCATCACACTTCTTTGCTTCACAGGTTAATGAGTACAACTTCATCGCAATAAATAACATTTATGTTCGAAACGCCCGGCCAAGAGCAATTACCAAATGTACTGAGAAACATGTTCAAGAGTGACATTTGAAGCGTAACGCAAAGTTAGCAACAATATTTAAACAAATTACAACCGGCTAAACTCTCAAATCAGTTTTTGGATTGTAAAATGTTGTTTTAAAATGCTTTAAATATAAATAGTTTAATTTTGCCTTATAGCTATAAAAAAGGAAGATAGAAGGGAAAACAACGGAAAGAAAGCATTGCAAAAAGTTTGGATTCAGTCTTAGTAAATTGCTTGTACAAAAATTCTCATTGTTTGTACTTTTCAGAAAATCATTTAACTTGACAAATGTAAATTTAAATACATTTTATTTTTAACATCCATTAAATTGATACAAATTTGTGGCAATTTGTTTTCTTTAAAAATTAAAGTAGTCGTTTTCGATGCTCAATTCGTTCTCAGTGAAATTGCCAACTAGCACTTTCTCGTGAAAAATGTCCCTTTGACCTCACCATCACAACATTTTTGGTACTGTTTCGAGTACTTCTTGCCATCGCAGCATCCATGGGTAGACTCTTTGATGACTTTCTTCCCGCAGCAGTCATGAGTCTTACGGATATACTTCTCGCCATCACAACATCCTTTCGTAAAGACATTGTACACACCACAATCCCAAAACCCACGCCTCTCCAAGTCTACATCGTTATCTGTTGCACAAAATACATAAGAATTGATAACTAAACAGTTTTAACAAATCCAAAAATGATCATATAAACATCAATTTTAGAATGCGCAATTACTTTTAATTTGGTACATTTTATGCACCGATTTGATCAGAAGTTCGGGCGCGGCGTTCATGCATATCACATATGTGATGTAATCAAATATACAAACTCTCTTTGTTAAGTTTGTCAGTTTATTCAACGACGAATAGCTAGAAACATTATTCTATTTCAGACAAAATATTGCATAGCATGTACAGTACTGCTTCACAAAAAACTCTTTCCAAACTCAATTGGAAACCGAAAAAAGTAAGTAGTATTGTAAATAGTTATTCTCAAGCAGAAAGCAAAAATAAGCATACAGTTAATAATCAAAAATAGACTTGATATAATGATTTGAAATATCTGTAATCAGTTTACTCGTGTTTTTACAAAATATGTTACAATACTGGTAAAACATACCCGCTGAATCTTGAGGTTCATCTTCAAAGGCTTTTGCGCTCACCACAAGCACCAACAGAACGACAGCAAGAAAACGCATCTTGTTACCTTGAGCTAGATTGACTTTGATATATACAGCACAACAGGAAAAATGGAACTTTGACCAAGTGCTGTTAGCTTTATATATGCAGTTTTAATTGAACTTTTGACCGGTCGACCAATCATTATAAAGGCATCATATCGAGTTTTTTTACTCGTGGCCGCCCACTTTGTTATGTTTATTACATCACCATATTCAACGTTTTGAAACGGAGTTTATTTTAAGCAGAGAAAACTAAAGTTCTAAATGAGCACTCTCATCCAAAAGCGTCTTCTTCGTGCAGCAGCATTAACCAAAAAGAAATTGTATCGTGTCTATGGACCATTTCACGGTTCTCGTTGTTCGACTTTACTTTGACTATACACCCCGTGGTAATGCAAGAATTGCACAATTTAACAAACAATTGGTCAACAATTTATGGACTCTGATCCAATTGAAAAGAAATATTACACGCTGTCGAGGTTGATACTAATACAAGAACGAGGGCGGGTAAAGCAAGCAAGAATAAAATCAAGTATTAAATAGTGTCAAGTAATAGTATCAAGTAATAGTATCAAGAAATAGTATCAAGTAATAGTATCAAGTAATAGTATCAAGTAATAGTATCAAGTAATAGTATCAAGTAATAGTATCAAGTAATAGTATCAAGTAATAGTATCAAGTAATAGTATCAAGTAATAGTATCAAGTAATAGTATCAAGTAATAGTATCAAGTAATAGTATCAAGTAATAGTATCAAGTAATAGTATCAAGTATTATTATATATAACATATAGTGGTATACCGAGTGATATCAACTAGATAAAAAGCCTATCCTAGTCATGAAGATATCATTGATATCGCACATGTGTGATATCACTCTCAACCAATCAACTTTCAAAAAAAAAAAATTTTTCTTCAATTTGTTATATAATAAACAGAACATTACATGTGCGCTTGGAGATATGAATTTTATTTTTTCGTGTTGAAAAGATATCCCACTCATTCGCTGCGCTCACTCGTGGGATATCTTATCAACACTCGAAGATAAAATTCATATCTCCGCGCGCCCATGTAATATCCTCTATATAGTATCAAGTAATAGTATCAAGTAATAGTATCAAGTAATAGTATCAAGCAATAGTATCAAGTAATAGTATCAAGTAATAGTGTCAAGTAATAGTATCAAGTAATAGTATCAAGTAATAGTATCAAGTGTCAAGTAATAGTATCAAGTAATAGTATCAAGTAATAGTATCAAATATTATCATGCTTCTTTGTTATAGTCTTAACTTTCCATCATTTACATTACTAATAAATCACTTTTTAACGTCTCAATTTATCCAGCATGAAGACACAAATGACTTACTAATTGAAGACACTCGCACTCATTACCTCTACATTAAATATTTAGCACTCAATTCTGCTCATATGTTTCATTTTCAAGTTCATTTTTCATATTAATATGATTATATATTTCGATGTCCAATCAAATGTCCAAAGTGGATTTATTTAATTGGTGCACTACAATATCAACAAGGAATCTGAACCGATATCTTCACATTGGTCTCATGCAACACACTCCGACAGACAACACCTGCATAAGTTTTACAAAAGAAATCATAACCGTGTAGCAGGTTGTGTATTTGAAACAACACTAGTGTTGTCTGATGTCCTGATTTGTATAAGTTTTAACTTTAAATTTCTTGGCGAGATCTACTTTTATCTTGAAAGGTTTGGGAAAATATGAACGGAACTGACCTAGACGTTTTATAAGCCGTGCTTTCGACTAGCTTGTGATTGTATCTGCTGATATTGAACACGGCTGCTCATGTTGTAAACATTACCTAAAATGATAATCCTCTTCGTTTTTTAAAACGAAAAATTATTAAAATAATTATTGTCTTTTGTTAAACAGACAATGGCTTTGAGCTGACCGGATCGTGTGGAATTTACAATTCTTTGACGAAGGAATGTTGCAATGGCAAGCTATACGAACTCGAGACACAAGACTGTTGTGGAGAGAAAGTCATGAAAAAAGCCACCCAAGGATGCTGCGCTGGCAAGAAGTTTTCGCTAAAACAACAAAAATGATATTTTAACAGGATGCTCCTTCACATTAGTGATTTTCAAGAAGGTCCTGTAAACTAATTATATATACCATATGACGTAGTTAAAATGAAGAAGGCAAATTATCGATACAAAGTGAGAAAAAATACAATAATGCAAAAATGTAAATATTAAATAAACAGTTAAATAGTTGGTTTAGAAAAAAGACTTAAGTTGGGAAATTTTTGAGGATTGTTTAACAGCCTCACTTAGAGTGTTCCATTCCTTAATGGCATGATATGACAGCCTTTGTTTCCCCCAATTTGTTTTTACTGTTGGTAAACGATACTCGTTTCCATGCCTTGTGTTATGTCCATGCTTATTTAATTTGGTGAACATCAGATTAGAGGATTGCAAATTGTTCTTGCATTTGAAAACATACAAACATCGATGATAGTGTCTACGATGATTTAACTCTTTCCAGTTAAGTTCCCTTCGTGCTTCAGAAGCCGATGACTGGAGAGGGCGATCCAGTATGATCTTGGCAGCTTTGCTGTGCAGGATTTGAAGTGATTGCATCAGCGTGATGTTGTCTTTATCTCCCCACACAATGTCCCCATAATCAAAGAGTGGTAAAATTAAGCCATTGAAGTACTACAGTCTAGCAAACTTTGGTAGAAGATATTTGATTCGCTTCAGTAGACCAAGGCGTTTGTTGATTTTGGTCAACTGTTTTTCAATGTGGGCTGACCAAGACCGTATTGCCTGAAAACAACAAACCAAGGTACTTGAACTCATCCACTATTTCAACCTTCTTCGAGTGTACTTCGATGGATATGCTTGATATGTTCTTTGTTTTCCTCCTACTTCCGAACAGCATAGCTTTAGTTTTAGATGTATTCAATGTTAAGCGGTTGAGTTTGGTGTTGTGATGGGCCGTTATCAAAGGGGCACTTTTCACCAAAGAATGCTACTGAAAATCATTGAAAGAGATTTAAAAAAATCGTGTTTTGTAATTGAAATGTTTTGCATATAATTGTAACTGATCTCAATCTAGCGCATTCACGGACGGACCATTTGAAGGTTGGGTTGTGCAATTACCAAAACAATCGAGCACGACTTTAAGTTTAAAGTTGTTTACTAGCTCGTAAAATATCGTGCACAACAACTAAATACTTAAAAAACTAACGTACCTGCTCGAACGATATCAGCAAAAAAGAAATACCCAGAGAAATAATGTGCACAAAAGAAAAAAATGAATGCTAGAAAGAGACACATTTCAGCGTCCCTAACAACCGTTGTCAAGCGCGAACTGGGGTATCACAAAGCGTGAAACAATAAGTGAAATGGAGTCAGCTGAAAGTCTTATATAAGCATTTATTTCAAAACTGCGCGGCTATGTTTAACATTTCCACTTTTTCTGGTGTCAGAATAGTGTAATAATTAATAAGCAAAGACAAAAGTTATTCTACATTACAAGCCATTAATAAAATTATTAGAAATAATCGAGATCTTATGGCAAAGAACGGCCTTGAGAGAAATCCATCCATTATATTCATATGTGTCAATTTCAAATCACGATTATATCAAAGCGTTTAGAGATTTTTCTGACAAGGAAGGATTGAAGAGTGTTTAGATACTCTGCATGCAAATTACCCATTTCCGACCATGTGACACTCCCTTGAGAATTGCTCTTTTATGGTAAACATTTTATTGCATATTTCTAACGTTTTGTATATGTCCTGAAATAAACTAGTGAGCACAAACACTTTATTCGGCGAAATGAAATAGAATTATATAATATTGTAATAAGCTATTATTTTCTTGGCATCTGGTTGAGTGATAGCAATTTTTAATAAAGAAAAATTAATAGCTACAGCGTTTTCCTCTGTCGAAAATGATAAGTGTTTGAATTAGCATAAACAGCGCGCAAAATTCTCACGATCAAACCGTATATTCAAAGTAGCCAATTAACTTTCGAAGCTACAAAATAGACCGCTATCTATATAACTGTTTAATGGTGTTTGGTATCAGTGGTTATTTGAGTTCTTCTTCGTAATGACTTAACTTTCCGAGATATTTGTACTTTGAGAATCACCCAAGCTCATTTTTTGAATTCTTTTTCTTTGACTGTCTTTTGTTTTATTAATGAATATAGTTCAGTTTATTCCTCTGGGACTATACATAGTCATCGTTCTATACAGGAAACCCTAAAGACTTCACATAACAATACATTAATTGTCATAAAAACGAGCTTGAGATAGAAATCGCACTAAGATTACCTGCATGGCCGCTTTCTATACAATACAATTTCTGCTGTTTTGGCGCCATTTCAATGATACGTGACCCAAGAACCATGTACACAAGTGTCCCTAAAAAGATGAGTCCGAGGAAGGAACACTTCGTTTGGATCCAAGTTTTGGATGAAAAAAAGAGAATTTTTCTAAAATATTTCGACTTTTATTTCAAGTCATAATAATGTTAAATTTAAGTTTACAAGATCAGCTATTTAAAATAGCTCTAATTCCCTAGAGGCTTTCAAGCCTTTATTAATTTGAGGTCTTAAGTTCTTTATATAGTAAGCCTCAAGGGATAGCAGACGTGACCAAAACTTCATTTTAACATGATTATGACTTGAAATAAATATCGAAATATTGGTGAATAATTCGTTTTCTTCGGACTCATCTTTGTTATCAATGTACTTAACATTAACTGTCGGATCGACATGGCTACAAGTGCCCTTGACTACTGGGACATAGTAAATTATGCCTATAGTCCTTTGTGGTCTCGGATTTTAGCGATTTACCAATAAATACCATTCCCATGCAGAGAGTCATCACATAACAATGTATTGATTGTGTATATAAGAACGTTGGATTAGTCTTGTAAGCCAGCAGTAGAGTTCATTTTGCACACAGCGTACAAGAGAGATAACCTCTGAAGACTTTACCAACAAGACACCAACATGAAACTGCTTGTCGTGGTTCTGATTCTATCTGTGATTGGTGTAAGAGGACGATACTTTCGTGGTAAGTACAAATAGTTTCCCGTAGTTATCGTTCTGTTCTGAATGTTTGTTGGTATCTGTCATGTAGTGAAAAATGTCGCCATATTCAGCTATACAGGAATAATCCAAAGTCTAAGTTATTACCAAGTTTTTTTTGCTATCGTACACCCGTACCGTATAAGAGAGGTTATTGATAAGCCAATATGTTTGACATATTTCGGCGATAATGTTTCTGCTTCTCATCAAACCAATTCCTTTTGCAAAGTATCAAAAAGTCATCGATACGTAATCGTGGAGCATTATTTGAATATCGCCAATACCACGCTTATCAACACTGACATATTTTAACTGGTTTGTGTTTTTACATTAGATGACGAACCTAATACATGTCTGGGAAAGATTTACGATGCTGCAAAGTTTTCTTGTTGCCCTGCGGCTGGTCTGTATGATCCATTCCATAAGGTTTGCTGCAGAGGACATATACTTAGCAAGATCGAGTGTGGTGAAGAGAAGATCAACCCTTGTTTTCAAAAGTGCTGCAATGGAGAAAAGTATTTTGATTTCAATGAAAAATGCTGCTACGGAAAACTAATCGATGTCGATCACAATTGTAGAAAGCCAAGGAAACCATGACACTGCTAGTTTGCAACCGTAATACTGATTGTAACAGCTTTTTGGGTTGTAACTCTGGTCTGTCAAACCTGACAATTGTTATTAGTATCTACATGCATGTATTAAACTATACTCTTTTTGTTTGACTAATAACTGACTCATTGATTTAGAGTATACTTGAGGACCGTACAAATGCAAATATACCACTTTAAATGTACAGGGACATCACAGTGTAACGGTCAATCGAAATATCAAAGATTGCACTTAATTCCAGGGTATTTTAAACTCTTCTTGCACATGAAGTTCTAGATTCCAAAGCTAATTTTAATAATTTCAGTTACAAATTGAAAAACGAGGGCGGGTAAAGCAATCAAGCATAGCATCAAGATCACTTGCAATTCATATTGTTTAGTGGAACATTAAAGAAATTTCCTGTTAGCAAAACCTTTCTCGGTTCGATTTCTGACAAGAATCTTTTCGAGAGAGACTCTGCCAGCAGAGAATAAAGAAACAACCATGATAACATAAAAACACACGACTTAATGACTTAATGTTCAATAAAACATTACAAAGCAGGAACGGAACTTTATTGCATGTTGTGGCTCAACCAAAAAAGTTAAATTTTAAATCCCTGTTTCTAGTTTAAACCTGATCAAATCAAAACTCAGAACATTGATATATTCATGATAATTAATAACACAAAAATTATGTTTTATGATTGAAGACTGTTGTTGATATAAAAGACGCATTAAGATTACATGGCAGGCTGCCTCCAATACAATACCTCTTTCTTTATACTTGACCTTAAATCAGTACGCGTATTCCTTTTTTAGTTCTGTTTTCAAATAGAATAAAAACCAAAAAAATATAAACATTGCTATTAAATTGCTTTTACAATTTACAGCAAGCCTTTCTCATTTAAAATGATTAACAAAATTAAAAAGACGTTTATAACAAGATTAGTTTTCTCTGAAAAACATAATTTCAACCCCTTCGAGTGTAGACATTAAACCCGTGAAACAAATTAAATAGTCAAGATGTAATAGTCAAATAGACACAAAAGAAAAAATGGAATTAGAGACTGCTAAGGTGTATTAGTCTGATATCTATTTCACGGGTTTAGAGTGATTTTCATATGACCGTGAAAGAATCGGCAAACTAATAGTTAGTAGTAAACACTAAACCCATTGTTTTCTTTTGTTCCTTATCAAATATCACAAACTAAATGGTCTATGTTCTTGCACGGTCATATGAAAATCACTCTAGTGTCTTCACTCTACTCTTTTTTGATTTAAGTATATCTAAATAAGTCTGAAAGTCTTTAAAACTATACAAATAATAAAGCCGTATACTAATGAGCTTGCACGGGTGCTTTCTACAATTTGATGTTTTGGCGCCATTTTCATTGATACGCGACGGTAAATTCATGCTCGTTATTCATACTGAACCAACAATGTCAACAATAATCCCAAATGTCGGTTGCACTTGTAGAACTAAGGATATCCAAATATCAAGAAATATATGAAAGTCTTAAATATGTACAAATTCTCAAGTACAACAAAGGCTTTTCGTTCCATAGTGCTGTTTGAGGTAGTACATTAATACGGTTGAGATAGAAGATGCACTAAGATTACTTGTATGACCGCTTTCTATACAATACAATTTGCTGTTTTGGCGCCATTTCCACTGATACGTGACCGAAAGCCGCTCTCCTTATTTGTAAAACCACGCTCACAAGCGTCCTTGATTACTGGGCCTCCTTTGTTAGTTTAAAAAAATCACCACAGGAAGCCCGTAAACAACAATTCAATTTTCTGCTAATTCTTTTGTTTTCTATTGTTTATTTAGCACTATTTTGTACTATTTAGTTATTTGTATATTGTGTTGGACGTTTCTGGTCGAGAGATACTGGTTAAATAGTCACTATAACGTAAAAAAAGAATTCGTTTTATTTTTTATATCATGATACGTTTTTGTATTTGCAACCTCGATATGTTTCATAGATATCAAATTAATTGCTTAGCTTGTCCTTGGCAAACCAGTTTCGTTAACTTTTGCTGCTTTGCTTCAGTGATTTGTAAAAGTTTGTCGAAAAGACAACACTATCTTGCTAAATGACAGCGTCGGATTAGAAAATCAAAAGCAATATTTTAAATATGATTTATAGAATTTATACACTGCAAAACTAAATGCTAGAGCTGTTTGCATTAACCCGTGAAACACACTTAATTATACAACACTCTTTACCGATATGAACATTAATTCTTTCGTTGTTATTTCACCATCACACTTCTTTGCTTCGCAGGTTAATGAGTACAACTTCATCGCAATAAATAACATTTATTTTCGAAACGCCAAGCTAGAGCAATTACCAAATGTACTGAGAAACAGTTCAAGACATTTGAAGCGTAACGCAAAGTTAGCAACAATATTTAAACAAACAACCTGCCAGCCTTTCAAATCAGTTTTTGGATTGTAAAATGTTGTTTTAAAATGCGTTATATAAATAGTTTAATTTTGCCTTATAGCTATAAAAAAGGAATATAGAAGGGAGAAAGAAAACATTGCAAAAAGTTTGGATTCAGTCTTAGTAAATTGCTTGTACAAAAATTCTCATTGTTTGTACTTTTAAGAAAATCATTTAACCTGACAAATGTAAATTTAAATACATTTTATTTTTAACATCCATTAAATTGATACAAATTTGTGGCAATTTGTTTTCTTTAAAAATTAAAGTAGTCGTTTTCGATGCTCAATTCGTTCTCAGTGAAATTGCCAACTAGCACTTTCTCGTGAAAAATGTCCCTTTGACCTCACCATCACAACATTTTTGGTACTGTTTCGAGTACTTCTTGCCATCGCAGCATCCATGGGTAGACTCTTTGATGACTTTCTTCCCGCAGCAGTCATGAGTCTTACGGACATACTTCTCGCCATCACAACATCCTTTCGTGAAGACATTGTACACACCACAATCCCAAAATCCACGCCGCTCCAAGTCTACATCTTTATCTGTTGCACAAAATACACAAGAATTGTTAACTAAACAGTTTTAACAAATCCAAAAATGATCATATAAACATCAATGTTAGAATGCGCAAGTACTTTTAATTTGGTACATTTTATGCACCGATTTGATCAGAGGTTCGGGCGCGGCGTTCATGCATATCACATATATGATGTAATCAAATGAACAAACTCTCTTTATTAAGTTTGTCAGTTGATTCAACGACGAAAAGCTAGAAATATTTTTTTATTTCAGACAAAATATTGCATAGCATGTACAGTACTGCTTCACAAAAAAAAACTCTTTCCAAACTCAATTGAAAACTGCAAAAAGTAAGTAGTATTGTAGATAGTTATTCTCAAACAGAAAGCAAACATAAGCATACAGTTAATAATCAAAAATAGACTTGATATAATGATTTGAAATATCTGTAATCAGTTTACTCGTGTTTTTACAAAATATGTTACAATACTGGTAAAACATACCCGCTGAATCTTGAGGTTCATCTTCAAAGGCTTTCGCGCTCACCACAAGCACCAACAGAACGACAGCAAGAAAACGCATCTTGTTACCTTGAGCTGGATTGACTTTGATATACAGCACAACAGCAAAAGTGGAACTTTGACCAAGTGCTGTTAGCTTTATATATGCAGTTTTAATTGAACTTTTGACCGGTCGACCAATCATTATAAAGGCATCATATCGAGTTTTTTTACTCGTGGCCGCCCACTTTGTTATGTTTATTACATCACCATATTCAGCGTTTTGAAACAGAGTTTATTTTAAGCAGCGAAAACAAAAGTTCTAAAAGAGCACTCTTATCCAAAAGCGTCTTCTTCGTGCAGCAGCATTAACCAACAAGAAATTGTATCGTGCCTATGGACCATTTCACGGTTCTCGTTGTTCGACTTTACTTTGACTATACATCCCGTGGTAATGCAAGAATTGCACAAATTAACAATTTGTAATTTCTTTTCAATTAATCCAATTGAAAAGAAATATTACACGCTGTCGAGGTTGATACCAATAGAAGAACGAGGGCGGGTAAAGCAATCAAGAATAACACCAAGTAATAGTATCAAGTATCAAGTGTCAAGCAATGGTAGAGCGAAAACACTAGAACCATGAAATAAAAACAAAATAGTTACTAACTAATAGTTTATATTTAGTGACTATTTAGTCAGTATCACTCAACAAGAAACATCAAATACAAAAGGAAACAATACCTCATTACAACTTTACTGGCTCTTTCATACGGTCTCCTTAAATTCAGAGAAAGAGCCACTTTACTTGTCTTTTATAGTTACTAATAGTCGCTAAATAAGAACTATTACACACTAAAAATTTGGTTTTGTTTCATGGTTCTAGTCGGTTCTAGTGTTTTCGCTCTATCAAGCAATAGTATCAAGTAATCTCGCAACTCGTATTGTTTAATGGAATGTTGAAGAAATTTTCCTGTTAGTAGAGTCTTTCTCGTTGCGATTTCTGACGGGAATTATCTTGTCATAAATGGCATTCTTGTTGAAATCTATATCCTTAAAAGAGGTCTGAAAGTCTTTAAAACTACACAAATTATAAAGCCGTTTACTAAAGATTTTGATTTTTATAGTGCTGTTTGAGGTGTTGTATTAGTAAAAATCGGATATCAACCGTGAGAATGAGCTTGCATGGCCGATTTCTATACAATCATGAAGAGAGGATAAATAAGAGAGTAAGCCGGAGCGAAACTCCTATACTAGCCCGCGCGCCATGTAAATTCACATCCGACCTATTTTTAGTAACACCAAAACACCTTATACCCCCGTGCGTAACAAAATTGCTTTGTAGATTCACAGTTTTTACTTCGGACTAGTTCAGTTTCTAGTTGTAAATTCGTAAATTTCTCGTACAAAAAAGGAGCAAAACACCGACTGCAATGTTATATGCATTTGAGAAACAGGGCCGAGTCACAAAAACTACTTGTAGATCGATATAAACTAGAAAAGTGTCATTGAATTAAAGTTGTAAAAAGACTACCGACTGGCACAGCAGTTCGTTGTCACTGCCGTTTGATCGTGATATCTTGGTATTATATTATATTATAATATCTTGGACAACTTGGATAAGGGATTTTGAGAAAGTAAGTATTCCGGCTTTTATTCTTGTTATACTATAAAAACAAAATACATTGTTTTTTAAATGTTGTTCAAAGCCGTAAACAAAGTATGAAGAGCAGCACAGTTGGCGGCACTGATGTTTGACAGCACTTCAGCTTCGTAAACTATCTTCATACTTTAGGATTGACCCGGGGGGGGGGGGGGGGGGGGGGGGTACTCCCATATATTTACTATACGGGGATGATCCACTGAACAGGGTATGGTTTTTCGAGCTTTCTGACATAAACAGGGTATGGTTTTTTTAGTTTTCTGTCATGAACAGGGTATATATTTACCCCATTTCCCAATTTCCTTTTTTTTTTTTGCCATAATCAGGTATAGTAATTAGGTAATATGATGAGCAGCGCGGTCTTCCGTCTTTCGGGAAATTCAGCACGTTTTCGCGGCATAAACAGTGTCCTAAACTGTCATAAACAGGGTATACGAATTTGTTTTTTTTTTCCTGTCATAAACAGGGTCACCGTTTTAGGATCCCAGCGGAGCACCCCTACCCAAATCCTAGCGGAGTACCCCCCCCCCCCCCCCCCCCCGGGAGGATTGATCATGAACTAATGATCCCTGATTGATTATAATGATGAATCTTACCATGATGATACTACAGAGTACTACTATCTTCGTGGAAAGCAGAGAAACTGCAAGTTTACAAAATTCGCCGAGATGAAAGTTTGCCGTGCAAAGTGAACAAAAAAATAATTTTTTCATTCTTGTAGAGAGAGCTGAAGGTAAAAATCAGCTCGTATTTATCATTTTATTAAAACTTTATTTCTTTGTCAAGACTGATTTATATTTTTGATAGCCTCTTTCGAAAAAACGCTTATTTTCATGAAAAGTTTTCAACAATTGTTTTGATCTACCAAGCAATTTTGTTACGTACGGGGGTATGGTAAGGTGTTTTGGTGTTACTAAAAATAGCTCGGACGTGAATTTACATGGCGCGCAGGGCTAGTATAGGAGTTTCGCTCTCTTATTTATCCTCTTAGTGGGGCGGATAAGCGTAATTTTTTTGAAGAATTGTGCACTTTTTGAAGAAAGCACCAAATTTTGCACAGAGGTAGCTTATGATGGCCTTTAAAGATGTAGATATGGAGCCATCGCAAAATATCTCTATTTTGCCATTTAAGGGGGTATTTAGCGTGGAAACGAGGCTAAAACTATAAATATCTCTAGAAACGGTTTTTCCTTTTAATATCACTTCCTTAAATCTCAGTATAAGTATATTTATGTGTAACAACCTTAATATCCTGTTAAATTTGTCATTCTGCCATTTAGGGGATATTACATGGAAACGAGGCTAAAACTAAAAATACCTCTAAAAACTGTCTTTACACACTATTACGCCTTGTCTAAAGCTCAATATGAGTTTATTTATGTGTAACATACTTTATATCAGCTGAAGTAAGCCATTCTTTCATTTATGGGATATTGCATGGAAACGAGGCTGACCATTTAAAAGCTATATTTAGCTTGAATATATGCAAATAGAACATCAAGTAACATGTATAAGAATATATATAGTCTAGAAAAATATGCGACTAAAACTAATTAAATCTATTGCATTTTCGAAAAAAGTTGATAACATATTTTGTGTGAAATCCTTAAAGTTGTTTGGTGCAATCCTTTGATTAAAGGGGCACTTGGATGAAAACGCCCCGTTTTTTGAAAGTCCGAATAATTCAAGTATTTGAGAATAATATGACTCAATTATGATTATGAAAACATGATTGGCAAAAATTTTAGCCTGGGAGCCACTCGCAGTTGAGAAATTTTGGTTTAAAAACTATAAGAACAATAGGGTTGAGTAAATGACGTCATAATTTTTATCCGCCAATTTTGACTGTGAAGAAAATATGTTGCTTGGCGACTATTGGGGCCATATAGATAAGTTTAACGAAGTTTCAAGTCATTTCCAATTTTCATCGATTTTCATCCAAGTGCCCCTTTAAGTTATTATTATGTACTGTCAATATAAAAGTTAATCTTCAACACAGTGGCCTTCACATGCACAAAGTGCAGTGCACTGTAAAGATGACTTGCGGCATGTGCAGTGGTTTTTACATCCTTTCTTACATCCGCATTTCACTAAGGCATGCGACGATGATGAGATGTCTGGAAGGGTTGACCATAGTGGTAGTAGCACTTTCTGAGACTCCCTCCAGCCCCACTGGCTAGGACACGGCAGGCTCATAATTGACGTAAGAGCCTGTCCCCAGCAATGACAACCTTGGTAAACTGCTCTTCGTAAATGCTGAATCAATGCTGCTTGTGTCGGAGGTATAGCATCCATAGGTCTTCCTTTCTGGGCAAAAAGCTGTTTCCGGGCATCGTTGACGCGTAATTTTGTGCTTGTGCGATCATACAGCAACACAACAAACCGCTCAATCTTCTCCAGACTTTCATCACTCAATGACCTACATGACATAAAGTGGAGGAATGCTGAAGTGACATCATCATACTGCAGCCAGGTTTGCCAGGCAGTCTTCTTGCCTTTGCCTAAAAAGCAAGAAACAGTGTCACACCCTGTAAAGGCATGAAACATCGGCAAAGCTCGTGCTTTGTTGGGACCAAGAGATGCTGCAATTTCGTGAACGCTAAATCTTCTACGATTGACTCCAGTGCCAAAAAAGATCCATAACTCTTCAATTTCAGGCAAGCTTTGAATGGCACTAATGCCTATTGCTACGACATCAGTGTCCACTGTTCGAATACCAATTTTTTGATATCCAGCTTGAACAGCATCAGCTACATGAACAAACACTCGGGTATCGGCTTCCTCGTGGTCGCAAGGAGCAATACGTGATGTATCATGGTTAGAAGGACTAGTAAGGACTTGCTCACCTTTCGTTATAAATACTTGCTTGCCAACTCCAAAGTCAACCAAAGGAACCTGCTCAGCTAGGAAGTAGAATAATTCCTTCTTGTTCAAGTCTACTCTCAAGAATTCTGGCCAGTTCTTTGGGACAAGTGTGGATGCCTGCACTCGCCTTCGTACACCTTTCCCCCTCTTGTCTCTTGTAGTCTGTTTCAGGCTGTTGGCAATGTACTCATCAAAAACAACATCTAATCGATTGACATGGTGGAGCTGAGACTTGAGATGAGGTATGAGAACATAGTCAGAGTAATCCTGAAATGTTTTCACAGCATTTGATGGTTTGAGCATATTGATGATTGCTGCACCATCCAAGATCATTGCTTCTACCTTCTGCCTGCCTTCCTCAAGACTTGAGAATGGAAGGCAGTCAAGCAGATCGGACTTCTTAGAAGAAATACGTAGTTTCCCGTTAAGAGAAATAGATGGTGGGCATCCTTGGTTTTCATGTTGAAAAAAGTCATCAAGATCTTCATTTCTCGTCTGGCAAGAGATGAAAAGTCTTGAAAACAGAGCACAGTCAGTTTTAAGAGAAGAAATTTGTTGTTTTTCCTTAGATAGTGGCTTTCTAGTAGGGGTTTTAAATAATGCCAGCTTATTCTTCTTGATAGGGTCGCATACATTCTTCTCTTGATTCTCTAAACGTTCTTTTTGAAAGTTATCAAACTGGCTTTTTCCAAGTGCTTCAATTTCTTTGACGGTCTTTATCACGTCGACAGCAGCTAGGTCGCGAGTGTCAAGCACGAGAAGATCTTTGCTCTTCTCTGTAAAGGGATTCCCCATTTCTTCAACCACTGTTACTAACGATTGAACTTCTTTGGCAAACTTTGATTGCAGACCTTTTGATGTTTCATGGTGCTTTCCTATCCGTTGTGTTTCATCTTCGATTCCACTGAATGATGCTTCAAACTCTGTAACCATTCGTGCAATTTCAGGTCCGGCGACCATCCAACGTCGTAATGCTTCTGGACTCTCTGTAAGCCCTACGGCGCCACCATCTCCTTTTACTAGAGCATTGTTTTGTTCATGCGCCTGGTCAATAGCAATTGCAGAGAAAGCGTTGGGACTCTTCTTTACAGTGAAGCCTCCTTCATTCAGTTCTTGGTAAACCTGAGGGAGTTTATGTTGAAGTACCTGGATGTCTTGAAGATGAACTGGCAACCATCTTGCATAATTAATGTGATTAAGAGAAAAAAACCATGGGACGATTTTGTGTAGAACACTAATGTACAGGGAAAAGTTTGATTCTCTCAGTGAGCGCACAAACAGCAAATAGATTAATTCGAGCTGGAGTGTGGTGTACCAAAATTGAAACTGCGGGTAAAGAGTTGAATGATCACTACACCAATCATCGAATGACATTGACTGCGCAATTAAGCCTTTGTCCTTGAACATATGGAAGGCTTTATTCAGCAAGCAGAAAAGAGCACTTGCTGTTACCTCATGTGCATGCCTTGCACGTTTAACGTTTGATCCCTTTAGAAAAGCATTTGCAACACCAGGTGAGGCGATGTTTGCTTGAACTAAAGCACTTGTCCATCCACTGTCTTCAAGCAAGTCGCCAAGAACTGATAAAGTGGCCATTTCGATATGAAGGCCGCCTGGGATGATTACAAACTGCTGCTCACCGTGCGTATCTGGCCAATTCCACTGTATTTGCTTAGCCACACTATAAAGGGGCTGATCTACAGTGATCACTGGAATTTGACCAGGGTTCAGAAACTCGATTGCGCTTTTGATTACATTCATAGCATGACGTATCATGGCCACAGACTTAGCTTCATAGGAAAACAATGGAAATAAGGAAGAAATTGCAGGTAGCGTAGAACAGTCACCTTGTTGCATGATTGAATGATAACCAGACCAAGTTACAGAACATTCAGGTTCAGGTTGATTGTTGTCTTGCGTTGTCCTTGTTACCCTTTCAACTGCACGAAGCCATTCATATTCTTCTTTCTTTGCTTTCTCAAATTCACAGGGTCTTTGCTCTCTTTGAGGTATATTAGCTTTTGGGGCAGTTTCCGCAGTGTTCCTCAAAATACAGGGTGGCACTTCAGCATACCAGTCTGGAAGGGAACAAATAGATTTTGTGGATAATTGACCCCCACACTCCATAACTGTGACATCTCTCTCCTGGCCTGTATTTGTGCTATCCATATTCTGGAAGAGAGAAATGCCAGTTCCATGGAAAGCTCCTTGTGCTGTATTTGAACTGGGATTGTGGTCGATGTTATCAATCGCGGCAGTAGTAAAAAGATCTTTTCTCAATTTGGTCGGACATACGACACCTTCTTCTTCAAATCGTCGGCAAACAGCATTTCCAACATCAGTGGAGATTGACAACACTCTATCATATGATATTGAAATGCCGAGTTTACTTAGAGAATCCACTAGATCCCGCTTACGAGTTTGAGCATGAAGAGAGACACCTATGTATATCGGTAATGGTGTTTCTCGGTCTTTGTTATGGCGAACATAATTTGAATTATCTTCTGGTTTACGCGAGTAGCAATTAAACTGCAGCAGCTGAGCAATGGTTAAAGCAGCTTGCGATGAGTCGATTTTCATCTGATTCTGGATGTTTGGGCCATAAAGTATCATTTTTACCAATGATTTTAGAGATGACGGAGTAGATTCTTCCTGACAATCTGCTTTGAACTCGCCGTCAAAATTAAGCTGCATTGACAACATCTCCTTCCTTACAATCTCAGCTGCTTTTGCAAGATGGTTGGCTTCAGTATCAGTGTTTGACTCGAGGGCTTTTCTGAGAGCTATACCTATCTCGCTGTCAAAAGCTAGATAAGTATCCCGACCTTGCGGGTAGGCTTTCAGATCTGGAATGCTTACAAGTATCCTCTCTTTTAGTCGGGTGGAGTGTATAGTGGTGTCTACGTAACCAAACTGCTTCAGTCGAGATGAGTACATGCTTGAGAGATCTTTTAACTTCAACACCGATACAACATCGCTTTCATCCCTCCTTTCTTCTATATAGGCAACTAACTCTGCCAGAATAATGCCATGAATGACTTTATCAGCGTGATGTTTGGCATCAACTTTGTTTTCTGCAGATCTTGCTCTATTGTATAAAGCTGTTAAGCATGTTTTGTGATAAACTGCATCGATTGCAACCATGTCACCGGCACTTAGTTTTGCTAACAGCTCATTATCTTGCAAAAGTAAAGCACAATCACGGACTCGATTATTTATACCAAGTGTGCTTACTTTATGCATTGGCTCATTATTATCGGGCTTGTCACAAAAGAAGCATTGTTCTTTAGAATGACCACATTCTGAAGGTGTCTTTTTCCTTTTAGGATATACCTCTCTTGCTTCATCTACAGTGACATCTGAGAAACGCTTTTTTGCTCTCTTGAGCTTGGTGTTGTTATATTTGAGAGCACAGCTCTTGTGCCAGCAGGCATTATTTCTTCTCAAGCATTCCTCTACGCCATTTCCCTCATCCAGTATATCTAGGTTAACATCTATGATATTAGGGTTCAGTTCATGAAAGATCTGAAGATTAGTCGCCAAGGATTTGTATCCCGAACCAACATCTGTTCGTTTCGACTTCGCTGGGCACTGAAGTGATTCATTTTTACTACTCTGACATAAAACACACTTTTTCCAGTCGATAACATTTTGCATTATACAATTTGAAACCAAGATTACTATTAAATATTTCAAGAACATTCGAAGATACTTACAGATCACTCAGAGAGAAAATCCAAAATGGCCGGCTCTAAATGTCTTGCAATGAATGATGGGTAAGCCCCAAAGCATGATGGGTAGATCCCAGTCTCCAAACAATAAATAAGCATAAAAAGATGCAATACCACAAAAACGACAAAATATTTCTAGCGTTAAACTAAAGGATATTCTTTTTCTTTGATTTTTACATCTCCTCATTATCAATTGATAATAATTTTCAATGGTATGTATATTTTGCATATATTCAAGCTAAATATAGCTTTTAAATGGTCAGCCTCGTTTCCATGCAATATCCCATAAATGAAAGAATGGCTTACTTCAGCTGATATAAAGTATGTTACACATAAATAAACTCATATTGAGCTTTAGACAAGGCGTAATAGTGTGTAAAGACAGTTTTTAGAGGTATTTTTAGTTTTAGCCTCGTTTCCATGTAATATCCCCTAAATGGCAGAATGACAAATTTAACAGGATATTAAGGTTGTTACACATAAATATACTTATACTGAGATGTAAGGAAGTGATATTAAAAGGAAAAACCGTTTCTAGAGATATTTATAGTTTTAGCCTCGTTTCCACGCTAAATACCCCCTTAAATGGCAAAATAGAGATATTTTGCGATGGCTCCATATCTACATCTTTAAAGGCCATCATAAGCTACCTCTGTGCAAAATTTGGTGCTTTCTTCAAAAAGTGCACGATTTTTCTGCTTATCCGCCCCACTATCTCTTGAAACAATACAATTTGCCACTCTCTTTATTTGTAGAACCACGCCCACAAGCGTCCCTGATTACTGGGCTTCCTGTGTTCCAGTGCATGGGATTTTGTCGGAGGTAGAATGGATCGGAGAGGAGTTAGAAAAACGACTTCAAATAAATTTGGATATGGGATGAATAACTAACTATACGTCATTTAATAGATAATCACTCAGACACACGGCATCCTTATGTATTTTACAATTACTGTTCTTAAAAAGTCAATTGTTTTCTCTCTAGCACAATCACTATACAGTATGAGTGAAACTTTATGCTAGAAGCACGCTGCATGGCTGTGTCGTCGTTTACGGGAAATTTATGCAAACATATATAAGAGATGCCTGCGGAGTAGAGATTTTTGTTTTAGCGGCATAAGCTCGCTTTTGGCACAAGGGAAGGTCCTATTGTATAAAACCAGCTATCTGCGACAGCTGTTCACAATAGGTCATTTGCATTATTGCGTTATATATACTAAGAATAGCAAAATGATTTATCTACTTTGTATTGTAAATTAATTAGTGTTAATTGTTCCCTTTATTTTCTGTAGAAATAAAAATCTGAATAACATTAAAAGTAAATAATAAAGTCCCAAAGAATTGTGATACTTGTTTCAAAATGATCAAAATATATTACTTATATTGATATGTTGAGATAAAAATAGACATTTCTAATCTTTTGTTTATAGTTATACCAAATAAAAAAACTGAATAATTGCTAGTCTTCATCTGTTACTCTTCAAAATAATTCCCCATACAGTAAAATGTATCTTTGGATTTGACAAATAATTTGCATGTGATCTGCAATCCCGGTTGCAGTTTTGCAGACAGAAATGAACATTCACTATACAGTCGAAAATTGTGAACAGCCATTTCAATCACAACGCTTGTATCGATCTTAGTTAAAAACAATTCTACATGGTGCGTTACATTTGAAATGTGTCAATTTTTCACATCTTTTGCTAGCTCCACACATAATGACGATGATAAGAAATGTGGATTTTATACGACATTAATATTCACGTCCGAAACGTCGTCATGAGCTTATTACTTATTACTTTTTTAGTACTTTATACAATATGAGCGGACTCGAATATTGTATAGTACTTATGAAACTCCAACGCTAGTTCTTTCATATTTTACTAAAATTGTCAAGATAAATCTGGTTGAGAAAACTCAAGTTAAAACTTACCAGGGCGATTTTGTATCTAAAATACAACCTTCGTCACAGACAGTGTGATGTGGTGTGGTGTGGTGTGGTGTGGTTGTGATTTCTTTTGTTAAATTATCATGAATTATTAATGAGTTTTATAAGTTTGAATAGTCATTTATATATCAATTCCCACTCATTGGACCATACCATATGTGAACATAAACCTAGATATTTCTACGTAGTCGAAAATAAATTTTTCATTTAGAGTTTTAATGCATACTTATTCAATCAACAAATAGGCATTGGCCATTCACGAGTCAGATAGGATCTGATTTTTTTTCTATAGCGTCTTGCAATTTACAGCAACACTTCTTCAATCTGTCTTTTTAGAATATAAATAACAATATCAAAAATATTTAAGTGAAAAAAAGCAAAACAACAGAGGGTTTGGTCATTGTCAATCGATCTATAATATTTCTTCCGAAAATAAATGTAAAAAATGAGACTATGAAAAAAAAAAAAAAAAAAAATTAAAAACAAACATGATTATATGTAGCTTAATTCTTCTTTCAGTTTGCTGGAATGTAATTGTTTCAAAATATTCTATTCACTGATACGATAAATAAATGAAACAATGGAAAACTATTTTTACAGATTTTGATGAATACACTCATGATCACCAGCAAAAAGCGAAACATCCGACTTCTATTCAATTTAGACTTTAATAGAATTCACGTTCTTGTCTAAGAGAAAATCAATTTGTCTAAAGTAGGAATAGTTTGTGCCAATGCCGCTAAAACAAAAATCTCTAGTAGGCATTATTATAGCACAAACACATTTCGGCATGTCTCCGTTTAATTACTGAAAACCCTTTGAAAATTTCTATACAACAAAAGACTTCAGGTAAAACACTAGGTTTTCAGTGCACGTACTGCAAAGGAACCAACACTGGCTAACCTTCATTTGCCAATGAAAAAACGAGTTAGCATTTCACATTGTAACATGAGACGAAGCAATGCATATGGTTTACCTATCTAGAAGGACGGCCGAGAAGTACTGTCACTTCGGCAATTATTCGGAACTAAATACCGGCGGGAATACGATTTCGAAAGAACAGAACAGAAAACAATGTTATATATTTTCCTGATGTTTATATTATTGCCATTGCGTGCAATAAAACGATAATAACCTTCAATGCAATATTATAATTTCTTAATATAACATTTCAATATTGTTTGATCCGCCATATTGGATTTTGCGAACTTCTTTCAGCGACGTCGGCCGTTACGTTCTTCTAGACGGTATGATCCGGGGCTTACCCTAAACAATAGCATAATCTGAAAAAAGCCGTCGGGAATAATAATTATGCGGCCATGCACTGATGTAATTAGTTGTATTATCAGGATATAATCCCGCCTTCACAGTGATTGGCTGAAACGATAAACGGAAAATAAAAACTGCTAATAAAGTTATACAACAGTACTTGGTCAACGTTCCACTTTTCCTGTTGTGCTGTACATACATCAAATTCAAGTCAATCTATAGCTCAAGGTAACAAGATGCGTTTTCTTGCTGTCGTTCTGTTGGTGCTTGTGGTGAGCGCGAAAGCCTTTGAAGATGAACCTCAAGATTCAATGGGTGAGTGCAACGGTTGCCGTTTCTATTGTAAATATATACCAAGTTCAAACATATCTCTCCTTGGTTTTGTTACATACTGCATATCATTTGTTTAATTTTTGTCCAAAACGAAGAACAGGCTGTGTAAATTAAAAGCAGTGCAAATTGAGAAAATATGACAATTTTACAGCATATCATGCTTCTTTGTTATAGTTCTAACTTTCCATCATTTACATTACTAATAAATCACTTTTTAACGTCTCAATTTATCCAGCATGAAGACACAAATGACCTACTAATTGAAGACACTCACACTCACTACCTCTACATTAAATATTTGGTACTCAATTCTACTCATATGTTTCACTTTCATTTTCATATTAATATAATTATATATTTCGATGTCCAATCAAATGTCCAAAGTGGATTTATTCAATTGGTGCACTAAATATCAACAATGAATTAACCAGTCTCTTCACATTGATCTCATACAAAATATTCCGACAGACAACACCTGCATAAGTTTTACAAAAGAAATCATAACCGTGGAGCAGGTTGTGTATTTGAAACAACCTTAGTGCAGTTGTCTGATGTCCTGATTTGTATAAGTTTTAACTTTAAATTTCTTGGCGAGATCTACTTTTATCTTGAAAGGTTTGTGAAAATATGAACGGAACTGACCTAGACGTTTTATAAGCCGTGCTTTCGACTAGCTTGTGATTGTATCTGCTGATATTGAACACGGCTGCTCATGTTGTAAACATTACCCTAAATGATAATCCTCTTCGTTTTTTAAAACGAAAAATTATTAAAATAATTATTGTCTTTTGTTAAACAGACAATGGCTTTGAGCTGACAGGATGGTGTGGAATATACAATTCTTTAACGAAGGGATGTTGCAATGGCAAGCTTTACGAACTCGAGACACAAGACTGCTGTGGAGAGAAAGTCATGACAAAAGCCACCCAAGGATGCTGCGCTGGCAAGAAGTTTTCGCTAAAACAACAAAAATGTTGTGATGGGATTATCAAAGGGGCACTTTTCACCAGAAAATGCTACTGAATATCATTGAAAGAGAATTAAAAAAATCGTGTTTTGTAATTGAAATGTTTTGCATATTATTGTAACTGATCTCAATCTAGCGCATTCACGGGACAGACCATTTGAGGGTTGGGTTGGACAACTTTAAGTTTAAAGTTGTTTACTAGCTCGTAAAATATCTTGCACAACAACTAAATACTTAAAAAACTAACGTACCTGCTCGAACGATATCAGCAAAAAAAATACCCTGAGAAATATTGTGCACAAAAGAAAAAAATGAATGCCAGAAAGAGACCCATTTCAGCGTCCCTGACAACCGTTGTCAAGCGCGAACTAGGGTATCACAAAGCGTGAAACAATAAGTGAAATGGAGTCAGCTGAAAGTCTTATATAAACATTTATTTCAAAACTGCGCGGCTATGTTTAACATTTTCACTTTGTCTGGCGTCAGAATAGTGTAATAATTGTGCTTATTAAAATAAGCAAAGACAAAAGTTATTCTACATTACAATCCATTAATTACAAGTAATAATCGAGATCTTATGGCAAAGAACGGCCTTGAGAGAACTCCATCCATTATATTCATATGTGTCAATCTCTCTCCTTCATATCACGATTATATCAAAGCGCATAGAGTTAGTTTTCTGTCAAGGAAGGATCGAAGAGTGTTTAGATACTCTGCATGCAAATTGCCCATTTCCGACCATTGAGAATTGCTCTTTTATGGTAAACATTTTATAGCATATTTCTAACGTTTTGTATATGTCCTGAAATAAACGAGTGAGCGCAAACACTTTATTCGGCGGAATGAAATAGAATCATGTAATATTGTACCTAACTATTGATAATAATTTTTGATAAAGAAAAATTAGAGTGCTAGCGCTCACAGTAAATCCGTGAAACTTTAGTAATACTAAATTGCACTAATTTGTACAAAATCCTTTGTCTTCTTTTGTTTAATTAGCACTATTTTTTACTAAATACTAATTAAAATTTCACGGATTTACTGTGACCACTCTAATAGCTATAGCGTTTTCCACTATCGAAAATGATACGTGTTTGAATTAGCATAAACAGCGCGCAAATTCCAGCGATCAAATTATATTCAAAGGAGCCAATTAACGTCCGAAGAGTTGTAAACAAAATGACGTCACAGGGCTTAGTCAACGGTCATTTTTCAAGGCATTTAGCACAATTTCAAAACGAAAGTAGCGCTTACAAATACGTTTTCATTAATCGTGCAGTGCTATATGCTTTGAAAAATGCCTTCAGTGCGCGACCAAATGAGCATGTGACTAGGCCTTGCGACGTCATTTTGTTTGCAATGCTTGTCCTATACCACCATATAAAATGGTTCTTGGTTCTTTTAATCGTGATTTCGATATCGGAAACGTATTTAGCACCTATCCTTCTTCTAGAAACAACCACAAAAAATTTCATGTCATATGCACATTAAGTTTACAAGATCAGCTATTTAAAATAGCTCTAATTCCCTAGAGACTTTCAAGCCCTTATGTAGTAAGCCTTTATGTAGTAAGCCTCAAGGGATAGCAGACGTGACCAAACTTAAATTTAACATGATTATGACTTGAAATAAATATCGAAATATTGTTGAATAATTCTCGTTTTTTTCATCCAAAACTTGGATCTAAACGATGTGTTCCTTCCTCGAACTCATCTTTGCTATCAGTGTACTTAAAACTGTCGGATCGACATGGCTACAAGTGTCCTTGACTACTGGGACATAGTAAATTATGCCTAGTCATTTGTGGTCTCAGATTTTAGCGATTTACCAATAAATACCATTCCCATATAGAGAGTCGTCACATAACAATGCATTGATTGTGTATATAAGAACGTTGGATTAGTCTTGTAAGCCAGCATTAGAGTTCATTTTGCACACAGCGTACAAGAGAGATAACCCCTGAAGACTTTACCAACAAAACACCAACATGAAACTGCTTGTCGTGGTTCTGATTCTATCTGTGATTGGTGTAAGAGGACGATACTTTCGTGGTAAGTACACATAATTATCTTGCCTTACTGTTCTGAATATTTGTTGTCTATAGATTTTGTAAGTTCACTTATTTTCAAATGCTGAATTTATAGCAAACATTATTGACCTTTTACACCAACAATGATCTATGAGGACATTAATTTTGTGAAGTTGCTTTGAACAAGAAGACGATTTGCAAATGCATTGTAAACTAGTGAAACGCCTATCCAAACAATTTTGACAACAATTGCGCGCGCTTTTCACAAGACATTGAATATAGCCAAGGAATCTATGTGAGATTCCCTATGTATGACATGCAGCTTTGGTAATACTAATTCATCTTTATTAATATCTCTATCAAGATACAATGGCACTAAGTTGTGGAGAAAAGAGCTATAACCCTAGAACCCAATACTGTTGTGACAACGGCGAAGTAGTGGAGAAGGTGAAATGTGGATATAAAACCATCAATCCTTGCTATAATGGATGTTGTGGTGAACGTTCGTATTCCAAGCGTACAGGCAAGTGCTGCCATGGAAAACTAACTCCAAAGAGCAAAACTTGCAGCCCAAGTGATGATTCGTATCTTTATTGATCAGTTCATGAATTAGTTGTTGTAAAATCAGTTCAATCTAGTAGAATGAACCTTGAAAACTCGTTATCTAGAAATTATAATAAAACTAACGATTGAACTTGAAATGTGTGTGTTCTGTTTTGGCCAACGGGTTTTTGTTTGTGTTGTAGACCACACGGGGCATTTTGAAAAACAACAAAACAGCTGTTCATGCAGAACAAAATTAAGAACTATCGAGAACTTAAAAATGCCCTGAGAATTGTTTCGAGAACTCTGATTCAAAAAGGAGTCTGTATAATGCTTATGATATACCCCAGGCGATAAAATCACAATATTTGCATGGTACAGCTCGATATGGCAAAAATTCCAATTTCCTACTAGAGTGAAATATCGTATCCAAAATCATGACGACCGTATAATAACAAATAAACCCATATTCCCCGGGCCTTTGATCTCCGTTCTGGTTGTATGGTTAATAATCCAATGATTCTTGATTTTATTTCATGGTTTACGTGTCTGCTCAAGAGAATGTAATCACAACATGCAGTCAGATTCTGTCAAAATACAAACTTTTCGACCTCTATTGTTTTTTTTTTCTTACTTGCTTTGAATACAAACTACGTGGTAAATGTAAGTCCAGTCGAATGACAAAAAAAACTCAGCATGAACAGTTTACCTTGTTTATCATAGCATATACATCATTGCTACGTATTAAAAACCCTGGTCACGTTCAGGGCTTTGTGTTCGGCTGAACGCAGTCTACGTACATGTTCTCCGCTTTGATTCAAAACTGATTTGTTTACTGTATTTTAGGATAATTGATGGCAAAGTTTTGTGGCATCATTTCAGTGCTCTAGCCGTTTTTAAAAGTCGACCAATTTTAAGAAAAATAAAATATAAACCAAGCAAAAAAACAGTATCTCCTGTTTTTTCTCTCCTGTTTTTAATATAATTCGCGCGTGCTCAGGTAGAGTTATGGAAATGCAATTTGCATAAATGGCGGGAAAATTTCACGGCTGATCAAAGGCAGCATTGGTCTCCCTCGCAGCCGTTATAAGTGTCGGGCTTCCTGTGTCTAAACACGGCTGCGAGACTTTGCAAAATTCATTTGCGCGACTCAGATTGATAGCGGCGTGTTTTCACACTAATGGAGAACTCGTTTAAAAACGGCTTTTTCCTAGTTACAAAATATTTGTTTGGACGATGTTGTTAGACTATTATAGTTTATAATTATAGTTTATTGATAATAATAGCTTAATCGTTTATTAACCCAAATATTACAGTCACAAAACTGAATTACATATTCTGGTATAAAATATTAAATAACTGAACAAATATTTATTTGCTTTTTGTAGTTCTAAGAATAAGTTTTTTTCTCGACGTTTCGAACCATTGGCGTCATTTTCAAGCGTGACAATTTATTGCAAATCAAAGATAAAATAAGCTAAGTTAGATTGACCTCCTTGGATTTATAAAAACAAGTTTGACTATGATGCATGAATTGCTGTTTATCAAGGACCTGAAACCATCAATAAACATTCAATTTGACTCTATTCGATCAAAACAATTTTAAACAATGCCTACAAATACCTTGTCGTTTTCAATTTTATTCTTAAAAATATTTATTTATTTAATCACTTCAACTTAAAAATTCAATATAATGCAAAAAAATACTAACAATTACAAATATATGAATAAATGATGAAGAGAATATTTAGAGGTGGATCACACAATAGAGCGAGGCTCCAAATTAAGTGTGCCCTTTCGAAAGGAAATAATAATAGTAATAATAAAATGCAGCATGTGATTGAAGCAGGGGAATGGTTAAGGCCTATTTAGACGGTACAACGTTTGTCTATAACCATCGCATGCAACCTGCTTGCGTCATGCTCACGACACGAGTTGTGTCGTGTAAATCCACTCTACAACTCGTCTATGACAAACGCATGCAACACGAAAAAAGTTGTAGAATTTTGAAACATGTTTTAAAAAGCTACGACAGTCGTAGCCGTTGTAGCCAAATATGGTAAAAAAAGTGACGTATCATATAAAACAAAATGGACAAAATGGCGGTTAAAAACAAACATTTATTGTATTTTTTTACTGTAAAATTGTCAAAAATGTTAATTGAATGAGTAATAAATTTGATTTAATTTGATTGATTTCGTGGAATAATTTACTAATTAAACTATCCAATAGATTGAAGTAATAAAAGCGTTTCTCCCGAATCAACCTGAAAGGTATATTGCATTAGATACTGTGTGCATTTATCTGCTTCGGTGATTTCTACCCAATTGCTACCTTTCGGTCTAGTCGCGTAGACTTGAAGCCTATTGACAACAATGTATTTTGAATTGACTGTATACAAAAGCTTACAAAGCACTCTGAGAGTGAAGCATAATGCCAATGCAAACCTCAACAGGAGGTCTGTGGCTATCTCTCTCTCAAAATGTTGCAGTTCAAACCTTTTGTGAGACAAATTAACCACCTTCAACTTATCTCATATCCATGATAATGAGGTATAACATAGTGCTAGGACTCAACACTCAACATGTTTTTTTGGAATGTTTTGCTTTTGAATGTGTGGTTGGCAATCCTCCACTCCAACAAGGCCAGAATCTCTCCATCTTGAATTAATTACCGTGATTGACTTCACAAACACTGTCACAGAGGAGGGAGGCATAAGGGGGGTTGTAAACTGCTAAAACGGCAAAAAAAATCGACAGAAACTGCACAAAAATTATAGCACCACAATTTGATATAAATGATATAAATGTATATATCACCACAAACCCTTGCACCCCCCTCCATTAGTTAGTCAGATCTGTTACAGTGCGGACACTCCAACTGGACCACTTCAGATGAATTGATAATCAACCAATCATATTGCAGCTTTCAGTTCAAGAATGTTATGAGCGTGAGAACATTATAATTTGATTGGCTTAATTAGCTGTTATCAGTTCAATCTCTGTCTGGTTTAAATGTTTTTTGATTGGACGGTTATGTCTAAGTGGTCCCAGCTAGTTGGAGTGTCCGCACTGTAAGGTCTCTAATGAATCAACCCACTGACTGGGATGAAACTTGTCAGACTAGCCAGCTTATATGCAACATATAAAAATGTTACTCCCTCACCCAATAAAATGTTATGTCAATCACTTGACCTCTTCCAGCTGATCTGAAAGAGTGACATAGAAATGACGTCACTGACAAACCGAGGTGTCGTGAAACCTGCAAAAATCGACTTATAAAATTTATATCTGAGATAACTCTTGATTTTCAAGAGAGGTTATTGATATTCTATATATAGAATTAGTATGATATTCACGATTTAGACCCAGTTCAGACGTCGAACTTTTACCGCGTCGAATCTAATTGCCTTTGAGGTCGAGCGCTTTTTTCCCTTAAACAAGTAGACGTCTCCTGGCGCTAATCAAAAAGCTGATGTCTTTTATAGTAGTTATCGGCGTTTTTTTAAGCCGCTAGCCTCAAAGGCAATTAGATTCGACTCGGAAAAAGTTCGAAGTCTGAACTGTGCCTTAGTGGGAAAATTAAATAAAGAATAAACCGTTTCGGGAGTATTCTGGCTACTAAGGATGGCACACCTCAGTTTTGGAAAATTTCTCGTTTCTGATTGGCTTATATTTTTTCTCCGATCAGCTGGTGGGGATTGAGTTTCTTTGTTTTAGCTACACTCATAGCAGAAGATTTTGTCATCGATTTACACTATAACTATCATTTGATGTCAGAAAAATAACCAAACAAACAACAAATACACTCAAAATAGCAAATACACTAAGTTAGTGTATCCCTTGAAAAAATAAATGATACCCAGCCTGCCTGCTGGTGTTCTTTAGCCACTTTTGAAGAAACTGTTTTTTCAAGCAAACATCTTTTTGTCGGACTTTATTGATGTACTAAGTAGGTACAAAGCTTGAGCCATGAGGTATACGTAATTCACAAGTTAAGCTGAAAGGATACAAAATACTAAAAATGACATGCACTTAATATTCTAGATCATTCTTTATAAAATGCCTTTTTGCTATTTAAATGGCTTTCTTTGCTGATAAAATGACTTTTTTGCTGATATTTTGCTGATAAAATGACTTTTTTGCTGATATTTTGCTGATAAAATGACTTTTTTGCTGATATTTTGCTGATAAAATGACTTTTTTGCTAATAAAATGACTTTTATAACCATTCTTGCTAACACTTTACAATAGCCTTATATTACCGCTTTTTGATTATGCCGATTTAGTTTGGGGTGATAAAAACAATGAAGTACTCATGCAACACCTTCAAATATTGCAAAATAATGCTGCAAGATTGATTTTAGACCAACCTAAGTACTTTTCTGCGACCCAAGCCCTTAATCAGTTGAATTGGCAACCTTTAGCTATCCGCCGCCGCCGTAGCCTCCTATGCAGCCCCTCCTTTGTATCGTCACGCAATACGAGTCTCCCCACTCGTATTGCGTGACGATACAAAGGAGCGGCTGCATAGGAGGCTACCGCTGCCGCCGCCATCGCTGTATAGCTGTATATAAATGCCTTAACAATATCATAGATTTTGATTTTAGTTTTACTAGTAATTGTAGTATTCATAATTATGATACACGCCGTCGTCAGGATTTACACTTGCCACGTGCGCGTACTAATTGGGGCAAACAGCGTTTTATATTTCATGCGGCCGCCGACAAGAACAACTTAGATATTGATGTCCGACAGGCATCTAGCCTTAATGTTTTCAAATCGTTTTTAACTTAAATTTATTTTTTATATACTTTTAGTGATACTTAGATATATTTTATGCGCATTTCGATAGCTTTGTTTTTGTTTTTAATTTGTACTTATATTTTTATATATAGATTATTTAGATTTATTTAGATTATTATATTATATATTTATAGCATAGTATTATAACAGGACCTCTCTGAAAAACACCTCAGTGATGACAGCCTCCTGCTTAAAAATTGTTATAAATCAATCAATCAATCAATCAATCAATCAATCAATCAATCAATCAATCAATCAATCAACCAATCAATCAATCAATCAATCAATCAATAAAACACATTTGAATTTACTCTGAATTGGGGTTTAACCTGTGCACTGTGAAATAATCAGTACAGCGGTGCTAAATTACACGAAACTGCATGAGTATTGTACAAGTTGTTAGAAAAGCGAAGGGACGACCTCATTGCAAAATGGCGCAGACACACCTGTGAAAGCATATAAATGCTGTTAATGACATCTTTTCCGCAGCACTCTTGCGATTCACGTTTGTAGGATTCACCGCGCTACAGCAACCGTGCGTCGTCTTGTCAATCACCTCGTTACTACAGCACTCTTGCGTTTCACGTGCGTATGATTCACCGTTACAGCAATCGTGGGTCGCATTGTCAATCACCTCGTTACCACAGCACTCTTGCGTTTCACGTTCGTAGGATTCACCGTTACAGCAACCGTACGTCGTATTAGCACTCTTGCGTTTCACGTTCGTAGGATTTACCGCTACAGCAACCGTGCGTCGTATTGTCAATCACCTCGTTACCAATGCAGCACTCTTGCGTTTCAAATGCGTAACGCATTTTCTGATCTCACAGCAGCCATAAGTTTTCTTGTCAATGATTACTCTGCTACAACACTTGTGGGTCCTGCGTAAGTATCCTATTCCATTGCAACAACCAATCACAAAAGGATTGTAAGGTCCACACGATGTCATCAATAATGCTCCATCTCTCCTTGAAAGATCTTTGACATCTATACAAAAAATATATTAAATATATAAATATATTAAATATATAAATAAATATAATAAATATATTAAAATGAACCATGTCGTAAATATGGACATGTGAACATAGAACTTGTTTTCTAAAATATATTTTGTTAGAAGATTTGAAAAGTTAAAAATGTGGTTTGTTTCCTTTTATTTTGCCTATTTTGACTGAGGTTTTATAATATTGCCACTGCCCAGCTGCTATGCTCAATGTGTTGAGTAATACTATCGTTTGTAAGAATACATCTAGTCTCTTGTTGGGATTTTTGCTCTGACTAGGGAGTCAAGTTGTTTATGCTGATGTACACTAATAAGATATAATTACATTGTAAAAATTTGTACTTTGGTCTAATTTATTGAGTGCGTAGTAATTCAACTTTTTATAAGTTTTTGTTTCACTTTTATTCATAAAAATATAATTCTACATATATAATTTGTTCTGCCTGTGCATGATCAGCAGTGAATCAGTTTGGCGCCACTTATGCAAATAAACATTTACATAATAACCCGAGCGCGCGCGAATTGAAAAGGCAATTTTATTGCTGAAAAAACAATTTGTGTATTGCTTTTTTGATATATTTTCTTTTTTCCAGAACAAAAAAAATGTCTCGTGTGATATTTCTTGAAGTGACATTTGTATAATACCAAAATCCTTTTGATATTTGAGGGGGACATGGTTTTCTATTTCTTTAGAACCATTTAGAGGGGATCATTAACTATATGATTACTCTATCAATCCACCTGAACGAGAGTGCAAATAGTATATCCGTGAATCATTTGTAAATACTAAATAGTAATTCTATTGTATATTATTGTTTAATGTAGCATTATTCTGTACTATTTAGTATTTGTATTTCACGGATATAATATGAATGGTATATTGCAATATACCAGGTATTCAGCAATCGATCAATCAAGTGCTATTTTTGAATCATTCTGACGGCTGACAAAATGCTAGTTTGGAAATGAGAAAATCAAACTTGAAATCAAACTTGGGGGTCGCACCTCAAAAACAATAGACATAATCGGCTGATGCGTTGCTATGTATGTTTCCACCCAAATCAAAACCACTGGGATAAAACCTTTTGTTCCAGAACATTTCCACATGATATTGAAATATATAAGACAAAGAATCTTATTAAAAAAAAAAAAAATTAAAAACAAACATGATTATATGTAGCTTAATTCTTCTTTCAGTTTGCTGGAATGTAATTGTTTCAAAATATTCTATTCACTGATACGATAAATAAATGAAACAATGGAAAACTATTTTTACAGATTTTGATGAATACACTCATGATCACCAGCAAAAAGCGAAACATCCGACTTCTATTCAATTTAGACTTTAATAGAATTCACGTTCTTGTCTAAGAGAAAATCAATTTGTCTAAAGTAGGAATAGTTTGTGCCAATGCCGCTAAAACAAAAATCTCTAGTAGGCATTATTATAGCACAAACACATTTCGGCATGTCTCCGTTTAATTACTGAAAACCCTTTGAAAATTTCTATACAACAAAAGACTTCAGGTAAAACACTAGGTTTTCAGTGCACGTACTGCAAAGGAACCAACACTGGCTAACCTTCATTTGCCAATGAAAAAACGAGTTAGCATTTCACATTGTAACATGAGACGAAGCAATGCATATGGTTTACCTATCTAGAAGGACGGCCGAGAAGTACTGTCACTTCGGCAATTGTTCGGAACTAAATACCGGCGGGAATACGATTTCGAAAGAACAGAACAGAAAACAATGTTATATATTTTCCTGATGTTTATATTATTGCCATTGCGTGCAATAAAACGATAATAACCTTCAATGCAATATTATAATTTCTTAATATAACATTTCAATATTGTTTGATCCGCCATATTGGATTTTGCGAACTTCTTTCAGCGACGTCGGCCGTTACGTTCTTCTAGACGGTATGATCCGGGGCTTACCCTAAACAATAGCATAATCTGAAAAAAGCCGTCGGGAATAATAATTATGCGGCCATGCACTGATGTAATTAGTTGTATTATCAGGATATAATCCCGCCTTCACAGTGATTGGCTGAAACGATAAACGGAAAATAAAAACTGCTAATAAAGTTATACAACAGTACTTGGTCAACGTTCCACTTTTCCTGTTGTGCTGTACATACATCAAATTCAAGTCAATCTATAGCTCAAGGTAACAAGATGCGTTTTCTTGCTGTCGTTCTGTTGGTGCTTGTGGTGAGCGCGAAAGCCTTTGAAGATGAACCTCAAGATTCAATGGGTGAGTGCAACGGTTGCCGTTTCTATTGTAAATATATACCAAGTTCAAACATATCTCTCCTTGGTTTTGTTACATACTGCATATCATTTGTTTAATTTTTGTCCAAAACGAAGAACAGGCTGTGTAAATTAAAAGCAGTGCAAATTGAGAAAATATGACAATTTTACAGCATATCATGCTTCTTTGTTATAGTTCTAACTTTCCATCATTTACATTACTAATAAATCACTTTTTAACGTCTCAATTTATCCAGCATGAAGACACAAATGACCTACTAATTGAAGACACTCACACTCACTACCTCTACATTAAATATTTGGTACTCAATTCTACTCATATGTTTCACTTTCATTTTCATATTAATATAATTATATATTTCGATGTCCAATCAAATGTCCAAAGTGGATTTATTCAATTGGTGCACTAAATATCAACAATGAATTAACCAGTCTCTTCACATTGATCTCATACAAAATATTCCGACAGACAACACCTGCATAAGTTTTACAAAAGAAATCATAACCGTGGAGCAGGTTGTGTATTTGAAACAACCTTAGTGCAGTTGTCTGATGTCCTGATTTGTATAAGTTTTAACTTTAAATTTCTTGGCGAGATCTACTTTTATCTTGAAAGGTTTGTGAACATATGAACGGAACTGACCTAGACGTTTTATAAGCCGTGCTTTCGACTAGCTTGTGATTGTATCTGCTGATATTGAACACGGCTGCTCATGTTGTAAACATTACCCTAAATGATAATCCTCTTCGTTTTTTAAAACGAAAAATTATTAAAATAATTATTGTCTTTTGTTAAACAGACAATGGCTTTGAGCTGACAGGATGGTGTGGAATATACAATTCTTTAACGAAGGGATGTTGCAATGGCAAGCTTTACGAACTCGAGACACAAGACTGCTGTGGAGAGAAAGTCATGACAAAAGCCACCCAAGGATGCTGCGCTGGCAAGAAGTTTTCGCTAAAACAACAAAAATGTTGTGATGGGATTATCAAAGGGGCACTTTTCACCAGAAAATGCTACTGAATATCATTGAAAGAGAATTAAAAAAATCGTGTTTTGTAATTGAAATGTTTTGCATATTATTGTAACTGATCTCAATCTAGCGCATTCACGGGACAGACCATTTGAGGGTTGGGTTGGACAACTTTAAGTTTAAAGTTGTTTACTAGCTCGTAAAATATCTTGCACAACAACTAAATACTTAAAAAACTAACGTACCTGCTCGAACGATATCAGCAAAAAAAATACCCTGAGAAATATTGTGCACAAAAGAAAAAAATGAATGCCAGAAAGAGACCCATTTCAGCGTCCCTGACAACCGTTGTCAAGCGCGAACTAGGGTATCACAAAGCGTGAAACAATAAGTGAAATGGAGTCAGCTGAAAGTCTTATATAAACATTTATTTCAAAACTGCGCGGCTATGTTTAACATTTTCACTTTGTCTGGCGTCAGAATAGTGTAATAATTGTGCTTATTAAAATAAGCAAAGACAAAAGTTATTCTACATTACAATCCATTAATTACAAGTAATAATCGAGATCTTATGGCAAAGAACGGCCTTGAGAGAACTCCATCCATTATATTCATATGTGTCAATCTCTCTCCTTCATATCACGATTATATCAAAGCGCATAGAGTTAGTTTTCTGTCAAGGAAGGATCGAAGAGTGTTTAGATACTCTGCATGCAAATTGCCCATTTCCGACCATTGAGAATTGCTCTTTTATGGTAAACATTTTATAGCATATTTCTAACGTTTTGTATATGTCCTGAAATAAACGAGTGAGCGCAAACACTTTATTCGGCGGAATGAAATAGAATCATGTAATATTGTACCTAACTATTGATAATAATTTTTGATAAAGAAAAATTAGAGTGCTAGCGCTCACAGTAAATCCGTGAAACTTTAGTAATACTAAATTGCACTAATTTGTACAAAATCCTTTGTCTTCTTTTGTTTAATTAGCACTATTTTTTACTAAATACTAATTAAAATTTCACGGATTTACTGTGACCACTCTAATAGCTATAGCGTTTTCCACTATCGAAAATGATACGTGTTTGAATTAGCATAAACAGCGCGCAAATTCCAGCGATCAAATTATATTCAAAGGAGCCAATTAACGTCCGAAGAGTTGTAAACAAAATGACGTCACAGGGCTTAGTCAACGGTCATTTTTCAAGGCATTTAGCACAATTTCAAAACGAAAGTAGCGCTTACAAATACGTTTTCATTAATCGTGCTATATGCTTTGAAAAATGCCTTCAGTGCGCGACCAAATGAGCATGTGACTAGGCCTTGCGACGTCATTTTGTTTGCAATGCTTGTCCTATACCACCATATAAAATGGTTCTTGGTTCTTTTAATCGTGATTTCGATATCGGAAACGTATTTAGCACCTATCCTTCTTCTAGAAACAACCACAAAAAATTTCATGTCATATGCACATTAAGTTTACAAGATCAGCTATTTAAAATAGCTCTAATTCCCTAGAGACTTTCAAGCCCTTATGTAGTAAGCCTTTATGTAGTAAGCCTCAAGGGATAGCAGACGTGACCAAACTTAAATTTAACATGATTATGACTTGAAATAAATATCGAAATATTGTTGAATAATTCTCGTTTTTTTCATCCAAAACTTGGATCTAAACGATGTGTTCCTTCCTCGAACTCATCTTTGCTATCAGTGTACTTAAAACTGTCGGATCGACATGGCTACAAGTGTCCTTGACTACTGGGACATAGTAAATTATGCCTAGTCATTTGTGGTCTCAGATTTTAGCGATTTACCAATAAATACCATTCCCATATAGAGAGTCGTCACATAACAATGCATTGATTGTGTATATAAGAACGTTGGATTAGTCTTGTAAGCCAGCATTAGAGTTCATTTTGCACACAGCGTACAAGAGAGATAACCCCTGAAGACTTTACCAACAAAACACCAACATGAAACTGCTTGTCGTGGTTCTGATTCTATCTGTGATTGGTGTAAGAGGACGATACTTTCGTGGTAAGTACACATAATTATCTTGCCTTACTGTTCTGAATATTTGTTGTCTATAGATTTTGTAAGTTCACTTATTTTCAAATGCTGAATTTATAGCAAACATTATTGACCTTTTACACCAACAATGATCTATGAGGACATTAATTTTGTGAAGTTGCTTTGAACAAGAAGACGATTTGCAAATGCATTGTAAACTAGTGAAACGCCTATCCAAACAATTTTGACAACAATTGCGCGCGCTTTTCACAAGACATTGAATATAGCCAAGGAATCTATGTGAGATTCCCTATGTATGACATGCAGCTTTGGTAATACTAATTCATCTTTATTAATATCTCTATCAAGATACAATGGCACTAAGTTGTGGAGAAAAGAGCTATAACCCTAGAACCCAATACTGTTGTGACAACGGCGAAGTAGTGGAGAAGGTGAAATGTGGATATAAAACCATCAATCCTTGCTATAATGGATGTTGTGGTGAACGTTCGTATTCCAAGCGTACAGGCAAGTGCTGCCATGGAAAACTAACTCCAAAGAGCAAAACTTGCAGCCCAAGTGATGATTCGTATCTTTATTGATCAGTTCATGAATTAGTTGTTGTAAAATCAGTTCAATCTAGTAGAATGAACCTTGAAAACTCGTTATCTAGAAATTATAATAAAACTAACGATTGAACTTGAAATGTGTGTGTTCTGTTTTGGCCAACGGGTTTTTGTTTGTGTTGTAGACCACACGGGGCATTTTGAAAAACAACAAAACAGCTGTTCATGCAGAACAAAATTAAGAACTATCGAGAACTTAAAAATGCCCTGAGAATTGTTTCGAGAACTCTGATTCAAAAAGGAGTCTGTATAATGCTTATGATATACCCCAGGCGATAAAATCACAATATTTGCATGGTACAGCTCGATATGGCAAAAATTCCAATTTCCTACTAGAGTGAAATATCGTATCCAAAATCATGACGACCGTATAATAACAAATAAACCCATATTCCCCGGGCCTTTGATCTCCGTTCTGGTTGTATGGTTAATAATCCAATGATTCTTGATTTTATTTCATGGTTTACGTGTCTGCTCAAGAGAATGTAATCACAACATGCAGTCAGATTCTGTCAAAATACAAACTTTTCGACCTCTATTGTTTTTTTTTTCTTACTTGCTTTGAATACAAACTACGTGGTAAATGTAAGTCCAGTCGAATGACAAAAAAAACTCAGCATGAACAGTTTACCTTGTTTATCATAGCATATACATCATTGCTACGTATTAAAAACCCTGGTCACGTTCAGGGCTTTGTGTTCGGCTGAACGCAGTCTACGTACATGTTCTCCGCTTTGATTCAAAACTGATTTGTTTACTGTATTTTAGGATAATTGATGGCAAAGTTTTGTGGCATCATTTCAGTGCTCTAGCCGTTTTTAAAAGTCGACCAATTTTAAGAAAAATAAAATATAAACCAAGCAAAAAAACAGTATCTCCTGTTTTTTCTCTCCTGTTTTTAATATAATTCGCGCGTGCTCAGGTAGAGTTATGGAAATGCAATTTGCATAAATGGCGGGAAAATTTCACGGCTGATCAAAGGCAGCATTGGTCTCCCTCGCAGCCGTTATAAGTGTCGGGCTTCCTGTGTCTAAACACGGCTGCGAGACTTTGCAAAATTCAAGTTGCGCGACTCAGATTGATAGCGGCGTGTTTTCACACCTATGGAGAACTCGTTTAAAAACGGCTTTTTCCCTAGTTACAAAATATTTGTTTGGATGATGTTGTTAGACTATTATAGTTTATAATTATAGTTTATTGATAATAGACTAATAGCTTAATCGTTTATTAACCCAAACATTACAGTTACAAAACTGAATTACATATTCTGGTATAAAATATTGAATAACTGAACAAATATTTATTTGCTTTTTGTAGTTTTAAGAATAAGTTTTTTTTCTCGACGTTTCGAACCATCTAGCGTCATTTTCAAGTGTGACAATTTATTGCAAATCAAAGATAATTAAGTACAAATTTTAATAAGCTAAGTTAGATTTATAAAATCAAGTTTGACTATGATGCATGAATGATGTTTATCAAGGACCTGAAACCATCAATAAACATTCAATTTGACTCTATTCGATCAAAACAATTTTAAACAATGCCTACAAATTTGTCGTTTTCAATTTTATTCTTAAAAATATTTATTTATTTAATCACTTCAACTTAAAAATTCAATATAATGCAAAAAATACTAACAATTACAAATATATGAATAAATGATCAAGAGAATATTTAGAGGTGGATCACACAATAGAGCGAGGCTCCAAATTAAGTGTGCCCTTTCGAAAGGAAATAATAAAAGTAATAATAAAATGCAGCATGTGATTGAAGCAGGGGAATGGCTAAGGCCGATTTAGACGGTACAACTTTTGTCTACAACCATCGCATGCAACCTGCTTGCGTCATGCTCACGACACAAGTTGTGTCGTGTAAATCCACTCTACAACTCGTCTACAACCATCGCATGCAACCTGCTTGCGTCATGCTCACGACACGAGTTGTGTCGTGTAAATCCACTCTACAACTCGTCTAAGACAAACCCATGCAACACGAAAAAAGTTGTAGAATTTTGAAACATGTTCTAAAAAGCTACGACAGTCGTAGCCGTTGTAGCCAAATATGGTAAAAAAGTGACGTATCATATAAAAAAAACTTCTTTGTGGGGTACCGTGGAGTGTTTTTGGACAAAATGGCGGTTAAAAACAAAGCTGCCGGCTCTGCTGACACTACGGCGAAAACGAAAGGGAAAAAATATATAGTAATGAGGATGGACGATTTGTCCAAAAGCTTGACATATTAAAATCTTAATAAAGATTCATGAGAAAAATATTAAGAAAAATGTCGAAACATGGGTTCGAGTACCACCAAGGGCAATTAATATTTTTCTCAAATATCTTTTTTTATACTTAGTTGACACAAATATATTTTCAATATGATTACTACGTACCAATACATTATTAATTGTTCTATATAAGAACGTTGGATTAGTCTAGTGACGAGGAGGAAGCATTTGGGGCTTGCAGTTTTAGACCCGGGGGGTACTCCCTTTGTCCAAGTGGTAGGGGTGATCTGCGGAGATTTTGAAAACGACCCCTAAATTGTACGACCCTTAAATTAAACGTGGTACGCACAGATAAATAATATACAAATTAGGTAATACCTAATAGCGGAGCTCCCAGTTTAATTTTTTCTTACAACATCAATATGTGCAAGTATATAGTTTTTGTGCACGGGTCATAAAAACTGTACGTGATGACGTAGGCGTATTTGATAGTATGTGAAAGAAATACTATTTCTTACTGTTCAAGGTTATACTCAAGAAAAAAACGAGAAATATTAATCTGGGATATATACATATATATTCGACTATAAGTAAACTATATTTATCAAGATTTTTGCTAAAGATTATGAAATACGGTTCATGCAATATAAATGTTGTAAATATGTAAAGCTTGTTGACTGATATCTATATACAAATTATTATAGCAGTAAACAAAACAACAATCTACTCTGTTGATGTTTACGGTTCAATATAAATACTATAAATATGTCAATATAAATGTTGTAAATATGTAAAGCTTGTTGACTGATATCTATATACAAATTATTATAGCAGTAAACAAAACAACAATCTACTCTGTTGATGTTTACAGTTCAATATAAATACTATGAATATGTCAATATAAACGTTGTAAATATGTAAAGCTTGTTGACTGATATCTATATACAAATTATTATAGCAGTAAACAAAACAACAATCTACTCTGTTGATGTTTACGGTTCAATATAAATACTATAAATATGTCAATATAAATGTTGTAAATATGTAAAGCTTGTTGACTGATATCTATATACAAATTATTATAGCAGTAAACAAAACAACAATCTACTCTGTTGATGTTTACAGTTCAATATAAATGTTGTAAATATGTAAAGCTTGTTGACTGATATCTATATACAAATTATTATAGCAGTAAACAAAACAACAATCTACTCTGTTGATGTTTACGGTTCAATAAAAATACTATAAATATGTCAATATAAATGTTGTAAATATGTAAAGCTTGTTGACTGATATCTATATACAAATTATTATAGCAGTAAACAAAACAACAATCTACTCTGTTGATGTTTACAGTTCAATATAAATGTTGTAAATATGTAAAGCTTGTTGACTGATATCTATCTATATACAAATTATTATAGCAGTAAACAAAACAACAATCTACTCTGTTGATGTTTACGGTTCAATAAAAATACTATAAATATGTCAATATTAATGTTGTAAATATATGTAAAGCTTGTTGACTGATATATATATACAAACTGTTATAGCAGTAAACAAAACAACAATCTATGCCTATCATCGACACAAAGTTTTTTCATCAAAAAAGGATTTTAAAAACAATTTTTTAGATAAACTATCAATGGATATTACTTTTCTGTAAGTAGAAAATTGTAGTAAATGTAACTATGCTGTAATGGCCATGGAGTTGTTGTCGTTTTAATTTTATGCGTTTTTTCAGTCTTTTCAAATCAAGGTGACAAGTTCTATTTTTGGCGCGTTTCAGCAATGCCAAGGCACCTTTTTGCTTCAAAAGCAAGACAAAACGCTGAGAAAAATCAAGATTTTGAGCTTCAAATTGACAAAAACATTATTTGAACTAGACCTTAATAGAATGGTAACTATGTATTAAAAGGAAAAAAGGAAATTTTAAAGCATTTCTTTGTAAAAAAACCGACATTTTTATCGTATTGGATTTACTAAAAAGTAGTCATGGCAAATCTTCAAAACAAAACAAAAAATTATTTTCAAGTGGAATTAAAAGCCTCAAGAATAAGTTCTACCAACACAAGATCGATTTGAAAAGACAAGGATTTTAAAACAAGGTATTTTATTATAAAAAACTTTGTGTAAAACATCATTTTCGACTTTGAAGTAAAAACTACTAAAAAAAGCTCGTTTAGTAAGCATAAAATAGTCAATATTGCTAAATAAACAGAAGTTATTCAACCAATTTAAATTGTGTTTGTATTTCAATTTATCTTTGATGTTTTCTGTTTATGAGGTTTAAAAAGTACATAAATAAACACCTTTCAATCGACCAAAGTACAATTTACACATGCACAAACATCGTTTCATGTACGGTTTTTATCTCAAAAAGTAAATAAAATGGAGATAAACCTTTTCTCTTTTCTTTCTATAATAAAACAGAGAACGGATTTTTCCTTTTTGAGGCTTAATTATTGCAAGTTTTGAGGTGTTTTTTTTTTTTTTTTCACGCTCGGTATATCAAATTAAGACAGTTTTTTTTTCTCTCAAAAACTTGAAACAAATAACTGAATCTTGAACTTACTTTATCGGTGATTATTTTCCTGAGGTTTTCTTCTCTTCAATGACATTGATCATATTTTGACGAATAAATGTATGTACTTGAATTTTGATGGTTTTTAAAAACATTCTTCATAGTTCAACTGCCAAGCTTGAAAATCCTTCAATAAACTGTGCCGAGGGAAGATTTGAAGACAGTTTTCATAACAAACAAGGTCGCTTCTTTATCAATTTTGTTTTGAATTGCTGTAGTCTTTTAATATTCTTCCACGAAGGTATCCACAAATAGGTTTTCTTGATCTTTTGGAATCAGTCTTTTCTGCTTTTCTTTAGTATAATTTCTTCGTTTTTGTGTCCTTCGAGTTTATGTTCTTCTTCGGTCAAAACTCTCTTTGTTCTTCGAAGTTCATCTTTCTCCGTTGTTATTTTGTATTAATGTAAGCTCTGCTATTTTGTTGTTGTTTGTTTGACTTTTTTGTTCTTCGAAGTTCATCTTTGTCCGTTGTTATTTTGTATTAATGTAAGCTCTGCTATTTTGTTGTTGTTTGTTTGACTTTTTTGTCGATAAATTAAAAGAACAACTTTGCTTTGTTGATCTAGCGCTATTTGGCGCGCGCGTCACTTTCGTTCCCGCCGAAATATAACAACCAATCAGCATCGCGATGGGCGCGGACGTCGGACGTCTGACGTACGCTTGGGATTCCTGTGTGAAAACCATCGAAAATCGCCTCGATGCATTACCATTTTTTCTTAAGTATGGTGCTCCGCTCGAGCGGGCCTTCGGCCCGCGCGGGAGCTCCGCTATAACTGATAAAGCCTTGTCGATTTCTACCCCAACAAAGCAACAAAACAGAGTAATTGACTCTTACAGATACGAAATCATGTTACGTAACTGATTTTTGAGCTAGAACTCTAAAAGGGTCCTAAAAGGTACGCACAGGAAATATTTTTACCCTAAAAGGTACGCCGATCACCCCTACCACTTGGACAAAGGGAGTACCCCTCCCCGAGTTTTAGCGCTTATTTTTTAAACTTATAACAAAAAGCTACACTGTACATATTTTTCTCTCACACTGTACACTTTTTTCAGTTAATGTGGATATAATGAAATAAGTATATATTCCATTTAAACTCATACGTACAAGGCTACGAGCTCGCAGGCAGGTAATCTCGTTCACTGCAATCGACCTTTGGTCAAGTCTTCCCTTACAGCTTAAATCACTTAGTAAGTTCTCATTTCCAAAACAACTTAAAATGTTTCTGCTGCTAAAACAGCATTCTGAGTAAATGTTAGTTTTTTACTCTCTAAAAAAACATAAATTAACACTACCTAATATTTTTGTATTTTTTCTGAATTGTAAAAAAAACCTATTTATTTATATATACTTAGTAATTAATTTATTGTATTTTTTTACTGTAAAATTGTCAAAAATGTTAATTTAATGAGTAATAAATTTGATTTGATTTGATTGATTTCGTGGAATAATTTACTAATTAAACTATCCAATAGATTGAAGTAATAAAAGCGTTTTTCCCGAATCAACCTGAAAGGTTTACGAGATAAGCGCGCGCGGTAGAAATTATGACGTAAAGATTATGGATGACATCACAATGTAATTTGACGTCACGATTCAGTTTTTTGCGCGAAGTTTTTAGAACGACACGCACATTTTTACTTATAGCGAAATTCAGCAAACTTATTTACTTGAAATGATTCCAGAAATTCTAATAACATTTATATACTCCTGTATAGCGGAGGGATTTTCCTCGTCAAAACGTATTTTCCAGAGTATGATATTTTCAAACTCGAATACCTGCCTTTCTATAACAAATGTACGGTAAGAAAGCTTATTCATCATGACTTTTTTTTAGGCATTCGAGGGAAGACAACTCAGCAGATTGTCTCCAAAGTTCGTGTAGAAGTTCCTACGAGATAGGAGAGTAGAAAAAAAGAAACAATTGCAAAGTTTACACGACGATGGTTCAACTTCAGGCACACGTCCTCACTTAATTACAAAGGTATTGAAGTGGTAAAATGCTTGTATAATAATTTCTGCACAAAGAAAATTGAAAAGCATAAATTGAATGAAGGAATAGACTTAGAATGAAAAATGACAGGGTGAAAAACAATAACTAATCAGATTATGGAAAGGAGTAAGAGGGATCAGCGATGAGTTGAAGAGGGGTTGCAGAAAATGATGGAGAAAGGGAGGGCACAGAAAATAGATTATTGAAAGAAAGCAAGGAAGGAAAGAGAAGAAAACGGAAGGAAGGAACAAAGGATGGATGAAATCAGCGAGAGAAGGAGGGAGGGAAAGGAGTGGGAAGGGGAGAAAGAATGAAAAAAGAAGAGAAATGAGTTGAAATAAAATAAACAAGGAATTAAACATTAACTGTTATATATACCATTGACTTTCTTTCTTCAACATTTTTTACAGACGAACATCTACACATACACCCCGTGTATGTCACATAAACTAAGCATTCGGTTGCTTTACTTGTCGTTGCATTCCTGATCGTCTATAAAATGTAAGTGACTTTATTTGTCTGTGAAATAGATAAACAAATATTTAGTTTAGTATTATAGTGCTTTTACTTGGTATGAAGGCAGTGACAGACACCACGGCAGCTTTATATATTAATGAATGAAAGATTAACTGAACCAATAAGGAATGAATTAAAAAAACAACCAATAAGGAATGAATTAAAAAAACAACCAATAAGGAATGAATAAAAAAAAAACAATAAGGAATGAATTAAAAAAAACAATGAATAACTTATAGAATAAATAAAACAACGAAAATTATGGATGCAATATAGCCTGCATTGATTTGCTGCACTGATTTACAAGATCTGCCGTCGAAAAGCCCGAGACAATGCTCTGCAGATAAGTTGTAGCGGTCATTTCAACTTTTCACTTCGTTTTCAAATTCGGAAAAATATGATGAAATAGATTAACTATAATAATTATCGGTCGTTATAACTATTATCAATGAGACTATAGCTATAGTTATTGTTATCGTTATTATTATCCCTTAAACGATTTTCTCCATCATTCAACAGCAAAACCAAAAACATTAAAAAGTCAGCTACCAATTACTTCGACGACAAAAGATCTTCTAACAAAGATGACAATAAAACTCATCTTCATGAAAGTACAGTGATAGCAAATTCAGTGTATATATGTACTATATGCTATATATGATAACCTACAGTTGTTTTTGGGTGTACATGTAGAAACACGAAATGAATGGTATTCTTATTCCGCATACATATTACAATAGTCTGTGCTTTACATTAACCGTGCTGTTTTGTTTTAGAGCACTGCTATATGTCCGAAGAGGCAAATCACTCACCTAGTAAGACTATAGAAAAGAAAACTCTTTATCTTAAAAGAATAATGAAGAAGACGAGAATGAAAAGTCAAATTCTTCCAAACCACTACAGAAGCAATCAAATAAAGACGCTGTATTGGTCAACAGCGAAGAGATATCCGATGTAGAACAGCCATCTGATATAAAGACGCTGCCTTTATTAACAGCGAGGAGAGCGCCATTGTAGAGCAGCTATCTGATAAAGACGCTGTATTGCCGGTCAACAGCGAAGAGATCTCCAATGTAGAACAGTCATCTGATAAAGACGCTGCCTTTATTAACAGCGAGGAGAGCTCCAATTGTAGAACAGCCATGTGATAAAGACGCTGTATTGGTCAACAGCGAAGAGATCTCGAATGTAGAACAGCCATCTGAAAAAGACACTGCATTGGTCAACATCGAGGAGAGCGTCATTGTAAAACAACCATCTGATCAAGACGCTGTATTGGTCAACAGCGGGGAGAGCTCCTTTCTAGAACAGCCATGTGATAAAGACGCTGAATTGGTCAACAGCGAGGAGAGCGCCATTCTAGAACAGCCATCTGAAAAAGACACTGCATTTGTCAACATCGAGGTGAGCGTCATCGAGGAGAGTTCTATTGTCGTGCAGACATCTAGACAAGACGCTGTAGTTAAGAAGGAGACAAGTGACTGTTGCGGAGACATTAAGAACCAAGAAATCACATCGACGTAGAAAAAATGAGAAATCAAGACGGCAGAAAAAGAAGGACAAAGAATATCAAAACGTGTTCAGTGAGAAAGTCAAGAAGGATAGCAGTACTGAATCGTTGTCGTCTACGTCTAAAGACATCAAGACGAACACTTCTGACAAGGACAAAACATCACATGCACCTTTGAATATTCAGGCCAATCATCCGTGCGTAAAGAAGAACAGTCAAGGGTACGGCCAAGTTAAGGGACAATACAAACCCATCGCAAAATTGTCAAAAACCATCTTCTAAACCATTGAAGACGCCGTCCTGAAATATAATGAAAGAACAACCACTTGTTCCGGAAAACCAGGAAACCAAGTTAAAAAGGGGTAGTTTTCCTTTACTAAGCCATCAGCGACATGCAACCGCTAAAACACCCATGACCTCCTCAACTGCTTCGAAAGAACAGTCCTGTGCATCGAGAAACAAGGAAAATAAGTTGAGTTTCCTCGAGTTTACTCCTCTTAGTACTCAAACAAAACCATTATCATCAAAACACAAGCCCCACTTCCAGCAGGCAACTAGCCAGACTGCCACATTCACTGTCAACGATTTTTTATCTTTAAGTCGTGCGCATTCAAAAGATCCAACAGTGAGAGGACCCGCACTTTCTCAGAAAGAACAGTCTAGGAATCAACCCACTATGTTCAAAGCAGATGATGTCCCATCTCTCTCTCTCTCTCTCATGAACAGCATCTGAAACCAAACGTACATACAAAACCTCTACATATTGACAAAAAGAATGTCAATTATTACGAGAATACATATAAATAGGAAAGAAAGAGAGTTAAAGAGAGAAACAAAGCAACAAAGAAACAAAGAAACAAAGAAACAATGAATGAATGAATGAAAGAAAAGAAAGAAAGAAAGAAAGAAAGAAAGAAAGAAAGAAAGAAAGAAAGAAAGAAAGAAAGAAAGAAAGAAAGAAAGAAAGAAAGAAAGAAAGAAAGAAAGAAAGAAAGAAAGAAAGAAAGAAAGAAAAAGGGAGGGAGGGAGATAGAGGGGGAGAGGGAGGGAGACAGAGAGAGGGAGACAGAGAGAGAGGGAGGGAGGTTATAAGGAAGGAAGGGAGGGAGGAAGGAAGGTACCATAGAAGAAGCAGAGGAGGGAAGAATGAAACAAGGAAGGCAGGAATGGAAAAAAGGAAGAAAGAAAAAAAGAAAATATGTAGGTACAATGTGAAGTGATGCAAAAAAGAAAGAATGAATGGAGTTCGGGAATAAGGGAGTATGGAAGTGCGAATTTGTTAAATATTGATATTCGCCAAAATGAAATATTTTGTATTGTATTTTAGGTATTTAGTTAAAGGCTATAACATTCTATAGCGAGAAAGACCGATATTATGTTTGCATCGTCAAGTACAGATTAACATGGATCTATTATGATGGAAGGGTGAACAAAGGACGTCCTGTAGTCTTCACTGGAAACCAACGTCCAAAGTCATACAACATTAGCACTATATTGTATGAAATGGTAATTGTACCATTTCGTATAATATAGTGCTAACGTTGTATGATTTTCTCTTTGTGTTACGTTTTACAAACGTGTTATGTTTTAGTTTAATTAATATTTGCCTATTTCAAGAATGGTTGTCACAACAGTAACCAAAGCTAAAGCCTGGTTCACACGAGTGTCATAATCATAATCATAAGCAAGAAAACGAAATATTTATTATCCCCTGGGGAATTCTTTTTCTAATTTCTTTTTATTTTGCTTATGATTACGATTATATGACGCAGTGTGAACCAGGCTTAAATTGCAATGAGTGCAAAGAATAGAATGTCAACATAATTTGTTTAATAATTTCACATTTTGTTAAATATATACTTGTTTCATCAACAACCGCTGCAAAACCTTGTTGGGGACTTGAAACAAACACGTACAACCAAAATATGCTATGAATAAATCTGTAAGTCCTGTAACAATAGAAGACATTCCGACATCCTATGCTTTCTTCAGAGTGTAGTCTGTGGCTGTAAATAGGTGAGCGTAGTGTTTAGAAGTGTTGGTATTGTTATGCTAATTTGCCGACCTTTTTAACAATATAAGTGTATTTCAATCATTTTGTGATTTATACGAAAAACGTACATGTCTAATTGACGAAAATAATGTTTATAACAAAAAGATATTGTCACAGTTTTTTATAATTACACCTATCCGACGTACATGTCAGGCCTACTCTGGGGTCCAAAACCGCCTATTATCGCCTATTACCGCCTAATACCGCCTAATACCGCATAATGCCGCCTAAGTTCGCTTGTTGCCGCCTATCGGTAATGATTCTAAAATCATCTAATATTATAATATCATTATTTTTCTATTGAGTAAATCAATTCAAAAATATCCGCTATAGAAGGGAATTAATAATTCCTCCTATAGCTATATGGAACAACTGGACCATCGATCCTGACCATGGATGCACATGCACATGCATAAATGCATTTAAAATATACTGTAGTAAAGAGGAAGACTGGACATTTCTGATACACTTCAAGTACTCTAGATAGTGAGACTTAAACACTGTATGTGTATATTCCTGCACTCTTACATGTACTTGAAATGTACCAAAAATATGGGTCTGAATTAAAAGGTCAGGTTAGAAAATACCATCTGTTTACTGTATTTTCTAGTTAGAGTGCTTACACTATGTCCAAGAAATAAAAACTAAATAGTTACTAACTAATAGTTTTTATTGAGTGACTATTAGTCACTATCACTCAACTGGAACAGCATTAGTAACAATACAAAAGGGAAAGCATTGCAAATACTCAAGAGTATAGAAAGTTAATACTTTATTTAATAACCTGTGAAACTGGCAAAGTTTACTTATTAGTGTGTAATAGACAGATTCAAACAATAGAAAACAAAAGAATTAGACTGTAATGGTACTAAATATTTCACGGGTTTGTGAAAGCTACTTTGATGAAATGCAATGTCGAAACAATAAAGTTTGCCTCTATAATTTGAAAGTATTAACTTTATATATATGGTGTTCAGTATTTGGTTTCCCTTGTGTATTGTTACTAAAGCTATTCCAGTTGAGTGATAGTGACTAATAGTGACTAAATAAAAACTATTAGTTAGTATTACTATTTAGATTTTATTTCATGGACATAGTGTAAGCACTCTAATTAAAAGTTTTAATTTATACTTAGAATTAGCTAAACTATACTATTATGCATTCCTCATGATTGTATAGTGAAATGAAACAAAACGAAATAATAATTCAAGTCAATAATCACTCTTTTTAATGCCGATGCAGTGTTGCTTGTATCACAATATTGTTGATTAAGTGAGCAAAATGATTCATTGGAAAGAGAACATTGGACTATTAAACGGTGTAAAATCAACGTGTATGTTGCATTACACAATGTTCATATATTTCACTAGATTAATTATTTTGCAGTCACTCGACTCTGACATCGTGTGATCGAGTTGAAGTTATATAATCTTATTTCACAAAGAAGTAAAAAGGTATACTTATCATCAGCCATGATCCTGTACATTTCCAAAATCAAATCAAGACATCAAAGAGGCAATATCTGGCCGGCACATTCTGAAAATAACCTTTTTCCCCCCATAATTACAGAATTTGTCACTTGTGTCAACTACCACTGTGAAAAGTAACACCGCTGTTCAAATGTAGTGTGGATTTTGAGGTATAAAAGTGTTAAAAAACACGGTATGATACCATGGTAGAAATGGTTATTTGGTACCTGTTTTCGGTCCCTTTATACCATGAGCCCGCAGATTTTTCATGACAGCGGATTTATCTTCTCAGCTACATTTCACCTCGCAGCATTTACAAATAATTACATCTAAAATCTAATCTAATATAAAGAAATGCCAAAAAGAAAAAGAAGTACGTTCGATTTTTCGAGTTATGGGGGAAGTAATGAGGAGCGGATTCAGCCTGGATTCGCCTTATTAATTGAAAAAATACGAGCTTTATTGGCATACTGCTCTTCTAAGAATAATAATATATTTATTATATTAATATATGAAGAGTAGCGCAAAATTCCGAAGTTAGCTCAGGAAGCATTCAAATCCCATTAACCGCGTGGTAGAAATGAACAGGTTTTTGGTGTCTCTATACCACGTCCCATTTCCCAGTCACACCAGCGTTAAATTATTTGATATCATATCAAATAAGTGCAGGTCTATTTAGAGACACCAATATTAGGCTTTCTTTGGCATTGGAAATTAAATCAGGAAGCATTCAAATCCCATTTCCCGCGTGGTAGAAATGAACAGGTTTTTGGTGCCTCTATACCACGTCCCATTTCCCAGTTACACCAGCGTTCAATTATTTGATATCATATCAAATAAGTCCAGGTCTATTTCAAATAACAATGTTAGGCTTTCTTTGATCCTTTATAGAAAACAGCTTTAGGTTTTCATAAAAATGCAAATGATACCAGAGTGAATCTATTTACACCATTTTCCGTGTGGTAGAAATAAACAAGTTTTTCTATACCATGTCCCATTTCCCAGTCACACCAGCGTTAAATTATTTGATATCATATCAAATAAGTGCAGGTCTATTTAGAAACACCAATGTTAGGCTTTCTTTGGCATTGGAAATTAAATCAGGAAGCATTCAAATCCCATTTCCCGCGTGGTAGAAATGAACAGGTTTTTGGTACCTCTATACCACGTCCCATTTCCCAGTCACACCAGCGTTAAATTATTTGATATCATATCAAACAAGTCCAGGTCTATTTAAAAACACCGATGTTAGGCTTTCTTTGATCCTTTATAGAAAACAACTTTAGGTTTTTATAAAAGTGCAAATGATACCAGAGTGAATTTATTTACACCATTTTCCGTGTGGTAGAAATAAACAAGTTTTTCTATACCACGTCCCATTTCCCAGTCACACCAGCTTTAAATTATTTGATATCATATCAAATAAGTGCAGGTCTATTTAGAAACACCAATGTTAGGCTTTCTTTGGCATTGGAAATTAAATCAGGAAGCATTCAAATCCCATTTCCCGCGTGGTAGAAATGAACAGGTTTTTGGTACCTCTATACCACGTCCCATTTCCCAGTCACACCAGCGTTAAATTATTTGATATCATATCAAACAAGTCCAGGTCTATTTAAAAACACCGATGTTAGGCTTTCTTTGATCCTTTATAGAAAACAACTTTAGGTTTTTATAAAAGTGCAAATGATACCAGAGTGAATTTATTTACACCATTTTCCGTGTGGTAGAAATAAACAAGCTTTTCTATACCATGTCCCATTTCCCAGTCACACCAACGTTAAATTATTTGATATCATATCAAATAAGTGCAGGTCTATTTAGAAACACCAATGTTAGGCTTTCTTTGGCATTGGAAATTAAAGTCACACCAACGTTAAATTATTTGATATCATATCAAATAAGTGCAGGTCTATTTAGAAACACCAATGTTAGGCTTTCTTTGGAATTGGAAATTAAATCAGGAAGCATTCAAATCCCATTTCCCGCGTGGTAGAAATGAACAGGTTTTTGGTACCTCTATACCACGTCCCATTTCCCAGTCAAGCCAGCGTTAAATTGTTTGATATCATATCAAATAAGTGCAGGTCTATTTAGAAACACCGATGTTAGGCTTTCTTTGGCATTGGAAATTAAATCAGGAAGCATTCAAATCCCATTTCCCGCGTGGTAGAAATGAACAGGTTTTTGGTGCCTCTATACCACGTCCCATTTCCCAGTTACACCAGCGTTCAATTATTTGATATCATATCAAATAAGTCCAGGTCTATTTCAAATAACAATGTTAGGCTTTCTTTGATCCTTTATAGAAAACAACTTTAGGTTTTCATAAAAGTGCAAATGATACCAGAGTGAATCTATTTACACCATTTTCCGTGTGGTAGAAATAAACAAGCTTTTCTATACCATGTCCCATTTCCCAGTCACACCAACGTTAAATTATTTGATATCATATTAAATAAGTGCAGGTCTATTTAGAAACACCAATGTTAGGCTTTCTTTGGCATTGGAAATTAAATCAGGAAGCATTCAAATCCCATTTCCCGCGTGGTAGAAGTGAACAAGTTTTTGGTGCCTCTATACCACGTCCCATTTCCCAGTCACACCAACGTTAAATTATTTGATATCATATCAAATAAGTGCAGGTCTATTTAGAAACACCAATGTTAGGCTTTCTTTGGAATTGGAAATTAAATCAGGAAGCATTCAAATCCCATTTCCCGCGTGGTAGAAGTGAACAAGTTTTTGGTGCCTCTATACCATGTCCTATTACAAAAACGATATGTGTCATGTTAAAAAGCCAACGTACATGACGTAACTTTAGTATACAAAATGTATTTCTTTATTTTATATTGTCAAAACAATCAATATAGGTTGGTTATGTTAACCATGCACCAAAAACAAGTTCATGAATTTACAATTTCTTTAAAATAATTTCACTTAATTTCATTTTTTAGTTATTAATTTAGGTTTTAAAAACATTAATCCTTCACCCAATTAAAAACGATGATTTGTTCAAAAAACTAGTTTCGTCTTAGTGCCTTATCAATTCAATTTTTAGGTTAAACCTAAATTAATAAATGAAATGATGAAATTTTTTAAGTCCTTTATCGGTCAAGTCATCAAGAATATCTCAAAATTTCACTTAAATTATGTATTGTTATTCATAGTATAATACAGAGACGATTTCCAAGTTAGTTTCAAAGTTAAATTTCCTTTTTAAGAGTGTTTAATGATTATTTGGAAGAATGGTATAAAGGAACCGAAAACAGGTACCAAATAACCATTTCTACCATGGTATCATACCGTGTTTTTGGAACGTTTCTTAAGTGGGATTTTAGCTAGGTACTTCATGTATAGTATATTATGTGGTCTCAAGTAAATATGTATGTGTAAATGAAACATAAGTTATCGTACATGAAGTACCGACCTAAATTCCACATTACTTTTGATCAGCGGTGTAATTTTTCACTGTTTTTAATATTTAGTATACATTTTTGTAGATAAGCAAATGAGATTTTCTTTTTCATATTTTAAAGGATAAATGAAATCTATCAGCTAGGCGCTTTTGATTTTACTACCACAGGAAACCCATTTTCATAATCTAATGGGTATATCCGCTGACTAAGGCTTGCGGACTTTTGATTGTTGATTCAGCTCGTTCATTTTGAAAATAGTTTTCTTATTTTGCTTAGATTCAAGACCATGATGCAGAAAATGAGAGTTCTCCTCCTTTGGAAAAGAAAAGAAAGATCGATAACCGTAAGTTGATATATATATTTACAGGTTTTTGGTGCTTAATAATAAGTATAAACCTACAATAGACCAATCCATTCGTAGGGTCACGACTACTGGGGCGAGCAGAAAAAAGTATGTGGCTTTGAGATTATGAATTCCCTGAAACTCGTCAAACTTTCAATATAAACATTTCCTATCAAAGATATTATGCAAGGACTATTATTGAGGCCAAAAATTATACTGTTATAAAAGGTGAGATCGTATATAAACGGTGATTTCAAATCTAGTGTTTGTATACAGATTTTATATCGATTACAGCAGTTGTAGGTCTTTTCTCTGTTCTATATCAGTTTCTATGATCTCCCATTTAAATAATCATCAACTATTTTAACACCACTATGTGATATTTTACAGATTATCAATTGGAATTGAGTGGCACATCCAAGTTCCCATATGCTTCAAAACTTGTTGAACAAGTAAGCTTATTTAAAAAGCACAACCAAAAGCTAAATCTTCCAGTGATTATACAAACTGTTGAAATAGAGGAAATGTCAGAAGGTGGTGTTGGTATATTCTATGATTTTCATGGCAAAGGTTTGCAACAGATTGGTTGGATCCCAAAGAAACACAAACAAATAATAGAACATAGGAATGTCAGATGTTTTATAAGCTCCATCTGTTCAAAGGAACTTTCTTTAAACTTCACAAAGATAAGTATTATAATTCAGATATATGGTGATTAAGGCCAAATTAGTGGTGTTTCATTATTCATGTATGTGAAATACACTTAAGCTTATGATGCACTACTATACTCTTAAATTAATCTTATATTTCTATTGTGATTATTTGACTACTAAAGTAATACGTTTTATAAAATGATTCAATATGTTATCATTAAAAGCATAACATCAGTTAATAAAACTGTTTGTGAATAAAAAATTGTTTGGTGTGCACAAACAAAAATAATTGATGTCATGTGTTGTTATATCTATTTGTATATATTTATGTCATAAGATTATATATGTCATATTACCTATACACTAGACATACACACACACACACACACACACATATATATACTTTTGAAAAATACTATGTATATATATGTATGGATGTTTAAAGTTACCCAAAATTACCTAATGTTGCAATATTTTGCTCCTTTTTTGCCAACATCACCTAATATGCCTGATATCAACATCATTTGCTGCAATATTTTGCTCTTTTTGGCCAATACCGCCCAATATCGCCTAATGCCGCCATTAGCCGCTGCAACATTTTGCTGTTTTTGGCCAATACCGCCCAATGCCGCCATTAGCCGCTGCAATATTTTGCTCTTTTTGGCCAATACCGCCCAATATCGCCTAATGCCGCCATTAGCCGCGGCGGTTTTGGACCCCAGAGTAGGCCTCATGTCAAAGGTAATTTACTGTTTTCACTCTCTCAATATAATGCCTATTTTCTTTTGTTTTTTTGAGCTAATATGCGAAGATATCCCGGGCTCATTGCTCACTGTAGCAAAGCTGAAAAATACAAGACAATCGAGTTATGTTTTGTGTAAAAATGTCTGTACTCCTATCGACAACGATATTCGTCATGAGCGTGGTCAAAGTGTTGTGGACTCACGACGCACAGTGGGATTGAAAAAGTTTCATTTGCCTAATATCTTTATATTTCTCCACTTTTTGCTTGGCAAAATGTGTGTCAAAACCAACGATCGCTATCTAACATCCAACTCTCTCTTCATCGGCCGTTTTAGATTGTTTATCGCATTTTGTAATCGTTCATTCAATGCTGTGCACTACTCTGTTTTAATATTAAAAGGGTTAGAGACTTCTAGTTCGTGCTTTACCGGCAAATACACGCACTTGCTGGCTGTAGAATGAACTGGAAAATCTAAATACAGCACTTGGCTAGATATCACCTCGTGCTGTATTTGATTTCTCGTTTATTCTACAGCCAACGCATGCGTGTATTTGCCTGTAATAACCCATATCTTTTCATAAAATAACTATTTGAAATCACGTTATTTGATTGGTTGAGGCGCGTGCATCATGAGAGCACACAGCACGCACGTTTGCATGTTGATCATTTTGTATTTTGTAAAAGAAATAGAAAACTTGCTTTCTGTGCTGTATGTAGTTATAAAACACTTGGGGATTGTCAGAACACTCGAGAAGTGTTGAGGGTTAATTAGGGTTAGGGTCGTGCTTCTCTTAACACTTCTCTCGTGTTCTGACAACCCCGCGTGCTTTAAAACTGCACAACAGTACGCGTGCGCGTTTTCTATTTCTTCAAGAGAGCACGGAACGTCGATTTGTTTGATTTTAACTATTGAATATTTTATAAAAGAAACAGAAAACTTATCGGGTTATAGAGCACTTGGCAATTTGAAGAAGACCTGAGAAGCGCTGAGTATGAGAAGCACTCCCGGCAATATACGTACGGCGAAAGCACGCTGCTTCGTTTTCTATTTCTTCAATATAACTTGCTTTGCATACGCGTTGAAACCCCAAGTTAAAATTTCTGGATGAACTGTTTACCTTGTTGAATATAGCAAGCAGATAAATATCATTGCTACGCTTGTTCTCTGCTTATGTCTGATTTGTTTACTTTTCGTGGTATTATCATTCCGAGAATGTAATAAAAAGAATCAAACGAGGCAGTTTGCGTTCTTGAAACAAAATAAAAACCATAAAAAAGTATGATACCTTAAAATGTGGGTTTTCTTTAGACTAAAATTATCGTTGCATAAATTGCGCCAAAAAATTACCGTTTATCACAGACAGCACCAGTCTCCCATGACAAAATTTATTTGCGCGACTCACATTGCATTGCTCGTTTAAAGACGGCTTTTTCCCGAGTTACAAAAGTGTTTAGAGGATGTTGCCATACTATCGTTGAATATGGTGGGTTTGTGTACGTCTTTCTATCCATGACACACTTCAAAGTACGATCACAATACTCATAACCATTGTTAATAAAAGAAAGTCACAAGCGTAAAATCCCGCCTTCACAATGATTGGTCGACAGGTCAAACGGCAAATTCAAACTGCGTATAAAGCTAACAGCACTTGGGCAACGTTACACTTTTCCTGTTGTGCTGTATATCAAAGTCAAACTAGCTCAAGGTAACAAGATGCGTTTTCTTGCTGTCGTTCTGTTGGTGCTTGTGGTGAGCGCGAAAGCCTTTGAAGATGAACCTCAAGATTCAATGGGTATGTTTGACCAGTTGAAGAATATTAAAGTTGTTCTTCAGTAGAATTGTATGTAATTATAAGAGTTGATTTACGGTCATATACTACTGTTTGTAGAATTATCTTAAGCTTTCTTCGGGCACCGACATCATCAGAAGAGTGGAGTATTCTAACAAATTTTGTAAAAACACGAGACCAAACTACTAAAGATTTCAAATAATTATATCAAGTCTATTTTGTGGCTATTAATTGCTATTTTTGAAAAGCTTATTTTTGTTTCTGTTCGAGAAATAATCTTTATCAAAGCAAATATATCATACTTTTACAAAACTTGGCTAAAATAAAATAATATTTCTATTCGACGTTGAACAAACTGACAAAAGGAAGCGAGTTTGTTGATTTGAGTACATCACATGTGATATGCATGAGCGCCGCGCGCCAGAACCGTTGGAAATCAGTGCATAAAATGCGCCAAAAGTAATTGACATTTACATTTACATGACTTAAGACATTTCAAAGTTATTTACATAGAGAATTATAAAAAGGCAATAGAAATTAAAAAAAACCGAGTTTGTCCAAATTTGTAACACAGTTCTTGCTTCCATTAAACAGTTTAGTTAACAATTCTTGTGTATTTTGTGCAACAGATAACGATGTAGACTTGGAGCGGCGTGGGTTTTGGGGATGTGGTGTGTACAATGTCTTCACGAAAGGATGTTGTGATGGTGAGAAGTATGTCCGTAAGACTCACGACTGTTGTGGGGAGGAAGTCATCAAAGAGTCTACCCATGGATGCTGCCATGGCAAGAAGTACTCGAAAAAGCGCCAAAAATGTTGTGATGGAAAAGTCAAGGGGGCATTTTTCACGAAGAAGTGCTAGTTAGATGTTGCGAAACGCGCACAGTAATTGAACAACAGTAATTGTTAATTTTTTTTAATTATAAAATATAGTTTTGCATGTCACTAATAAAAACCATTATCGATTCAATAATATGGAAATTATAGTAATAAACAAAATAGTTCAGAATATTTGTTTGTAAGTTCACTTATTTTCAGATGCTGAATTTACAGTAAACACTACCTATTATATATACCAACAACGATGTATAAGGACATTTTGTAAAGTTGTTTTGTACAAAGGGACGATTTGCAAAGGCAATGTCAGTGGTAATGTAGTAAAAAAAAAAACACTTTTAAACAAATAAACTTTTGTTCACGCCGGTTCGGCCATGCAGTTGGTTGAGAATGTTTCAATTTTACGGGAGGTCGGAATTCGCGGGAAGGAATGAAGCTGTTGCCTTTGTAGCTTTTAAAACCTGTCATCGGTGTCCATATACTGATATCTAGCCACTTTGCCTACCCATCATCGGGAACCCAGAGAAACGAGCGACAGAAGATTACCCCTGGGTTCCCGAGGATGCTAGCCTACTTTGATGGGCTCGAATTGAATAGCTGTTACAATATTTGTTAGTAGTTTTTTCAAGGTTTGAAAGGAGGAAAATTCTATACCCTACTAGTTAACTACAAATTGAATTTTAATACTATTTACCACGAATTCGAAAGTATCGTCCTCTTACACCAATCACAGATAGAATCAGAACCACGACAAGCAGTTTGATGTTGATGTCCTGTATCAAAACTGAATATAAATTTACTATAAGAGTCATAGCAAAAGGGTGTTATTATACGTTTAGAGCTCTAACAACTCTAATTAGTACTCTTTCGAGACGTAGTATGAAACTCTGAAATCATATTATTATTATTATTATTATTATTATTATTATTATTATTATTATTATTATTATTATTATTATTATTATTATTATTATTATTATTATTATTATTATTATTATATCCGTGAAATACAAATACTAAATAGTACAGAATAATGCTACATTAAACAATAATATACAATAGAATTACTATTTAGTATTTACTAATGATTCACGGATATACTATTTGCACTCTCGTTCAGGTTGATTGATAGAGTAATCATATAATTAATGATCCCCTCTATTAACTATGGTGTGGCTTACCTAAATGGTTCTAAAGAAATAGAAAACAATGTCCCCCTCAAATATCAAAAGGATTTTGGTATTATACAAATGTCACTTCAAGAAATGTCACACGAGACATTTTTTTGTTCTTGAAAAAAGAAAATATATCAAAAAAGCAATACACTTTAAGAAAAATTGTTTTTTCAGCAATAAAATTCCCTTTTCAATTCGCGCGCGCTCGGGTTATTATGTAAATGTTTATTTGCATAAGTGGCGCCAAACTGATTCACTGCTGATTATATATGCACAGGCAGAACAAATTATATATGTAGAATTATATTTTTATGAATAAAAGTGAAACAAAAAATTATAAAAAGTTGAATTACTACGCACTCAATAAATTAGACCAAAGTACAAATTTTTACAATGTAATCATATCTTATTAGTGTACATCAGCATAAACAACCTGACTCCCTAGTCAGAGCAAAAATCCCAACAAGAGACTAGATGTATTCTTACAAACGATAGTAATACTCAACACATTGAGCATAGCAGCTGGGCAGTGGCAATATTATAAAACCTCAGTCAAAATAGGCAAAATAAAAAGAAACAAACCACATTGTTAACTTTTCAAATCTTCTAATAAAATATATTTTAGAAAACAAGTTCTATGTTCACATGTCCATATTTACGACATGGTTCATTAAATGCGTTTTAATTTTGTATAGAGGAGAGGAGAGCATTATTGATGACATCGTGTGGACCTTACAATCCTTTTGTGATTGGTTGTTGCAATGGAATAGGATACTTACGCAGGACCCACAAGTGTTGTAACAGAGTAATCATTGACAAGAAAACTTATGGCTGCTGTGAGATGAAAATGCGTTACGCATTTGAAACGCAAGAGTGCTGCATTGGTAACGAGGTGATTGACAATACGACGCACGGTTGCTGTAGCGGTAAATCCTACGAACGTGAAACGCAAGAGTGCTAATACGACGTACGGTTGCTGTAACGGTGAATCCTACGAACGTGAAACGCAAGAGTGCTGTGGTAACGAGGTGATTGACAAGACGACGCACGGTTGCTGTAACGGTGAATCCTACGCACGTGAAACGCAAGAGTGCTGTGGTAACGAGGTGATTGACAAGACGACGCACGGTTGCTGTAACGGTGAATCCTACGAACATGAAACGCAAGAGTGCTGCGGGAAAGATGTCATCAACAGCGCAGCATTTATAAAGGTTGCTGTAACGGAAAGGAGTTTGCAAAGATTTTCATGAAATGTTGCGAAAGTGAATTACAATGGAACCACGTAAATAGTCTTCCAGAAAGACGTGAAACTAACAGACAATAGTAGTCCCTTTCACCATAATTAATATTGCTATTACTAGTAATATTGCTATTAACAATGCTTTCACAGGTGTGTCTGCGCCATTTTGCAATGAGGTCGTCCCTTCGCTTTTCTAACAACTTGTACAATACTCATGCAGTTTCGTGTAATTTAGCACCGCTGTACTGATTATTTCACAGTGCACAGGTTAAACCCCAATTCAGAGTAAATCCAAATGTGTTTTATTATTGATTGATTGATTGATTGATTGATTGATTGATTGATTGATTGATTGATTGATTGATTGATTTATAACAATGTTTAAGCAGGAGGCTCTCATCGCCGAGGTGTTTTTCAGAGAGGTCCTGCTATAATACTATGCTATATAAATATATAATATAATAATCTAAATAAATCTAAATAATCTAAATATAAAAATATAAGTACAAATTAAAACTAAAAACAAAGCTATCAAAATGCGCATAAAATATATCTAAGTATCACTAAAAGTATATAAAAAATAAATTTAAGTTAAAAACGATTTGAAAACATTAAGGCTAGATGCCTGTCGGACAGCAATATCTAAGTTGTTCTTGTCGGCGGCCGCATGAAATATAAAACGCTGTTTGCCCCAATTAGTACGCGCACGTGGCAAGTGTAAATCCTGACGACGGCGTGTATCATAATTATGAATACTACAATTACTAGTAAAATTAAAATCAAAATCTATGATATTGTTAAGGCATTTATATACAGCTATACAGCGATGGCGGCGGCGGTGGTAGCCTCCTATGCAGCCGCTCCTTTGTATCGTCACGCAATACGAGTGGGGAGACTCGTATTGCGTGACGATACAAAGGAGCGGCTGCATAGGAGGCTACGGCGGCGGCGGATAGCTAAAGGTTGCCAATTCAACTGATTAAGGGCTTGGGTCGCAGAAAAGTACTTAGGTTGGTCTAAAATCAATCTTGCAGCATTATTTTGCAATATTTGAAGGTGTTGCATGAGTACTTCATTGTTTTTATCACCCCAAACTAAATCGGCATAATCAAAAAGCGGTAATATAAGGCTATTGTAAAGTGTTGGGCGAGCGTTTAGCGGTAGTAAATGCTTTACGCGACGCAAAATGCCGAGCCTCTGACAGACCTTTGAGCTTAAGGCATCTATTTGGTCAAACCAGGTCATATTTTCATTAAGTGTAAAACCTAAATATTTAAACGATTCTTTGCGCTCAAGTGGATGACCATAAACCTCTAATGAAATATTATTGAAAGAGCTAAGCTTACGTGCGCTACCAAATAATACAAATTTACATTTGTCTATATTTAAAGTCAAAAGATTGTCATTGTTTTTCATCCTTTAGCGGTAACATTTTTTCGTGCTTTGCTTGTGCTTTGTGAATATTTTACAACAACTCGAGGATTAGCCTGTGCAAATGCACCTTTTGTCAAATAGAATAGCGGTGATTGATAACTTGAAACTGGAGTATTTTTATGTGTCTATCATTGAAAGCTCACCGTTCGTCTTGCTTCACTTCAACATGGCGCAAAGAACTGCCAAAGCGACAATTGTCATTATAGAATAACAAGTCCAACAAAATTTAAATTGTAAACTGTAACTACATGTACAAGTCCAATTTCTAGTTTTTAATTAACTGCAGTTTGGGTATTAGTTCTTCAAAAATAGCAAGAATGGTTATAAAAGTCATTTTATTAGCAAAAAAAGTCATTTTATCAGCAAAATATCAGCAAAAAAGTCATTTTATCAGCAAAATATCAGCAAAAAAGTCATTTTATCAGCAAAATATCAGCAAAAAAGTCATTTTATCAGCAAAAAGCCATTTTATCAGCAAAGAAAGTCATTTAATTAGCAAAAAGGCATTTTATAAAGAATGATCTAGAGTTAAGTGCATGTCATTTTTAGTATTTTGTATCCTTTCAGCTTAACTTGTGAATTACGTATAGCTCATGGCTCAAGCTGTGTACTTAGTACATCAATAAAGTCCGACAAAAAGATGTTTGCTTGAAAAAACAGTTTCTTCAGAAGTGGCTAAAGAACATCAGCAGGCAGGCTGGGTATCATTTATTTTTTCAAGGGATACACTAACTTAGTGTATTTGCTATTTTGAGTGTATTTGTTGTTTGTTTGGTTATTCAAATGATAGTTTATAGTGTAAGTCGATGACAAAATCTTGTGCTATGAGTGTAGCTAAAACAAAGAAACTCCATCCCAACCAGCCTAAATGGTGAATATCATACAAATTTTATATAAAATACTCCAATAACCTCTCTTGAAAATCAAGATTTACCTCAGATATAAATTTTATAAGTCGATTTTTGCAGGTTTCACGACACCTCGGTTTGTCAGTGACGTCATTTCTATGTCACTCTTTCAGATCAGCTGGAAAAGGATAAGAGGAAACCACTGAATATGACTAAACATAAAGCTTTGATGTCAATGAATAGCTGTTATTACGGATGCATGCAAATGAGATGCGAATGAGACAACACGCATTGTATCGACCCGATAAACTCACTTGTATGATTGTTAAAACAAAAGAATATCTAATTTGCATGCATCCATAATAACAGCTATTCATTTTTACTTCGCATGGGCACCCTGTGGTAATGTATATGGGGACCCACTTGGACCGAGTTGACTATTCAAGCACAGGAAATTGTGACGTCACTTCCTGCACTACATTAGCTACTTTCCTTATAATGCACGATAAAACGACTATAAATTAAGTTTTCTCAGACTGCCGCAAAGATTGAAGGCTATCAAAGCGAGAACACAATTTTTAGCTCAATTTGATTGTCAACTATTTCGCTATTTTACTGTAAATATACTGAGACGTGCAGACAAAGCTACGAAAGCCGAGGAGGGACTTCAGACTTCAGACTTCAGAGATAATTATATCTGAAGTCTGAAGTCTGAAATACAATTTTAGGACTTCAGACTTCAGACTTCAGACTTCAGAGATAATTATATCTGAAGTCTGAAGTCTGAAATACAATTTTAGGACTTCAGACTTCAGACTTCAGACTTCAGAGATAACAAAGACGCTCTCAGAGCGTGTACTCGATGGGTGGTTATTTCTTGGTTAAATCTGGCAATGTAAAGAGGATTTCTTGCGGTCAAAAAATCAACACAGGAATCACAAAATCACGAATTACCCAAAACCCACACAACCGACCACAAACGAGTTAACCAAGATTAAAGAATTGTAGAAAAAAAAACCTAGATTACCAAAGAACGTCTTCTTAATAGATAAAATTGAATAACTGTATCGATAGTGCATGTTAATTCTGTCGCTATGCAAGGGTTCGTTAGTAACCACGGTAAGCAAGATAATTTCTGCAGATGACATGAGCTTAAAGTAAACGTACCTAATATCGCGCAAACCCATTATCGTGCTTTTCGTAAAATAAAAAAATATTCTTCTATCCTGTGCCGTAAAAGTTTATTGAAAAAAGTGAACTAAAAACTTGGTTGCAACAGAATAATCAGCCAAAATTGTTTTAATCAATTTTGAAGCAGTTTTTTAGAAGATGTATATTATTTTTTTACAAAAAGCACGATAATAGGATGTGCGCGATAATAGGTACGACTATTATCGACGTACTGACGACCTATATACAAACACGAGTACATGTAAACTTTGTAGCATATTTATTAAGCGGTAAAATTGTTTGTTTGGTCGACAATACAACACAAATGCTTAAAAGAATCAATATAATTACCATAAAGATAATAACATTTATCGAGAAGCAAATATTGCTGTTCGTTTGATCCATCAAACATGGCACTTTCATGTCGTTCTTGCTTCTTTTCATAACAACAGGATTCTTGTTTTCTCCATCATCAGAGTGTTTGGATGCTGAACAGTTGTTTGTTATGGCACAGTGTTCTGTATTTGTTTTTGTATTTGTACATTTAGTCAGCAATTTAGAGCATAGGTTGATCATATATTTGCTTTGATTCCTCTTCGAGTTCGCGGAAAGACTCAGATCGAAAAGTACGTTCGTTTTCAGCTTCAAAGATGTGTGCGTTTGAATGTGGATCGTTTTTGGCAGAACTGGAAGCATCTTTGTCGATGAAGACTATAAAAACTCCTTGTAGTACAAATTACGACAACTCTCTTACAGCCGTGGACGAACGAGGGCGATTATTAAAACATTTGGATTGGGATACCTGTGGGACTGCAGCGCATGCGCATGCGCATGCGGTGGGGGGGGGGGGGGGGGGGGGGGTACTCCCTTTGTCCAAGTGGTAGGGATGATCGGCGGAGATTTTGAAAATGACCCCTAAAAGGTACGCTCAGATACAAATAAAGCAGAGTAAAAACGACCCTTTTTGAGGCAAATCTCTAAATGGACCCTAAAAGGTACGCACTGAAAATATTTTAACCCTAAAAGGTACGCCGATCACCCCTACCACATGGATAAAGGGAGAACCCCCCCGGGCATAATTATCTCTGCAGTCTGAAGTCTGAAGTCCCTTCTCGGCTTTTGTACAAAGCAGTTTAATTCCGTTCCGCTTCAACGCTGCTTCAGCTGATCAAGATAGACTACTCGACTGAGGTTTGTAAAATTTAACAGCTACTTTAATCTTTAGTTATTTAATCTATTCGCTCGAATGTAGAGAACTGCCAGTGAAGTCTGAATTTCAGTCCTTCAATGATTATGTGTATGAACAGGTCAATATGCCACGCAAGTCGAATTGAAATGATGATATTGTAGATGGTTATAAATTAGCTCCAAGCCTGAGCAGCCTCTTTATTTTTCAGTCGACTTTTAGTTGTCGAAAGCCTAACTTTCAGTCTTCTTCAGTCGCTCATATTAAGGCTCGTATATTTATTAATTCTTGGTCTGGCGCTATCGCATTTACTGTCTGCAGAGCTGACAACTTGCTGAACGAGTTTGACTACATAGTGGTACACAAGAATGGGGAAATTCTGATACACAATTATTTCAAAAGTAAATCTACTGCATGAGGTAAGGTATTTGGAACCCGGAAAAACGAGTAAGAATTTATAAAAGTTTGATTTACATACGTACTTTGGTTTTAATATTTAATTATGTTGACCTTCGACCTTGAGGGAATCATTCACTCGAAACCGAATATAAAGCATGGCTGTATATTATGATATTTTTATAATTCCTCGTTTCTGATAAAGAGATTAAGAGGCTTACCAGTTTGAAGTAGTTCTTATTCTTGGATTTTACCTATCACGTGACCATATTGAAAGTCCTTAAATTGTCGCTTAAACTGTTCACAATTACTGAAATCATGAAGCACACTGATACTTTATTTAGCAGTGGTCAGAAGAATGAATTTTGGCAGAGTTATATAGTCAAGCCATTACTAAAGATTTTTAGTAAGAAATGTATGGCAAAAGCATTTCCGGTTGTGTTGATTATATCATTAACCAGATCTTTTCTGCGATGCAAATACTAGCAACCTACGCCACATTAGTTTAAAGCCAGATGACGAGAAAAGGCATCCTTATGTTGTCAAAACAGGATGAGCTGGGGTCAATTGCTCTTGTTGTCGATGATGAAGTGGAATGTTGCACTGCAAAAACGGCTGAGTAGATGCAACACAGTATATTGCGTTAACCATGCATTCAGGATAACACTTTATAGTGAGTAAACCCAATTCAACTCATTATTGAGAGTAAAGTAGATGAAGACGCACCATTGAGTACAATGTACTCAATATATTGAGTTTAACCTCACTTTTACTCAATAATGAGTTGGGTTTACTCACTATAGAGTTGTATTTACTCACTATAAAGTGTCATCCTGAATGCATGATTAACGCAATATACTTTGTTGTATCTACTCAGCCGTTTTTGCAGTGTGCCTGCCTTTAAGCTACAAGGGATAAAAAGTGCATCAAAATTTGACCAAGCTGGCTTAAAATCGATCTAAGGGATATAATACCTTGATTGTAAGCAATCAAGATATTGGTGCAGAGCTGAACCACAGTCAAAGACGAGTTAGGACCCGCCAAAAAAAACAAACTTTCGGCCCAATCCCCTAAGAGAGCTAGTGACGTAAGGATTCGCAGGTAGCCCATACAGCGTTTTTCTAATGTTTAGTCTCTGTAAATTCTGTATTGAGAATACATACATGGTTCATGATTTTTTAGCTCTCTTAAATATAACTTGTAGAGTGTCTATCGTTTATTATACGAACTTCGTATTAAATTCCTCACAGTAAGTGGTAAAGAAACAGCTTGCATTGCCCACCAACATACAATTCCTTGTAAAAAAAAAAGAATTCTATCGCCTGTAACTTCGACGCTATTCGTCAAGTAAAACCGCTTCAAACTTTCCCGATTTAATGATTTCGGTATGCTCTTTTCAAATATTATATCTTCGAAAGCGTGTAGTCAGTATTTAAAATGTCACGAAATAGGTGAGTGTATACAGGGTCATTCCCAATGAGCGTTTGGTACCTTTTAGGGGTAATATCATCAGGACTCGGGTACCTTAGGGGGTCATTTTCAAAATTTCCGCAAACATCACGCCCTTTTAAATATAAGATCCCCCCACCTCACCCCGAGCCATGCATGTACATCTAGTCACCAATAATCAGTTTGTAAAGTAAAAGACGTAAAAACACCTGAACATCCATTGCAGGAAATAATCAAAATGGCCACGCGGAAAGGATTTGGGTTGTCATCTCTTTCTCATGACATACGGCGCCAACCTGTACTCCATTTACCAATTCACAAGGAATCCTTCTCATATGACAGTACACCAGTAGAAGATTTCCTTGTCAACCAAGACCCTGATACTCTGAAGTCTTTGGTGTTCAAGTATTTTATACCAATTGCTGAAATTGAGGCCAACGTGTTATCTGAACAGAAATCCTTGATGAAAAAGGTAAGAGTAGCCAATATTAAGTTGAAAACAGTCTGTTATCTTTGTTAATGACAAGTATGGAATTCATGACTGATAAGTACAATGGTTTTCTTTAGATGGGAGATTCATACAAAGACCCGACTTCAGAAGCTAATTATGTGCTGACATCATTTTTCGGAATTTCATCGGAAACAGGTATAAATATTTCCTTGTCATTTATTAATAATTAACTATTTATGGCATAATTTTTCTTTATCGGGTTGTTTACTAGTCTTTTAGATTGTCTAATCTTAGCTCCCCAATTTCCCCGTTTAATTTGCATATTATTACACCCCTCCCCCCAACCCAACCCCTAAACTTCAAACCCCCACTCCCTCCTCCCCCCCTCCCCAACTCCCACGCACTCTAAAATGTGCTTCCCCGTCCTCTGTAACTCTGTTCGTTGGAAATATTAATTTATATGAATTACTAGAAACATTGCAAGAATAGTGGCTTTCCTCCTGCAGCTACAATCAATTTTAACCAAAATGATTGTTTTGGTCAATATTTAAGTGTACTCAATTGTTGAAACATTTTGTTACTTCTTAACTGTAGAGGACATTGGAGAATACATGATTCATTCTGGCAGTTCTCGTGAAGAGCTCTTTTTACCCCCGTATCATATACGAAGCAGCGATGGAACTGCAGATGCAGATATTGATCCATATGAATCAGCTGATCTTGACATCATGCTCTTGATTGGGCAACCGCTGATGTGCAAGCATGCAGAAGACATAACATCCGACAATGCAGCCTCGCCTTCTAGTTTTCATTTAGTCATGAACAACGATGGCTGTCATTTAGGCTTCACTAGAATAACCATTGAAGGAGATACTGACCTTCTGCCAGAACCACTAAAGAAATCTGTGATCTATTGTGAAGAAGGAAATTACTTGTCAAGTGAAGTGTTTTTGTCCTCCATTTTTGATCCTCTTATTTCTAGATTTCAAACAGTGGAACATTTAAAGAAAGGGGAGCTAACGAGACAAGGTCCAGCTATCAATATGAAATCATTGGAAGAAGATGAATCGGTCAAAAGTTTCTTCGATATAGATTTAGTCCCAACCCTCAAATGTGATCGATGGCCAGAGCAACTGTTAGCTTGGAAAGAACGGATCCAAACTTGCCTTTGGCCACCTGAGTCCATTCGAGTACAACTGTTCCAAATACCATGCTATGCTGTAGGTGTAGGGTACCATGGCAGTCCAAGCAAGGACATGGAGTGGCGTTTTTCAACATCAGCTATTGAAAGTGTGCTGGGATCTTCTCTGACACTGGTTCAGAGAAAGTGCTACATTCTATTCAAAATACTACATAAGACAGCCCTGAAGGAGCCTAAGCTGTTGGCAACATACCACCTGAAGAACATCTTGTTTGAAGCTCTGGAGGAAACGGATGGTTCTGCTAGCATGTGGACAGAAGTTAACCTTTTGCCGTGCCTGTGTTTTTTGCTGGATAAACTCATTATTCACCTGGAGAAAGGAAGAGTGATGAGCTACTTCATTGAAGGCTACAACCTTATTGATCACTATTCAGCAGAGACTATAAAAGAAGTTCTGGAGAAAGTGAAGGCTGTCAGAAAAGCTCCAGAAAGATATCTAATGATGTTTGATCACAAGTTTGCGTTTGATTTCAACAAAGACAAAATCTTCCAAGATAACTTTGAGCCATACTTCAAGTTATGTGTCCAGGAAAATCCAGAGAAAAATTTCCAGCTGCTTACACATAGCATCGTAATGTCACTTATTCGCTGTGCTCATTCTGATATTTCACTGAATCACTTAGTTCTGTACAACAGAGCTTTTGCTTTTTTGGAAGATTCTTGGAAGATCATGAAAGTCGTAAATCCAGATTTTAATGCAAGTCAGTTGCCTTTCATGTCTGATGTCACCTATTCTGGCGTAGAAGTCGACCAATCTTGTAAATTTCAAGAATATCTATGCATAAAGTGTCCCGAGACCCTTGAAGCCAATCAAAATGCGAAAGCATTCGCAGACATGCTTGGGATCCAACTTCCTGCCCAGGGAGAAGCCAATCCTATTTATAAACTTCTGACATACAGGATGTTTATTCTAGAGAGTTTCTGCGAATCGAAAGAGCTTCATGCGTCAGGAATACAAGTCATGAACGCAGACATCTATTCTGGAACTGAACCAAAAATCATTGCCATTTCTGGTACAATGCAAAGGGCAATGCTGAAGATAGCGTTATGGATGAGCAAGATACACTCCCCACCTGTCGTCACAAGTGCAGAGGAAGTGCAGGTTAGGAAGACAGCTGTTCTTATGGAAGTAATGAAAGAAGTTCTTGAGTTACTACCACAAACGACATCTGATTCAGCCAGCACGGGGGACAATACTGACGCCCTGACAGAAATGATGAGCATGTTCCCAAAGGTACAAGTCGATGATTCTACATTCGAACACGCAAAGAAGTTGGAAGAAACGGTCGAAGGAGCGCCAAAGCCAAAAGACAAAGACACCATCACAGCCAAAATGACAGCCTACGAATTATTCATTCAATACTTAAATGGCAGTTTAGATATTAACCTTTACTTTGTTTCTTCTTACAACACGATCTTTCTATTCCTGATGTTTGGGATGAAAAAGGAAGCATGTAGGATGCTAATACGCCTCAATCCTACTTGTTTATGGGCCTTTTCTCTTCTAAATGGTCCGTTCTTAAATATAGAGCTGAAGAACTTGAATCGGTATGTGATTAAGTCCATTTTCCCTGATCACTTATTTTCCTACATGGACTCAGTTAGTTCATGTGAAGTCAAAATACAGTTCTTTCAGCATTTTCTTCTGATTGAGTGCAGTACTGCTAACCCAGGCTTCTTTGAAGCCAGTGAGGTTGGGCAAGCTTTAACATCTGCTTCCAAGTCTGTACAAGATATGAGTGCAAGAATATCCAAGAAGCATTGTGTCTTTCTGTTGTCTGTGATGTACTTTAGGCTAAACAAATTTGCCGAAGCACAAGCATGTCTAGAGTCAATCATCGACGCCGTGGACGACGAATCCAGAGAAATTGTCGAAGAAGCATTGCAACTTTATCAGTGCCTTCAAATGCCATTAGACATTTAAAACGCTCTTCTACAAGGTCGAATATCCTTCATATTTGTTGGCAGTCTCCGTCTGTAACAAGTTGCTATAGAAGGATAGCCGTTGCTGTAGAAGTCATGTTACTGCAAAAGAAAACTAGACATTTAAAAAGTACTTTTTACAAAAGCAAATATCCTTCATATTGTAAGGCAGTCTCCGTCTGCAACAAGTTGCTATATAAGGATAGCCGTTGCTGTAGAAGCCATATAACTGCAAAAAAAAAAACACTAGACATTTAAAAAGTACTTTTTACAAAAGCAAATATCCTTCATATTGTAAGGCAGTCTCTGGCTCCGTCTGTAACCAATTATAGAATCTTTATTTGCTCTTATATACTAATTACAATATATTATACATTTTACACTTTTCTTTCTATATTCAACAAGTTGCTATATAAGGATGGCCTTATCTGTAGAAGCCAGGCAACTAAAAACGTCACTATATAGACATTTAAAAAAATACTTTTTACAAAAGCAAATATCCTTTATTTTGTAAGGCCGTCTCCGTCTGCCATATGTTGCTGCATAACGTATAGTTGAAATCACTCTGAAAGGCTCAATTTAGATGAAAGCACCAATGGTTCCTAAAGTACCAGTGACCCCTCTTCCCATAGGTGTTATGCTTGTAACACGCATGGGGTTTCAATGTGAAGCTCTGTGCTAAATGCGCAGTGATTCGTGACAGGAGAAAAGAATTAATTTAATTTAGCACGGAGCCTCGTACCAAAACTTTTGTGTGTGACAAGCGAAGCATATTTCGGAAGGTTGCTATTGTAATGAGTTTGCATTTATATACGGTATTATCAAGCAATATAAATAAACATCTCAATAATTTTAAATCATTTTATTAAATAACATCAGTTGAATACATGACCAAGTTTTTGGCTAAGAATCAAGCTTTAAATATTTCAATTGATAGCAAGCATCAGTTAGCAAAAACATATATTCATTTAAATCTAGAAAAGGTTATTCAGTAAAAATATTAACACCTGTGTAGCTTCGAAAAAGTTTTTTTATCCAAAAATCTTACGTGTCTTATAATAATATAGGATAAATAACATTGTATCAATTCCAACCAAGATGATTTACAACAAACTCATAATCTTTAAAAATGAAAAAATGAAACGTATACTAGAGTGTAAACAATATATCCGTGAAACATTAGTTATACTAAATGGTACAATTTTGTGCAAATTCTATTGTTTTCTATTGTTTACATTGTTTGCATGTTGTGCACGATCATTTTTTATTTTTTTTGTGCACAATATTTCTCAGGGTATTTGTATTTTTTGTGTACAATATTTTTCAGGGTATTTGTTTTTGTTGATAGCTTTCGAGCAGGTACGTTAGTTTTGTTATGCAGGGTATCTTTTAAAGTGTTTTCCAGTAGTTTTTTAATAACCACACTTCCAATTTTCATTTAGCGAATTGATCAACTTTCCCTGATCTGATCAACAAGTATTTTGCACCAGATACAAAGCATACACCGAATCGAAATATGGCGACCAATTTGAAGAACAATTGTTCTTAAATCACTAGCCTCTCATTCATGTGAAAACTCCATTGTATTCCATCATGAACAAGAGGCTTTAGCTTGAAGTTTTGATTGATGTCAATTTCAACTCATTTGGTATTGTTATGACAACTTAAATTAACGTGAAACAAAGATGGTGGAAATAGGTTTTTCTAAAAAATCTCGTATTTCCGGTGAGCTTCAGAAAAATGACTATTATATAGGTGGTAAACTTCACATTCATGCGCTATTTTCTGACCATAGTTAGGATGTTTAAATATAGCGATTTGAAAGAAATCGCAAAAAGAATATTTTTGCAAATTATTCAAAATCGCTCTAATCAAAAATTATATAATTAATCTCCGATCAACAGTGCATGAATGTGACGTTTAATACCTATATAGTCATTTTTCTGAAGCTCATCGAAAATGCGACACCAATTATTGAATTAAAATTGACATACATCAAAAGTTCAATCTATATGTTTTGTATCTGTTGCAAAATATATATTGATCAGATCAGGGAAAGTTTAATAAAAAAAAACTACTGGGAAACACCTTAAGTAGCTAGCAGGATCCTTTTTAAGTATTTTTCGCTTTGCACGTTATTATTTAAAGGTTATTTTTGTTTTTGTGCACGATATTTTACGAGCCAGTGCGTTATTTGTGTTGTGCACGACATTTCTTAAAGTTGTGCTCGATTGTTTTGGAAATTGCCCAACCCAACCCTCAAATGGTCCGTCCCGTGAATGCGCTAGATTGAGATCAGTCACAATCATATGCAAAACATTTCAATTACAAAACACGATTTTTTTAATTCTCTTTCAATGAGATTCAGTAGCATTTACTGGTGAAAAGTGCCCCTTTGATAATCCCATCACAACATTTTTGTTGTTTTAGCGAGAACTTCTTGCCAGCGCAGCATCCTTGGGTGGCTTTTTTCATGACTTTCTCTCCACAGCAGTCTTGTGTCTCGAGTTCGTATAGCTTGCCATTGCAACATCCCTTCGTTAAAGTATTGTACATTCCACACCATCCGGTCAGCTCAAAGCCATTGTCTGTTAAACAAAAGACAAGAATTATTTTAATAAATTTTTCGTTTTAAAAAACGAAGAGGATTATCATTTAGGGTAATGTTTACAACATGAGCATCTGTGTTCAATATCAGCAGATACAATCACAAGCCAGTCAAAAGCACGGCTTATAAAACGTCTAGGTCAGTTCCGTTCATATTTTCCCAAACCTTTCAAGATAAAAGTAGATCTCGCCAAGAAATTTAAAGTTAAAACTTATACAAATCAGGACATCAGACAACACTAGTGTTGTTTCAAATACACAACCTGTTCCACGGTTATGATTTCGTTTGTAAATACTTATGTAGGTGTTGTCTGTCGGAGTGTGTTGTATGAGACCAATGTGAAGATATCGGTTAATTCCTTGTCGATATTGTAGTGCACCAATTGAATAAACTCACTTTGGACATCGAAATATATAATCATATTAATATGAAAAATGAACATGAAAATGAAACATATGAGCAGAATTGAGTGCCAAATATTTATTGTAGAGGTAGTGAGTGCGAGTGTCTTCAATTAGTAAGTCATTTGTGTCTTCATGCTGGATAAATTGAGACGTTAAAAAGTGATTTATTAATAATGTAAATGATGGAAAGTTAGAACTATAACAAAGAAGCATGATATGCTGTAAAATTGTCATATTTTCTCAATTTGCACTGCTTTTACACAGCCTGTTCTTCCTGTACTTCTTGCTAATGCCAACATTCTCTTCATTTTTGGACATCAATTTGGCACAGCTGATGGATTTAACGTAGGTGGGGTCACGTGACCTCTAGTTGCAAAGGGCCTATTTGTGTAGTTTTAAAGACTTTCAGACCTCTTTACATATAGATTTCAACAAGAATGCCATTTATGACAAGATAATTCGCGTCAGAAATCGCAACGAGAAAGACTCTACTAACAGGGAAATTTCTTCAACAATCCATTAAACAATACGAGTTGCGAGATTACTTGATACTATTGCTTGACACTTGATACTTGATACTATTGCTTGACACTTGATACTTGATACTATTACTTGATACTATTACTTGACACTTGATACTTGATACTATTCCTTGACACTTGATACTTGATACTATTACTTGACACTTGATACTTGATACTATTACTTGATACTTGATACTATTACTTGACACTTGATACTTGATACTATTACTTGACACTTGATACTATTACTTGATACTATTGAATCTTATTCAGCGGTCACGTAAATTTATATACTTCTATTGGCCAAAAATTGTTAATGTAAACTTATAATGTGCCAGCTGTCTCGTTTAGCCTATGGCTACTACAGCTGACCTAGTACAAAAAATTTGTAACTTGTATTATATTATGTAAATTATTTGCAATTAGTGTACTACAATAAAGATTGATTGATTGATATTGTTTGACACTTGATACTTGATACTATTACTTGACACTTGATACTATTACTTGACACTTGATACTTGATACTAGCTATTGCTTGACACTTGATACTTGATACTATTGCTTGACACTTGATACTTGATACTATTACTTGATACTATTACTTGATACTTGATACTAGCTATTGCTTGACACTTGATACTTGATACTATTGCTTGACACTTGATACTTGATACTATTGCTTGACACTTGATACTTGATACTTGATACAAACAATGAGAATGTTTGTACAAGCACTTTACTAAGACTGAATCCAAACTTTTTGCAATGCTTTATTTCCGTTGTTCTCCCTTCTTTCTTCCTTTTTTAACGATAATTTTGAATATCAGTTCATAGGAAAGTAGGCGGCCAATGAAACTAACTAAATCTAACAGAAGTTGGAGAAATATTTGAGATTAAGGAGGCTCCCTATAGTTTTTTAGCACTGCATAGGTAATTTTGAAACTTTAGATCGAAAAACGCGTAAAATCGCTGCTAATCAAAACCCGCAATTTCATTGTTTCGTCGCTATGGTAACTCGATCTGATGTAAACCAGTTTTATTATATGGAGCTAACATATGGACATCAACCTCCAAACAAAATCTTAATACAATCTTGAAACACATTTATTCAAGCTAACGAAGCATTTTCTCGAAAAAGCAGGACACCGTTTTGAACACATGTATGTGCTGATTGAAATCATGCAGAAATGACGTACTTATACTTTTTTAAATGAAAACGTTCGATTTTGAGTTTTTACGTGTGACATTATTTACAGATATTCTTTTTCCTAAAAAAACATACACAGTCTTATTCTCTGTTATATAAGCTTTAAAATGATATATACTTAAGCTTAATAGCAATCAGCTAGCCTCCTCCGCAGGCAACTTTTTTTCACTTTTGGGCTTCCTTTTTTGAGAAGCGAGCCGAAGAGAGACTGGGACTGGGAGCGAAAAAAACAATCCTTCTCTCGGAAATCCCACAGGAAACCCAAAGGAATCCCAAAAGAGAAAAAGGAGTAGCCTGCGGAGGAGGCTAGCAATCAGCATCGTTTTCTTTTCATTAATGACAATTTTATTCATTTGAAGCCCATTCTTGAATATTTTCCAGGTCCACTAGAGCTTTGCCCTAAACTATTAAACTATTAAAAATAGTTTGAGCACTTTTAGATCTTTTATTTCTGGGTACCCCTGTGTATATAACAAAATAAAACAATAAACAAATTTGAGTTTCAGGAAAGTTGGCTAAATTTATCCGAGAAAAAGCCGCTTATTCAACAAAATCTCGCCTAAGCTCATTCGAACCTATCACCGACTGATACCCGAAAGCAAGCCGTGCGTGATCAGATCGTCACTAAATCAAGCACGTAGCTTAAGTTAATATCAGGATTTCTCTCCTTCCCTTTCCCCTCTATTCCTCTTCCTCCCTCTTTCCTCCACAAGAGCCGCCAAGCCGCAATGCTGATTGTAATTGTACGCCCCTGGTGCATTGTTGTCCATATTCAACATTGACCGAGCAAGAGACTGGGATAAACTACAAACTTTAATTTGAAAGATATCGAAAAAATTTCAGCCCAACTTTCAGCAAAGAAATGGCGGGACTTTCCAGCGAATTACTTTCCCAGATCCAAACTGAATTCAGTAGCGATACAAAGAATCAATTGTCCTTGAATTTAGGAACAAGAAATGATCTACTAGAAGTTTGCCTCGATCGACAAGTTATCGAAACAACAAACCATGTATTTACTCACAAGGTAAGCCGGCTTTTCAGTAATTGAATATCTCGAAAACTATCGTAATACAATTCAATTTTTTTTAATTGAATCTGTGCTATGAGATTTATATTATTCTAAATTACTAGGGTTCTTTTAATTTTGTCTTATATACCGTAGTCAAATTTTCTGTAAGGAAAATTTAAAGCCTTGGCAACAGTGCACCCGGCTTTTTTATTAGATGCCCTTTTACGGGCCTTTAATAGTTGTATTTGTTTCCGGTAATTCGTAGCTTAATTGTATATATATTGATATATTGATAAAAGATAGTCTGAGTATAGTTAAATTGTCAAAGATGTTCGTGACAAAATCATGGAAGTCTTGCTGAGTTTCCGGCCCAAGCCACGTCACAAAACGCCAAAAATCTTTTGTTTACAGCTTGTATAGCTAGAGCATTGGGCTTGAACTTTTTGTAATTAATTGTGTTATCGGTTATATAGTAAATAATCATAGTGAATGTTTTGAACCTAGGGTTTTAAAAGGTATCAAAGCTTTTAAAAGCTGATTTGTGATTGCCTACAGTTGTTTAACCATGGATAATAAAAACACTATATCAGTAAGATTACATCAGTTCCATATAATAACTTACATGTAGAAAGTAACTCAAACTATTTAATATTTTTACCTTAAGTTTAATACAAGTCCAACAATTCATTTTGGGTCTTGGAATACACTATTCAGTATATACAAATCAACCTTTTTTAAACAACTGTATATCCATGTATTCAAGTGTTGGTAACTAACATTTTGACAACCGGAATGAAAATTATCTTAAAAGATGATGTACACACAGATAATCACAGAGGCTTGGGCATTAGGGGTAGTGAAAACCAAAAATTTTACAAAACAAAAAAAAATACCACATGAAAATGTTCAACAAAAAACAGAGAACTACTGTACAAAAAATAATAATGAATCTATTTTGGAAATTTTACTGCAAATACCGGAGCCCAAAATGGCGAATGACAGCTTACCACAGATACCCAAGGAGCTGCAACGTACACCATTGTCAACAATTAAAATTTACAAAATACTGTGCCTAAAAAGATCAAATCTGTATCACTGTATGTTCCAATGTCCCTCTCAACACAGATCATAATTATTATTAATCATCATTTTCTGTAGGTGAACGAGGTCAAGCCCATGACCAACCAGAAATCCTCAGGGCGTTGCTGGATCTATGCTCTGTTCAACTGTATGAGACAAAAGTTTGTACAGAAGATGAACCTGGAGGAATTTGAGTTCAGCCAGCAGTATCTCTACTACTGGGACAAGATAGAAAGATCATACTTCTTTATAAATGCCTATGTTGAACTTGCCAAGAAGGGGGAGGAGCCAGATGGCCGACTGATGATGTATCTCCTTAGCAACCCAATGAATGACGGAGGACAGTGGGATATGTTGGTGAACTTGGTGGAGAAGTATGGGCTGATACCTAAAGCTGCTTGGCCAGATTCTCATAGTGCTAGTAGTTCTCGTAGAATGAATAATATCCTTAACAATAAGGTTGGTTTTGGGCTACCGTACGGTACTAGTTTATTTGATTTTAACTATTCCGTGTCACCCTCTTTAAAAAAAGAGTTTATTGTTATTATTATTATGAACAATGGTAATGAAAATAATACGATAATAATCGTTATAATGAAATAGGTGACCTAATTATCATATTAGGTGATTTTAAATATCCTGTTATTTGGTTATAATAATTTACAGAAACATTACCATTCCTCTTAATAATAACCTGCAGTATATTGCAAGGCAAATATGACTGAAAAAATCCTGAGACAAAGTCAAGGTTATAATTTACTTAATAGCCAATTCTGAGGAGAATAATTATTGTTTATAATAAGTATAAAAAGTTAATTTTAATCTGACTGTTTATTAATACAGCACAGAGAATTTGCATTGACCCTGAGGAAGATGGTCAAAGATGGCTGCTCTGATGAACAACTTGAAGAAGCCAAGAGAAAGATGATGGCAACGGTAAATAATACTGGTCTGAATTGGAAATTATTGTGGGTTTAATAAATAATGAGTACATTTTACTCCTTTCTCTACAAGAGAATTGTGAATCTCACTTTATCACAATCACAATCTACATCATTTTTTTAAGAACATTTTTGTTAACTTTTAGAGGTATTTCATGGCAGATAAAATGTGGTCATATCAATGGAGCTTTTCTCGCAAGGGAACTGAAATCATTTGTCATTCAGAAACATTCTTTTGTACTTGTCCACAAACATGGCTGCCTTTCACTTGTTACTATGACAACAATTTATAAGATAAACAAAAGCTATTCTAGACTGGATAGCCTGCTTTGTAGACTCAATATTTTTTACAAATCATTGAAGTCTGCAAAGCATGTATACTATAGACTGACAACATCAACCTAACAATTAAATTTTCACGCACAAGAAGGGCAAGGCAGCTTAGAAGAACAATGTAACATGGTTTTCATGTTTTGATTGGATCGGTATTGATTTTTTTCATATTTTAGGTGTATCGAGCTGTTACTATTTCCCTTGGCAAACCTCCAGCTACATTTACATGGCAATACTACGACAAGAGTAAGAACTACAATAAAGTAGAAGGATTGACGCCATTGTCATTCTACCAGGAACATGTTAAACCCATATACAATGTTCTTGACAAGGTATTTCCATCAAACAATTCAATCAATCTATCCATCAATCAATCAATCTATCCATTCAATCAATCTATCTATCAATCAATCAATCAATCAAACCATTCAATCAATCTATCCATCCATCAATTAATCAAACCATTCAATTAATCATTCACAATCAATTATTAATTAAGCAATCAATCATTCAATCAATCAACCAATCAACCAATTAATCAATAGCAATCATGCAGTCAGTCAATCAATCATTCATGATAAGAATCAATCAAACCATCAATCAATGAACCAATCATTCAATAAATTAATCAATCAAACCATCAATCAATGAACCAATCAGTCAATCAATTATTCAGTGTATCAATCAATCAATCAGTCAATTTAGCCATCATTCCCCTTTAATCTATCAATCACTCTATAATCATAGTGCTGTCATTTAGTTACTGGTTATGCTAATCATGCCAAGTTGACTCTGAAAAGACAATGGGAGTTATTCTATTAATCCACTTCATTTACTTCCCATCTATCCATTCAATGGCATTCTTTAATTCATTACATTTACATGGTTAAAGATGTTGCATTGGGCTAAGAGTTTGTAAGCGAAGAGAATTACAAGAAGTTTCTTAATACATATATTTCGGACGATATCCATCGTCCATCATCAGTGTATTAACTAACATGAAGCATTTTACATGGTGTTATATTAAGCCATGATCAAGGGGTAATAAATAATATTTTTCCAATTTATTTAATACAGGTTTGCATTGTGAATGATCCAAGGAATGACTTTAACAAGTTGTACACGGTAGACTACTTGGGTAACTTTGCTGATGGTCGTAAGGTGATTTATCTTAACTTGTCAATTGAAGAGCTAAAATACCTGGCTGCAGCGTCCCTTAGAGATAACGAGGTAATTATAAAATGATATATGTTGACAGTGACTGTATAGCTATAAAGTTCTGGCTGCAACAAAATGGTTACCCAACTGGCATTAGAATAATGTTGATTGTGACATAGTGTCTCAAAAATTCTTCTTTTCGAATTACTAATAAATGTAATACTGACATAATTATTGTGCTGTTCTATTCAGGCTGTTTGGTTTGGCTGTGATGTTGGTAAACACTTTGAAAGAAAACTTGGAGCTCTTGACTTGAAGATGTAAGTCAATTCTATACCTCTCAGGTTTTTTGTTTCTGTACAGACACAGAATGATATGATTTTTATATAGGTTAAATATCAAACAATATCGCTTATTATTATATGTTTATTTTATGCTAGTTTGATGTAAAATGATGAATTGTAATAGTGTTGTAATGGCTTGTTTCCAGACACAACTTTGACTTAGTGTTTGGTCTATCATTATTGGGTATGACCAAAGCACAGCGACTAGTCTATGGCGAATCCCTCATGACTCATGCTATGACTCTAACTGGACTCTCCTTTGAGGTAATACATTGAAATATATGTAGTTTATTCAATGAACATTGTAGCCTGTTTTTCAGATCCATGGCCCTGGGTCTTATTCTATCGCTTCCTCCCCAAACTTTAGGCCTGTCTGAAAATCAAGATATGAACATTGTTGTTATTAAATGAATCTGACATTATCATAATGGTAAACTTATCATCATCATATTGTCATCATCATCAGCTAGTCTTTCTGTGTCATGTGACCATGTCTTGCATGATTTACACTGATTAGGGGGCTTTCATTTATTAGTGTATGGGGGGAGGGGGGGGGGGGGTCAAAATCACCTGTTGTCTTTTCCAAATATTACTCCACCCCCCTTCCTGGTTGGCAAAAATATCATAAACCCCTCCTTTACTTCCTCCAGTTTTTACTAAACCCTCTTATATATATAACAGCATAAAATTTGTAACAACCCCACACTTCCCCAAATCCTCCCCCTCCCCCTCCCCCTCCTCCTGTTCTATATAGCCATCCAAAAATAATGTGACAATATTATTCCATATTGCCGACCCCCCATACACTAATAAATGAAAGCCCCCTTAACAAGAAATTCAATTCTTCCATTAGGATAAATCGGAGGAGAAACCCAAGGAAGATGAGCAACCACAGCCAGTAGCTATGAAGCCTATTAAGACATCCAAATGGAGAGTAGAAAACTCATGGGGAGATGACAAAGGAGACAAAGGTTACCTTGTAATGACAGACGATTGGTTTAGTGAATATGTCTATGAAGTAGTGGTAGACAAAAAATATATCCCACAAGACAAGCTGGATATTTTAACCCAGGAAGTGGTAGTCCTGCCAGCTTGGGATCCAATGGGTGCTCTTGCTTGTGTTCATTGTGATGAACCAACAAAGGAATCTGCTAAATTGTAACTTAATGAGGGAGTCTGATTGAGTGCTTGCACTAAAATAATATTACACAGTTTTTAATCAGATGGCGATTGTCATCAGTACAATTATCATCATAATCATTATCACCATCATGTACCTCTGTCATCATAACAATCATCATCATAATTAATCATCATCATAATCATTAGTAATTATTATCACCATCATGTACCTCTGTCATCATAACAATCATCATCATAATTAATCATCATCATAATCATTAGTAATTATTATCACCATCATGTACCTCTGTCATCATAACAATCATCATCATAATTAATCATCATCATAATCATTAGTAATTATTATCACCATCATGTACCTCTGTCATCATAACAATCATCATCATAATTAATCATCATCATAATCATTAGTAATCATTATTAATTATCACCATCATGTTCCTTTGTCAACATAACAATCATCATTATCATTATTAATCAACATCATCATCATAATCATTAGTAATAATCATTATTAATTATCACCATCACCTTGGTGATCATCATCACCCCTCTTCTTCTCTCTAACCATAATTATCATTACCTCAATCATCTTCATCATCTCCCTCATCATCATTCATTTTCCCTATAGCTGCATCTTTAGTGGATCTCATCAAGTCAAAATTATCATTTCAATTGCTTATTCAAATCATGGTATAGAACTCTAAACAGAATTTTGTAGATCAAAAATCTTAGAATTGAGGATTGAGATTCATAAACTTTAACATATTCATTATAAAATTCATGAATAATTAATGAGCAATTGACAAAAGAATTCACGTCCGTGACGGAGGTTGTAAATCTCATACAGATTTCGTCCTGATTTGCATAAGTTTCAACTTGAATTTTCTCGGCCAGATTTACATTTATTTTGACAATTTTAGTAAAATATGAAAGAACGTTGGACTTTCATAAGTTCTATACAATATTCGCGTCCGATCTGTATCCGATATACAACGGCTCGTCTTCGACTCGCCGTTGTATATCGGATACAGATCGGCCGCTCATATTGTATATATTACTTACCACATTCCGTCTTATTTATTCTTAAAGCACACTTCAGTTCACAGTTAATAAAAGATAGGAATTTGTTATCACAATTTATATTATTATTTTAATTATTGTTCAATAAAATATATCTGAAGAGTATTGAGTCTTTTAATGTCATTATTTACATGGAATGAAATGCATGAAAAGTCAATATTAATGTTAGTACCAATATGCATGTTTACTCAGAAAACATATTCTGAGATTTATATTCTTTGATGGGAATAGGTGCACAACTTTTTTATTGCATAGAACAAAGCATAATGGGAAACTGAATCTTGTGCATTAATTTGCCAGCTAAAATAAATCCTAAAATTATTTTTTGTTTCTTTATAAAAAACCCTGAAACATAGCCACAACTAAGCCACTCATAGTTTGAATTCATATTAAAATTTACCCATTCCAAACCTTTAATACAAACGAGGAATCCAATCTCTTTAAAAAATCATTCTTTAATAACTTTCACAGCTTGAACACGTAAAGCATACATGCACATATACATCAATGCATATAAGTAATAGAAATAGAGTAAAGGCACTACACTCATTAATCAAAATCTTATAGTAAAAGTGTATGAGTCGAATAGACATACAAGAAAACATGGTACCTGGTAGACATAGATTGGTCTGATCTGCTGTAATGAGAGTATATGATGACGATAGTCACCGAATACTAAACAATAAAAGGAATAGTCCTTTTCACATTCCGTTCAGTGACCACGAATGATAGTTCCAAGTCGAGGTTACCGTTGCTGCACATGATAAATTATAGTTTTGCTATGCGCAGCAACGGGAACCTTGATTTTGAACTATTATTCGTGGTCACTGAACGGAACTGTAAAAAGGACTATTGTAAATCTTTTTCAGGCTTCTATATTGCAATTTCTTACTATTCTGCTATAATCGTCATTACACACAAAACACTGGCAATTAGAAACAGAGATGTATTGTTAGTCTTATATTTCTACTCCATAGGTTTAGTGCCTTCACTCTATTACTATTAGTGATAAAGCATCTAAAACAGCCTTTCTCCATAAGTGTTGAAGTGAATTGCACTCTCATCTGAAGGACTACACTAATTGATAAGCCTATAAGTTGAAAGAGTAATGTATTGCTTGTTTCTGTCCAAAAGTTTGATAACTATTAGACTATCTTTACAATAGTCTGGTATTAATAATCTGGTATTAGTAGTCTTATGAGAGAGTAATGTATTGCTTGTTTCTGTCCAAAAGTTTGATAACTATTAGACTATCTTTACAATAGTCTGGTATTAATAATCTGGTATTAGTAGTCTTATGAGAGAGTAATGTATTGCTTGTTTCTGTCCAAAAGTTTGATAACTATTAGACTATCTTTACAATAGTCTGGTATTAATAATCTGGTATTAGTAGTCTTATGAGAGAGTAATGTATTGCTTGTTTCTGTCCAAAAGTTTGATAACTATTAGACTATCTTTACAATAGTCTGGTATTAATAATCTGGTATTAGTAGTCTTATGAGAGAGTAATGTATTGCTTGTTTCTGTCCAAAAGTTTGATAACTATTAGACTATCTTTACAATAGTCTGGTATTAATAATCTGGTATTAGTAGTCTTATGAGAGAGTAATGTATTGCTTGTTTCTGTCCAAAAGTTTGATAACTATTAGACTATCTTTACAATAGTCTGGTATTAATAATCTGGTATTAGTAGTCTTATGAGAGAGTAATGTATTGCTTGTTTCTGTCAATATTTTTACAAAAGAATTAGGTTTTTCTGACTAAATTTGATGATATTTAATAAGACGTTTCGTTTTATTAAATATCATCAAATTTAGTCAGAGAAAACCTAATTCTTTTGTAAAAATCATGAATCCTGACTACAAAAATCATATCTTTACAATAGTCTGGTATTAGTAGTAAACCACAAGACATCTCATGGTCACACATTCAAGACCTTTGCCTTCTGATGCCCAATTTCGTTTATGACTGGTCCATACTTCATAAGGTGAAGCATGATGATTGTGAAGTGTAGAATGGTGGAATATAAGTATAGAAAAATGGAAAATTTGCCATTGTTTTTAAATATAATATGCTAGAGCAAAACACTATATCCATAAAATAAAATAGCTTGTGTTCTTATTATTCACTATCAAAGTTGTAATGAGGTATATTATTTTGTAATGTGGTTTCCTTTTGTATTTGATGTTTCTGGTTGAGTGATATTGATTAAATAGTCACTAAATAGAAACTATTGGTTAGTAGTTTTAGTGTTTTTGATCTAATGCTGAAGTAATTATTTTGACAAACATAAATTAAAGAAGAAGAAAAAACCTTTTGACATTTGTGTAAAAAGTAAGACATTTAATTATAATAAAGCACACACAACAAGATGTGGTTTACTAAAATATATCTGCCTCAGCAGCACTATTACAGCAATTCTCATCATTCTGTACAATCAATAGTTATGAGTTGTAAGTTCATGCCAGGCCATGAACATCTTTCCATTACAATTTCAATTTTTCATTAAAATTTACAAAAAAGGCCTTTCCAAGAGAATTGTACTGGGAACATCGGGCCAATTTTCCAGGAGGACTATATTGCAATTGGTAAAACAATGAGGCAAGAGAACACATCTCCCAAAAAACATGGATTGGTAAAACATTGAGGCAAGTGATAAGGTTCGTCTCCCAAGAGGATTGTTTTGGAAAAAATTATTAGGTAAGTAAATTAGGTATGTTTTTTGCAAAAAAAACTACTTTTGCAAAAATCATCAGAACATAATAATAACATAGTTAAGATTAAAGTTCCTAGCTAGGTTTAAGTAAGTTTTCAGTAATGTAGAATATTGAGAATTACTGTAAATATTATATTTTTTGGTATCTCATCTTTTTGGACTTTCACTACTGTTACTGCTGCTGTCACTGCTCGAGTCGTCACTTGAATCATCACTGCCACTAGAGTCACTACTGCCACTACTATTACTGTCGCTATCGTCACTACTGCTGTTACTATCCTTGGTATCTTTCTTCTTGGGAGAAACGTTTTCTTTCTTGGTTTCTTCTGTTGATCTGAAAGAATAAACAAGGTGTTAAAAGAAAAATGTATTGGTGAAATGCCAAATCAGAAAAAAAGTCTTATTTGTGTGTTAATCGTGATCATGTTATTAGCAATAAAATGATTATTTAACCATAAAGCTTGCTTGTGAAACAGCTTAAAAGACAAACCTTGATTTTGGAGGACGATTTGCTAGTTTGGCATCATCTTTTTGTCTTGCTGATTCATTAGCAGGTCTTGCAGGACTCCTTGATGGCCGAGGCTGTCTTTCTGGACTTCTTCTTGGAAATGATTGACGCCTCGATGGACTTTGTCGACCCATAGAAGGATATCTTTGGATGGGACTTCTACTTCGTCTTGGACTGCGACTGCGTGATCTTCTATAACCTTGAGGAGGCAACTGTCTCTGTTCTGGACTGCGTTGTCTATTTCTTCTCCATTGTCCAGAAGGTGACCTATTCCTGTTAATTCTAGGTGAGGGGGAGCGACCTTGCCATCGGTTAGGAGGAGATGATCTTCTGTTGTATTGTGGGGGGCTTCTTCTTTGGTTTCTATTCTGTGGTGGGCTCCATCTTGGACTGGGGCGTCTTTGTGAAGGGCTCCAGCCTGGGCTTCTTGGCCTTCTTACTGGAGAGCTGGCATTTCTAGAGTTTCTTCTTGGTGAGTATTCTTGTTGTGGCTTTCCTCTGGGTGAGATGTTCTGTTGGCTTTCTGGCTTTCTGGGAGGTGATGAACTTGGACCTTGTGGATGTGAGTTTCGTCTTTGTGGTGACATATTCTTTGTGGTTTTGTTGTCCACACTGTTTTGTGATTCTCTTTTGGAAGGTGCTTTCTTTTGACTGGAATCACTTTCATCTGAGCTACCTGAACTTGATTCTGAGGATGAGCTGGATTCATCTGAGCTTTCAGATGATGAATCTGAATCTGATTCAGACTCTGACTCAATTTTAGAAACTTTTTCTTCCTTGGCTTTTGGTGCCTCCTTTGTAGTTGGTAGTTTGGGTGATCTCTTGTCAGGGTTTTCTTTCAATCTCTCATTGGCTTTTTTATCTTCTTCTTGCTGATGATGAATTCTATCAGGTGATGGTGATGGTCTAAAGGATCTTGGTTGTTGTCTGCTCATCTCCTCTCTATCAACATCACTAGCATGCATTCTTCTTGGTGAGCCTCTCTTGCCAGATCTAGAACGACCTTCGTGCTCACTTGAGCGTCTTCTCTGTTGTTCAGGAGTTCTTTGTACCTGCAGTTTTCTGGGAGAACGACCTTCATGGTCACTTGAGCGTCTTCTCTGTTGTTCGGGAGTTCTTTGTACCTGCAGTTTTCTGGGAGAACGACCTTCGTGGTCACTTGAGCGTCTTCTCTGTTGTTCGGGAGTTCTTTGTACCTGCAGTTTTCTGGGAGAACGACCTTCATGGTCACTTGAGCGTCTTCTCTGTTGTTCAGGAGATCTTTGTACCTGTATTTTTCTGGGAGAAATGGGTGATTTAGACTCATGTCTTCTAGAATTATATTTCCTTGGAGAACCAGGAGATCTGGATGTAGGATTTCTAATTGGTAATTTTCTAGGTGAATCTGGCGATCTTGACACATGATTTCTAGATTGTTTTCTTGGTAAATTAGGAGATCTAGATTCATGTTTTTTAGAGGGTACTGTCCTTGACTGTGGAGATTTTGAATGCAATGGAGATTTCTTTTGCCTACTCTGAGCTCTTGGAGACCTTGAATCACTGTTTTTTGACCTAATATTTCTTGGAGGACTGGGAGAATATCTATCTTGGTTTCTGGATGGCACCCGTCTTGGAGGACTAGGAGATCTTGAGTACTTCCTTCTGGGTGGTGAAGGTGAATGATGCTGTCTTGACGAAGATCTTGCTTTACGTTCTTCAGATTGTTGCCTTTTCTCAATAGCATGTTGGTTTCTTGACTGTCTTCTTTTGGGAGATTTCGGAGAGTGTGGTCTCTGATCTCTTGAACTTTGATTGTCTTCAGAATGACGGCTTTGTCTTTGTCGTCTTTCATAACCACAACCTTTATTCTCAATTGATCGATCTCTTCTCTCTTCTCTTTCTTCAACTCTAGATGGTTCAATGTCTGAAGGAGGGCTTCTATTTCTATTTCGAGATGACACAGACGGTTCAACAGGTGGTGATTTTCTAACTTTCTGTTTGAGAGTCTGTCTAGGTGGAGATTGCTCATCTTCACTTGAGCTTGGAGAACTTTGATGTCTTGATTTCTTCTTCTCTCCAACACTCTCTTTGTGCTTTCTCTTCTTCTTGGTTTTCTGCTCATTACTTTCATCACCTGCCATCCTGCAATAGATTTAACAAGTGATTGCTTGTCAATGTACAATACATGCTTCTTGTAAGTATACAGAAAGAAATGAGTTTATCAATTTGCTACAAAAACAACCTTCACCACCACCACCATAAACAAACACACTACACCACTACCAACACAATAATAAAAACAACTACTAACAATAATTTATTTAAAACAGCATAACAGCAATCACAAGAAACAACCACACTTTAAATAACTAACTATAACACCTATTAATCCACACAACAACAATTCTGAGAATAATAATTATCACAACCACCAATTCCATTACTAACATCCCCACTTCCATCATCACAACAGCTAAAACAAAACAAACAATATCAAAACACTTAGTTCATACATCTGTAATGTCTTTTGTATGTTGCTTTTCCTAGGTGGACTTGGACTTGCAGATTGTTTCCTACTTTTCTTCTTCTGTTTGGTTTTCTTTTCCTCTTTTTCACTTTTGTCCTTCCTTGATCTGAATGACAAATTATTACATTCCAAGCTTAGTTAAAATAAACATAGTACAGCAGTTTTGATCAAGTGAATATACACCTGTTTTCATAATTGTTGTTGAAAAAGAAAAAGTAAATAGTAAAACATTGTTAGGAGTAATAATGACTGTATAAAAGCCAAAAATTAAATAAGGAAAACAAAAGTGGTCAATACAATGAACAATGGATATTAAAAAGACATAATAAAGGAGTAGCTATTGCTCATTTACCTTTTCTTTCCACTATCATCTTCATGTTTTCTTTTTGGTTTCCTTTCAGGGCTTTCAGATGGTGATCTCCTGTTATAGACAACACTTAAATAAATAAATAAATACACACTTTCCAAGAAATGCTGGCACAAGTGAGGTGAACACCCTGGAAGATGGTAGCAAAAGGGATCAAAGATGGACTATATGCCTACTGAAGCAGAACATAGGGACTGAAGATGCCAATTATGAATTGTAAATACTGAATGGCATTTGTCAGACACATAAATGGTAGACATTACCTAGGGAGACCCAGCCCCTCAAAAATTGCTTTTTGATTGAGCAAAAGTCATTATTACACCCCCCACCCCCCCCCCAATCATTTAAAAACAACAACAAGAACATACAATACAATTAGATGTGGTTGAAAACGGAAACAAATATCGAAGAATCAACTTACTTTTCTCTCTTTTTGTTTCTTTCTTTGTCCTTTTTATGTTTGCTAGGTTTCCTTTTAGGACTTTCTGATGAAGCTGACCTATAAGAAAACATTACTGAATTAATAGTGATCATCTAGCACATCTACCTTGAAGAAATAGAAAACAAGGCAGCGTGCTCTGTCGTGTTATAGAGCACGCAGGGATTTTAAGAAGACGAGAGAAGCGTTAGGAGAAGCACGACACGTAGTGGAGTGCTTCTCAGCGCTTCTCGAGTCTTCTTAAAATTTCCAAGTGCTCTATAACTCGATAGAGCACTGCTGCCGAGTTTTCTATTTCTTTTATAAAATATTCAGTAGTTAAAATCAAACAAATCGACGCTCACTGGAATTTTGAGTTATAGAGAACACTTCTCAACCAATCAGAGCGCGCGATTTAAATCAAATATTTTATAAAGTAAAATATTTGACAAAAGTGTCAACTGCCACAACTGTGATAAAATCTTTTTTGAACTGCGTAAATTCTTCTCTCACCCCATCTCCCTTCGCAATGTTGAGGAGGGATTCGTTGTTTGGTGGTTAGAGAGGCGTGAAAGTCTAGTGGTAAGTAGATAGGATTCTGGGGCTACTGGTCTGGGTTTTTATCTCAACTGTGATAAAATCTTTTTTTGAACTGCAGAAATTCTTCTACTTCCCCATCTCCCTTGGCAATGTTGAGGAGGGATTCATTGTTTGGTGGTTATGTGGTTGATCTATCAATGCACTATAGATCATTCCATACCAATATGATGTGTGTGTGTAGTTGTGAGAAAAACTTTTGTGTCTGGACTTTTTTGTGGAATGAAGTTCTGTAATTTTTCTTATAACTACCTTTTATTGGATAAAAGAGTTAGTATTCTTATGATTTAGTGTGCTAGTTGATTTCTATAACTATAAATAAAAACAGCATACCTATTTCTGGATTGTTTTCTATGTCGTTTTTGTTTGTGACGTGATCTTGAAGTTGTTTCTTCATCTGAATCTGAACTGTCATCAGAACTTAATAAATAAAAAGAATATATAAGATAACTAAATAAATAAATATCAAAATATATCTTATTTTGGGCCCAAATTAGGCACAAAACTGCAGGGCTCGAAATAGCTGCCTGCCAATGGCCAAATGCCAGACCAAATGTGTGGTTTGGCAGGCTAATGTAATTATGAACTGCCAAGTGGATAATATAATTCCAGTCAAAATTCACTGGAAATCATCTTTCACTGTTTATATCTGGAAGTGGCAGGCCAAATAGTTTTCCTATTTCAAGTCCTGAACCGCCTGACACAATCGCTCACAATTCTATTCATGAGTATAGTGATTTTCACTCACTCACAATTCTATGAGTATAGTGATTTTCACTCACTCACAATTCTATGAGTATAGTGATTTTCACTCACTCACAATTCTATGAGTATAGTGATTTTCACTCACTCACAATTCTATGAGTATAGCGATTTTCACTCACTCACAATTCTATGACTATAGTAATTTTCACTCACTCACAATTCTATGAGTATAGTGATTTTCACTCACTCACAATTCTATGAGTATAGTGATTTTCACTTACTCCCAATTCTATGAGTATAGTAATTTTCACTCACTCACAATTCTATGAGTATAGTGATTTTCACTCACTCACAATTCTATGAGTATAGTAATTTTCACTCACTCACAATTCTATGAGTATAGTGATTTTCACTCACTCACAACTCTATGAGTATAGTAATTTTCACTTACTCACAATTCTATGAGTATAGTGAGCACTCACAATTCTATGAGTATAGTAATTTTCACTCACTCACAATTCTATGAGTATAGTAATTTTCACTCACTCACAATTCTATGAGTATAGTAATTTTCACTCACTCACAATTCTATGAGTATAGTGATTTTCACTCACTCACAATTCCATGGCTTATAGTGATTTTCACTCACTCACAATTCTATGACTATAAATAGTGGTTTTCAACAAATATTATTAAAGTAAAAACTAATTGAGAACAATTGAACTGATGACAATAATGTCTTCTGAGTATAGTAGCTGTCCAAACATCTATTAAATAAAAAGCAAAGAATTGTGAATAAAACTGACAAAATTGATACCTTTGTTCTGATTCAGAGGGGGGAGTTGGTGAATGTCTTCTTTTCTTTTTCTTCTGTTTTTCTTTTAATCTAAGATAGACAACAGAATACAATTTAGTATTTACATACTAATACTAATAAAATGGATGCATAACCAGACAGACAGACAGACAGATGGGCACAGACAGATGGACACAGACAGATGGACACAGACAGATGGACACAGACAGATGGGCACAGACAGATGGGCACAGACAGAGCTTTAAATCCAATGGCATATGTATAGACAAACAAATACCCCGTTCACACCAAAACCTGTTTAGTTAAACTGAGTTTTTATTAAACAAAACGTTTAGAAACTAGAAAGCTTCAATATACCTTGATTATTTTATCTCTAATCTGTTCAGTACAATATGAAGGATAGTTTATATGTATTATTTCATCAAAGAGTGAATAATGTTTGTAAATAATTTTCTAAACATGTTTAGTTAAACTACTTTAAAACATGTTTTAGCTGTAGTGTGAACGGGGTACATGTATAAGACTGGACATAGATATAGAAGCTCATAGCCATATAAACAAACACTGACAGACAGACAAAGATAAACAAACAGACAGACAGAATAATACTCTGAATTGTCACACAATACTCATTGCTAAAAAAGAAGTTTTTGTAATAATAATAATCTCATATGATGATATAGACTTGTAGCAAAAGGCTTTCAAGATACATGTACTCACCAATTCCAAGGCACTTGTCAACACACAATAATAACTACACTTGATATAAGGAAATAGAAAACCAAGAAAATTGATTGAGAATAAAAATCATAACTCAAGATTTTAATTGCTAAGCTATTTATGCTGAAAGTTTGAAAAGTAAAGAAGATTGTCAAATAATATAAAGCATAAATGTTTAAAAAAACGTTTTCAAAACCAAGAAAGAATTAAAATCATAAGTAGAGATTTTAATGGTATTTATGCTAAAAATGTGAAAAATAAATAAGATTGTCAAATAATTCGAAGCTTAAATATTTAAAAGAACATTTTCTTGGCTGTCTATTTCCCACGTCATGGAGGTCATACTACGTGTCCACTAATGGACCATAGAAATAAAATATTACAATGGTGGAAATCTACCCATAACCCCTACAACGATTACTCTTTACTAAGCATTATAATTATTTAGTGGAAGAGTGTATGGTCTGAATCTGGGTGTAAGAGATGTTAATGTATGTGAAGTCTTGAGAAAGACTGTTGGTGTTGATGTTTGACAATTGGACAACCAGGTTGGAAGTAATCTTCAGAGTTTATTGAAATACACCAAATCAAAAAATGGTGACCAATTTGAATAACTATTCTTCTTGACTGGCTAGTCTCTTATACATTTGAAAACTCTATTGTGTTCCAATGTGAACATGAGGCTACCCAGTCAAGGACAAATGCAGGTTGCTATTTATCTATTCGGTCATAAGTCTACATGTTAGGAAGAAGCCAATTACAAACTAAATCAGCTTCAGGTTAACTAGCTGATTATATCTAGCTGATTATATCTACAGACAGACTGTAATAAATACAGGCACACAGTGCAGTGCAGTGCAAAGTAAAAACACTAATACATGATTGTCATACCAACCTGTACATCAAAGAATTACACAGAACATCTACAAGGACTAGATTCAAAATAAATAAAATACAATTTCAAGAATACAAACCTTTTTTCTTTCTCTTTCTCCCGTTCAGTTTCCATTTCTTGTTGCATCTTTTCTTGTTGCATCTTTTCTTGTTTTTGTTGCTGTTCAACAGCCCTCTGTGCTGCTAGTAATTCCTGGTTGAATGACGAGCCGTCTCTATAGTCTTGCTTAATTCCTAGAGCATCTTTCATTTTGTTGTTCTTCTGTTCAGCAGCTTCTGCCATTTGGTGAGTTTCTTTTAAACTAATAACAAAATCACTGTCAATGAAACACACTTTTTATAACTAATATGTGGCCATCCAATACATCAAGCTGTCAATCAAAATATATGTATTTCTCTTGTAATGGACAACGATAGTAGAGAATTGGTAATTAACTCAAGAGAGAATGTGAACAAGAGCACTGTGGACTAGTTATGCTAATTAAAACTAGTACGTTAATTAAGGAATTGTATATAGTTTGAAAAGTAGTTGGGTTCGACCATTGTGGTCTAAATTCAACTTTAGTAACACTGTTTTAATTATGTCATCTTAATATTAGCCCTTTTGGAGTTGTGCTGGGAACTGGTAACTAGTAACTCTGATGACTTCAGTGGTTCTGCTCAAAGAATATCTTGTTCTTCTGACTTAAAATGGCTGTTTTTTGTCTGAGTATTTCAGCATTCACTCAAAGGTTTCACGGTCTTTAGCAGCAATGTTTTGGTAGTGTCACATGAAACAGCCCCCAGAATGCATCTCGTTACCGACTCGTACCAGTTCACTGCGCAACTCCGAAAGGGCTAATAAGACAAAGTAGGGTTTGTTGTCAGTGATAATAAAAGTAAGTGTTGACTTGGGCCAACAACCGCATACTGTGTGCTGTGTTTATTGGTACTTGATAAAAAATAAGGAACAATGGTACCAACTGATTATTTTCGATTGCCAGCATTACATCACAAATAGTATTCTTACTTTTTCTTAGTTTTTTCTTCAAAATCAACATTCAATGTCCCTCTGAGTTCAGCCACTTTAGCTTCTATCTCATCATCATTGTATCTGAAATAAGAATTTATTTATTGTTAACTAACAAGAAAATGGAAAATTTATTTCATTGTTTTGTCCTGTGATCTTAACACTCTGGATGTTGAGAGAACAGTATAGAAAAGAAACCTCTGCGATACCTGCAATTTATATCCACATTTCTGGATACTAACATTATGGGCTATCAGGCTTATAAACTGGTTTTAAACTGGTTTTTCAAAAGGCGAAGACAGCATTAACGAAAGCTGTGGCTCCAATTAACTTTAATTTTACTCCACAGACCAAATAATGCTTTTGTTAATAATGCCATTTGCTCAATAGTGTGAAATACAAAAAACGCAAAAATCCTAAATGGTGGACCATTGGAATAAGTGATGCTCAATATAATAAGTTGCGGGTTCCGGAAGAGGTTACTTTTCGCGTCAATCTAAGGGTAAGTGAAAAGAAACCTGCTTGCAGGGCAACCTTACCAAGAAACCTAACCAAAGAATATAGTCTTATAAACGTGACGATAACAATACTTGATGAAAAATGCCATGTACAATGTATGATGATTATGAGGAAAATGATGTGAAAGAAAGGGGGCAAGGGGACCCAAGGGATTCAAAACCTATTGTTTCAAACAATATGGCCTCTTCCTGATAAAAGTGAATACTGTGGTATTAGAAGAAAATTGCAAGGTTCTATGCTAATGTGATGTTATATGTTAAAACAGACTGGCTCACTTAGAACACAGCTTGCAATATGTTTTTCAAGGCCACAATATAGCAATATATAGCAACTTGGTGCTCACTTTTCAAGATGGCGGCCACATTGTTAACCCAGTTTTCCTAGATACAGGATTCGCTCATTCATGTTTCTTGCTGTTTCTTGTGGTTAGGGTTAGGGTTTTGGTTAGGGTTAGGTTTAGGGTCAGGATTAGGATTAGGGTTTGTTTGTAGTGTAATAGTAAAGTATTCGAGGTTCCACTAGTAGTCTTGTCAACTATTAGTATAGATATGAATGAGCGATTCCTGTATTTAGGAGCATGTTTGTTAACCGGAACAGTAGAAGCCTGTCTCATGATAATACTACATATTAACGACATATAATAATAATGATGATAACACTATGATAATGGCTATGATGAATGATGTTTATCAGCAAAATAATTATGGTGATGAACACGACTGCTGGAATGGTATCAAATGCTTGCATTTTGTAACCAACATTCGGCTACAAAAGAGTATGTAATACACCATATTATCCCTGCACTCAACAGTTTTAAAGTATTCATGTTCTTCTGATCGTAAAGTTCATCCATAATTAGATTTCTACGGCCATTTTTTTTGTCACATTCTTACATCAACTTTCAAATTCGACTCTGACAAGAAAACTCACCCCTGTTCTTCCATTATATCCTGTAGCTCTAAACACTTTAACTCTATCTCTCTTTTCCTCTGGTGTTCAAGGATCTCTTTGTTGGGTTTTCTAGCGTAAGTCTGTTCCATTTTATTAAGTTCATCTTCGTTGATGTAGTCTACTTTCTCCTTTCTCGAACGCACGGCGGACAGATTTCTCTGCACATATCCATTTGTACCCGAGCCTCTAGCAGTCGCAATCCCGATATTATTATACATGACGCTTGTTTACTCTTCCTCAAAGCTTTTTATGATGAAAGTTTGTGCAAAAGCAAAGGAAAAAGTGTTTTAACAAAGCATTTTATGACTGAATTTACTCTTTCTGGTCAATGTGACGCTTGTGATACGCACATTATGGAGACGAGGCTAATTACAAAGGAAGCCCAAAACCACGTGTTTCAGTCTTTTAAGATACACAGGGATCCCGATAGATATTTTGCTCAATATCACTTCTATCACAATGCAAGATGTTTTGATAGCTTTGTAAAATTGAGATTTCTGCCATTTTGTTTGTGTTACCTGTGCAGATACGAAGAAAAAAAAACTATTCTTGATTATCAGAGAGATTTAAAACTTGAACCAATAGTGGTCAATAGTGATCTGAAGCCAGTTGTACAGAGGCTGGATAAAGTTAATGTTATCCACTGGATATGAGTTATCAAGTGTATAGAATTTGTATAGGTTTTATCCATTGGATAGGGATTTATCAGGTGGATAGCGCTATTCAGGCTTCGTACAACTGGCCCTGGAAATAAATCCAAAATCCTGAGGCTCCCGGATAATCCAGGACAATCGTCAGGTATGAAGAGCTAAATATCAATATCATTACATTAGTGTAGAAAATAAGGCGTTTAAATTTGGTGTTACTTTTATTCAAACGTTTTTGACTAGATAGTCATCATCAGGAAATGGTAATTACATGAAATCATCTTGTTTTAAAAGTTCGTGTAATTCCCAAATGAAAAAGCTTTGCAATATACATAGTGTTTTGTTTGTTTAGGGAAGGTCAAGGAAAATTATGACACTACACCACTTCCATAACTGGCCACCACTAATTAGCATATTAATTATTTTTGTACATACAATTTTGGAAAAAGAACATATGCAAATAATAAAATAAAGGCTAATGATAAAGTCTAAAAGTTTGTCAGAATATGTTTAAATTCTCTTAAAGTTATGAGTTTTAAAATGCACAAAAACACCAAAACGAGGCTACAAAGGCCTCAGCAAAGAATTCCATACAATTCCTTGTAATTTCATTTCTCTCTAGTAACTTTGTTGTTATTTTGTCTAAAGCTTCAAAACTTTCCGATAATGTCTATTTTTGATAGATCTTTCCTTAGAAAGTGCTGAAAGTTTTCAGGACACAAGATTGTTCTAATTATTCATCTATTTTTCTGGAACATGAATACAGAGCTCAAAAGTACCAAGAGATATTTTGAAGGATCATACATTACAGTCTTAAAAAACAAGTATCAGTGACTACAATACTTCACAACACAAGTTAGCCATCTATATTGTTTTTATTGTTCAAATTCAATATCGAAGTATGATGAATCAAAGGAATGGATTCGTATGTAACCATCCTCACCACCACTGCTGTAGCTGTGGAAGAAAAAATAAAAGTTTTTTAAGTTACGACAGTAAAAACAGTGCTTTAATTAGACTAGCGATTTGTCATTACTATTTTTTATGAATTCTTTATTAAATAACTTGTTTATAAAAACTCTTAGACACTAGAACAACTACTACCAAAATTACTCAACTGTTAGCACCGCCAAAAATATAATTGATCGAGTTTTGAATTCCAGTAAACTCACATCAGGGCACTTTAAAATAATGGTCACATGAGTTAACCGGAATTCAAAATGCAATCAATCAGGGTTTTGGCAGTGCTAACAGTTGAGTAATTTTGGTAGTATCCCCACAAGGAGCAGTGGATTTATGTCTTGGACACCCAAATTGTTTTGGAATATATACATAACTATTACATGGTCATCAAAAATAAATCTTTTACGTTTTTACAGTGAGGATACTCGAACCGTGAACACTTGACTTTTTTCATGTTATTATTTTCTGGACCTTCTACTGCTTCAAAACCTCTAAAAATGAAGCAGTGAGCTCAAATACACTAAGTGTTCATAATAAATCATATTTCTAATCATTTCGCTCAAGGGATGTGGGTCAAAAAAAGTAACAAAAAAGTCAAAGTGTTCACGGTTCGAGTATCCTCACTGTAATTGTTGATCTTTTAAAAGAGAGAACACAACACAAAAAGTGATCTACATTGAATTCCAATTCTGGAATGATATATGCACTCAAAAGACAACAGGTGATTTTGACGACTCCCCCTATATACTAATAAATGAAAGCCCCCTTTTTAAAAGTTGTCAACAATACCTTTTGCCATCAGGGTGGAATGCAACAGAGTTGATTGGACCAAAATGTCCTTTGACTCTTCCTATTTCCTCTTCAAAGACAGTGTGGTAAAACCTAGCATCAAATTTTCCAATTCTGGTTGATGTTGTTGTGACATCCATAGCTTCTTGTCCACCCCCTAGTACAACCTGAATGGTACAAAATATTATTAGAAAACACAAACAAGAATTTGTTGCTAGAAGAACCTGGTTGTAAAAAAGGCTCCATGGTTTTTTGTTTGCCAGCAAAGAAAAGGAACTTACACTGTACAATGAAATTTGGCTTGAATAAAGCTAAAATAGACCAATTTAGTTGTCATGTTTCCTCAGCTTATCCTTTATTTATTTATTTTATATCTCTGCCTTACAGTTTTTGTGTACAATGTAGTATAAAATATAATATAAAAATGGAGATTAGGATAAAAGATAGTTTGAACTGATAATATGCCCTATTCTACTTATAAGTATTAATGTATATATATACATATTATATCCTTGATTTGGTTGTGGGATATACAGTATGTTCCAAATGGTACACGATTTTCAAATCCAAAAACACTGTGTATCAATACTTTTATAATTACAACTTACATGTTCTTTGATAGGTGATAAAGCTGCAGAGTTCACAGGTCTTTCAGTCTTGTAGATTTTAAGATGCCGCAGCGAATCGGTGTCAAATAACTGGAAAAAAAAACAGTGAATTAAGAACACTATATTTTGTTCCAGCGTTTACATTTTTGAGCTCTACTTCCTAAATGATCACGAAAACTGCTGTATGAATATGGAAGAATGATATGGAAGTAGTGCACAGTTTATGAAAAGACTGATTGTATTTGACTACTGATGTCTTCATTCAAATCCCAGTTCAGATACCTTGCTTTCCAAGGTTGGAGTTGTGACTGTCCAATGTGCTGTTCTCAATCATATCTCAAGGGGTTTCCCCTGGACTAACTGGATTTCCTCTAAGTCAAAGTAACATGGTTTGACAGTTTTGCACCTATTAAGGTTGGTGTAAAAGATCCTATTGGGTTGTTCAGCACAACAGCCTGGTCTCAGAGGCATTACTAACCACACTCATGGTAGCAATGTGTGCCATTATATTATATAGCAGTCCATCATTTCATTCATATTTATTATGCCGAGATGCACAAGTTTTTCAAAGTTTCCTGCTATCCCTGCTTAGGGGAGACCACTTACTTTATTTTAATTTTATATACACCTATTTCAAAAATCGTTGAAAAATCGTCTACACTCTAAAGCCTGCAAAGGATTTGGTTACATGGACTTAATTTGTGATTTATTGCACGTTTTTTAAAGAAATATTTCTATTTATATCTACCACAACAACATGTCCTTTTGGTCATATAACACAAACATGTACAACCAAAATATGCTATGAATAAATCGATAACAAGAGAAGAAATACCGACATCCTTTGCAGGCTTCAGAGTGTGGACTGTGGCTTTGTTTGCAACAATGATTTTTGAAATAGGTGTATATGAAATGTTCAAAACACATATGGCTTAGCTTTTATATTTCCAGTGTAAATACGTAAAATGCTACAGATAAGAACATTAGATAACTAACCAAAAGGTTGTGGGTTCAAATCCCAGCTGGAGAATCCCCCTTTTTCAAGTATTTTCATTTATCTAGAAACTCTGCTGACTTCTTTGTACTTGTAAGTAAAAAATAACTTTGGTCAAATATCTCACCTTTGCAGTGTTATCTTTCGATGCAGTCACAAACATAGTCTGATCTTTATACATTTGAATGTCATTTATAGATTTGGTGTGTTCATGTACAGTATTCAGTTTATCTCCAGACTAAAGAAATATATAGTATTAATAATATTATTTTATGCACATCTTCATTACTTCTAGGGAGCTAAATACTAGTGATTTTTCTTTTTTTTCCCTGTCCAATAATTAATCAAATTGTCTGTCTCCCAATACTTAAATATATTAAATTGTCTGTCTGTCTGTCTGTCCAATGGTTAATTAAATAGTCTGTCTGTCTGTCTGTCTGTCCAATGGTTAATTAAATAGTCTGTCTGTCTGTCCAATGGTTTATTAAATAGTCTGTCTGTCTGTCTGTCTGCCCAGTGGTTTATTAAATAGTCTGTCTGTCTGCCCAGTGGTTAATTAAATAGTCTGTCTGTCTGCCCAGTGGTTTATTAAATAGTCTGTCTGTCTGCCCAGTGGTTTATTAAATAGTCTGTCTGTCTGTCCAATGGTCAATTAAATGGTCTGTCTGTCCAATGGTTTATTAAATAGTCTATCTGTCTGTCTGTCCAATGGTTTATCAAATAGTCTGTCTGTCTGTCCAGTGGTCAATTAAATGAGCCATCTGTCTGTCTGTCCAATGGTTTATTAAATAGTCTGTCTGTCTGTCTGCCAGTCCAATGGTTAATTAAATAGTCTGTCTGTCTGTCCAATGGTCAATTAAAGGGGCCATCTGTCTGTCTGTCCAATGGTTTATCAAATAGTCTGTCTGCCTGTCCAATGGTTTATTAAATAGTCTGTCTGTCTGTCTGCCTGTCCAATGGTTATAAATAGTCTGTCTGTCTGTCTGTCCAATGGTTGGTTAAATAGTCTGTCTGTCTGTCCAGTGGTCAATTGAATAGTCTGTCTGTCTGTCTGATGGTTTATTAAATAGTCTGTCAGTCTGTCTGTCCAATAGTTAAGTTAATTAGATAGTCTGTCTGTCTGTCCAATGGTTAATTGAAGAGTGGTTGATCTGATTGATCTGTTTTTCCTGATCTTTTTACCAATGTTTATAATTCATTGGTTCATTTTAATTCACATTAGTTTGTATGTTGTGAAGCCATTACCGTAGGTTCCCATTGAATCAGTTCTCCATTTTCATGACCTGTAATAATCATGGAATCTAGAGGTCCCCATACAGCTGACGTTACTTTGGGTCCAGGAACTTCGATGGTTAAAACTGGTGTTTTAAAATCTGAAAACAAAACACAGCAAGATAAGATATCAAAAACTTGAATAAAGAACTGGTATAAGACTGGCTATTATGTTTTTTATTTGGTAATAAGATCTGAAAGATATTGAGTGGTTTGTATTTTTTGTATCTCAAGTGAAAAGTTACCAAAAAGATTGCTTACAGAGAGAGATCTTATAAATATTGAAAAATTGTGATTGCTATTATTTATTTTTCCTTTTTGTGGTTACTCTATCTATAGATAGGTAACCACTATGTCATCGTGCGGTGTAAGTCCGAGTGTAACCTTTTAACGGAACCAATGAATATATATCCAAAAACTTGGCATGATGTCACAAGTTTACTACGATAGCACAACCGGTTAACCCCACCTTTCGAATCCAACTGACATCACTACTTTTTTTTTTTTTTCTCTCCTTTTTTTATTGTTGCTTTGATAGTTTTTGATACTTATTTATTCGTTTCCGATAGAGAAACTTTTTTTTAACAATCCGGGTCTACCATTCATTCTATTTCAAGAAAAAGATTATTATGTTTCAGTTTCATCTTCATCTTCACTTAAATCTTTATCATTTGTTTGTGACCGTGATGTTTTGATATCATTATCAATAGTTTCACTTTGAATTTGTTTATCAGTGACCACTCAACCAAAATATTGATAATAGACCAGTTAAACTAGAAATTACTTCACCCCGACGAAGGGCTAAAGCTCGAAACGTCAGTAAAGTTAAGTCAACAATTTTTACGATGTTACAAATTTCATTATATTACTGACTCTACCATTTATACCAAACACCGACGCAGCCTATACTAGTTTACTCGCTAGTTTCCATTTAATCTAATTTTAAAGTAGGTCTATAATTATTTTTCTATTTTTTTTAACTTCTACTCTAAATTCAAAAGCCACTTGAATAGCATTGCAGCATTTCACTGCAGAAACGTTTAACTAAACAAGTGAGAGTAACCACATGAGCTCCTTGAGCTCCTTTAATTTGAAGTTACTGTGGTTCCCAGTCCCAACTAGACCTTCAAACAAAGATGAAAAATAGAGTTTTGGTGGACCTTAATCAACTGTATTTCCAAGGTAACACAGATAAACTTGTCTGTTACCGATGGGCGATAAATTCACAACATAAAGAATTTGTGTAAATTAGATCTAATTTTGTCTTTTTGCCTAACTTTTTTGTTCCTATTTTTCGCTGACCTTGATTTCAGAGAGTTTGGAATCGATTTAATCATTTTTACAGCAGAAACTCTGAGTAGCAAGTTTATCGCTGATTTGCAACTGAAATTTTATTTTGTGTTCCCCTTGAGATACAGTTGATTGACGTCCATCAAAACTTTTTTTTCTCGTTTGTGTTTGAAGGTCTAGTTGGTTATGTGTGACTGAGAACTGCAGTGAAAAGTTACCAAACTCACCCTCTCTTATGTCCACTATCATTATTTGGCAAGTGTGCCCCATCTGTCTGTCAGTTGAAAACATGATTTGGTTTCCACAGTATGAAAAGCCACAGGTTCTCACTGCGGTTGATGTGTCAAGCTTTGAAATAGTCGTCCCCATCTCACAGTCCCATAGTCTGATACTGTTATCAGCTGCACCAGACACAAACTTTGTAGTTCCCCCTGAGTTCTTTGAGTTAAAGATAATAACCCTTGTGGAACAAGATGATGATACAATATGGCAACAAAAACACATGTTATGGTTGGTGTAAAACAACTATTTAAATACCAAAGGTTGCACCCTTATTTCAAGTACTGATAGTGATGAGTGAGTGGAACTATCACTCTGAAGATGACTTCTGTTTCGATGGCGACACATCACACATCAATTTTTTGTACTTGGGGGTAAAAGTATCAGGTATGATTGTCATGTCTCTTAGGGGTAATGATAAGTATTTTTAGGGAATGAAAATTGAAGTTTTTAGCATTTTTTGGTATCTTTTAGGGTATCGAAACAGGAAAATCCCATTGCTTGCTGAGCTTTACCATTTTTTGTTTTTGTGTTTGTATCTCTAAGTGAGTTCAAAAATAAACTTCACTTAGTCTATGTTATTGAAGTACAACAGCATTATCATCACACAAGAGAAAGAATATTTAGGAGTAGAGTATTTAAAATAGGATACAGTTGGTATCAAAGCACCAGATGGCACCACCATGACCATTATAAGTTCCAAGGCGTTCCCCATTCAATGAATACCATACAGTTGGTTTAGTGTCTTTAGCTGAACTGAACAGAAGATCACCCATACGATTGTACTTGATCTGTGTGATGGCCCTCTCATGACCGTGAAGAACAATGGGTTTCTGGTGGATAAATACACACAACAGTAACATTAAATTTTGATTTTGAAAAGGAAGAGTAAAAGCACTAATATTTAAAATCGGTAGTTCTTTCAACTATCAATGCTCATTTTACGGGTATTTAAAGCTACTCAAATGTACACAGAATGAAACTTGGGCCATTCCACTTTATATCCACACCCCACACCCCCCCTGTTGACGAGATTTTCTGAGGGGGTGGGAGTGGGGTAATTTTTTCTGAAGGGGTCAAAATGAATCGACCTCTTCAACAGGGGGGGGGTGTGGATATAAAGTGGAATGGCCCTAAGTCGACAATCATTCACAGGAAAAAATTCTGAATTCCCAATTTGTTAGAAAAGGGAAATGCATGGGAAATTTTCCCAATAATGGGAAAAATATGGGAAAATTTGAACCCATTGTTGGGAAAATATTGGAAACAAAATTACAAAAGGAATTTAACTTCCCAGACTTGGGAAAATAATTGGGTATTTCACATTTTTGGGAAAACATGAGAAAATATTCCCATTCAAATCCCACACTTGGGTATATCATTAGTTTTCTTTCCCATTCAAATCCCACACTTGGGTATATCATGAGATTTTTTCCCATTCAAATCCCACACTTGGGTATATCATTAGTTTTCTTTCCCACTCAAATCCCACACTTGGGTATATCATTAGTTTTCTTTCCCATTCAAATCCCACACTTGGGTATATCATAAGTTTTCTTTCCCATTCAAACCCCACACTTGGGTATATCATAAGTTTTTTTCACATTCAAATCCCACACTTGGGTATATCATGAGTTTTTTTCCCATTCAAATCCCACACTTGGGTATATCATAAGTTTTTTCCCCATTCAAATCCCACACATGGGTTATCCTTTGAATTGCGAGACTGCAAGCAAATTGGCCAGCGGAAATAACCAATTGTCCAATCAAAATGGAGTATTTTATCATGTGATATCAATAAAGATTTGGCGGTGATTTCCTTGCAGTGTGGTCTTGTAACGGTTCCTTTTAGTGTGTTTAGTGAATTTTTATGCTGTTTTATCGTTATTCATTTCAAAATGAATAACACAAAAGTAATTGTAAATGTAATGTGATAAGTTAAAGCAGTGGAAGTCTGTTCTTGGTCTTTAAAACAGAGAATAATATAGACTAAACGAACTGGAACACAGCTCTTCACAGTTCACTCAAAGATCTAGAGTATATTTGGTAAGTAAATTGAGATCAATACTTAGAATACCTTCATTTGAGTGCTTAAGTGTTCTACTTAATTCAACCACGCACATTTTATTGTCCAGTTTATATTTGATTAGCAAGAAAGAAGATATTTTCAAATCTAAACGTTAGTCATCTTATGTACGAGTCAAATCCAAAGGTGCCCATCCCCCCCCCGGGCAAACCCCCGGGCATTTGACTTTTTGAAAAAAAATTGGTCAAATTCCCCACCATCTGGGCAAACTGAACAGTCAAATGCCCCACTATTGAAACAACAGAATGGTCAAATGCCCGCCCCTCGAGCTCGAGTCAGTGATAAACTCAAATTTTACTTTAAGTAGAAAAGAAAATACTTAAACTTCCTTCTACTACATGACGTCTCATGAACATGGTAGACAAAACTTGTACAATCAAATATGAAGGGAAATTTCAAAAAACGTTGAAGAAGAGAATGGTTATTGGCAATTTTTGATTGGTGATTGCACGACCGAAAGATGGATCTCGATATAATTCACAAATCTATCTTAAAAACTGAAAGAACTTGGATTTTCTTTGCACTTTTCGACTCTAAAACACAAAGACAAGCATTTATACTTCGTCAATTTAATTTTACTTGTGAAAGAACAGAGCTCCTTTGCAATCGCTGTTCGTCAATCGCCAATTCTTTCTGACGTTTTTTGAGATAGGTGTATAACAAGGAAAAACTATCTATCAATTCTTTGCTTTTCGTTTCCGTTCCCGTGTGACTTTTGCCTGATCATGGGCTACCTGTGGTTAGGACTCCAATGCTTTCTGGGTATTTTTAAAGATGGCCGACACTCGTCAAATGCCCGCCCGTTCAAGTAGCTAATCGGCGTCAAATTCCCCACTATACGGAACCCAAGTCTTGTCAAATGCCCGGGGTTTGCCCGGGGGGGGGGATGGGCACCTTTGGATTTGACTTGTACATTAGAGAGTAAACATATCTCACAAACATATTACAATTAGTTGTTTATATATGTGACTGATTAGTGGATACAAAGTTTATATATTATTTCTATTTTAAAGCTTGACATCAAAATGAGGTTAATTATCCTGAAGATGCCAGGCTAGTTCACAAAATAATGTAAATAACTTTCATCCAAATTATCAGGTATAATCTGATTTTGTGACAGGGCCCATCTTTGAGCTTGATAGCTTGTTATGAGGCTATGTTTATATATTTTGCTAAATGAAAATACCATAAAAACCTTAATAATTACTTTTTGTCTACCACAGACTGTCATTAACACTGAGGATGAGAAGCCAACAAGCAGTACAGATACTGTACCAGTTGCTACTGATGATACCGATGATGATGATGATCCTGCCATTTCACCAAGTCAAGTGTCAACTGGAGGTGATCAGACAAACCGTGAAAAGTTAAGCAGTCAAACAACACAAGTGATTTTAAAATTAGTTTTTAAATGCATACCAGAGAGAGAAAGTATTTGTAAATTGCCTATCAATAGATTTGGAGTATTAAAGCAGAAAAAAATCTGGATTCATTAAAACCCACTCAGCTCATGGAATGGCTCAAAAGCTTTTATCACACAAGTACATTACTTTAAAGGAAGGAGGGAATTTTGCAAGCTTCAAGAAGTCTGATATAATTGTGCTCACAAAATTTAAAATAATTATGATTTAAGTTAAAGGAACATCATAATATTATTACTAAGTTAAAAGTTAAAAAACAAGGAAGTTAACTAGTAGGAGATAAGATTAAGAATCATTATACTTATTATTTGCTAAGCTATTTGTTTTTTGTTAGATTTATTACTATCAAAAAGGTATGTGCATACCAGTATGAATTGAGTAAGTTATAAATATTGTTCTGTTTTTATACTAAGTAGGCTATTTCAAAGCTGATCCTACTATGCATTTAAAATCAGGGAGCTAAGTGAAAATTCTATAACCTAAACCAGTATATTTGCCAAGTCTAAGAATAAAGATTCTGTTGAAAATTCATACAGCCCTGAAAGGAATTGGCCTACTTCTATTCCATGCATGTACTTGCATCGTTTTTAAATTTGTTAACATAATATGTGTTCAGCATAGAGTGAAGTCATTTAACCCGTGAAATAGATATTAGACTAATACACCTTACTAGTTTTTAATTCCATTGTTTTCTTTTGTGTCTATAATTTGACTATATTACATCTTGACTATTAGGTTTTGTTTCACGGTTTTAATATCTTCACTCTATTTGACATCATTGGTCAACTTAATTGTTAATTTGTGAAAAACAGCTCACTAAGCTACTATACAAGGTTTTGCAAGGCTAACAATGTGTTATGTACCAACTTTTATGGTGTTTATATGTTGCATGTTTTCAGTTAATTTGTTATATAATTACAAAGTCACGCTGTTAACAACTTAGTTTAAACAGCAGTTTATTGAAATAAATTTTTTGATATTAGTCTGTTAATCATGATGTTATTTAATGTACGATAGTTCCTTATCCACAATTTGGAAAAGTTGGAAAATGGGAAAATAGTGGGGCAAACAGATACCTTAATGGGAAAATAATGGGACTTACAAATTCCTTGAATGGGAAAATAATGGGAATAACAAACCCCTTGAATGGGAAAATAATGGGACTAACAAACCCCTTGAATGGGAAAATATTGGGACTAACAAACCCCTTGAATGGGAAAATATTGGGACTAACAAACCCCTTGAATGGGAAAATAATGGGAATAACAAACCCCTTGAATGGGAAAATTGTGGGACAAACAAACCCCTTGAATGGGAAAATAATGGGACTTACAAACCCCTTGAATGGGAAAATAATGGGACTAACAAACCCCTTGAATGGGAAAATAATGGGACTAACAAACCCCTTGAATGGGAAAATAATGGGACTAACAAACCCCTTGAATGGGAAAATAATGGGACTAACAAACCCCTTGAATGGGAAAATAATGGGACTAACAAACCCCTTGAATGGGAAAATAATGGGACTAACAAACCCCTTGAATGGGAAAATATTGGATTTTGTTGCATTTTCCCAATCATGGGAATTTCCCATGAATTTCCCATGAAAATCCCAAAAATTACCCAAAATTTTCCCAGTATGGGAAACATGAAATATTTCCTGTGATTTTTGGTTGATGTCGATTTGTACAATGGTTTTCCGATACATGTCAATTTTAATTGATTGATAACGATTTGTAGATTTGTTTTCTAATATCATTTTGATATCCATTGTTTGATATATTTATCGATTTGCTGGTCGATTTTAATCGATTGATCCTACAAGCCGGGTTTTACTGATTCAAGCATTCTGACACCTTCTCAATTCCATTTTTTCATTTCTATCAACAAACATTATTAAAATATTACTGATATCAAGCAGAAATTAATGTAATAATAAAGAAAAATCAACAGTTTATCAATATTTCCTGTATTATTAAAAAGCAGCGACCAGAACACATTCACGTGTTGTCCAAAGCAAGCCTTTTCCCCTCAAAATCGCCATTTCTCTACAATCCACACTTAACCTTAGCTAATTTCGACATGAATGCAATAAGAGATATCACTAGTACCCTTACCATGATTTTTACTGTGTTTTTTCTTTAGTCTTCTGTCCCAAAATCGGCTTTTCTGAATGGATTTTTAAAATCACTTTTCACCGCCATACATGAATCACGTTTATAGAAGACATGAGCCCGCTGTCACACCTTACAGCGTGCAAGTTTTTTAAAAACACAGGAAGCCCACTTCAAATACCTCCTACGTTACCACAGGTAGCCCAAGCTCACTATTTGTGTTGATTTACTATAGGATATATGGGGATTTTTCAACGTACAATTTTTTGCCTTAATTCTTAATAAAATAAAATGAAACTCTTACCGTGTCTTTTTGTTGCTCTCATCAACAGTCTGACTGACTTTCAGCGATTTTCGTTGGAATTTAGCTGCCTTTCCCTAACGTGTAGTAAGTAGTACGTGTCTCTCTTACTACACGTTAGGGAAAGGCAGCTAAATTCCAACGAAAATCGCTGAAAGTCAGTCGGACGGTTGGTGAGAGCAACAAAAAGACACGGTAAGAGTTTCATTTTATTTTATTAAGAATTAAGGCAAAAAATTGTACGTTGAAAAATCCCCATAGAAATCAACACAAATTAGTGAGCTTGGGCTACCTGTGCGTATACGTATACAAATGAGTTAGCCTTTTTATTATTTATAATAGCTGGTTCAAGATTTCAGTGTTATTAGGATACGAATCGATAGGTAAGGATTAAAAAATAAGTTTGGGAATGTTACAGTATAATATTGGCAAAACATATCGTGTAACTTATTGCGCAATTTTGTTTAATAGTTTGCAAAATTTCGTAGTTTTATATAACTCGAGATTTAATAATGGCATATTTGAATTTTTTTGCAAATTATTAATTTAATTAATTATAAATCATAGAGCTGCATGTAGCCATAGTTAATAGAGGGGACTCAACAATCATCTAAAGCAAATAAAGACACTGATATTTCCAAATGTGCAAAGTTCAAATGGTGCATATCATTGTAATACATCACAAAGTTCTTCCTGAGGTATTATATAACTTATATCTGTTTCAAAACTATTTAATTGCATTTTATCTTAACTTAATTAATTGATAGAATTCAAAAATGCAAATAGTTTTGAAATTACTCCTGTCATGCACAATTGTGTTCAATTCAAATGTCTATTGTTTATATATGGTCATTATTGCAGATTAACAATGGCTGATTCTTCGGGTTCTAGTAAGACATTCAAGTTGGTTATGTTTGGAGCTACAGGTCCTACTGGTCTTCTGGCTGTAAAAAGAGCTTTAGAACTTGGACATCACGTTACTGCTATTGTTAGAAGTCCTGAAAAACTAAATAATATCAAGTAAATGCTAAATAAATATAGATGCCCCCTTGACTATATATCATGGGTGGGGTGGGTAGGGGAACTAATTGACATATCATAGCTTGAAATACATTGGTGCCTGGATGGGTAGGGGAGCCAATAAACACATCCTTCAATATCATGAGTAGGGACAGTAGGGGAATAAATTGACGCACTGAAGTGAATATAGTGGGCTGGGAGGGTAGGACAACAATTATTAATCAACACATTGAATATCATTGTTTGGCAGTGAATAGCATAGGTGGGGATTGAGGGTACATATCAATGATGTGTTGATTAATTCTCATACCCTCGCCACCCACATATCAGCAGGGAGCATGGATGGCAGCGCTCAAAATGGCTGTCTGACAATGGCCCAATTTATGGTGTTTGCATGGTGAAAAAAATTGTGATGCAGTACACGTGTTGTCAAAATGTTTTTTTTTGCGGTGTTGAGGACAACCTCGACCCCCCTACCCTCCCATGTCCCCCTCCTATTTGGAAGTGGTTTCTAATAAAGCCATGCATGGGTGCATGGGTATGAATTAATTACCTTTTTCTTGTCAACATTTTTTAAGGTGTTACAAATTTCTTTATATTACCTATCGTTTATATCAAACACCCACGCAGCCTATACTAGTTTACTCGCTAGTTTCCATTTATTTTTCTTGATCCATTAATATATTTTTTTTTTCCTCTTAGAAATGAGAACCTTGAAGTTATAGAAGGAAACATATTTGAACCTGAATCACTTGTTGCTTACCTGAAAGACAAAGATGCTGTGATGTCATATCTTGGTACACACGGAGCATCCATATTCAACCCTACTACTCTTTACACTGAATCTATGAAGGCAATTACGACTGCAATGGAAAGGTCAGTAACTCACATGATAGGTGTAAAGATGATGACGATGATGTGATAATGATAATGATGGATGGATAATAATGATGATCATAATGCTGGTTTATCATTATTGATGATACATTATACTCAATATTATATGATAGATAAATGATGATGATGATACCGATGACATTCATGTCATGAGGATGATGATATCAATATTGATTATTACTGATACTGAAGATGATAGTGATACCATTGATGATGCATGGTCATTTTGCATAAATGATGATGATTCTGATGAGGATGATGATAATACTGATAATGCATGATCATGTTACACAAATGATAATGATACAGATAATACTGATACTGATGAGGATGATGATGACACTAATGATGATGATACTAATGATAATGATACAGATAATACTGATACTGATTAGGATGATGATGACACTAATGATGATGATACTAATGATAATGATACAGATAATACTGATACTGATTATGATGATGATGTATACTAATCAATTATGACGAATGTGATGCATTGCCATGTCCTATATGAAATCAATGATGATAATTAATACTGATACTGATGAGGATGATAATATCAATGATGATGATGATGATGTTGATACTGATGATGTTGATAATTTTATTATGATTATTATTATGATGATGATGATACTGAAAATTACACCTCAACTGTTGATGAAAATGATGATAATGATACTGAATATATTTTGATGATAATGCTGGTGGTATAATATATACTGGTAATATTGATGCAACTAATTATTACTTGTCCTGTAAATTACTTTCCTGTAAATGTAAACAGCCCTAAATGTTATGTTGCAGATCCAGTGTTAATAGAATAGTAATAGTTACATCCTGGTGTACTGAGAAACAGCCTGGAAACCCTAAAATCTATGAATGGATTCTCAAACCACTATTTCTCAATGCATATTTGCCAGACATGAGAGAAATGGAAAAAATGTTGGAGCAGTCAGCATTCAATTATACATTTATAAGGCCTCCAGAGCTTACTAATGGTAAAAATAGATTATTTCTTTAAATGTATTACTTTCTAATACTCCATACTATGTAATTTTATGGTGAGCACCACCCCTCAGACACTCTCATCATAATTCTCCCCCACTTATTATATAGGTGAGTGTAGTGTTTACAAGTGTTGGTATTGTGACGCTAATTTTCCAACCATTTTCACAATAGATTTGTTAATTTTGTTCTAATAACAATATGGTTGGTAAATATTACTATTTTGTTATTTATGTGTGATAATTTTTAGAGGTTAAAAATTCACAAAACCAAGCCCATTTATAAAATATTGTTAATCCCCTATCATCAATCCCCTTCCCCCCCCCCCCCCCCCCCTCCCCAGTATATATACAAATATGATTCACTAGCCTGGAGGTACACCCCCCCCCCCCCCCCCTCCATTTTCTTAATTTAATTTTTAACAACCTTTTTTAGATGAGCCTAAGAAGAACTACAAGCTGCCCCAGTACAAATATTTTGTGATCACACTGTGATCACACTTCACGCCCGTGATCACGCCTCTCATCACCCCTAAAAGCGTGACCCCGTTATCACGCCTGTGATCAATGCTGTGATCACGCCTTGAAATGTGATCACTCCCGTGATCATGAGTTCTGGTGTGATCACTCCCGTGATCATTAGTTAGTCTCCTGATTTACACTTGTAAAAAAATAGCTTTATTCTTTTACAAATTTGCACTGTAAATTGAGTTAAAATGTGATTTAATACAAAAAAAAATACTAGAAGTAGAAATATTATTTACATATGTAAATTGTAAGATGGTTATGTTTTAATGCTCTTTAGCACATTAATTATGTTCAATAATATTTGGAAACCTAGAAACTATCCAGTATTCTGATGAAATGTCAATGAACACACACTTCCGAATAATTTGATGAATGTTAATTAAAATTACTTTACCGAGACGTGGCAGAACACAAGTTTGATGCTTTACAACATTTTTACCATTATATTTTTGAATGATTTTACCAATAAGCGTGCTATGATTTTCATTCATTTGGATATTTTGTGCCTGTATTGACTGCATACATTTGTCGGAACTGATTAAAAATGGATTTGACTCAGAGTCAACAATGTCAAGTAGATGGCATACACAAATTCCTTTATTTCCTGCTTTCAGAAAAAACTTTATTCTTCCAAAATATATTTCCCCATTTCTGTCCACAAATTCGATAACCGTAGAGTCAGTTTTTTTCGTTTTATTCCAAGCCATTGAGTCAATTTTCTGACCGTTCATGTCTACAAATCTTGCAAATGCTTGCAATATGTAGTCTTTAAGACCTTCATTTAGCGCCATGAAGACTCTTATCTTTGTTTTAAAGTTGTTGTCAATTGTGATACCTTCTGACTTAAGAATGTCTGTTCCTAGGAAGTTTCCGCCTTCTACTTTGATTGCTTTTCTTGAGCTTTTGTTCTGACCATTCAGTTTTCTTAAAAGGGATAATGCATCTTTTGGTGTTCCGCTATCTTTACAAGCTTGCTGAATAAACTCAGGTATTCCATATGTTAGACCAAGTGCACATGCTATCTGTTCCATAGCGTGATGTGTCCCGTGTACAAATGTTTTCATAAATGCATTAATACTTTCAAATGCAAAACAGCTATACGCCCACAATGGACCACGACGTAACACATAATATCCCATATGAGTAAGTAAATGAACATTCATTGTACATTTAGTTTCACCATATAATATTTCCATCATTATGACAAAGTCACGTAACATTTCTTCTGCCACAGGAATAGAATGGGATGGAATGGAATCTGAGCATAGAATTCCTACTGCACCTGAAAGAAGACACCAATGGAGATGACATAACGGGTTAAGTGTATTTTGTAATATAGGAACAGAGAAATGTAGCAACCAATTTTTTAATTCAGTTGCTTTCCAGTGTTTTATTTCTCCTAAAGTTCGTGGCAGTCGTCCGATATTTTCAGGCGGTCTTATTGATACTAGACGTGTTGACATGGATGACAACTGTGTACCAATATAAAAGTGACTTCCTTTCCACTTATTACATGTCATTAAGTTCATTAAGTACTTGACAACTCCCAAAGGCACGCAATGCATCCAGTCCACAGCAAATGATCTAACCAAGTCGAATCTACAGTTAAGTTTAGCAAAGACTGAATGACCTTTAACTCCCATTACGGCATTCTCTTGGGTGGCATTTGAGGCAAAATCCTTCTGATCGTCGTGAGATCGTAACGCAATCCCTTCTTTGTATGGCCAAGATCTATGGAGGTTGTTATAACCATAAGGATCCCCTTCTTGCTTGCACAAGTGACAGCCACATTTTCCATTAAATCTTTTCATATTCATTAAATCTGCACGCGCAGGTAGATCAGCAGATACTATAAAAAGCAAACACTTTACATTGATATCACCTGCCGCACTATCTTCAACTCTAAAGCCTTTGGTATGAAGAGTATTCAGTTTTTCGACCAAAGGGTTGAGAAAGGTCATCATGTTTGGCTCCTTCTTATCACAGTATATGTACGCTGGAATTATATATTTTTTGTTAAATCTGTATTCTTTTGGAAGTTCGTTGATCATCACATAAACTGGCCATAAGTGGCCAGCACTAGAAGAAGAATACTTATTGACGCCATCTGTATTGATTGTGAGAGAAACATTAAAATCTTTTGTTAAAAATCCACCTGGATAAAGAAAATTCTTATAGTCCAACCCGTGGTAAATGTCGTGAATTGTTCTATTCACTGTCCGCTTAATGTTCTCTTTTCCTTTTTTAAGAAGCTTGCAGAATTCTGCATCTCGAAAAAGCTCTTTGAGACGTTCCTCCAAATTCAGGTCTAAAAATCCACTGAGAGGCTGTCCTTGACATTCTAGTTTTGAGCAATGCTTATCAAATACTTGAATAAAACAGTTTGAACAATACAAGACTTTAACGGGGTCCTTTGTTCCAAAGCAATCTTTGAGGTAGAGTTTCATTTTGTACACTGACCGAAAGACCTCTTCAAATTGTTTTCCAATTAATACAGACAAAAGTCGAATCAAGTCTGCCCATGCGGCTTTACTCAAGTTGTGTTGCAGTACAAATGAGACAACCAGTACACATGCAAAAAGTCGTGAAATCATGCTACCGTCATACAGAGGAACTTGTTTACAAGGCATATGGAGTACAACATCCTCATTAGCATTACTTTCGTTTTCCACATGTCCATTGCTGTCAACCATTTCGTCGTCAAATGAATCCTCACTTGAACTTTCTGAAGTCTCAGTAGTCTCTGAATCACTAATATCAGTATCATCACTCAATAACGACTTTTCTTCTGCACTAAGAAGTTCGCTATCAATATCGCTTTCATAACGACAGCCGGTAGTTTCCGAGTTATTTTCCTTCTGTGTGCTTAATCTATTTCTATGATAATGTCTTAACTGCCGTGATGGATAATGTTGTTCGTTATAAGGTTTATAGCTTCTTTTCTCTCTGCTTTGTGTTTTACGTTGATAATAAAGTGACTGTCTTGATTTCCGACAAGTGCCACTAGCTGAAGATGAAGAATCGGTGGCGTTGTCTTTAGTTAAAGGTTGTAGGCTGGAGTCTGAGTCGGAACTACTTTCATCTTGGGCGCAACTTTGCATTAGTTCCTTGTCATATTCCATATTCAGATGTGAAGCACATTCAATAGCTAAAAGGATAAATCAAGTATAAACTCATGTGAGGCTGTTTCAATTATTTTACTAGTGTATCAAATTCGCCAAAAATCATCAAAGAGTAACAAGATATATGTTCATACCGATGAAAGGGATATTGGTTCATTTTTTCAATTCTTTCCAAATCATACTGAGCCAATCACAAATCGATTTCATACGGTAACAAGATAGCTAACAAAATTGAGCGGGAGATTCATTCTAGTGAACCTATTTCTTGAAGCGAACTAACGACCTTATTCTTCCTTAATTCTACATTGACTGTCAAAAATGGCTGATTTTTACGTTGTTGAGTTTCCTAACGAAGCAGATCCAAAGTCAAGGGGGCCGCATATTGTACAGGAACACCGAGTACGGTTAGATGATAATGCCGCGGGGAACGTAGTAGAAGTAAAGTGGAACGTTCTGAACTCAGAGGGTGAAGTAAGTGAAGCGTACTTTACTGCAATTAGTCTGCACAAGGGAACCAGAAAAGCATGTGCCGATTTTATGGACAAGATTAGGCGAAATCGCGAAATAGCTGAAGTAACTAACAAAGAAGGTAGAGCACGAAAAAAAAGCGCAAAACTTATGGACCAGGATGACACCGATGATCTCTTTGCCCTCAATGACAGTTGGAATCTCAGTGGCCCGCCAAGAAAGAAACAAAAGAAATCCAGTTCCAGCAGTTCATTAAGACATGGTAAAGATGAAAGTGACGTGGAAAAAATAAATGGTAACATAATTGTGACATGAATAGTTATTTTTCAGTGCTTATTGTTATTATTTTACCTTAATACAATTAATGCGCATACATGTAACTATTAGCATATTTCTTTGGATTTCAGAACCTGGATGCTCGGACGAGTCTGAGAGTTACGAGATTCCTGCGAGAGCAAAGAAGCTGCCAAAGGCGGGCAAAAACAAAAAAGCTGGAGAGAAACCAGTTAGAAGGTTAGACACAACCAAACTCCGCAAGGAAACTATGTGTGCTCAGTCGTCAGAGCTAGAGTCGAATTTAAGAAAAAAAATGAAAATTATAAAACACGGAGATGGAGAGGAAACTGAGCTAGAAATATTAGTCGAGAAAGACTTAGAACTTCGAGATCTGAAGAAAAAACTCTCATCGCTAACCGGTATTTCCTCAAAAACATTGTCCCTGGTTGTTCGAGGAGAACCCTTGGTCAATTATCAAGAAAATACGAAAATTTCAGAATTCTGGAGTGCAGAAGATATTGTTGCCATTTTTCCAAGGGAAAGTGAAAATGGTCATCAAAGCAAAGAAATGGCAACGATTTATCACGAAGGTTAGAATTTATGTTCTTTGTTAATTATGCTTTTAGTTTAACAGTTTTTAAAATAGCCGATTGAAATGCTTCAACAGCCATACGGAAATTTGCCGGAATAAAAAACAGTCAACTACGGAAACTTATCGCCTATGTGAGATCCCAAAGGTTATAAAAAACTTCTTGACATGTAGTCTTTGTCCTAGTTTTGCTACATTTTTGCGCAATTTTTTAAACAAACGTCGTCCCGGTTAGTCGATCAGTTACTGGCTCTAAACAAAATCTTTCGTTTGCTTTATTTCTTGGAGCATTTATATATTCTAAATGGAAACTAGTAAGTAACTGAAACTAGTTTATTTTATAGCAAAGGCACAATCTCATTGGTCAATAAGCGGGCCGTACTTTTTCCGTACGGACCGGAAAAGCGAGAGTAGTTTTTTTTGTGTTTATTTTTTACTAGTTTTTTCGAATTATTTTTGCCTTTTTATTTTCTTATTTGACGGATTATTTTTTTATGATAATGAGAAAACTACGTTCGCATGAAAATACGGAGAACGTAATATTATGTTTCCTATTTATTTTTTATTATAATTTTTTTCCCTAAAATAGCTAAATAATAAATATCTTATTAAGCTTGCTTGCTCGGGCCGTACTGGAAGTTATGGAACCTCGTTTTTCCCCACTTTTTATGGCCCTCGCGCTACGGCCTCTACCATAAGACAGTTGAAAAAAACTTGGTCCATAACTTCCCGTACGGCCCTCGCGCTCGGTTAATAAGATATTAATAGGCTGCGTCGGTGTTTGATATAAATGATAATTTACTCCAACGAAGGGCTAAAGCTCGAAACGTCAGTAAAGTCAAGTCAACATTTTTTTACGGTGTTACAAATTTTATTATATTACCTATATTCTAAACAAACATTCCGTTCCCAGTGAATTTTCTAATGACAATGTTACTTATGGCCATCTGATACTCTGAATTTCATTTTCAACAGAAGAAGCTAATTCTGAAAAGATGAGCGAGTGTCAGGAAGACATTTATATCCAAGAACCCGGTAAGACTCTAAACATTAAAGATACCAATTTGTAAACATAACCATAACAGTACATTACATACCCTTTTCAAGTGCACTGAATCCTTTTCTTTCCTTTTTTTGACGTCTTTAGACAGTTTCTAAGTTTATAATAGTTCTTATTCGTGCTATTTTGTGCTCCCAAGTTAAAATGATTGATAAGATTGTAATCCGGTTGTCAGTTAATCCAATTATAACTGACAAGCTATTCATAGAATGTTATTGAGTCACGCACGTTTGTATAATCAAGTACGAGAAAATAAAAACCACAGAAATAAAGATAACCTTTAATCTAAATCTATTTTCTTTAGTAACAATTATTTAGAGTGGTATAGCATACAGAGAAGTACGAATGCGAAATTACAAACTCACGAAATTAAATTGAACTTAGTTTATTTAACAATAATAACAACACTCTAGCTAGAAAGGAAAAGCATGCAAGAGAGGCCATAAAGATGGAAAGAAGAAAAAAGAAACTGACAGCACCAGTATATATAGGATTTGCCGTTAGACTGACAAACTTTCTTTAAAATCCTTTAATGTCAGTTGTCAGTAAATATGAACGTATTCTGCAACTTATATAAGTGATCCAAGAATAAATTTATCTACAACAACACCTTTTAGCATTTTCAATTATGTCAGTTTTGAATGGGGGTAATATGTTTTGCGTACAAAATCATCCAATGGTCGCAGTTAAAAGGAAATGACTAGTAAACTTATATCAAACATTTATTTTGCAGGTAGTTTTTAAAATTAAAATTTATCTTGAATGAATTTGCATGCGTGTTTGAAATGTACTTTGCTATTTTTTCAATTTTCTTTTCAATAATTTTACTTACCGGTATATTTTATTTGGTAACTAATTTTAGCTAACAGTGTAATTTTTTTTATTTTTTTTACTTTCAGTCGAAACAAGAAGCTCCAGCCTCGAAGAAAAAGTGGATGAACTTAAATGTCAAGTTCAGACCCTGAGTAAAAATGTTTTAGAGATGAAGACTATTATCTCTTCATTTCTAAAATGTAGAAACTGCATGAAAGTGCAGTATAAATCTAATGGCGGGGCCATAATGCTCAATGTTGAGCAAACCAAGTTGCCCATTCCACCTGCAGCAAAGACCTCTAACTTGTCCAGTTCACCCATTACTACTGCCATCCCTAACTCACCCATCACTGTCATCTCTGCCACTGCACCAACTACAAACAACGACCAACAAGATGCATCCGCTGATGTGCAAAAACTTGTTGGGTCAGCTTCAAGAGGGGTTTATGTCTCTGCAGAGCTGCTGGAAAAAATCACCACGAAATTGCCGACCAACTATGTCCTTAAACTGTTTGAACTAGTGTTCAGCCGTCGCGAGGCTTCCGTGAGCAGTGTGGAAGGCAAGGCTGAAAAACTTCTGAAACTGGATGCCAACCGACTAACTGCAGTTTTTGAGCATCATCTTCACCGCTTCAAGTCCGATAACACACTTTCATGGGAAGCCATGAAAAAAATTATTGATTCAAAGTGCAGAATGGTCCGCAACAACAGATGCAAAACTTGGGCTGGTTCCGAAAACTAAAAACAAAAGGACGATAAGTACCTTGAAACACTAAAACCTAATCGCTGAAAATGAATTATCAATTTAAAACACTAATTGAACGATGTCACATCACGGTAGATTTATAAATATATTATCCTCAGTTTAAAAACTATAACCGACTGACCACATTATATCCATTAATTATATGTATGTTTGTTCTATGTAATTTTAATGAGTGAGAGTAACCATTGCATGTTCAGGTTACTTATAGTTAAGATTTTATTAAACTTCTGTTTTACTATTTTACTACTGTGCAGTGTCTGGCTGCTGTTTTTATCTTCATTTACAAAATTCTATGATGACAGTCGCATTTTCATGCAATCACAGTTACACCGTGATCACGGTTGACAAAAGCAGTGATCGATCTGGTGTGATCACAGTAATTGTGTGTGATCACACCCAGATTAGGCTTGTGTGATCACGGGGTGTGATCACAAGCATGATTTGTGTGATCACAAGCGTGATCACACCGTGATAAGGCGTGATCACGCGTCAAAAGTTTTTACGCGTGATCACAGTGTGATCACAGGGCGTGATCACGTGCGTGATCACAGTGTGATCACGCCATTTTTTGCACTGGGGTGGCTGAAGGACAGTACATGGATGGATCAGTTCTAATGAAAACTCCACGCGCTGATGTTGCTGATGCATCATTGCAGGTCCTGCAGACTCAAGAGTGGGATAGGAAAGGTGCCGCCATTGGCTGCAACTAGGTTAACAGTTAAATAATAATAGTTAATTAATTATTCAACAATAGCTTATTTGCTAATGTTGAGGTAAATAATGAGAAATAATACTGGTAACCCAGACAAAGTTGAGGTTATTATTCACCAAGGCTCAGAGGAGAATATTCTTTTAGTATAAATAAACAGATGATTGTGTCAAAAAATAAAATACCCAGTCTGACACACACAAAACGCTGTAGATATGTGATTATCAAAAAATATCCCTAGGGTGAGGGGGGAAAAGCATTAGGTACACAGGTTGGAAATGTTTTAAAAAACACCCTAAAAGATACTAAAAGTCCCCTTTAAAAAGGGTGTGGCATGGACAATTTTTTGTTCCAAAATAATATACCACACAAAAACTTAAAACCATAAAGCAGGGAAAACGATGGGATTTCCCTTTTTTAAATACCCTAAAATGATAACAAGAAATGTCGAAAATCCAAATATCAATTTTAATGCCCTAAAATATATGTATTTAAGAGATACAACAGGCATACCAAATAATAATGTACCCCAAGTCCCTCCCCAACCCCCTGAATCTCTAGATCTAGAATCAATTTATAGCACATGGGGTTTTAAAATGACCCCTACAGTGTATGCATATATCATCACAGGTAGCCCAAGCGTAGAGTCAGTACAAGGGAATGTATGGTGAATTGTAATTTTAACATAAATATGTCAATAAAATTTCCCTTTCTTACATGGATGTTTTTTGTGGTCTCTGATAATGTCTGTGAAGAATTTTTGGAAAATTTGATCAATTGTACATCCCTTGTTAATATATTGACAAGGGATGTACAATTGATCAAATTTTCCAAAAATTCTTCACAGACATTATCAGAGACCACAAAAAACATCCATGTAAGAAAGGGAAATTTTATTGACATATTTATGTTAAAATTACAATTCACCATACATTCCCTTGTACTGACTGTACGCTTGGGCTACCTGTGATATCATAAGAACTAGAAGACGTGAGCCCGCTGTCACACTTTACAGCGTGCAAGTTTTTTAAAAACACAGGAAGCCCACTTCAGATACCTCCTACGTACCGAACCGACAAATGAGTTAGCCTTCTTATTATTTAGGTGGTTTAATATTTCAGTGTTATTAGGATACTAATCGATAGGTAAGGCTTAAAAAATAAGTTTGAGAATGTTACAGTATAATATTGGCAAAACAAATCGTGTAACTCATGGCGCAATTTTGTTTGGGCCGGGGGTAAATGCATATTTTGAATTTTTTGAAAATTATTAATTAAATAATCATAGAGCTGCATCCAGTTACTCAACCAGCATCTAAAGCAAATAAAAACAATGATATTTCGAAATGTGCAAAGCTCACATGTTGCATTGTAAGTTAATACAAAGTTCTTCCTGAAGTAACATTTCAAAACTATTTGCAGTTTATCTTATAATAGAATTCCATTTTGTTAATTTTAAATGTAAATAAATTAATAAAAAAGAACCTAAAATGCAAATAGTTTTGAAATTACTCCTGTCATGCACAATTGTGCTCAATTCAAAGGTGAGGAGTGTTTATATGGTCATTATTTGCAGATTAACAAGTCCAATGGCTGATTCTTCGGGTTCTAGTAAGACATTCAAGTTGGTTATGTTTGGAGCTACAGGTCCTACTGGTCTTCTGGCTGTAAAAAGAGCTTTAGAACTTGGACATCATGTTACTGCTATTGTTAGAAGCCCCGACAAATTAAATGATATCAAGTAAATACTAAATAAATATAGATGCCCCTTGACTATCATGTCTATTATGGGTGTGTGTGGAGGGGGGGGGGGGGGGGGGGGGGATAAGGTAATTAATTAACACATCCTTGGATATCATGGGTTGGGAGGGTAGGGGAATGAATAGACTTACTGTTGAATATCATGGGTAGAGAGTGAATATCCTCGGAAAGAGAAGTTATGTTCAGTGACCACGAATGATAGTTCCAAGTCGAGGTTCCAGTTGCTGCACATGATAAATTATAGTTTTGCTATGTGCAGCAACAGGAACCTTGACTTGCAACTATTATTCGTGGTCACTGAACGGATATGTATTGGTTAATTCTCCTACCCTACCCACCCACGTATAGGTAGGGAGCATTGGTTGCAGGGCTTGAAATAGCTGCCTGCCAATGGCCAAATGCCAGGTAGCTTGCATAGCAAGCATTTCTTTGGAGGAATGGGAACATGTTGTTTTGGGATAGCTGTGTTACTGATGAGGCCGCAAAAAACCTAAGACGAGTGCAAATCGTCTTTGGTTTCACATGCTCATATCGGTAACACAGCTATCCCAAAACAGCTTTTTCCGTTCCCCAAAAAAGAAATGCTTGCTACGCAGGCTAAATGCCAGGCCAAATTTAATGATTGGCAGGCAAAAATGATTATGAGCTGCCAAATGGATAATAAACTTGAAAATTACTGGAAATCATCTTTCACAGTTTCTCTATTTGGAAGACTTGTGAAAAAAGCTTGGAAATTCCTAGGAATTCCTAGGAATTTCCTAGGAATTCCTAGGATTTTATTCTCATGAATTCCTAGGAATTCTTAGGAATTTAGGTGTGAATTTTCACGGTAATTGGGACATTGAATTCCAAGGAATTCCTAGGAATTCCAAGCTTTGTTAGAATTCCTACGAATTCCTACGAATTCCTAGGAATTCCAAGCTTGTACTTGCGTGCAGTAGAAATTTTATATTAGTTTGGAATTTCTGGGAATAATTGAGAATTTTATATAGTCTTTATCTATTCAAGACACAAGTTTATATCTGGTTATCAATATAGAGTATGGCAGACAAGGGTGAGAACTATGAAAGTTCAAGATATGATTATTTTGAGGATAGAATTAAATCATCCTACTAACTAGTAATTAATTGTCAATGATTGTATTTTGAACAGCAAGAGTTAAACCTTGGCAATTACTGTAGGCAGTTAATTATCAATCAATGATCAGTTTAATACATACTGCTCAGAGTACTGTTATTATTATAAGACCAACTATTGTTGATAAATCAAGCAATTGATTTCTACATGTTACCTATTTAAAGGTATAGTTACTGTATATAGAAATCTTTTGAATTGCTTCATAACATGGCATAGTGGGAGCCATCTAATCATTGTAACATATAACTCATTCTTAATGTTTCTTACCTCAAACAAAGCTAATTTCTATGGGATCATTGCTAGTTTAGCATAGGTAACTTATTGATACATTGTCCATGTCATTCTCATAAAGTTTCAAGGTAGAAAGGTCCATTATCCATGCTAAAGTCTGTTATAAACCTTCTAAGTCAAAGTCAAAGCACTGAATGGCTGTTGTAACATATCATATTCAAATCATGTGAGAGCAAACCTTTTAGCCAATCACAAAGAAGTTTTTTCTGAGACACATTCCAATTATGGGTGGGACAATGAGGTGCTACATTCCTTTGTCACTTCACTGATAGATATTCCAAACTATTCCAAGAAATTCCAAGTATCTAATAGTTTATCATTTGGAATTCCTAGGAATTCCTAGGAATTCCAAAAACTGTTGTTTGTATTCCAAGCCATTCCAAAAAAATTCCAAGCTATATCTGGTTAGCTTATTTGCATCACTTGGAATTTCTTGGAATTCCTAGGAACTCCTAAGAATTCCTAGGAATTCCAAGGAAGCTTGGAATCCAGTTCACAAGGGAGTGGCAGGTCAAATTCTATCTCTAATGGAGCCCTGGGTGGGTATCAGTTCGATTCCCGGCCCGATTCCCAATTACTTTGTGTCCTTGGGCAAGACACTTTACTCTTTATGTGCCTCGTCTTCTCAGATAAGGATGTAAAGCCAGAGGTCCTGTCTGCCTTCACTCTAATTCCTATATAAGGTGGACATAAAAGATCCTGTTGTGCTTATCGAAAAGAGTAGGGGATAACAGTCGGGCCTCAGCATACTACAGGGCCCACAGCTGTTGTGGTGTCCCTGCCTTCGTATGAAGGAAAAAGCTAAATAAATAAATAAATATAAATAAATAAGTATGAATTACCTTTTCCTTGATCCATTATTATTATTATTATTTTTATTTTTTTTTCCTCTTAGAAATGAGAACCTTGAAGTGATAGAAGGAAACATATTTGAACCTGAATCACTTGTTGCTTACCTGAAAGACAAAGATGCTGTGATGTCATATCTGGGTGCACACGGAGCATCTATATTTAACCCTACTACTCTTTACACTGAATCTATGAAGGCAATTACAATTGCAATGGAAAGGTCAGTAACTCGCATGATAGGTGTAAAGATGATGACGATGATGTGATAATGATGGATGGATGACAAGTGACGATAATGATGATCATAATGCTGGTTTATCATTATTGATGATGCATTATACTCAATATTATATGATAGATAAATGATGATGATCGATGATACCGATGACATTCATGTCATGAGGATGATAATATCAATATTGATAATTACTGATACTGAAGATGATGATGATGGTGATACCATTGATCAAGATGGTCATGTTGCATAAATGATGATGATACTGATACTGATAATGCATGATCATGTTACACAAATGATAATGATACATATAATACTAATACTTATTAGGACAATGATGATACTAATGATGAATGTAATGCATTGCCATGTCCTATATGAATGATGATTATTAATACTGATACTGATGAGGATGATAATATCAATGATGATGATGATGATGATGATGATGTTGATACTGATGATGTTGATTATTTGATGATTATTATTATGATGATGATGATACTGAAAATTACACCTCAACTGCGGATGAAAATGATGATAATGATACTGAATATAATTATTTTGATGATAACGCTGGTGGTATTAATATATACTGGTAATATTGATGCAACTAATAATTACTTGTCCTGCAAATTACTTTCCTGTAAATGTAAACAGCCCTAAATGTTATGTTGCAGATCCAGTGTTAATAGAATAGTAATAGTTACATCCTGGTGTACTGAGAAACAGCCTGGAAACCCCAAACTCATTGAATGGATTCTTAAACCACTATTTCTCAATGCAGTTTTGCCAGACATGAGAGAAATGGAAAAAATGTTGGAGCAGTCAGCATTCAATTATACATTTATAAGGCCTCCACAGCTTACTAATGGTAAAAATAAATTATTTCTTTAAATGTATTACTTTCTAATACTCCATACTATGTAATTTTAGCACTCAGTTGATGTAATGTATGCACAAAATCTATTGTATTCTATTGTCGTTCTATCTATTGTATTACGTGTGATGCATTATATTTTTATGAATACATTACATCAACTGCTTGCTACGTAGGCTCTCCCAGTGTTTACAAGTGTTGGTATTGTGATGCTAATTTGCCAACCATTTGCACAATAATAGATTTGTTAATTTTTGTTTTGTTCTTATAACAGTGGTTGTTAAATATTACTATTTTGTTATTTATGTGTGATATATCTTTTAGGGGTTAAAAATTCGCAAAAATTTCCGGTATCTTTAAGTTGTATTTATTTTAATCCCACCGGTAATATATATACAGACATGATTCAATAGCCTGCAGGTACATTTTTTTAATTTTGAATATTCTTTTTTAGATGAGCCAAAGAATAACTACAAGCTGGCTGAGGGACAGTATGTGGATGGAGTTCTAATGAAAATTTCACGCGCTGATGTTGCTGATGCATCATTGCAGGTCCTGCAGACTCAAGAGTGGGATAGGAAAGGTGCCGCCATTGGCTGCAACTAGGTTAACAAATAAATAATAATAGTTAATTAATTATTCAACAATAGCTTATTTGCTAATGTTGAGGTAAATAATAAGAAATATTACTGGTAACCTAGACAAAGTTGAGGTTATTATTCACCAAGGCTGAAGAGAATATTCTTTTAGTATAAATACACAGATGATTGTGTCAAAAAATAAAAATACCCAATCACTTCCTAAGAAAAACTATTTATTTTATATTTTTTAAAAGCAGGCAAAATGCTGTAGATATGTGAATATCAAAAAATATCCCTAGGGTGAGGGGGAAAAAGAATTGGCTACACAGGTTGGAAATGTTTTTTAAAAAATCACCCTAAAAGATACTTTTAAAAAAGATATATACCACACAAAAACTTAAAACCATAAAGCAGGGAAAAGTTACAGCTGATTTCAGAAATTTTCAGGGTTGCATTCTTTCTCTTATATACTACGTATATAAGAGAAAGAATGCAACCCTGAAAATTTCTGAAATCAGCTGTAACTCGGAAGAGGGATTGAAAAAATACCACCAATACACACTGTAAGTTTTAATTGATTTTATTAAAGTTTAGTCATTTTATTCAAGATTTCGTTTTTTGATTGAATCGTCCAAAGGTAGCCTCTCACTGTAAGCTTGGGCTACCTGTGCTTACAGGGAAACTTTCTTTATTGTGCCGTGATGCATTAGAAAAAACTCCCTCTAACGGTTTGTACTTGAGTGCATACAATTTCATTAGCAAAATTATTGCAGAGCAGTGAAGATGGCAAAGGATCCATCCAAATTCTTGAAGTCCAGTCCAAATCTCCCATAATCCATTGCAAATTTCGCGCTGCACACTCCATGCAGAACGACTCGCTCAACTCATAACGCAATCTCGAGCCCAGCGTCACGTCTGGCTTTTTGTCAGCGGTCTTATGGCGCCCGACATTAGACTCTGGGGGAACGGAATTTTCAGCTCCGATTTTGGAGTTCCGGTTTCTATTGCGCATGCTTAGTTAATATTATAATGATCTGTGGGATTGGGCATCCTGTGTTACTTAGTACGTTAATGACATTCAAAATATTATTGACCTAGTAGCATTTTAAATATTTTCTAAGCCAAAATATAAACATTTTCCTCACTAATGAAACATTTAAAGTTTAGGAAGATTTTTTAACGGCCATCAGGATTTATAATGATATAAAAACGCGTCTAAATCTTCTTCAATTCAGATCGCTTTAACCGTCGATTTATTTATAGTTTTCCAACGGTTATTAGTTTGCTTTCGTGGTACGATTGACTTTTAGTAAATAACTGGATGCCAGAGGTCTGAGGATTGCCAGGGTTTAGAATAGTTTAAAGAAGTATTTTGTGTGTATTCTAATTTTCTTCGTGACTCGATAATCATCGCTTAGCGGCGATACAATATCTCTTCGCTTCGCGACTCGTAAACGACGATATTTAATATTCTATCTAGTATTAAAGAACCGTTGACGTCGTATTGCATGTAATCGTAAAATTTACATTTTGAATGTACATTTGTTTACATGATGGACCAATCAGAGCTTTTACTTCGTCTGTTTCCGGTTCGACCATTGTATTTTCAAGGGCCAATCAGCATAAGCAGAGAATTCCGGTCCCCCAGAGTCTTACGTTACTCGGCTGGCCAAGAGGAACGAAGGCTCGGGGTTCGAGATTGCTCATAACGTTGTAAGTGTCACAACACAATAGAAAGAAATTAACTTAGATTTACAATATTATGAGTACTCCAACAAATTCCTCCAGCAGTGGAGACCCCAGCAGTCATTCTTCACAGAGTCAAACACAGTCTTCAACCCTTGATACAGTTTCAACTCAGGATGTTGTTGATGGAATGTCGGACATCGAAGAAGCCAGCGTCCCCGAGTCTTGGGGCCGGCTTTTCCCGCTCGGACCTGGCTTTAAAGTAGTCGGTAAGATGCAGTTCAGTTAGTTTGGTAAATGTAATGACTTATTAGTTCGTTGTATTTTATGATTGTGTGAGTAGTAGTGGATTTATGTTCTGCCAAACGATGTAACTACAGCTATAAACACGTGCCGAAGACCAAACTTCCTGATCTTCAGTGATGAGAATTATTTTGTGGATTGCTCCATAAAATCGTATTTTTATAGTGTAAGGGTTACACTATATTTTAATTGCCCGATTGTGTGTTTTAGCTCTGCTTATTGTTGCTGTTTATATTTTGTTGATTTCATTTGACAGCTTGTATATTTCCCTTAAGTAGCTTATAGTCCCGCGATTGGCGGGATTTCCCGCGGTTTGCATGGTTTTCTTGGTCTGTATGAAAATACAAAGATCTAAATACAGTGGCATTATGCATAGCAAATTTGTCTACATGTTTATTCTTTCTTAAATAGTTAGATAGTTGTATAACAAACCCTGTATTTTTCCATTGTCAATGTGGGCAGGCCGGGTTACAAATGTTTTGAAATTTAAATTATTTTAATATTTTTTTTGCAGAACTTATGGAAGATGTATATTCATTTGGACGTGGCACAGTCAATAACTATCAGTTTGAAGCTAAGGATTTCCAAAAGAATCTTCATTATCAAGCCATAAGTACAAAGCATTATAAGCTATATAGAGTAAGTTAGATATGTCAAGGCCTTGAACTGCAGTGACATTACAATATCAGAGAGAGAGGGGGGGGGGGGGGGGGGGAGGAAATGATGGTAGTAATGATGACAATGAAGGTGATGATAATAATGGTGATGATGTTGATGATGATGATGATGACAATGATAATGATCATAAGAATGATGAGGATGATGGTGACAATGATGATGAAGTTTATGATGATAACAATGGTTATGACAGATAAAAAGATGATTTTGGCAAATAAATGTTAGGCTCACATCATTGGATAGGGATGTAAAAACTGTTATCTCTGATGTTTTTTTCTGTAATAAATAGTCCTAATTTATGAACTATATTGTTTATTTACTATTAATATTATTTATTATACATATAAATGTGCTACTTACTGTAGCTAATGGAATCAGCAAAAGGGGTATATATATATATAAATATATATCAATAATATTGATCAAGATATTAGTTTTCATTGAACATTTTTGTTTTTTTTTTAGGAAAAGGATAGCAGTGGTGGATATAATTCCTTTATTACTGATTTAAGGTAGTTCAGGACTCATGGATACCTGATTATGATTGTGTCTGATGTAAGTGGTTTTGTTTTTATTTGTAGCTCCAATGGTACTTTCATCAATTCAGAGAAAATTGGTAAGTTTGAATAAAGTCTAATTCTTCAATTCTATATCATGGCTAATGTAATGATTTTTTTAAAGGTAAAAATAAGACACATGTATTGAATAACAATGATGAAATTAGTCTGTCAATGGCAAAAAATAAAGGTAAGTCTGCTTTAAAAAATATCCCTCGATACAATACAATACAATATCTATTTATTTAGTATCTGGTATATACATTTGTTAATTTAAATGTCAAAAAAAAAATGTTTACATGAATAAAGGTACATGCTACCTATAATAACCATATTGGTTAGCCTAAGATAGGTAGCCAATCATAATCAATTGTTACATATATCAATATAATAGAAAAGGTAGAAGTTTACAAAAAAAAATATGTAAGTAGGTAATTAAATAGTTACATATTTGCATTGTATATAGTTATATTTACGATAGAAAAAAAAGAAGTGGATGACGAGTAGATGCTAGTGAGAGAGGATGAGTGCATAGGACGAGAGAATATCATCAAATAAAGTGTCTTTAAATTTAGTTTTACTGAATTTTTTAGTCGAGTCACTGATGGAGTTCCAAACTTTGACACCAGAAAATTTTATATTGTATTTACCGTAGTTGGTTCGGACTTTAGGCAGGGCGTAACTGCATTTTGAGGCCAATCATGTGAACATTGTAATTATGTTTTTGATTAACGTTGGTAAAATACGATTTGAAGGAAATGGGCAAGTTGTTTGAATTGTAGTCATACATGAATAGAGCAGTGTACAGAAAGACAAGATCTGGAAATTTCAAAATTTTCAATGTAAGGAAAATGGGATTAGTATGAGCTTGGTAGCTACTAAATGTCATTAATCGCAAAGCTTTTTTCTGTAGAATCAAAAGGGGGGTCCCATTCTCACTTCCGTCCTTTCTCTCTTTTTTCATTCTTTTCTTTCAGCTTAGGGAAAGACCATTAGATAATTGATAGGGAAGAGAAAAGGGAGTTTTTGTGGCAGGATTCCCCCTCAAAATACGAGCACAGATTCAACCTAAAAAAAATATTGCACACAGCTAAAAAACCTAAAACATATATTGTGCAAATCTAAGAATATTGCACAGCCTTGCATGAAGACAAAAAAATTGGTATTTGTTTATTAATTGTTCATTCATTTTGGTTATTTTTATGTCTAACCATCCACCTATTTTTCTTTCATTTATATGCCCATCCATTTATTGAATTACCCATTTATTCATATTTTTACACCAGCATTACTTGCCTTCATGGTTTCTTCTCCACAGCTTTTATTTTTCAAGAACTTGGTAAAACAGTTGAAGAACAGAAAAACTTACCTGAAGTAAGTTTACTTTTATTACTAAAACCACATTGTGTTCAACATTGCCCATCATTGACAACTTGTTTAAGTTTTGCATATCATCCTTGAGAGTGAGACTACTTCCATGATATGGAGGGGCTGGGGCATTGGGTGGTCCTCATCACCTCAAAAACAAATTTGGCAACACCACATCACAATGTCTTTCACCAAACACTATGAACACCACAGCTTTCATATTCACTGGAAACCACAGCTTTGGAAAAGCAAACACCACACACCAAAGGCATTTACATCACCACAACACAGCCCCACTTTGAGAATTGTTTCACCACAACACCACCAAAATTATTCATCAACACCGCAACACCGCAATCCCACATGACCCCCTCGATATGAAATTCATATGGAGCATAGTCTGCCCTGTAGCCATGTTAAGCCTCATCACACAATGCTCCCTCATCCCAACGGCTGCTTCAACTAGCACTACATTCCATTTCAATTTATTATCCAATCAGAGCTTGGCTCTTAAAATCAATAGGCCTTTTGCTTGGATGATCACAACAATGGTTTCATGTCAAGGGTGACCCTGATAAATAGAAGAATCATGTTCAGTCTCCACATGAAACCTTTGTCTTGTGATCATCCAAGCAAATTCAGGAAAGGTCAATAATCCACTTGCACCAGTGAAAATCAAAATGGTGTCTCTCAATTGCAAACAAGCATTTAAGTCAGTCATGACAAAATTCACTCTAAATCTGACAGATACTGTTATTCATCCAGAAGTGGCTGTAATTCTATTCAATGATATCAATCTTTTTCATTATGCTGTAGGATTTCAAAGCTAAATATACAATTTCCAAAATGATTGGCAGGTAAGGTTTGACGTTAATATCAAATACACTTGACTATCATAATCATCATAATGATTCCAGTTAAATATAGTGAGGCATAATGGTCTAGTGGTCAGTGGATCGGGTTCTGGGGCCTACTGCATGGTTTGGGTTCGATTCCCGGCCCGGATGATTGCATTTTGTTCTTGGGCAAGACACTTTACTCTCTATGTGCCTCGTCTTCTCAGATAAGGATGGAAAGCTGGAGGTCCCTTCTGCTTTCACTCTAATCAAATACTAACCACACTCATGATTGTAAACTTCGTATCATGATCAACAATATGCACCTTTATATACCACTATCGTACAGTGCGACTACTGAAACCGGGGCCACCAAAACATAATTATCCAATCACGATCGAGAATATGAACAATAGAATCTCAGTCTACAGATGTTTGATTTTTTTCCTTAAAATGCTAATAATTTTCAGTATATGTGAACGGAATACATTAAGATTGAATAAGAAACAATCTTAGCCTGTGAGAACTCTCTACAATTTTATTGTTTGATCTAAAAATATATATATTTTGAAATTTGTCTGGGTGGCCCCGGTTTCAGTAGTGGCACTGTAAGTCATTCACATTTCTCATGAATGTACACTGAGATGTCTGTTCTCAGTGTCTGTTATCCCTGCTTATGGTGAGAAAATTAATTATATTATCATCATTTTGATTGTCATCATTGTCATCATTATAATAATCAACATTGTCATTATGATTACTTTTACTATGATCAATAACATTATTTAGTATATTATTGTATATATACATTATGGTATAATAATAGGGTCAAAACACGTTATTTTGGTTCTTTGTTCCCCTCGGTAACATGTACTTGACATTTGTTATTGTGACCAAGATACAGATGTTTGTATATTTGTTTACTCTCATGTTCCTGTAGTACTGGTAGGTATCATATACAAACATCTGTATCTTGGTCACAATAACAAATGTCAAGTGTTATGGAGGGAAACAGAAAACCAAAATAGCGTGTTTTGACCCAATAATAATAATCATCATCATCATGATCACCATCATCATCATTATTAATTCCTGTCTTTGTTCATCAGAGGTGCATGTGGTGAGGTCTTTTTATGTTTCACCAAAGGAAACTGTGAGAAATTTGCTGTCAAAATCATAAGCAAGAAGCAGTTTTCTGTCAACATTGCCTCTACTTCAACAAAAGATGAAGTTGAAATACTAAAAGCTTTGGACCACCCTACAATGATCAGCATAAAAGACGTTTATGAATCAGATGACAAAGTATATATAGTATTAGAGTTAGTGGAAGGAGGTGAGCTGTTTGATAGGGTAAAGAAAGAAAAGCAATTGAAGGAATCAACAGCTAAACTACTATTCTATCAAATGCTGACATCTGTAGGGGTAAGATCATTCAAATATTTGAAGAGTTTGATAATCAAGCTAGAGTTCACATACAAAAGAGAGTATTATACTTTGGCTCTGCACTGTAACTTGATCATAATAGATAGAGCAAAAACACCAAAACCATGAAATAGGAACAAAATAGTTACTAACTAATATCTTCATTATCTCAACCAGATACATGAAATACAAAGGGAAATATATATCTTCTATTTTTTTTTAAGTTATGTTTAATAAATACTCTTTTTAATATTCTCTTTTCAGTATCTTCATGACAAAGGGATCACTCACAGAGATTTAAAGGTACACAGTCATTCAATCTCTTGATTCTGATTGTTAATAATTATTATTTTTAGAATCTTTAAATTTGTGAATTGAGATCATGAAACTTCCAAAAACTAATACAAAGTCCATTGAATTTTCTGCACTCTTTCCTCCCCCATAATCTGTTCTATGTCACATTATTTTCCCAAAGGAATGTCTGTTTTCAGGTCATTCCAACTGATATTTTTTTAATTTTTATGCTGATTTGTAACCACAATAGTTTAAAATTAATATATACAAGAGGGATTTTTTTCTTTTTCAGCCTGAAAATGTCCTTTTAGCATCAGACAAGAATGATACACTTATAAAGGTACATCTGAGCATAATTAATTAACTCCATTAACTATGATCTGAGGGACAGGACATTTTTGAAAAATAATATAATATTAATATAATAATAACAATAATCAATTTCTGATATAGTGCAATTTGATTTGAGTTTTTTGGATCCTTCAATCAGTTTGAGGGTGGAGCATACCAAATTAACCAATGACTTTAGTCTGAGTTAACATACAAGTTCCGCCTCCAAACAGATTGACTCAGATCAGAATAACTTAGAATCAAATTAAAATTCGCAAATTGGCTAGTTGTGATGCAACAATTACTGCTGTAAATGTATTTAATTATATACTGTAATTTGCTTTTCCTACATTTGTACATTAGATTACAGACTTTGGTTTGTCCAAAATTGTTGGTGAGCAGAGTCTAATGAAGACATTGTGTGGAACACCAGAATACCTTGCACCTGAAGTCCTTACTACTGAGGGAAGAGCTGGTGGCTACTCTAAGGCAGTTGATTGTTGGAGTCTAGGGGTTATCCTATTTGTCTGGTAAAACCTGAATATGTACATCTGAACTGACTATATATATATATAGTTTACAGTAATTAGTAATCATTAAGGGTATTCATTATTACTATCATCACAAATGACTATCATTATCATCATTAGGTTTTCACATAAAACATTTTCTATAAAAATGTTATGTTTTCCCCCTCTCCCTGAATCATTATTGAATTTTTGGAGTTAGAAACAGTTCTCACTCATTATGGTATTGGTTTGATGCTTGTTGCTTAAGCCGTGAGACACATCAAGGAACTATCAATTATCATGATTATATTTCTTTGTAATTTCCACATTATTAAAAAAAAAAAACTATTTTACAACCATCACTCCCCTTCGGGGCTCTTCCGTGAGGTTCACTCACACTAACTACCACTACATTCCATATTTACAACACACAACTCTGCTCACATGTTGATTTTGGCGGAGGGAGGAAAACCGGATAACCCGGAGAAACATTTAGAGACAAGTTATCTTAATTCCATATTGAAACTTGTCTAAAGTGATATTTTTTTGTTCAGCCTTGCAGGATATCCTCCATTTACTGATCAATTTAAACCTTACAGCCGCGATGAACAAATTAAGAGGGGACTGTATAAATTTTTAAGTCCCTACTGGGACTCAGTTTCCAGTGATGGTAAAAACTTTCATTCTTTTATATTCAAGTTGTCTAGAGCCCCATTGTATTTCCATTTTGAAAGAGCTGTATCTTTAAGAGTATGTACAGGTTTTGTTGCAGAATTATTTAACATTCTTTCAACATAGACCAAATTGTTTATAAGAACAACTATTTATTGTTTTGAAACAAAATGCCGGTATCCAAAATTGTTTTTTTGAGTACAATATCCAAACAGACCTTTTTTTACAAGTAATTTCATTGTAAATTTTTTGTAAGTTGCCATATAGATGTACTAGCCTAACAAAACAGACATTGTTTTGCGGGGGGAAGAGAAGCAAAAGAATGTCTGTTTTCTCAGGCTACCATAGATGTGTTAACCTATGTCAAGTGCTACACTTATTCAAGCAAATTATGTATTTATCTTGTAGCCAAAGATCTGGTCAAAAAGCTTTTAACTGTTGATCCATTAGAACGTCTGACAATTGAAGAGGCACTAGAACATCCTTGGATGAAGGTAAAACAGCAACATTTTAAACAAATAATTATCAAAATGGCTACAAGATTATCAGACTATTGCCATCTTATTATTATTATTATCATTGCCATTCATGATTATAGTCATCATCATGATTATTAATAATATATGTACTTTTATATGCTGTGTCCCCATAGTGGAGCCTTGCTCTCTGGGGATGCCTAGCCTTGGGGACAAAGTTTATCAATATAAATTTGAAAAATAATTATTATTAGGTTATAATTATTATGGCAAAACAGTGGCAGATCCAGGGGGAGGTCCAAAGTCTCCATGGAATCCCCCATTGTTAATGACAATACACTGTCTGGAATCTGTTTTCTCTGCTCTTGGGCTACCTGTGGCTACTCTCGCCCCAGTCTTCTATGTGTGTATTTAAAGCCCCCTTTCTAAAATCTTGGATCCGCTACTGTAAAAATAATGATATTGATTATGATGGATAATATTGTTACAAGCATCATTGAGTATTGTTGGTATTGTTTCAGGATGATGTCGTTATATCCAAAGCACAGGCAATAATGTTTCCAAAAGAGGATGAAGATATGGGACCTCCCATGAAGGTACAAAACACCCGTCAATAAGCCAGTACGAATGGGAATGAGGACTGGGTACTAGTTTGCCTAATTGATGTAATTAAGAAACAAAGAGATATGTACGATTCCTGAGTTTGGTTGCATTTGGTTGTATTCTGGACACATGAAAATGCCTAAAAATAGAAGGAAATGTATGGTTTGGCCTGTCCTTCCAATCCATATATTCTTTAGTAATTTTGGGCAGTTTTAATTGGCTGTAACATACTCACTCAATATCCAACCAAAAGCACCAAATCTCAGGAATCTTACATAACTTGATCTGCTCTTTTATATTATGAGGTTCATTTCTTAATTACATGAATTAGTGAAACTAGTACCCAGTCCTCTACTCGTTTTGGTACAGGCCAATAAGCCTTAGGCTTGCACAGATCTCTTTTCTTGATTCAAGTATAGAGTGCTCACCATACATCCATGGAACGAAACTAAATATATATTAGCTAATTTGCACAAAAAGGGCTGGACATGAAGCTTCTTATTTGTAACCGACTCAAAAACTGCTTTTGATAATACTTTAGTTTCATGTTCACTAGCACCCCTGTACTGTTTGTACAAAAGGCGCATTTGTACAGGGACAACCTCGATTCAGCGAAAATTCCATTTGTGATTTCTATTGTTAAGCGATAGCACTTTTTTCCGTGCTTTGCCTTGGATTTATGAATATTTAACACAAATCGAGGTATAGCTTGTACAAATGTGCCTTTTGTCAAAAAGTACAGCGGTGCTAGGTAACGTGATGCTGGAGTTTTGAGATATCGACACATTAATTTGAAAAATAGATGATAATACACAAAACTTACTAATATTATATAGATGTTCAAAGTTTTGTTTTATAAGAAAACTAGAAAATTTCAAAACCTCTTGTAGCTAGCTTCTCTGCTTGAGATTTCGAGCCATCAAAATAAGTCACGAAAAAAAACACCATAATGTTACGTCCTAAATAGACAGTTGTTTCATGCATTTATGGCATGCACTTTACATGTTGCGATCCAAAAATAAAAAAATGTGAAAGCACTGTATGAGAAGGAAAATAACATTTAAAAGTCAGGGAGTGTTAACAAAAACATGTTTCCTTTTAAAGTCAAGTTTGACATTACAAAACTAAGGAAAATGGGATAAGGTAATATTTTCATAGAAAAAGAAAAGAAAAACCAACATAAATTGTTCACAAAACATAATTTTGATAGCAGTTTAATTTTTCAACAGGCCCCCAAGAGAAGAAAGCTGGATGAATAATAACAAGATTTTATAGGAGTACATTTTTAATGCACTATTCCAGTGGAATTTATAGTGCAATGATTATAGAATTTGAAAAATACTTTATAAGTAAAGTTTTAAATATGTAATGGCATGAAACTGCCAACTTTTGTCTGGCAAGAGACAGGGTTTGATATAGAAAAACAATCGGACCTGCCACTGTTTTTAAGACTTTCCTAAAAATCCCGTGGAAAGATAAGTCGGGTACGCTCTTTCTAGCCTGCGTCACATCCGGCCTTTTTATCAGTTAGAATTTTTCTACTAAGGCTAGCTCTTTCAATCGGTAATATTATTAATTGAAGGAGATCAGTTCAATTGGGAATAGGAAACCCGAACAATTCCCAGATAAAGAAAAAGTGAAAGATGATTTCCAGTAACTTTTGACTGCAATTGTAATATCCATTTGGCAGTTTTTATGGCCCCATCATGGTCACCGCAAGGTACACGCACGCAACTGAACTTTTCACAGTCATACGAATTCTGCTCTGTGGAATGAGAAATAGTACACGTCCCTAACTTTTCCTACCCTTACAAGAAGGGACATGGGAAGTTCGCAACACCGCAAAGAAAAAAAAGAACAAGAATTGATAACGCCGCATCACAATATCTCTGACCAAAGACTACGAACACCACAGCTTTAAAATTCACCACACACAGCAAACACTTCCCAGCCCCAACCCCCTAACCCTACCGTCCTTACAACGCAGAAAACAATATGAGTAAAAATGACACTAATGCATGTGAGCATCTTTAAAACTTGCACAAAGTGAACAGTACACTTTTTGAGATAGCAACAAGCTTAAAAGTGTCAAACTCTTTAAATAAATATTGATTATTAGTAATAGTTATGATAATTATGTCATGGGTTTAATAATAAAATTATTATCTTCCTTTATTTGTTTCATTGCATTGATTATATTACGTTGTTTTCGCGATTTGCTTGCACAAATGTTCCTTTGCGTAACCAAAGTTTAATTAAAAAGAAAGGACATGAGGACCGGGGTCCTTTAGGGTCCTTTTATGGTTCTGGCTTAAAAGCTGTTATGTAACATGAATCCGTACCTTTAAGGGTCATTTTTACTCTGCTTTGTACCTTTTGTATCTTTTAGGGGTTGAAATCAGCAAGATTTAACAGTTATTTTAATCTGTGCGTACCTTTAGGGGTACGTTGTTTTCAAAATCTCCGCCGATCACCCCTGCCAGTTGGACAAAGGGAGTACCCCCCCCCCCCTTCCCCCGGGACATGAGGATACCCATGGTATCTGGAATCAAATTCCCCTCCAAAAGAAACTGAAATCGGAATTTAAAAAGCAACACCTAACCAAGTGTTGTTGCTGGAGCATCAAATCGGCATATGTACTGTATGTACTGTAACTGAAAAGCAACACCTAACCAAGTGTTGTTGCTGGAGCATCAAATCGGCATATGTACTGTATGTAGAGAATGAATATTTCTGCCCCATCCGCGCTATCCCATTGGAAAACCGCGCTAGCCAAAAGACCGCGGTAATCCAGCACCAGTTGAGCTTTATACAGTACCACTATTGTTAGGTTAGGTTTAGGACGTCAGTCCAGTCAGAACAATATGTATACATATTATAGGAATTGATGGTTTCAAACAAAAGCTCAGATTTTTAAAAAGCATGACGACCGTAAACTAAAATAAGCCATTGATCGTTATTTGGTATAATTTCTTTTTTTGTTTTATATAATAATGCTTCAGATTTGAGACATCAAAATGTTTCGATATTTTTTTCAAAATCGTGAACTTTTCAAAATCGCAGATTTTTTAAAATTGAAAATATTTCAAAAGTAGTGCAATGTTGCGTAATAAAAAGGTATTATAAATATTTAAGTATTATTAATTACTAGAGTACAAACACTAAAAGTGTGCAATACTTTGTACTATTTACCACTAAATAGTGTTGATTAAACAATAGAGAACAAAAGAATTTGCATAATTTAGCAGTATTTAGTGGTATTTATGTTGTACACTTTTAGTGTTTGTACTCTACTAAACTACTGACCATGATTATATTAAGTTTTCCATAGTTTAAATCTGTCGGTCTGTCTGTACTGTCTGTCCGTAGATATACCCACAATGCAATGCAGGCGCATGTCAACATACTTCCAAATCACACGCCGAAGAAAACAGTGGCACACAAGTGCTACTAAAATACCAAAATGCAAGAAATATTAGTCTTAGCAGAGATATTCTTAGTATTTAACTGTTTGTTCATAAGTACTGTGTCTTCTGCTCAATCACCAGGGATGCTCAGAGTTCGAGAGTCGGAGACTCGCGAAGTCAAAGATTTGAGCGGGATTTGGAACTTCAGAGCTGACAAGTCTCCCGATAGAATGGCTGGCTTTCGAGAAAGCTGGTTTTTAAAACCACTATCTAAGGTATTTTACAGTTACAGTGTCTTTGATAACCTTTTAGCCTTCTAACTCTTGGAGATATTGTTTTATAACAACAATATTATAGCTATAATTTTGCATGTGACTGAGGTCAGCTAGCTTCACGTCAAATTGGGAAAATTGGATGCAAATCCCTCAACAATTTTAAAGTTTTCCTTGAAAAATCCTTAGTGTAGTTTGTTTTATAAAGATATTTGAAAACCGCTTTCACCTTAAACGCTTTTACTTTTATATTCTAAAATATAAATAATTAAGCTAAATTTTCAACTAAAAGTTATTTGTGTTCTATAAGTGAAGTTAAATGTTATTAAAAATTTTCACTATAAAGATTTGTAAATTTCCATTTTGCGTTTGATTTTGAAATTTGATTTCCAGTGTATGCTTTGAAAGACTTAAATTTACAATTATCAGCTTCAAGTTGGGGTGGTGAGTTGCCACCATTCAAAGTTCACAATAGACCTGCTGTAACTAACCAAAATATAATAAAGATCTTGAGATATTTTTCATTTTAAAAATGTATTAGGTTGATTTGATAAAGATCATTAAAAATATACAAATTCAAATGATTTTGTTTTTATAATATAAAAGAAAATGTTGAAAAATTGAGATATTTGCTTCTTACCACAGGAATCCCATAGTCTAGAACTCTTAGAGCCATTATATTATGAGAGACTGTTTCATAAAAAAGGGAATCTAAAATTTCGGTTTTTCAATTTGAAAAATCAGTGTTTAAGTGGATAATAGTAATATTGGCTTATTAAAGGTGATGTTGGGAAATATCGTATTTGCTAGCTATAATTACACTGTTTTGGAAGTAATAAATTTTGTTGATTTATGCGATCATGTCTATGACAGCAAGGTAACAGAGAAAACGGGTACAAGTTGTTATACTGGTACTCATTTCAGTAAAGTCTATATTGATTAGTGCATAATTATTTTAATATCCCGAATATTAAGAGGTTACATTAACCGAGCGTGAGGTCTGTACAGGAAAATATCAGACAAGGTCTGTACAAAAAAGACTGAGGTCTGATATTTTCCGTACAGTCCATACAAGTGAGGTTAATAAATCATTTATTATATGGCTTTTTTCTTAGCTATGTATGAAATCGCAAAATATTTATCGCCAAATCTTTCATTATTGAATGAATAAAAATACATCATCGTTGTCATAGAAACGGTCCAATATGCCTTTGTATGGACACGCGTCAACCAATCAGAATTTGAGAAATAATTAAGCAATATAATAAATGATTTTGATAATTGTGTATATATATTTTGATTTTGTTTCAGACTGGTAAAACCATTCCTATGCCAGTGCCATCCAGTTATAATGACATCACTCAAGACAGGACCCTAAGGGACTTTATAGGATGGGTCTGGTATGACAGAGAGGTTTATGTCCCTAGGTTGTGGGGGGATGTAAGCAAAACTAGAGTTGTATTAAGATTTGAAAGTGCACATTATTACAGCATGGTGGTAAGTTTATGATACCACCTAATTATTTGTGTGTAATTAGCGAATAGCTACCGCGCACACTCATTATGTAAGATATCTTGAGTGCGCGCTTGTTGTTGTGGTGATGAATTACTAATAGTAATGTTTATTCAGTCCTGATGATGGCTCCGTGAGCCGAAAGCTTGACAAAATTCAATAAAATTGAAAGGTTGATCGAAGTAACGTATATTAGTTATTATGAAGTTTATTAGTGTTGTAAGTCAAACTTTAATAATAGCAGTGAGTATACTATAAAGTTGTACCAAAATCACAAGTTAACTAGGCTAACTCAAACTCCTTGTCAACACACTGGCCCATGTTCAGGTTGCCCCTCATGGCAGCAAAAGGCCACAGGAAGCCCAAAACAATATAACAACAATGAGTAAATTACTTAGAACTCTAGTGGTGGTTTGATTTGAAAAACACATCTCATGTATAATATAATTTAATGGTGCAATACACCTGGATATCAAATTGTCATTTGAATTCATAGATCATACTTAACCCATTATATAATATTTGAAATAAATCGCGCACTCTGATTGGCTGAGAAGCATGGAACGTCGATTCATTTGATTTTAACTACTAAAATATTTAATAAAAGAAATAGAAAACTCAGCAGCAGTGCTCTATCGAGATATAGAACGCTTGGGAATTATTTAAGAAGACTTGAGAAGCACTGAGAAGCACTCTACATATTATGCTTCTCCTAATGCTTCTCTCATCTTCTTAAAATTCCTGCATGCTCTATAATTCAAAAGAGCACGTTGCCTCGTTTTCTATTTCTCCAGGATAAATCTAAACTGCAAAATTGCTCTCATGAATATAGAACATGACAGACAGTGATTTGCAAGCTATAAACCACCAGATGTGATAAGCCCTTTAATCTGCTAATGTTACTTTAAAAAAATTGTAAAAATAACTACCTGTGTACCTATACTAACACAATTATTCTCCTTAGGCTCAATGAATATTGGTGAATAATAACCTTAACTTTGCCTCAATGTTATTAAGAGGTTGATCACAGGGAGCCCACAGGCATGGTTGAATTCCAAATAAAAAATAGGATAAATTTAAATAAAATCGATCAACGATTAATGCCTTATCACGGGATTGTTTGACCTGACTGAAAAATATTGGTATCCTATATCAACGGTCTTTTCATTAATTTAGTACGTTATTAGCGTCTCAGGTTTTGGCTTATCAGATTAATCCTTGGCAAACTTCAGCCAATCCGGTAATCCCCAACGGTTAATCTGGTAAGCTGAAACCCGAGACGCTAATAACAAAAAGACCGTTGATATAGAATACCAGTGTTTTTCAGTCAGGTCAAACAATTGCGTGACACGGCATTAATCGTTGATTGATTTTATTTCAATTCATCCTGTTTTTTATTCGGAATTCAACCATGCCTGTGGGCTCCCTGTGCTTTGATATTCACATTTGGCTTATCATTATTTTCATGAAAACGGTTGTTTTGTAGTGGGTAAACGGCAAAGAAGTGATGAAACATAATGGTGGACACCTTCCATTTGAAGCTGAAATCAGCACCTATCTTAACTATGACAGAGTTAATTTGATAACAGCAGCTATAAACAATACTTTGACGCCGATTACTCTACCCCCAGGAGAGATAGAGTATCCTACAGGTGGTGATGGGTACGTACATACCTTATGATAATTGTTTTATAATGTTTGTGATATCAGAATAAGAAAGTGACGGTGACAGTTATGATGACCTTAGTGGAAGGGGTCAAAAATATTGTGAAGGTGAAACTAAAAATGCACCATAACCCCCTCCCCCCCCCCCCCCCCCCCCTCCACTCCTGTGACAGATATGATTACTTTAGTGGGAGGGGTCACAAAATCTTGTGCAGGTGAAAATAAAAATGCACCATTACCTCCCCCCCCCCCCTGTGGCAGATGTGATGTCTTTAGTGGGAGGGGTCAAAAATCTTGTGAAGGTGAAAATAGACATTTACCTTCGTTTGCAATTGGGACACCCCCCTGACAAATTTCTGGATCCACCACTGATACAGACAATAATAATATTCCTCTGATGACAATGATTAAATAATAGTAATAATAGTATTATATTAAGATTATTAATTGTAGATTTGTAATAAGAAGACATTCATATACATATTCAGATACAAAGATGATAATAATAGTATTTCAACACCATTTCATTAAATTAATTCAGCTATCCTCCTGGTTATTTTGTACAAAAATATACATTTGACCAACCTCGTTCCCAGGGCCACCCAAAAGCGAAGGGAGAGGGCCCTGGGAACGAGGTTGACATTTGACTACTTTAACTATTCAGATACAAATTAAGATGATAATAATAGTATTTCAACACCATTTCATTGATTTGTTTCAGCTATCCTCCTGGTTATTTTGTACAAAAATATACATTTGATTTCTTTAACTATGCTGGCATCCATCGTCCTGTAAAGCTGTACACATCATCCATAGCGTACTTAGCTGATATTACCATCAATACCACATACAATCCATCTACCCAAGTAGCACAAGTCTCTCTTGATTGTAAAGTTGGTGCACAAGACAGCATATCAGCTGAAAATATATTCATGAACTATCGATTACTAGATAACGATGGCTATGTCTTGTCCAATATTAGTGGTTTGTCCATGTTCAAGGGAGTAATTGACGTCAAGAATCCAAATCTTTGGTGGCCTATTGGTATGAGTAACAAGACAGCATATTTATACACTCTTCAGGTAGGTGGTCTTTATGTATTTTAGAAAATAACTATAATTACAATTAAAACAGCATATTTATACACTATTCAGGTAGGCGGTCTTTATGTATTTGTCAATGGGAAAGTAACTGTTAGAAATCACGCGTTCTGATTGGTTGAGAAAGTATCACATACGAAAATATCAAGTTAATTTTTGTATAAAAAGAGAGAGAGCTGGGTTGCTGTGACAGATTACTCGAGAAGTGTTGTTTGCATCATGCTTCTCTTAACACTTCTATCTCTCTCTGCTTATCTCCACGTGCTTTATAATACACACATGACGTTTATTCTCTGCTTTTCCAAAACAATAAATAATAAATTTTAGCAAAGAAAAGTGGGCACATTACGATCTTTGCGCTCTTGTGTCTGCTGTTATCCATCAAAAGGATATCAAAGTTCACCCCCCTTGTCAAATATCTGGATCTGCCCCTGTAGGGGTGATCGGTGGTCGATTTCGTAAATGACCTCTAAAACGTATGCATACATCAAGAGAACTGTTTATGCATTGTACAATTCAACTCCTAAAAATTACGACTGAGCGATGTTCTTGCATGACAGCTCAGCTAATCTTTACTAACAAATCCAAGTAAAAATGACCCTTACAGGTACACAGTCATTCTACGTAATTGACTTTCGAGCAAGAACCCTAGCAGGACCCTAAAATGTACGCAGGGAATATTTTCATAAGGAACGCCTATCACCTCTACCACTTCGACAAAAGGAGTACCCCCTCCCTCATCCTCTTCGTAACAAATATTGTTATGGTTTTAGGTGACTACTACTGTACCATCTAAAGGCTTGACTGATGTTTATCGTATACCAGTTGGAATCAGAACAGTTAGAGTAGATGGAACCAAGTTTTTGATCAATGAGAAAGAGTTTTACTTCAAAGGCTTTGGAAAACATGAAGATGCTGATGTAAGTAGAGAGAATAAATACTAAGGGAAAACAAATAAATGAAGAAACAAATACACAAGCAAACAAACAAATAAATGAAATAATAACAAAACAAACAAATGAACGATGAAACTATCAAACAAATGAGCAAGCAGTCAAATAAACAAACAACTGAACCAACAAACAAACAACCAAATTAACTAAAAACAAGGAAACAAACAAACAAATGAACAAACAAACAAATGAACAAACAAACAAATGATTGAACAAACAAGTGAATGAACAAACAAACAAATGAATAAAGGAAATATGAAATAAATGAACAAGCAGACAAACAAATGATCAAACGAACGAACAAACAACTGAACCAAGAATCAAACAACCAAATTAGCTAATAAACAAACAAACAAATTAACAAACAAATGAATGAATGAATAAACAAACGAACAAACAAATTTAATAATAAACAAGAAATGAATGAACAAATGAATGAACAAACAACCAAATGAACGAACAACAAAAAAAACGAACAACAAAACGGATGAACAAACAACTATATTAACGAACAAACAAACAAATGAATCATAAAGCACTTTTCATTCAGATCTGTGACCAACGGACATTCATAGATTCACGTTGATGATTCACTGTTTTTCAATCAGATCCGTGGTAAAGGTTTAGACTACGCCATTATCGCCAAGGACTTTAACCTAATGAAGTGGTTGGGAGGGAATTCATTCCGTACTAGTCACTATCCGTATGCCGAAGAAATCATGGATATGGCTGATCAGCAGGGGATTGTTGTCATTGATGAGACTCCTGGTGTTGGCATTTGCGCGTAAGTAGACTGATAGGAAAAGGACTTATTCAGGAATTCAGAATATTTTGATCATTGCTATTACTGGTCGTTATCTTTATTATGGTGGTTACCATTTGAATTGTCGTTGTCATTGTTATCAACACTGACATCATAGCATTATCACTTTTGTTTATTAGATCATCATCATTAGGTAGTAGCATTACTACTGATTAAGCTAGTCCATAATTTAAACAATAGGTTTTGTTCATTTGCATTGGATTTGGCACATGTGAGATGCGACGTTTGAACTAGGCCTTACATCAATATTATGTTGTATTTAGTGATAACTACAATGAAGACTTGTTAAAACACCATCTTGACGTCATGAATGAGCTCATCACACGAGACAAGAACCGTCCAGCGGTTGTCATGTGGTCAGTAGCTAACGAACCCAAGAGTGACATCCAAAAAGCTGCAGAATACTTCAGGTAAGTATCACGTGTTCTACTCGAATGTTACATATTTTACTATGTATAACCATTTCTTAATTTCAATTAATCTGCAGGTTGCGCACACAATGCATTTTGCACCATTTTTTTTTTTTTTTTTACTTTTTCGTGTTTCCACGTAGTACTTTTATTGTTTATTTTCCTATAAAATGTACAATATTGAAAGCAATTATACTGAATAATCAAGGTCGAAAATATATTACTTTTACTAGAATGGCTTTTTTGTTTCTTTTTTTTTTGTTTCTTTTCTTTTTTTACTTTCAATTCTTTCTTTGTTGGTTGGCTTGCTTGCTTGCTTGCCTGCTTGTTTGTTTGTTTGTATATATGCTGTTTGTTTTTTTGTTCGTTTCTTTGTTTCTTTGTTTGTTTCTTTGTTTGTTTGTTCATTTGTTTGTTCATTTGTTTGTTTGTTCATTTGTTTGTTTGTTCATTTGTTTGTTTGTTCATTTGTTTGTTTGTTCGTTTCTTTGTTTGTTCGTTTTTTAATGAGTTCGTGGTCAATCGTTTTCTACTCCAAAATTGTGCATCAGCACTTCATCAGCCAATCTACTATGTTGTTTGATACCAGTGTATTTGATTTGGTTGTAGACCTATCTTTGAAAGGACCCGTGAGCTGGACCCTACCCGACCTGTGACTTACGTTACGCACTACAAGGCATGGAATGATAAAGTGGTGAGTACCAATAGTCAAATAAGTTTTCCTTCGACAGCATTGTGATTGATGAACCGATGGACAGACAGACTGGTTGAAACGTTGCATTCCAAATATTCAACGTTAGTGAGACAAACAAATAATTTCGAATGGATTAGGAATGCCACCAAGTTATTATTAGTATTAAACTAACGTATTTTCTTTTGTCTTTAGTCTCAGTATTGTGACGTCATACAGCAGCTACACTTTTTGTTTGTACACGTTTTGTTTGTTTTATTTGTTTACCATGGCAACCCTATTAAACTAGGTGTATTATTTTCGTCTTCAGGTTCAGTTTTGTGACGTCATTAAGTGTAATGGTTGCAGCAGCCATGCTTGTTGTTTTGTTTGTTTTATTTGTTTACCATGGCAACCCTATTAAACTAGGTGTATTATTTTCGTCTTCAGGTTCAGTTTTGTGATGTCATTTAGTGTAATGGTTGCAGCAGCCATGCTTGTTGTTTTGTTTGTTTTATTTGTTTACCATGGCAACCCTATTAAACTAGGTGTATTATTTTCGTCTTCAGGTTCAGTTTTGTGATGTCATTTAGTGTAATGGTTGCAGCAGCCATGCTTGTTGTTTTGTTTGTTTTATTTGTTTACCATGGCAACCCTATTAAACTAGGTGTATTATTTTCGTCTTCAGGTTCAGTTTTGTGATGTCATTTAGTGTAATGGTTGCAGCAGCCATGCTTGTTGTTTTGTTTGTTTTATTTGTTTACCATGGCAACCCTATTAAACTAGGTGTATTATTTTCGTCTTCAGGTTCAGTTTTGTGATGTCATTTAGTGTAATGGTTGTAGCAGCCATGCTTGTTGTTTTGTTTGTTTTATTTGTTTACCATGGCAACCCTATTAAACTAGGTGTATTATTTTCGTCTTCAGGTTCAGTTTTGTGATGTCATTTAGTGTAATGGTTGTAGCAGCCACACTTGGTTTTTTTTTTATTTGTTTACCATGGCAACCCTATTGAACTAGGTGTATTATTTTCGTCTTCAGGTTCAGTATTGTGACGTCATTATGTGTAATCGATACTACTCCTGGTACCATGACTATGGCCATACTGAACTCATCAGCATGCAGCTTGAGAAAGAACTAAGAGACTGGTATGACAAGTTTAAAAAACCGGTTGTACAGGCTGAATATGGTGCTGACACTGTAGCGGGCCTTCACATGGTATGTTGATAACAAAATAATGGATTGAAAAGAGAAAGAAATTGTGTAATAGATGTTGACTGATTTTTTTTGTTGCTCAATCCCATTAGCTTTTTTAGTTATTTCTGAGAAACCTTTACCATTATTCTGAACTTTTTGTCACCTATATAATAATTCCAGAGACTAAAGATAGCTAGATGATGAGAAGCTAGGCCGAAATGATAGACTAGTAGACACTGGCTTTTGCAGTGAATCAGTTATGTACCGTTCGAAAACTACAAATTATACCATACATAGCATAAGTATTGAGACTATTAAATATAGAAAACTTACCAGAAGCTTCGTGTATGAAATCAACTGACTGATTTTGAATTTGAGGTGAAAACTTCTCATACTTGATTATTGTACCAAAAATTTGCATTTTGCGCGCCGAAACATGAAAGAGCTCGGAAAAATAATCGAACCAGAGACTGTTAGTAAGAAATTGTTGTTGATAATATGAGGAATATTGTTGTTGCAACTTGCATTCTAAACACAGTAGCGAATTGTTTGTAAGAGTATCTCACGTTGGTGTTTTCAGAGACTGTTCGTAAGAAATTGTTGTTGATAATATGAGGAATATTGTTGTTGCAACTTACATTCTAAACACAGAGCGAATTGTTTGTAAGAGTATCTCACGTTAGTGTTTTCAGAGACTGTTCGTAAGAAATTGTTGTTGGTAATATGAGGAATACTGTTGTTGGAACTTGCATTCTAAACGCAGTCGTGAATTGTTTGTAAGAATATCTGACGTTGATGTCTTCTCTTTCTATGTTTGTTAGGACCCTTCTGTGATGTTCACAGAGGAATATCAGGTACGAGAATATAAAAACATACATCCAGGTCGTCATTTTAATATTGACCGGTATTATCATCATCACCATCGCTGTCTAACATCACTATCTTTATTTCAACCATCAGTAATCAGCACCGTTACTATTACCATCATCGGCATCATCATCGGCATCATTTATATCGTCTCGATCACAACAATCATCACTATCTCTATTTACACCATCATTAATCAGCACCGTGACTATTACCATCATCATCATCTTTCTTATCATCATCACCAACACCATTTATATTATCTTGATCACAACAATCATCACTATCTCTATTTACACCATCATTAATCAGCACCGTGACTATTACCATCATCATCATCTTTCTTATCATCATCACCAACATCATTTATATTATCTTGATCACAACAATCATCACTATCTCTATTTACACCATCATTAGTTAGCACCGTGACTATTACCATCATCATCATCTTTCTTATCATCATCACCAACACCATTTATATTATCTTGATCACAACAATCATCACTATCTCTATTTACACCATCATTAGTTAGCACCGTGACTATTACCATCATCATCATCTTTCTTATCATCATCATTATTATCATTATCACCAACATCATTTATATATTATCTTGATCGCAGTTATTATCACTGTCTTTATCTCAACCATTATTAGTCAGCACCGTGACTATTACCATCATCATCTTTGTTATCATCATCATCAACATCATTTATATATTATCTTCATCGCAGTTATTATCACTGTCTTTATCTCAACCATTATTAGTCAGCACCGTGACTATTACCATCATCATCATCTTAATCATCATCACCAATACCATTTATATTATCTTGATCACAACCATCATCACTGTCATTATTTTCATCATCATTAGTCAGCACTGTAATTATTACCATCATCATCTTTTTCATCGTCATCATTATCACCTACATCTTCATTTTTTATATCATCTTGATGACAATCATCATCGCCAGGGAGGGAACCAGGAATCAAAGAAAGGGTGGGCAGCAAAACTTCATCAGTCCTGAGAGAAAAACCTTCTAGACTGTATGCAAATATTTATTTGCTAAGTTTAAAGAAAATACATCTTTTAAAGGGGGACTCGACCCCGTCGGCCCACCACTAACTTGATCGGCTCCTGATCGCTGTCATTATATTATGCACTATCATTGTCACAATCGTCATTACCAACACCATTATCATTACCACCATCATCATCATTTTCATTTATATCATCATACCAGCAATCATCATCGACGATACAAGTATTATTGTCATCGTAATATTTCTATCGTTACCTAATATATTATCGTTATCATCGTCGTACATCTTTTGATATTCTTAATACAATCAGTTACTGTTGTACATACTAATCGTCGTGTATGTCTGTGTTAGGTGGAAACATTACAGCAATACTTCCCAGTATTCGACAAACTCAGAAGTGAATTTTTCGTCGGTGAAATGATTTGGAATTTTGCCGACTTCATGACAACACAAGGTAACTATGTTCGAGAGAAAAGAACTTTTTGTTTCTTCTCGACTATTTTTAAGCATTAGAAAACACGCGCGTGTCCTATGTGCAAGGGAGCAGGGCATAAACTGGTCTTCCTGTGGTGAAAACAATAAAGCGTGCGCGAGCTTCCTCTATGCATTTCTGAATCAGTCCACAGGCTCATAGGTAAAAAACATATGGCGGATATCCAGTCCACTTTAGTGGCAAATCAAAGTTTTTGACAATCCACGTCATTTCTCCAAGGCCTTGACTGCCCGGATGTAGAATTTGCATAATTACGTGGTTGCCTAGGGCCACTGATCCTGGCAACCTGAGGCGGATTGTAAAAAGGTTTGTAATAGTTGCACTCCCTGTGTATTTTGTATGTAGAGCGCCATTTTGCACGAGCCCACTGTATTTTTTCCGTTGTAACCGCATTCATCACCACAGGAAGACCAGTTTCTGCCGTGCTCCCTTGCTCTGTGCACTTAGAAATAGTCCCTTTCGCAGTTCTCTGCGCCATTTTGAAAGGTAACCATACCTTTGCACCAAATCGAGACGAACGGTGAGCTTATCTCGCAGAACCCTCGTCACATGATAAAGGAGAGGACAACACCACAAACAACTCACATATATAATCTATGCCCAAGCCAGGACTCGAAGCTGTACTGCTTTCCTCCTGGCGCAAAAAAATAACATGTGAGCAGTGTTGTGTTCTAGGGGTAGTTATTGTGACTGTGAGTCTCCCAAATAGCTGTTATTCTTTACTATCAATAGACGTCATTTCCGGTACTGACTGAAGGGCAACAAAGTCGTAGTTCACCTACAAGTGACTGTTGTTTTAGTTTATTAACATCTAAAAATGCCGGGGTTTTGCTTGGTGATTGGATGTAGCTTTTGAAAACGAAGAGACAAGATAGAAGTTTCTTAAGAATGCCAAGTGAAGTTACTTGCCCTTCAGTCAAGCACTAAAGTTTTCAATGAAAAGTCACGTGATTGATAGTAAAGAATTACGATGCATGCAAATGAGACAACAAGTATTGTATTGACCCGATAGCCTCACTTGTATAATTCTTAGAACAAAAGAATATTCAAGTGTTTCTTAATGCATCCTTAACAGCTATTAGTAGGACACTTGTGTCTGGATTTAAGATCATCCAAGCGTTTAAAAGTGGTTTATTCTCTTTTTTATTAACTACTGATGTATCATCTTTTATCACCGTAGGAATTACTCGAGTCGTTGGTAACAAGAAAGGTATTCTTACACGCCAAAGGCAGCCCAAAGCTGCAGCCTTCATTCTTCGTCAGAGATACCTAAACATAACACTTGCACAAACCCCGTCAAACACTGGGGACGACCTGCTAGACGCTCTTATCAAGTTTGAAAGCCGAGCACCCGCATCAATGGCCTCGACAGCCCAAGATATTTATGCCCAAGGATAAGATATATAGTAACCAAAATGGTAGCCAGGAAAAATGTAGGGATATTTTACAAATATGCTTTTTTAATTCGTTGATTGCAAATATTGACATATTATAAAATAGATGTCGATAATATTATTATTTAGTACAAAATGGTGCTAATTGTATTGTTTTCTATTTTTTTAATTAGCACTATTTGGTACTATTTAATAATTTGTATAAAAAACATTCTCTCAAAAATGCTAAAAAATGTGTTTCAAATGTACACGAGGCTAGTCAGTCAAGATGTCGTTCTATATAGTTTTATACAATATTATTGGAATATTTAAAACAAATCAAAAGAGTTGTATTACTAGATCAATTAGATTGTAATAGTGCATGAAAACTTCCTATCAAAATAAAACATTTAAGATTTTGAAAATCTTCTCTATCTTAATTACAAGAAAACGCACAATGACTTAGAAATCAGTGTCTTTTGAGATTATTCTGGATACGATTTGTTGCTCCTGTTATGTTGTAGCTGCTCAACTAAACTCGTAGCCTTTATATGTAGTATTTGTATATTAAAATAGAAAAATATATATTCATCTTAATTACAAGTTCAAAAACAACACTGAGTTTATACACCTAATTCAAAAAAGGGTGAAGGGGCGATTGGCGATTGCTCGACCGAAAGGAGCTGTGGGTAATGGGAATTTCTTCTTGTTCCTTTCTAAATTACCCAAACAATGCCTCCAACGTTCAGCGAATCCTTCGAGACAGCCATCTAAGGTCATCGCTGAACGGTGGAGGCATTGTTTGGGTAATTAAGAAAGGAATAAGAAGAAATCCGTTACATTAATTACCCACAGTTCCTCAGTTTCAGTCGATCGTGCAATCGCCAATCGCCGTTCGCCTCTTCAACCTTTTTTGAATAAGATGTATTCAAAATGAAATATTGGCCGATTCGTTTTGACTCCCCTGGTACTGATAGCCAGGCCCTGGTACCGAGGTTGATGTGCGCACTCGTAGTTTGTATCTGCGCATGCTAACTAAGATTCCACTGTATCTTTCTCCGCTGGACATAACTGTGCCTTTCTCTGTACTGCGGCACACTCCGTCTGAAGGGTTTGGACATTCTTCTCGAAACTCCTTAAAAAAATGGATAAAACAAATAATAGTGGCTTCATCCTCTTCACTCATCTTGCATATGATTATTTTGGTATATGTGTATAGAATTCTTAAGGCCCGTGCAGACGCACGCAACATTGTTGGACCAACATGGTTGCTCCAACATGTTGGGCCCGTTTAAACACCCTGTTGGATGATGTTTGATGAAACTCATCCAACATTTCTTTTGTTCTCGTGTTCAACAAACCATATCGGAACAATGTTGGCCAACAATGTTGCGTGCGTTTGCTCGGGCCTTTAGTTAGTCAATCACTAGAGTACAAACACTAAAAGTGTGCAACATAAATACCACTAAATTATGCAAATTCTATTGTTCTCTATTGTTTAATCAACACTATTTAGTGGTAAATAGTACAAAGTATTGCACACTTTTAGTGTTTGTACTCTAATAGTTAAAGAATACAAAGAGCGTGTCTATAGAAAGCACTCAGTAGTGTCTCTACAAAGAAACGATTGATGTTTACCTCCAAGACGAGGCAGTGGTGCATATTGCAGCTGTGTGGTCGTTCATTTGTTCTTGTAAAGTAGAAATCTGATCCCTGGTGAAACACAATATTATCGAGTTACTTTCTGTGAAGCCGTACAAACTGTACAAACAATTTCTCTTTTACCATGACCAATCGTGAGTGTGTAGATAACTGAAGACATTTTGGGTGATTTTTTTCTTAATTTGAAAATCTTCAAAACTGTCCCTCCTTTCACGCGAAACCTCCAATGAAACGAGTAGAAGTTTGATCTAGTGAAGTTTTGGCAGAGAGAATAAGGATAGGAGTGTTGGACGAGCGGGCCTTCTATCTCGGCCAAAACTTTACTCGTTTTCCTCGGAGTTTTCGCGTTAAAATATGGCCTGTTTAGCAGTCTAATCAGTGTCAATAATACGAAAACTTAGCAAAGAAGACTTGCATGTAAAAGAAGAACTGATATCATTTTTAGGAGCAACAAAATTGCAATAGAAAACTTGCCAAGGGAAACTTGTCAAAGAAAAACTGATATCATTTTTAGGAGCAATGAAATAGCCATAGAAAACTTGTCAAGAAAAAATTGGCTTCGATCACCAACATAGTTATGTTTAATGCAAAGATGATAAACTTACCTTAAAGACGCCATGCATTCTCGAAGGCTACTCAGAGAACTAATAAAAACATAAATGCTATGGTAAATGACATAGTTATATTTTTTTATAACGATAACACCAAAGGAAACTTGGCACAACACTTCTACAAATTTTGACACCTAAAAACTTTATTTTTGATTATTTTCTGTCACGCGCATTTGTCATTTGCAAATGTTTTACGCTTACTGCTCTATTTTAACTTAGTATAGTAGAGAAAATAGTAGGACTCTAATTCTTTCGTCGGAGTAAAAATGCGGCATTATTGTGTAGTTACAGTGCGAATCACAAAACCGTGGGCACCAACAAATATTTTAAAAATCGTTTTTTGTTCGTTGAACAACTCAGAAACAACTATATATCACCGCAAGAAGTTTGACTGATGTGTAGTATGATAAACTTTTTGTAGCTAGAGTTGTTTATGAGTTGTTCAACGAACAATAAACGATTTCTAAAACATTTTTGGGTGCCCACGGTTTTTCGATTCGCACTGTAAATGCAAGCTCAATACCTCAAATTCTTATACCTTTTTAGTCCAGGATCATCCTGATTGGCTGGTTTCATCAAGGTAACCTTTGTGACAAATGACGCCGTGTTGTCGTCGTTTTTGACAAACTCTTGCAGCTCTTTGACATCACACGAGTTCAATATGGCGGACTTTAGATATCGAAGTTGTTGTGACGCAGCGAAAATATCTTGTTTTGCGACTTCCGTTTCCTGTCTTGCTGCGAGTAGCTCATCTCTGGATGTAAAATACTTCTCTTGGTTTTCAGTTTTTGCTTTTCTCGCCATGGAAACCTCTCTTCGTAAATAAACAGCTTCGCTGTTTGCCACTTGAACTGCTGTTTTCAACGTCTCTAGTTCGCTTTGATGCCTCTCGTCAGCAAGCCTTAGCTGCTCTTTGGCGTAGTCCAGCTCCTTGCTTCGCTGGTTTAACTTCCATTCAAGACCTTTTAGGAGGTCGTCTTTGACTTTCTCGCGTTCGTTTAAAAATTTGTCATTGTTTTCAAGCTTTTGAACAAGTATTTGTGCGCTCTGCAGTTTTCTTTGGAGTTCATGATGATGTTGTTTACTATCTTGTAGCTCTTGTACACAATTCTCGTACTTTTCGCTTGTATTTTCAAGCTCTACACAAGTTTTTGTTAACTTCTTTAGAATATTTTCAGCTTCATGTTCACTTTCGTCTAATTTCACTTGTAGTTGTGAAGTCTCTTTTCTCTCGGAGGTAAGACGCATGCGGAGTTCGTCGATTCTTTCGCCTTGAGTTTTGATGGTTGTCTCGAGCAAATTTACTTTATTTTTAGCTTCTTTTTCTTCTCTTTCTTTCTCCATAGAGACATTATCTAACTTTGTTTGAAGTTCTGTAATTTTAGATTGTCTTTTAGAAGATAATTGCTCTACGTTTGTGCAGTGTTCTCTCAAAGCTTTTTGACTCGTTTTTAAACCTGCAAGTCGTCCTTTTTCCCGTTCTAGCTCGATAGATAACATTAGACGTTTTTCTAATTCACGTTTCTGCTCTTCTATTACTCCTCTTGCAGTTTGCAGTTCTTTTTCGAGCGAGTTGATTCGATTCTGCTGCATTGCTGCGGTGTTTCGCGCTCTTTCTTCAAGTTCTGTACATTTGATTGTAAGTAATTTCTTTTCTTGATTCAATGCTAGCATTTCTTGTATATTCTTACTCCTCTCTCTTTCAGTTTTCTCCAAAACCTCATTGACTTTATTTTCGCAGTGCTTCTTGATATTTACATGCTCTTCTTCCTTGGCTTCTGCTATTTTAGTAAGCTTTTTCTCTAGACATTCAACTTCATTTTTATACTGCGTATTTCGCTGTGCCAACTGGCCTTTCATGAATTCCACTTCTTGTTTTAGACTAATAGCCTCGTCCCTATGTCGAGTCGTTTCGTACTGGAAGGTAGATTGTAATTGGTCCATTTCTTGCTTCAAAGACTCACGTTCAGCTTGTTTGATATTAGCGTAATCTTCTAGAGCATGCTTGGTTGATTCAAGTTCCCCCTCTAACTTGGCTTTCTCTGAGCACGAATCGTATATTTTTTTCTCTGCATTTGATAGATCACTGAGGGAAGACAACAAATAATAATGAGCAAACGAAAAAAATATGAGTTTATAAAAATGGAAGAGATATGCAGCGCCTCTTCCCTCGCCTCGCCTCGGTTTTTGATGTTGTTGCTGTTGTTGTTGCTTTTTATTGTTATTGCTGTTGTTATTGCTGTTGTTGTTTTTAGTTGTTATTGCTGTTGTTGTTGTTTTTTGTTGTTGCTTTTTGTTGTTATTGCTGTTGTTGTTGTTTTTTGTTGTTGCTTTTTGTTGTTATTGCTGTTGTTGTTGCTTTTTGTTGTTGCTTTTTGTTGTTATTGCTGTTGTTGTTGCTTTTTGTTGTTGCTTTTTGTTGTTATTGCTGTTGTTGTTGTTTTTTGTTGTTGCTTTTTGTTGTTATTGCTGTTGTTGTTGCTTTTTGTTGTTGCTTTTTGTTGTTATTGCTGTTGTTGTTGCTTTTTGTTGTTATTGCTGTTGTTGTTGTTTTTGTTGTTGCTTTTTGTTGTTATTGCTGTTGTTGTTTTTGTTGTTGCTTTTTGTTGTTATTGCTGTTGTTGTTGTTTTTGTTGTTGCTTTTTGTTGTTATTGCTGTTGTTGTTGTTGTTTTTTGTTGTTGCTTTTTGTTGTTATCCGCACGGCAGTCCGGCGCTTAACCATGCAACAAAGCCAACCCTCGGCGGAATAAAATCTAACAATTAAATAAACCAACTCGTTTTTATCAACAACAAAATACTGCATTTCTACGTACTTGCTAAAAGCCTGCAGTTGTTCGCATAATGCTTCTTTTTCCTTGTGTGTCTCATCAAAAGCCATCTGCGTTCTTTTCAGGTTTTCGCTCAAGACACGAGCTTCTGCGTGCATTTTCTCCTTGTCGCTTTGTAGAGATCGTATCGTCTCATCCCTCTGCCGAATAGTGTCTCGTAATGCCTCCATTAAACTCTTGTGCTGTTCCAAATCTTCACGAAGTGCGCGCAGCTCATTTATGAAACTGTCTTTTTGTTTCGTTACTTCTTCGAGCAAGTTGCTTTTTAAAGTCAGTTCTCTTTTCATAATCTTAAAACGTCGTTCTACTTTATCTAGTTCAAGTCTTAGCATCTGCACCGCGCTGTCAAGCCCATCTTTCTCTTCCTGTGCTTCGCGTATGCTCTCGGTGAGGACTGCATTCTCACGCTTCAGCTCTTGAATAGTGTTCTCTTTATTTGCTTGCTCATTAACTAAACTTTCAAGCTTTTTATCATTTTCCATGAGTTTGGAGTGCAAAACTTTGATGTTCTTATCGCAGACTTCGTTCACGTTTCTTGCTCGAGTAAGTTGTTCGATAACCTCTTTCTTCTCTTTGTTTAGTTTATTCAGTAATGTTTGTTTGGACGCTGCATCTATCTTTAATGCCTGCAACTCTTCTTCTATTTTCCGTGCAGATTTAGCTAAGTTTTCAAGTAAATTATTCTCTTGTTGAAGAGCGTGTATCTTTACTGTTAACTCTCTTTGTACCGTGTTCTTCTCTGTTTGTATTTTCCTCAACGTCACGTCTTGATTCAAAAGGTCTTTTTCAACTTTTTCCAAATGTTCTAAAATCATTGCTTTCTCTTTGATCGCTTTTTCTTGAGTTTGTCCCAGCTTTTGAACAACTTTAGCATTGTCGCATTTTAGAACTTCAACTTGCTTATTCTGGGCCAATAAAGCTGACTCATATTCACTTAATTCTAACTGGAGTTTCACTTGGGTTTCTTTAGTAGCCTCCAGTTGCTTCATAAGCCAGGATTTTGCATTCATGAGCGTGGAAACATTAGAGGAAAGCATACTCTTTTCTTGGAACGATTCTTCATAATGAACTCTACTTTCTTCTAATGCGTTTTTTAGCGCCTTCAACTCTTTCTCCAAAGCTTCGACACCTCCAGTTTTCGACATAACCTCTCCTTCTAATGCAACTAGCGTTTCTTGGAGATTTTGAACACAAAATTGAGACGACTTTAACTTTTCTTCGACGTCTTTGACTTGTACGTCTTTGTCGTCATTCACATGCTGTAGATTTGCTATGGTATTCTCAAGGCTGGCTTCTTTCTCGCGAAGATTCTTTAACTCATGTTGCATTTCCGCGCGAAAATCACATTCAACACTTACTTCTGATTTATTTTCGTAAATTTCTATTTTGTCGTTCAACTTATTTCTTTCTTCTAAAACTTTGGTGTACTCTGCTGTTAGAGCCTCTAGTTTGCCCTCCATATTGGCAAGTTGAAGTTTTAGTTCGCTTTCCTCTACCTTCAGTTCGCATCGAACGTTTTCTGGGGTTGTAGTATTCATGTATGCCGTCCGTATGCCTCGCTTCTGTAAGTTTCGTTTCGCGTCAGCTTGTATGGGAGAACTGGTGCCGACAAACGACACAGAAGTTGGCGTGGGAACTGGTACGAGAAGTCCATCATGTCTTTTTCCTATAAATTGAAATGAAAATACATCAATAAACAAACATAAAAATTGCATAAAGCAATGTGATAGTTATAGCTTTTTTGTCGAAGAGAGGAATGGGCGACTCTTTTGAACAAAGAGGTCACCTGGCCATATCTGATGCGCACGGGAATCCAACAAACCAGCGGTATAGCATAACCTAGCATGAAAACGAGCTTCTCGGGTCTAGAGTCTTTTAAAAAACAGAAATATATTGTTTGTGTCATCTTGGCGTTTTAAGGGAAGTTCACACGAGACGACAAGTTACTGCGATAGGTGAACATTGGTTTTATTTGTCGATGCGACCGTAGGCAAAAACTCAAACCAGATTCAATATGTGCGACTTGTTGCAGAGAAAAATACTTTGTTGCGGGGCCAAAGAGCCTAAATAATACAATATAAATTCAACGTGTCACACGAAAGGAATTGAAAGTTGCAGTGATTTGTCACCCAATAATGCATGTACACTAGTCTAGAAGGGATTACTGATTTGAGAGTGAGGTCAATTCAATTAATGCCAACTTTCCGCTCAATCATACGGTCCACTACCCTGCGAGCAGAGATTTCTTTCTTTCTTACCTGGAACGACGAGAAAAGTAACCTCTGCCGGTACCCGATAATTACATCCAAGTTTCTGGATGTAAAACATTATGGGCTATCTAATTATAAACTGGTTTTAAACTGGTTTTTCAACCATGCGATGACAGAAAACATCACTTTCCCAAGCGTTAATTAACGTTGATGTTTACTTTTGATTTCAATCAGTCGAGGCCATGACCAACAAAATTTAACATTAACAATCGCTTTAGCTCTACGCAACATTAGATATAATCTACTCACTAAACAATGGCGTTCTTATATTTCTTAACTGGAGTTTTTGACGACATTAAACGGAGAGCATTTCGCCATCTTTGCTCATTGCACGAAATACGATATTTTCAGTTGTCACGCAAAAACCTAATCAGTTGACCTTTGGAAAACGCGCATGCTCAACAGGATTAACAACCGGTTGCCGGCAGAGGTTTCTTTTCTCGTCGTTCTAGGTAAGAGAAAGGAACCTCTGCTCGCAGGGTAACGGTCCACCTTCGCTTTCAGTTAAAAATTGTTTAGCGCGTCATTTTACAATAAAGATAGACAAAGTATATATCGTTTTAAAGCTTATATAACAGAAAATAAGATTGTGTATATTTTTTTACAAAAAAGAATATCTGTAGCCAATGCCTCAATTAAATTTCATCACAATGAAATTTTAAATTCATCTACAGGACTCTCAATAAATAGACAATGACTTTAATCAGTTTTCATCAACAAAATATGTGTAAATAAAGGAACAAAGGAAAATGAGAAGGAAAAAAAAAGAAGAAGACGCAAAGCCGGAAGTGTAACCAAATTACCTGTTATTATTGTTAGGTAATATAATGAAATTTGTAACACCGTAAAAAATGTTGAGCTTTAGCCCTTCGTCGGAGTATAAGATTTAGGATTAATTCTTTTACTCCGACGAAGGGCTAAAGCTCGAAACGTCAGTAAAGTTAAGTCAACATTTTTTACGGTGTTACAAATTTCATTATATTAATTACCTATCATTTATATCAAACACCGACGCAGCCTATACTAGTTTACTCGCTAGTTTCCATTGATAATATTGTTAGTTGTTTTATTGATATGAACTAAAGTGAACTGGACTGCCTATATCGTCTTGCACTAGACCTTTCGGAGCCAGACGTTCACAAGGATTTGCTGGAGCCTCCCTCAATACAGTTTTTGATATTTCAGCAACACTTGGAAATGGACTCAGCATTTTCACCATCTTGTGATCTCAGAACCTCCAAACGCCATCTTACATACTGATCACAAGTTTGGCGTTCAAGGATCTTCTTATTGGTCTGTTTCATCTTCCTTTCTTTGTCCCGGTAATGATGTTCTGTCTGTATCAAAAGCTAGACCAGATATGCAAGAAAAATGGCTATTTGACTATTTTCTTCAATTTCAGTGTCTTTATCGCTACAGTTTCCATTTTTATGAACGTAATATAATTATAAGCATCGACCGATATCTGGCGCTGAGTCTTAGACACCGTTATGGAATTCATGTCACCAAGAAGCGAGTTCGTCATCGCAGCTGGATGGGTAGCAGCACTTATCCCGAGGTATTCTACATCTAGAACGTTTGTTGATTTAGCTTATCTAAATATATACTTCGTGCAGGACAAAGCCAATAGTTACTTATGAGGGGTTTTCACCTGGATATATATAAATCAATATGCTCTCTATCCAAGCTATTTATCTATTCCACCAATTTAATTCTCATGCATCTGCTATCTATATCCAGCCCTTGTGGTTATTATAGATAGCTTGTACCTAAAAATCTGTAAAATCTAGCCAATATAAAAATGTACATTATTATATTCTATAGCGCGGTACGAAATTGAAATTGAAATTGAAATTGAAATTGAAATTGAAATTGAAATTGAAATTGAAATTGAAATTGAAATTGAATTGAATTGAATTGAATTGAATTGAATTGAATTGAGAAACCACCTGCACTCCAATCTCTCCTAGGTATTTGTTAGAGCCAGGACCTTCAATGTTTTAAACTCCTTGCTAGAAATTATCAAAATATCTAACTGAAGTTCACGTCTTTCGTTCCTAAATGTCTTCTTACTATACTACTTCTTTTTCCGCCTTCTTCTCTATCTACGAGTAGGTTATATTACAGTTATATTGTTTACAGACACAAGCTCAATCTATCTTATGTGTTTACAAACCGGTAGGTATATTTTCCCTGTTGGAAAACGTTATTAATATACAAATAAACTTTGATTGATTGCTATCCAAGACCACCTGACTGCCTATATACAGACATGTATACAAACTAAATTTGATTGATTCAGTTATTTTGAACCAACGTTCTGCCGACCACAAAATACTCTGGGCACTTTGGACTACATAGAAACGCACTACAAATTAGAACTTGACAGGTTTTCGAAATCCAAAAACGTTGTATTCACATTGGCAATTCTTCCAAATATTTTGTTTTTGTTGACGCAGTGCAGTTCCGAAAGTCCTGGTCATATTTCTTGGTATTCAAGCTAGGCCACTGAACAAATTTGCAAGTAAAAGTAGAGCAATACAACCTATGGTAATATGAATGCGAGTAATCTCTGCCAGCTGGCTCGTTTTCATCAGCAGCATATTTACAAGGAACCAGACTTTTACAAAATTGTATTCTATGTCTCTATCTTCTTCAACGTGGTTTTGGCGATTACGGCAACACTAGGAAATGGACTCATCATCGTCGCTATCTTGAGATCCAAAAACCTCCAAACGCCATCTTACTTACTGATCACAAGTTTGGCGTTCACGGATTTACTCATTGGGCTTGTTTACCATCCTTTTCTTGTGCTGATGAGCGTCCTGTTCATTCAGAATAGTTACAGAGTAATGTGTGATTTAGATGTTGTTTTTGAAGCTTTTTACTCTTTCTTTTTTTATCTTGCTGGGGTTTCGATCGTTATGAACGCACTTATAAGCATCGACAGATATCTTGCGCTGAGTCTTAGACACCGATATAGAATTCACGTCACCAAGAAGCGTGTTCGTATCGCCATCGTAGCTGTATGGGTTGGTGTATTGCTAGGCGTCGTGATATTGAATTTGGTTCCGAAAAATACTCGTAATGTTGTGTTTATGATTTCGGGTGTTGCAATAATAACCACTATCTGTTTCTTCTACATCAAGTCGTTCCTTACCCTTCATCGTCTCTCACCACAAGTCTACGCCCAACAACCCAACCCGTTACATGGTAACTTTGATGTTTCAAAATACAGGAAAACTTTGAAGACTATGGTCGCCATATTAGGATGTCTTCTTTGCTGTTGTATGCCTTTTGCAATTGTATTTCTCAGTGTAATTATAAATGGACTGAATAGATTAACTTTGGTATTAGGGACAGTAGGTTTTTTTATTTTTGGAATCAATTCCAGCATCAATCCAGTCATTTATCTGACAAGGTTTCCAGATATTCGACAAGAGTGTAAAAACGTCTTGAAAAAGTTTCGTTGATTTGCGAAAGTTGGCAATTTCAAGAGAACTGGGGAGCTTTACTTTTATAATTACACGGAACACCCCAAACTCCGGTTGAACAACAAAAAAATTGGTACGCATCTTTTCAACCGAAATGTCCCAGCTTTCAAGGTCAGAATTCACTTCCCCGCTCTTTTCGGTTCTTTCGGTTACACGCGTGCATGTACCTCTCCTTATCCCGCTTTTTCGGTTGGTGGACGCGCTTACCATTTCTTTTCACGCTCTTTTCGGTCCATCATTTTTGTGGACTTGTCACCGCTGTATATTTTATCGACGGCTCAAATTTCCAAATGTCGCTTATTGAAAGAACCCCTGGTAATCAATGTAATGAATTTTGGTCTTACGTATTATCTCAAGGAAAAAAAAACTCTGAAACTATAGACATACATCTTCAAAAAAAAATTGATTATTTTGCTATTAGAAGTAAACACCCTTTTGTACATCAAATCAATTCCCTCCGTTGCAATGTTGGTTGAGTTTTACAATGTACAAACAATTGGGAATGATAAAATTCAAAATTTCATTCTGAGGGGAGAGGGAGAAAGGCTGAATTGAACTTTCTGTAATGAAATATGAAACTAATTAAATAATTGTTGATATGTTTGCTAGAAAGGTGTTAAAAAGATATGTGGAGTTATTCCGGCCAGCGGAGGGAAATAAATTATCAATAGATATTGATGGGACGTTTCATTCTTAAACTTGTTAATTTGTTGATTTAGCTTTTCTAAATATATACTTCTTGCAGGACAAAGTCAAAAGTTATGAGGTGTTTTCACCTGGAGATATTATTATATAAATAAATATGCTCTCTGTCAAAGCTTCCCGCCAAGGGCACATAGTAATATTTTTCTCATGTATCTGCTACCTATCCAGGTTAGCCCTTATATTATTATATATAGGTTTTATCTTAAAATCTGTAAAATCTAGCCCATATACATATGTACATATATTGTAATTCGCAGTACTAAATAAAACTTAATTGAATTGAATTGAAATTGTATTGAATTAAGAAACCACCTGCACTCCGATCTCTCCTAGGTATTTGTTAGAGCCAGGTCCTTCAATGTTTTAAACTTCTTGTTTGAAATTCTCAAAATATCTAACTGCAGTTTTCGTCTTTCTTTTTTAAATTTCTACTTACTTTACTATTTTGTTTTCGTCTTCTACTCTATATACCCCAGGAACCCCACCTGCGCACACCAAAAAGTAAAACCACAGGAACCCGACCCACGATCAAACAATGATAAGACAATTTTTATATGGCGTGGGGTAAATAGTAATTTTATTCGGCACTTTTAAATATTCTCCAGATGGAATAATTGAGATGCCGGTGACAGTAACTCATCAACGTACTTCAAAATATAACTCTTAATTTTTTTGTAAGTTCAAATTTGAAGTTGGAAGTCAGTACTCAAACCTTGGTGCTAATGACGTTATTACAATGGTACTTCCAATGTTTTTCTTTTGCCTGTTAGAGTACTATTCCTTTAATAATATTAGATATAAAGATCGATTGGTTTCTATAAACCAGCTGTCCACTTGGAAACATTTCAAGTATACAAAAAGTGATATAGATTTTCTTTTGATAATATGAATGAGTTACCTAGACTACCTGACTCTTTTTCAACGAGATATTTTTTGGAAACCAGACTTTCGCAAAAGCGCATTATGTGCTTCTATCTTCAACGTGGTTTTGGCGATTACAAAAAGTAATATATAACTTAACCTTTCTTTTTGGTAATATGAACCAGAGTAATCTTGATTGTCTGACTCCTTTTCAACAACAGATTTTCAAGGAACCAGACTTTTACAAAAGCGTATTATATGCTTCTATCTTCTTCAACGTGGTTTTGGCGATCACAGCTATTCTTGAAAATGGACTCATCATCGTCACCATCTTGATATCCAAAAACCTCCAAACGCCATCTTACTTACTGATCACAAGTTTGGCGTTCACGGATTTACTCATTGGGCTTGTTTACCATCCTTACCATGTGCTGATGAGCGTTCTGTTCATTCACAACAGATACAGAGTAATGTGTGATTCAGAGGTGGTTTTGAAAGCTTTGTCCACTTTCAGTTTTTATCTTGCTGGGGTTTCGATCGTTATGAACGCACTTATAATCATCGACAGATATCTTGCACTGAGTCTTAGACACCGATATAGAATTCACGTCACCAAGAAGCGTGTTCGTATCGCCATCGTAGCTGTATGGGTTGGTGTATTGCTAGGCGTCGTGATATTGAATTTGGTTCCAAACGAAAGAGCTCTTATAGTTGTGGGTATGATTTCGGGTGTTGCAGCAATGGCCACTATCTGTTTCTTCTACATCAAGTCGTTCCTAACCCTTCATCGTCTCTCATCACAAGTCCAGGCCCAACAACCCAACCAGTTACATGGTAACTTTGATGTTGCGAAATACAGGAAAACTTTGAAGACTATGGTCGCCATATTGGGATGTCTTCTGTGTTGTTGTGTACCTTATGGAATTGTAGTTTTGAGTGTAATTATAAATGGACTGAATAGATTAAACACGGTATTAATGGTAATATGTTTTTTTCATTTTTGGAATCAATTCCAGCATCAATCCAGTCATTTATCTGACAAGGTTTCCAGATATTCGACAAAAATGTAAAAGCGTCTTGAAAAAGGTCAATATTGTCGTTGATTTGGGAAAGTTGGCAATCTGAAGAGAACTCGGGTGCTTGAAAACCTCTGAAATATAGACATACATCTTCAAAAAAAATATTATTTTGCTTTTAGAAGTAACACGCTTTTGTTCATATATTAAAACCATTCCCTCCGTTGCAATGTTGGTTGAGTTTTACAATGTACAAACACTTGCGAATGATAAACTTCAAAATTGCATTCTGAGGGGGGAGAGGGAGAAAGCTGAACTGAACTTTTTGTAATGAAATATAAAAATTAAATAATTGTACGTAGATATGTTTGGTAGAAAGGTGTTAAAAAAATATGTGGAGGAGGGAAATAAATAAACAATATATATTAATGGGACGTTTCATTTTTTAACTTGTAAGTTGGTTGATTTAGCTTTTCTAAATATATACTTCGTGCAGGACAAAGGCAATAGTTAATTATGAGGGGTTTTCACCTGGATATATATAAATTAATATGCTCTCTATCCAAGCTATTTATCTATTCCCACCAAAGGCATAGAAATTGTTCTCATGTATCTGCTATCTATATCCAGCCCTTGTGGTTATTATAGATAGCTTGTACCTAAAAATCTGTAAAATCTAGCCTATATAAAAATGTACGTTATTATATTCTAACGCGCGGTACTAAATTAAATTGAAATTGAAATTGAATTGAATTGAATTGAATTGAATTGAATTGAATTGAATTGAATTGAATTGAATTGAATTGAATTGAATTGAATTGAATTGAATTGAATTGAATTGAATTGAATTGAATTGAATTGAATTGAATTGAATTGAATTGAATTGAATTGAGTACCGAAGCGTGACGTCACACTTTGACTTTTCCTATTCAAATAATTTTCATCATAGAATGCTAGTCAAAAAATAGGCTGCCCGAAAATTTGGGATCATTTGAGTGTGAAATTAAACGGCTGAGATATGATTTTTTGAATGTAAAATTTTCTCCATACAAAGTCTCTTATTTTTGGCCTGGTTCTAACCGGTTGGAGCCAGGGCAAAAATAAGAGACTCTGTATGGAGAAAATTTTACATTCAAAAAATCATATCTCAGCCGTTTCACACTCAAATGATCCCAAATTTTCGGGCAGCCTATATTTTGACTAGCATTCTATGATGAAAGTAGTCTGAATACGAAAAGATAAAAAACAAAATTGTGACGTCATCACTTCGGTACTCTATTGAATTGAATTGAGAAACCACCTGCACTCCAATCTCTCCTAGGTATTTGTTAGAGCCAGGACCTTCAATGTTTTAAACTTCTTGTTTGAAATTCTCAAAATATCTTACTGCAGTTTTCCTCTTCTTTTTTTTAAATTTCTTCTTACTTTACTATTTTGTTTTCGTCTTCTACTCTATATACCTCAGGAACCCCACCTGCACACACTAAAAAATAATACCACAGGAAGCCGACCCACGATCAAACAATGATAATACAATCTTTATATGGCGTGGGGTAAACAGTAATTTTATTCTGCACTTTTAAAGATTCTCCAGATGGAATATGGATGAGAGCCATGCCTTAATTTCACTGAGTATACCATTTTTTTCTTCTTTTCTTTTCTATATTTATTATATTTATTATTATAACTACTTTGTATTATTTACCAAATCTCTCAAGACTCTTTTCTGACCTAACATTGTAAATAATTTTTGTGGGTAATTGTGTAGTTCAGTCTTCCAGCTGTTACAATTACCAATGTCCGTAAAATATGTAAATTTGTTCCTTTATATGTAAATGTAGTAATCTGTGACAAAATTAAAGAATCTTGAATCTTGAATCTTGGAATAATTGAGATGCCGGTGACAGTAACTCATCAACGTACTTCAAAATATAACTCTTAATTTTTTTGTAAGTTCAAATTTGAAGTTGGAAGTCAGTACTCAAACCTTGGTGCTAATGACGTTATTACAATGGTACTTCCAATGTTTTTCTTTTGCCTGTTAGAGTACTATTCCTTTAATAATATTAGATATAAAGATCGATTGGTTTCTATAAACCAGCTGTCCACTTGGAAACATTTCAAGTATACAAAAAGTGATATAGATTTTCTTTTGATAATATGAATGAGTTACCTAGACTACCTGACTCTTTTTCAACGAGATATTTTTTGGAAACCAGACTTTCGCAAAAGCGCATTATGTGCTTCTATCTTCAACGTGGTTTTGGCGATTACAAAAAGTAATATATAACTTAACCTTTCTTTTTGGTAATATGAACCGGAGTGATCTTGATTGTCTGACTCCTTTTCAACAACAGATTTTCAAGGAACCAGACTTTTACAAAAGCGTATTATGTGCTTCTATCTTCTTCAACGTGGTTTTGGCGATCACTGCTATTCTTGAAAATGGACTCATCATCGTCACCATCTTGATATCCAAAAACCTCCAAACGCCATCTTACTTACTGATCGCAAGTTTGGCGTTCACGGATTTACTCATTGGGCTTGTTTACCATCCTTACCATGTGCTGATGAGCGTCCTGTTCATTCACAACAGATACAGAGTAATGTGTGATTTAGAGGTGGTTTTGAAAGCTTTGTCCACTTTCAGTTTTTATCTTGCTGGGGTTTCGATCGTTATGAACGCACTTATAAGTATCGACAGATATCTGGCGCTGAGTCTTAGACACCGATATAAAATGCACGTCACCAAGAAGCGTGTTCGTATCGTCATCGTAGCTGGATGGGTTGGTATACTGCTCGTTGCCGTAATATTGTTTTTGGTTCCAAACACTCGTGCACTGGGGGGGATGATTGTGGGTGTTGCACTAATGACTACTATCTGTTTCTTCTACATCAAGTCGTTCGTAACCCTTCATCGTTACACATCACAGGTCCAGGTCCAGCAACCCAACCCGTTACATGGTAACTTTGATGTTGTAAAATACAGGAAAACTTTGAAGACTATGGTCGCCATATTGGGATGTCTTCTGTGTTGTTGTGCACCGTTTGTAATTTTACTTATGAGTGTAATTATACATGGACTGAATAGATTTTCAACGGTTTTTGTGGAAATAGGTTTTTTCATTTTTGGAGCCAATTCCAGCATCAATCCAGTCATTTATCTGACAAGATTTCCAGATATTCGACAAGAGTGTAAAAACGTCTTGAAAAAGTTCAATGTTCGTTGATTTGGGAAAGTTGGCAATTTGAAGAGAACTGGGGTACGGTGCTTTTCTTTTACACGGAAAAACGGAAATTCCAGTTAAAAAAATACCCCAAACGATTGGTACGAATCTTAGTAGTTTATATCCCTGATATAGCGCCTACTAGGGAGGGAAGGGGTGGTCTAGTATGACAGAACGTTGATGTAAGAAGTATGTTCTAAAAGTATATTCTTGTCCAGGCATGTACGTGATCCAATTATTGAAAGTTATGTAATAAATTGTTTTGTGGACTTTGCACGTCAGATGACTGAAATGTTTCATGTCCAGAAATGTAATCCGATTACAGAAAATTATCTATGACAAGAATGCTACAGAAAATTAGAATTTTGGCGCCTGTTCATGGAGGAGGAACAAAACAAAGTTTTTTTATTTTTCTTAATTTGATAAATCAGAATTTTAAGCAATGAACTGTTCAAAGTTACGTTTTACTGTCTAGTAGGGAGCTCGCTTTCAAACTATTTCTGTCCAGGGACGTAATCCGATTACTGGATACGACAAAATATAAAATACATATTCTATGTGCAGGGATGTAATCCGATTACTGCTAGCTGTAATAACGTTTTAAAAATGAGCCCGTCATTTGCAATTGAAAACATAACATCATGTTGTAAAGACTGACCCGTCCCTGGTTGCATCTGAGCGATTGCATCAATAAAATTATCAAACCATTTAAGTCAAGTCTATCAACTGTCATCTGAAGAACGCAGGCCTTACTTACAACAGGCCAAACTTCAAAAATAAAAAATTACATCAAGAAATCTAAATTGAAATTGAAATTGACTCAATGTAACCAAGCCTGATTTTAATTTGTTACGGATAAAAAAAGAAGGTCTCGTATCAAAGATATGCCTATTGTTCTGTTGCAATCTCAACCTGTTAAAAAGAAGAAAAAAACTCGCGCGCTAATCAAAGTCTTTTGTTACTTCTCACCTACAATACCATATATGGTAATGGCATTGCATACGGTATCTTTGATACGTTTCGATTATTGCTTTCATTGTTAAAAGAGGTTGAGAGGTGAAATTAAAGAGCAACTAGAATTGATTCTCATCATAACCTCATGCCTTATTCTTGTGATGAAGAGTTTGATTCAGAGGCAAGTCATGTTGCAGAACAATTTTCAACAGACGATGAAAGTGACAGCACGTCCGATTCCCAGGATTCAGACGAATCTGTATCCTCACAAGAAATAAGTCCCAAGATAAAACTGCCAATCAAATTGCTTTGTCAGAATAATCCAGGGGATGTCATGCTGTGATTCCATGACTCTCCGATAGATCAGATGCATTACTTATCACAGACATTAAAATATCAGTCTTTGTTTAATTTCTAACAACGCTGAATCTAGTAATAAAGTGTTTTATAACTACGAGTCTTGAGAGTTACGCAGTAGATGTTTCTTGGAGCAGTTAACGGTAAAAAAATAAAAACTCGGCAAACATATCAAGGTTCAAGTACCACGGTGAACGGATTTCAGTGTAATCGATGTCACCATGGTAAATAGTATACCACGGTAAATTCAACCTATAGGTAGATTTTAAATACCTCGGGAAATCCAAATTAGAGTCCAAGTGTAACCGCAACTATTATCTTAAGGGAAAAAAACTCTGAAACTACAGACATATATCTTCAATAACATTTATTGAAGAAAAGTCGCGCTTTCAATGTTCAATAAAATTAAAAATTGTAATTAAAGTTCATATGGTGGTTATGGTTTTTAACATTGATCAATACGTTCAGAAAGGGTTTATTAAAAGGTTTTTATGGCTGGGTTCGTCATTACCTTAGATCATTGTGTGTCGTCTGTACTATCGATGACAAAGTAATCAACAGCATAATGTACTGCGCTTATATGAGCATACTTTCTCGCGGAAAGTGCGCAATACTATATCCATATCATTATCGTTAGTAATTGATCAGTCCGGCCTGGGTTCATCAATTGTAATCAATAAACTCAATGTATTAAAGTGCGTTTTAGTCTCAAGCAAAGTGCGCAATACTATATCCATATCATTATCCTTAGTGATTGATCAGTGCCCGGCCTGGGTTCACCATTGTAATCAATAAACTCAATGTATTAAAGTGCGTTTTAGTCTCAAGCAAAGTGCGCAATACTATATCCATATCATTATCCTTAGTGATTGATCAGTGCCCGGCCTGGGTTCATCATTGTAATCAATAAACTTACAATGTAGTAAAGCGCGTATTAGTCTCAAGCAAAGTGCGCAATACTATATCCATATCATTATCGTTAGTGATTGATTAGTGCCTGGGTTCATCATTGTAATCAATAAACTCACAATATAGGAAAGCGCGTATATAAACATGTCTCAAGCAAAGTGTGCTATATTAAATCCATATCATTATCGTTAGTAATTGATGAGTGAATCCCTGCCTGAGTTCATCATTGTAATCAATAAACTCACAATGTATTAAAGCGCGCATATATGAGCTTGTCTCAAGCAAAGTGTGCTATATTAAATCCATATCGTTAAGTAAACATTAAACGTTTGTTTACAGCGGTATATTTGCTTTATAAGATGACACTGCAGTGCTAGTGCGAGCTAACATCATTTCTCATTCTCACCTTACTTCGATGAACCTTACTAATATCATGAACGCAAGTCAGCAATGCTCTCAATTGTTTGTAGGAGTGATGAACAAGAATTTTGAACCGTTCAAAAACGTATTCATAGCAAACGCCATAGTCAACGCAGCGCTGTCACTTACTGCGACTTTTGGCAATGGACTCGTCATCTTCGCCATCTTGAGATCCCAGAACCTCCAAACGCCATCTTACTTACTCATCACAAGTTTGGCGTTCACTGATTTACTGATTGGGCTTGTTTATCATCCATATTTTGCTGCGATCAGTGCATTGGTTGCAGTGGGTAACAATTTCCAATCAGTATGCAGAGGGGCGTTTCTATCCTCTTATCTTCTTATATTTCTTGGAAACATTTCAACTTTCATGAATTTGATCATAAGCATCGACAGATATCTGGCGCTGAGTCTTAGACACCGATATAGAATTTACGTCACCAAGAAGCGAGTTCGTATCGTCATCGTAGCTGGATGGTTGGCCAATCTTGTTATGGCTTTCTTTTCAACATATTGGAACGACCATTCACTATATTGGTACATTACATTGCTTACACTTACCTCTGTTTTCTACATCAAGTCGTTCCTAACACTTAATCGTTACACATCACAAGTCCAGGCCCAACAACCCAACGCAATACATGGTAACTTTGATGTTGTGAAATACAGGAAAATCTTGAAGACCATGGTCGCGATACTAGGATGTTATTTGGGGTGTTGTATTCCTGGAATTATTGCAACTTTTTCAGCTGAAGGAAATACAGGATCTAGTCGAGGTGTTTTAACTTCTTCTATAATTGGTTTACAAATGTTTGGTGTTAATTCCAGCATCAATCCAGTCATTTATCTGACAAGGTTTACAGATATTCGACAAGAGTGTAGAAAAATTCTGAAAAAGCTGACTTTTCTTTGATTTGGGAAAGTTGACAATTTTAATAGAACTTGTTATCGATCACTGTGATGAATTCTCTAATGGCGTTCTTATTCCAGCATAAAGTGTATATAACATTAAGAAGTCTAACTAAGCATTTTTCCAACTCCTAACACTTAAATACTGAAACTAATTTTATCTTTTGTCAAGTTTTCAAATATGTCTTAAATTAGTTTTATGTCGAAATAGTTGAAACTTTCGCGTCGACAATGAGACGCTTATTAAATGTCCATTCATGTCAATATAGCATGTCGTATTTTCTTATAAGTAGTTTTCAATATGTAATTAAAAGTCAAAATTGTAATTAAAGTTTCTCCTTATTTGGACAGTGTTATCACTTTTCAAATGGTGATTATGGTTTTTTTAGTAATCACTATAGTCAAATCCAAGATGGCGCCCAACATAAGATTACTATCTTCTGAAGTACCAGTTCCCCAAATACAAAGTAGTCCTTACTGGGTAGAAACAACACGAATAAGACTGGGACCGAAATAAACCAAAAATATGGCGGTAAAAGCTAATTGTAGCGCTGTTTTTAGCAGAAATATCATTTGGACCAATCAGAACAGCGATTTTTTATTTGCTTATCTAATTAAGATAATCCCATTCTTTGCATGTGATGCATTATTGGTGCCTACTTCTTACGCAGATCATTACTTAATATTGATCAGTACGTTGTTATTTGATAGATGGTAGTACCTGCCAGAAACAATATATTTCTGTTTATAGATATAGCAAACCATGCTATTCTGATGTATATATTTTGGGTAGATCTAATTAAGTTAGAAATTGTAAAAATGACTTTTTATCATGTATGCATGATGGACACAAGAAATGCTCTACCCTGGCAGCTGGTAACAGACCCTTTGCACAAATTTTGTTGATGAAAACGGATTGAAGTCATTGTCAAATTACTGAAAGTCCTCCACATGTATTTAAAGTTTAATTAAGTTTTTATCGTAGTCGTGTTTTGTTCTATATAACTGTTGTAATCAATCATTTAATGATGAGTATGTTTTTAATAAAGTTCAGTATAATGTTATTTGTTCGTGGTATTATTGAAAAGTTAATAATCTTCGAAGTAGACAGATGTTTGTATATGACAGTGGTAGATTTGCTTTGAGATCATATTACAGTGCCAGCGCGAGACGTCCGTTCTCATTCACACCTTGTTCGCCATAGCTTTCTATTGATCATGAACGCAAGTGAGCAATGCTTGTTTATATTCGTAGAAGTGTTTAGCAAGGATATTGAAGCGTTCAAAAATGTATTCATAGCCAACGCCTTAGTCAACGGAGCGTTGTCTATTACGGCGACTTTTGGCAATGGACTCATGATCTTCACCGTGTTGAGATCCCAGAACCTCCAAACGCCATCTTACTTACTGATCACAAGTTTGGCGTTCACTGATTTACTGATTGGGCTTGTTTATCATCCGTATGTTACTGTGATTAGTGCATTGTTTGCTGTAGATGGTAATATCGAAGCGAAATGCAGCAAAGGGGTGTTTGTCGTTGTAATGTTTTATCTTATTTTAAATCTTGGAGCAGTTTCAATTTGCATGAACTTGTTCATAAGTATCGACAGATATCTGGCGCTGAGTCTTAGACACCGATATAGAATTTACGTCACCAAGAAGCGAGTTCGTATCGTCATCGTAGCTGGATGGGTGGCCAATCTCGTCCTGGTTTACTTTTCGATCTTTCCGAACTTTAAGCAGACTCCAGAACTTGTTGTTATACAATATTCTGAAATAATATTTACAGCACTTACGTCCGTTTTCTACATCAAGTCATTTCTAACCCTTCAGCGTTACACATCACAAGTCCAGGCCCAGCAACCCAACCCGTTACATGGTAACTTTGATGTGGTGAAATACAGGAAAACTTTGAAGACCATGATCGCCATATTGGTATGTTATTTGGTGTGTTATCTACCTGGAATAATTGTAATGTTTTCTTATGAAAATGGAGGAACTGTTCAAAGTGCTTTCTTACCTTTTTATATAATTACCTTCGTAATGTTTGGTGTTAATTCCAGCATCAATCCAGTCATTTATCTGACAAGGTTTCCAGATATTCGACAAGAGTGCAGAAACATTCTTATAAAAAGTTGATTTTCATTGATTCGGAAAAGTCAACGCCATAGCCAAAGGAACACTGTCCATAGACCACTTTCATAAATACCATAATATGTACCGGAAAATGATTTTTCAAGTAAACAGATATTTTAATATTTTAGCACTGTCATATGAAAGAACCACCTGAAATAGACATGTTTGGAAGGTTTTGATGCTCTGGCTAAAATACCAAAGAAGTTATGCTCGATGAAAAATGTAGAGATTTGTATGTAATTTTCTGCCTAAAACTTTGGTTGATGCTTCGTTTTGGTGTTTTTTTGATTTTTCAAATTCTTTATAGCTTCTTGCAAATTTAATCGTTTTTTCTCAAACTTTCACAAGTTATTGTTATGGTGAATGTCTATCATAGACACAAGTTTGGCGTTCACGGATTTACTGATTGGGCTTATTTAATTTGCTATCCGTATTTTGCTGTGATCCGGCAGCGCATTATAAGCGACGAATGAACATGAACTAGCCTGCATAGCTGGCCCTGGGGGATTGGGGAGAGGGGCGGAGTGCCAGGCTACGCAGGCTACAAAATAATCAAGAAAAGGCAACGTTGTACATTAAAAAAAAAAACAGTTTTCAATACTAATTATGTTTTCGGTGGCGATAGAGACCGTATGTTTTGATTAAAGTCATTATCAATTTACTGAAAACCCTCCAGATTTAAACTTAATTATATCTTATCGCAGTTTTTATTATATAAATTTGTTGTAATTAATCTTTTAATTATGAGTATGTTTTTAATAAAGCTCAGTATGATGTTATTTGATCAGGGTTTTATTGAAAAGTTAATAATCTTCGAAGTAGACAGATGTTTGTATATGACAGTGGTAGATTTGCTTTGAGATCATATTACAGTGCCAGCGCAAGACGTCGTTTCTCATTCATATTTTCTTCGCCATAGGTTTCTATTGAACATGAGCGCAAGTGAGCAATGCTTTTATATAATTGCACGAGTGTTCAACAAGGATATTGAAGCGTTAAAGAACGTATTCATAGTGAACTCTTTAGTCAATGCAGCTCGGTCCATTACGGCGATGTTTGGGAATGGGCTGATCATCTTTGCCATCTTGAGATCCCAAAACCTCCAAACGCCATCTTATTTACTCATCACAAGTTTGGCGTACACTGATTTACTGATTGGGCTTGTTTATCATCCATATTTTGCTGTGATTAGTGCATTGTTTGCAGCGGATAACAATTTCCAAGCAAAATGCAGCAAGGACGTATTTGTCGCTCTATTCTTTTATCGTCTGATCATCGCCAACTATTCCGGACCTCCGCCAGTCATCGAGGCCAGCGGTTACCGTGTGTAAAATAGAAAGTAAACACCGATTCGGGAATCCAAGATAGAATCAAAATCGACTGTACAAAACTAAGTTAAATACGATTCTTTTAGTCAATTTAACACCAAAGGATATTGAGGCAACTATCAAACCGTAACTCTTGAACATTTGTAGAGTTCAATGTTATAAAATTGGTAATTTACAAGCGAAATAACAACGACATGCCGACGATCTGAGAAAAGCCACAGGGAGCCCAAGCTCGCTCAGGCCCGCACTCAACTTTCTTGCTACTTTCTTGCTACTTTCTTGCTGCCTTTTCTTTAACAACTATCCCATTAAACTCTATTGTATATATTAGTTGGGTAAATTAGCTTCATTTTGGTATCAAACATGCCTTAGTTTGCGAAGAATTTCCAAAGTTATCGCATCACAAAGTACCTCTACTTGAACGAAGGATTGCAAGTATATGGCGTCTTACGAACGTCAATTCAATTTGGAGCTTTTTCAAAGTTAAAAAGGAAAGGTAAAACCTCGTTCGATCGACGATAAATTTCACACAAGCAATTTATGATGTATTTAGTTTATGGAACAGCAACGGTAAATGAGGTAACAAGCTTTGATTTTGAAAAATGATGCTCTGAATATCACACTTTTCGTGTTTTTTCTTGCAATTTTACAATCTGAATATTTCTGAATACAGAGCATGTAGGGAAAGAAAACTCAACTATCGAAAGTAAAGGTTTCTATTCAATAAATAAAGCTATGTTTGGTAAAAATCAAATGCTTTAATGTCATATATTATATTTCCAGTTAGGTAAATTGACAAATCCTTACCGAGAATTTTATAATTCGAAAATAACTTTGATCCTCTATACATTTCTTTGTAAAATCTGATAAAATTATCTACCGCTTTTATGTTGCACCGCTGACCTTATGAGTGGGCGCATGGCCGGAATAGTTAGCGATGTACTTCTTGGAGCCGTTTCAACTTTCATGAATTTGATCATAAGCATCGACAGATATCTGGCGCTGAGTCTTAGACATTGATATAGAATTCACGTTACCAAGAAGCGAGTCCGTATCGCAATCGTAGTTGGATGGCTAGGAAATCTTATCTTGGTTTTCTTTTCGACCTTACCAAACCTTACGCAGGTTCCAGATTTTTTTATTTTACAATATTTTGAAATAATATTGTTGACACTTACCTCTACATTTTCTACATCACGTCGTTCCTAACCCTTCATCGTCTCTTATCACAAGTCCAGGCCCAACAACCCAACCCGTTACATGGTAACTTTGATGTTGTGAAATACAAGAAAACCTTGAAGACCATGGTCGCCATATTGGGATGTTATTTGGTGTGTTATCTACCTGGGATAATTACAATTTTTTCTCTTGAAAGTACAGGATGTACTTATTCAAAGTGCCCGCTCATTTTTTTTCTATAAGTAGTTTCCTAATGTTTGGTGTTAACTCCAGCATCAATCCAGTCATTTATCTGACAAGTTTTTCTGATATTCAACAAGAGTGTAGAAACATTCTGAAAAAAAGTTGACTTTCGTCCTGATTTGGAAAAGCCAAATCCATAGTGAACGGAACACTATCCATTACGGCGACTTTTGATAATAGACTCATAATCTTGGCCATTTTTAAGTCATCCAAGTCCCACGGGATTACATTTGCTGCTTGACTTAATGTACAATAGGCCTCTTTACCTTCCTTGTTTGTTTACCCATTCAGATCACGTGATGCAACCCTTGGGAATTGTTTCTTACACATGTAAATGTTATAACAAGTTCGTCATAAAAGAACAATTCTCAAGGGATGTCACGTGGTTTGAAATGGGCAATTTGCATACGGAGGTACGTAAAGATGTCTATTAATTTGTAATATATACAATATGAGCGGCCGATCTGTGTGATATACAACAGCGAGTCAAAGGCGAGCCGTTGTATATCTCATACAGATAGGACGCGAATATTAGTATAGTACTTATGAAAGTCCAACGTTAGTTCTTTCATCTTTTGCTAAAATTATCAAGATAAAAGTAAAGAAAAAATGGACGAGAAAATAGAAAATTAAAGTTGAAACTTATGCAAATCAGTACGAAATGTGTATGAGATTCACAGATCGGACGTGATTTCTTTCGTTAAATCCTCATTAATTATTCATGAATTTAATAAAGTGTCTTGAAGTATTCGATTTAGGATTTAAAAAATAAAAATAAACTCACCGCTACTATTCTTTCTCTCAGCTACCACAGCGTCATCCGCGTTACTTTCCGCATTCGTGTCGATATCAGTACCACTGTTTCTCTGGTATTCATCCATCTCTTTCACCGATTCACATTCACTTGTACTGTCCTCCTCAGACAGAAACTCCAGCTGAATTCCAGAATCACTGAAACTTGGTGTAAGAAACTCCGACTCTGTTGAGCCATAACGATGACGAGTCATTTCTAGAACAGAGAATGTAGTTAACTCGTGGATGAATGTTTCAGTAAAACTATTTGGATACACTACCGTCTATTTACTCGAATAAGCGCCGCGGCGCTTTATCTCACTGTCCCGTTCTCGATCTGAACTACGAATATTGGGGAGATAGCTTAATAGGCGAGCCGTGAAATATAATCACTTTTAACTGAAGACTAATATAGCTTTTGATAAAAATGTATTTCCAATGCTGTTCTAGAGTACATAATAGCGTTAAAGTGCGGCGCTTATTCGAGGGCAGCTCTTATTCGAATAAATACGGTATATAAGATTTCTTTACGAATATATATTTTTAACATTTTCTTGAGAACATTACAGTGCGACTACTGAAACCGGGGCTACCCAAACAAATTTCAAAATATATATATTTCTTGAGATCAAACAAAAAACTCGTAGAGGCTAGAGGCTATGTTTCTTATTCAATATCGATCTATTCCGTTCACATATAATGAAAATTATTAGCATTTTAAGCAAAAAAGTCAAACATTTGTAGAGATTCTATTGTTACAGTATGTAATATTCTCGATCGTGATTGGATAATTATGTTTTGGTGGCCCCGGTTTCAGTAGTCGCACTGTAGAACGAATGGCACTAATTGTTTCAAAAAATGAAAGCCGGCAAAGCATTCTGGTATATGACACTATAATGTAACGAGGCATTATAACGAAAGTCACAGACGAGGTTGATATCAAAATGGTAAATGGAATATAAGTTGCAGCGATTATCGTTGCATTGTGGCTAGCAAATTCAATTTGATTTTAGGTTTTTCTGATCCCTTATCAAAGATATGCCTATTGTTCTGTTGCAATCTCAACTTGCTAAAAAAAATAAGAAAAACAATCTCGTGTGCTAATCAAAGTCTTTTGTTACTTCTCACCTACAATACCATGCATATATGGTAATGGCATTGTTTTCAAGATTGCATACGGTGTTTCTGATACGCGTCAATCAGGTCGGAGGCGCAGCTTCTAAAGTTAACTTATCAAGTCATTGGTTAATTTGATGTAAGCTCCGCCTCTGATTGACGGATCAGAAAAAAACCAAAATCAATTTGAAATTTGAAATTAATTTGTATGATACACATAAAACCATATTGGCTTGTTATGCATTGCAATGTCTCTTCCCATTATCCATATCAGCATAACAACAAACAACAAACAACAAACAACAAACAACAACAATCGTTTATTAAGTACCAATAATTAAATAAAAAAAAGAATTACAAATATAATTAAAGACTTAAATACAAGGTACAAGCTATCTACAATAACCACAAGGGCTAGCCTAGGTAGATAGCTTTTTACAAAAATAAATGATGGTTATATAGGTCTATATAAAATTAAAGTTATGGTTAATACGATTGGTAGTGAAAAAGAAGTATATAGTAATAGAAAAAAAGAAAGAAAAGAAAAAGGATGGATCAAATGTCTAATATATGACTTAAAATTATTGGAGAAATATGAATAGTCTCAGCTAGAGTATGAGCGGAGTAATTCATCACTCAGCCAGCTCTTTTTAAATTATTTCTATTTACTTGTTTTTTTTAGAGTTTCATCAATGGAATTCCAGCATTTTCCTCCCGAATATCTTATATTGAATTTCCCAAAATTAGTTCTTACTTTTGGAAGCGAAAAGGAACACTTGGAAGCTTATAGTTATGTTTTTGCTTCACTTGGGTAAAAAAGAAGGAAAAACAGATCGGTAGATTTTCCATATGTAGATCATACATGAACAGACCAGTGTATAACTGAACAAGTTCTGGAAGTTTTAGAATTTTTAGTTTGAGAAACATAGGGTTAGTATGTGCCTTAAAGTCACTGAAAGTCATTATTCGCATCAATTTCTTTTGTAAGATAAGAAGTGGTTTAATGGTAGATTCGTATGTGTGACCCCATACAACAATGCCGTAAATAAGGTAAGGATAAACTAGAGAATAATATAAGGTGCACAGAATAGACAGATTTAGATAATGACGAGCCTTACTGATAATCCCAATGCTCCTTTTGATTTTACTGCAAACAAGAGCAATATGGGATTTCCAACTAAGGTGATTGTCTAAAACAACGCCTAAATATCTAATGTTAGTCTTTGTTTAAGACATTTGTTATTGATATATACATGCAGGTCATAAGATAGTTTCTTTTGCGGCAGATGAAAGATTACGAAATTTGATTTCTCTATATTGAGAGAAAGTTTGCTCGCACAAAGCCAAGAGTGGACGTGGGATAGCTGTTCATTTACAGTAGATTCCAAAGATGTCAAGTTCTTATCTTTATAGAAGAGATTAGAATCATCAGCAAAGAGGTAAAATCAAATTTAGAAGATGAGTTTTGAAAATCATTAATGTATAATAGGAACAGGAGAGGACCTGGTACGGAGCCTTGCGGAACTCGCATATAAGCATATTTCTATGGAATATGCGCCACATAAATACAAATATATTATTATTACATTATTATTTAGGTCTTAGCTTCTATACTCTCCGTTTAAAACAAGACAACCTTAAACGGTTCACTAAAATGTATTCCAAAATATCTTACCTTCAGCGTCAGTGACGTCAAACGTTTGAAGACTTTGTTGAAGATCAGGGAAAGGAGAAGCGATTTGTGTGCTTGTACCTTCCGGATCTACATCAGCCAAATGTTGAACTGTTTTTATGTTTGCCAACGATGGTGTTTTGCGTGTTTGGTCACTTATGCTGTAATGAGGTCCCTCAATAGTGAGAGCTGTCTCCTCATAACGGTACAAAATTGGAGGGTTCCTTATGTTGTCACTGAAACATGACCCCTTCAATAATGTCCCTGAATAATCAAACCCTGCCTGCTGTTTCACAATTTCATAAGATGGTGTTGGCACATTTGGGGCGATATGAACACCGGTGTTTTGTTCCATGGTAATAATGTCTCTTGGTTCCTTCTCAGGTAAGCAGGGTTCCCTGTCTGAGTACAAATCAAGGACTATGTTTCGTAAATCTTTTTCATACTGACTCGGATTACACGACAAAACAGTTGGGATTTTATCTTGATTGTCTTTTCGTTCTTTTGCTGTCTTGTAATCAAGCTCGCTGTCATATGCAACCAAGTTGTTCAGTGTTTCATAGTACTGCAGGCTCAATGAATCACGTGATAATCCAGCTTTGAAGGTATTTAAAATGGTTTCCATGGAGACGGCATGATCCTGACTAAAAACAATCAATAATAAACAAAGATAAATATCACTTTTAAATCACTTTTAACGTCGTAAACGATCTTGGAGAAACTTACACTCACACTCACTACCTCTACGTTAGATATAATGACTTGAGAATCACGCCCCTCCCCTCCCATATTCATAAGCTTTATCATGTCATGTAGTTTGTTTTGTACTATTTCAAAACTAAATATCATGTAATAGAACACAACGAGTTAATATATTAAGCTTTAATATCGGTGCCGTGGAATATTAATTTTCTCGTGATTGTATTTCTCATTTCAAATTAACGGCTTGGTACGTAAGAATCAAATTGAAAATTAATTAGTACGTATCTAAGATTTTAATAAGCCGAGTTTTCGGACAAATCGTCCATCCTCAGGGCTTTAATATTAACAAGCTTGGCTTATTAAAATCTTAGTTTTTTATACGCAGTTGATACAAATTTATTTTAAATAAATCTCTCATTTCGTTTTAATATGATTGTTGACAATATTATATCCTGCCTCGATATCCTTGTAAAGATGTCTTTCTCTGCCTTTTAGTAGTCTTCTTTAAGACGGTGAGTTCTTTGCTCTGAATATTACTATTAAATGCCAAGAAAGCATAAAATATACACTAGCTCTTGTTAAAGCTCGATTACGAACAACAAAGGTAAAGAACTAAGAATATTACCATTGTATATTCCGATGGTTAAAATCGAACAAGAAAAATGTATTATATAAATATCAGTAATATAACATACCACAAATTAGCTCATTTATACTTACTGAGTGGACGAGGTCAATTCCAGAAAATATTTCAGTCAAAACAAGTCTTTTAATGTCGACTTTGACAAAACGACGCCGAGCAGAGAGCTTCAGCGCTTAACTTGATACAGCGATGAAACGTGAGAAGGAGGGTCACATGAAATATGATAATAATGATAGCACAGGAAGCCCAATGTAAAAAAGCTTGAGGTCATACTGGGTTGGGAGGGGGAGGAAAGTAAATGTGGTTGATTGTGAATAGCATTCAGAACATGTAGCGGGGGATATGAGACGGGGGACGGGGGAAGGGGGACGGGGATAATGGAGGAAAGGAGGACAAGTGAAGGGGGAAAGTGAGAAAGAGGCAAGGCAGAAATGAGGAAGGGTGAAGGAGGTCATGAATTTGAAAGAAGGAAAGGAATAGAAAGGCAGTAACCATGGTAACTCATGATACTTACAGACGGAAACATTCAGAAAGAGATCAAGAGAAAGTATTTTTTAAGTAGATTCCAAACTATCGTCAACATTTTTTGTGTCTCAACTTTCTTTACATTATTAAACAGTGAGGATATACTCGAACCGTGAACACTTGACATTTTTCATGTTATTATTTTCTGAACCTTCTACTGCCTCAAGACCTGTAAAAATGAAGCAGTGTGTTCAAATACACTAAGCGTTTTTTTTTTTTTTTTTTTGCAAAAAAACTCAAAGTGTTCACGGTTCGATTATCAAATATCGGGAACCGTTCTTTTATTTTTATTATGAATTTGATTTTCATTTTGTCAGTTTTCAATCATTATTGGGGGGCGAAGCTTGCATTACTTGTCCATTCATTGGTTGATTTGATGTAAACAACTGGTCAAATTGAAATTCATAACTTTCTTGTCGCGAATTAACGAAGTAACGATTTTGGCTGTAAGAAATAAGCGAGTTACGTTTAGTTTACAATTTTACATTTTCATTCCCTTTTTTTTTTTTTTATATATATATATTTAAGGGGTCTTTATGTTCTTTTTCTTTAGTCACATAGCTGAGTAATTGTTTATTGTTTTTTACTGAGCAACTCGAATATAGTCTGTGATCCCTCGGCGTGTGATTTATGCATTTCTAGTCAGTGTCGTTTGCGCTAATTTTCTGATGAAGTATTTGACAGTCTTCACTTGTTTTTGAAAAGATTGAAATTGCACTCGCACATTCACCGTTGTCGTTACCCGCTGAAGTGACCAAAACCCGACCAAAGTCCTGAGTTTCATTGAGCTGGTTTGCTTTGTCAATCAATTTCTTTGCTGGTATTTTATTGGACAACACACCGGTATGAAACGTACAGCAAGGAAAACCCAAATTAGCCATATAAGGAGCTACCAGGTGGGATGTGAGTTCGCCTGGAAAACGCGGGTTTAGGTCCACCAAGACCTTTTTTCCTTTTTGGGTTTTGATGATTTCAAAGTTGGCTACACCGAAGAATCTATTGTTATGCAAGTACTTCGAGATTGGAATAAGAAACTCGTCATAGACAAGATTCTTTAGATCTTCCTGTTCGTTCCAGTTAAAGCTCATCGAGTTCCACTTAAACCCTGTAAAGTTTCCTTTATTTGCACCGATCCATTTAACGTCCCCCGTTTTCTTGAGGTAGAAAGTTGTGCTTACTACTTCTTTTGCATCGGGTATCAATTCTTGGAGAACGACGTTCCCTTTCCATCCATTTCCTCTGATTTCTTGGAGAACATTAGACAGTTCCTTTGCTCCCTTGATGAGAAAGTTCCCGTTTGCGGCATAACTCAAATCAACTTTAAGAACGCATGGAAATTCCAAGTTATTTTCATCCATATAGCGAGGGGATTGGACATCTATTTCAGAAATAGCAGACTTTGATTGTATTCGCTGCAAGACATCGGGGTCAACGCTGTGCTTCCATCTTGGAATACCTTCAAACGCACCATTTGTAACGATAGGAATACCGTCGTTTTTCAAACCCTCGTCTATATTGATGAACTTTGCAGCCCTGAAAGCTGGCAGCCATTTTTGCCAGTGCTGTCTAAGGAACTCTGGAGGTGGATGGTCTGTAAGAACAGGAAGGTCATCGCCTGCTACACAGTAAAATAATTGTGGGAATATCTCTTCGATAAATGTCTGAGACCAGGCAGGGTAGTCATATATCTGGTAAAGAAAAACGTTTTTCAGTTCAACTATAACGATTATATGCATTAATTCTAGAAACTAGTAGCCAGTCCTCTCCTAGCCCCTCCTCGCTGAACATGAATTAGAATAATTTGACTGAAAGGTCAAAATAGTATGTCATGCATAAACGAGCAGGACACGTCCTTTTGCTCTCGACATTATTTTTGACTGTTTCAGGCTTAAAGTACGTGGTATAATATACCTTACACAGCAACGACTATGCAAAGGATTACTCAACAAGTTTGTGCTCAATATATCGAGTTTAACCTCACTTACTGCCATCCTGAATGCAATGATTTACTCAACTGATATTTTGACGGTTGTATCAACTCAGCCGTTTTTGCAGTGTAATGTAAAGAAAGCCCACAACACCGATAGAGTATCAAAAAACGGAAATCCTATCGTTTTCTGTGCTTTTAGTTTGCTTTGATGTTTTTATCCCTTTATAAATAACTTTCGGTATCTTGTAGTGGTGTTTTTGATACTGTGTAGGGGTGAACACGTATAAACTAGCTGTTTATAATTATTGTCTCAAATGAACGTGAAATTGAACGTGCAGCGGAAACCTGGCGGAAAAAATGGGATACTGTTTGAAGGACTACTCTAGTTGATAGGCTGGCACTGGATTTCAACTTGTGAAGTTGGTTGTGTAGTTTACAAGGTTGTGTTCATGAACCTCTAAGTTGTGAAGTTACAAGACAGTGTGATCTTCATTTATACTGAACTATAGTGCCGAGCTTGTTGGTTGACATTTGACATATCTGCCACTGATTATGGGTTATTTCTAAACTAATTTGGGCGGTAAAGCACGAATGTATATGGATCATAAGAGAAATACTCTTACTGAAAAGTAACCTAGAATCTCTGAATATAATGTATCACAAAACAGCCGAACTGTGTTTCGATGAGTGAGGCTTATTATCAGTTCTTACCGTCCTTTAGCTAGATAATTGTTAAAACACTTGTTTAGCGTTAGGTATCGCTCCGTAAGGTCAACAGATAACATAATAATGCTATGTTAACTAAAATAACTGTGATTTAAAATGACAAATTGATATGACCAAAAATAATGTTATTCTTTTAAAACGAAGAGATCTTGAAATGTGGAATTATTGATTTTGTAATCAGTTTGGACCTACCATAAGGGTAACCTGCGTAAACAGACCCTTATTAGCGCTGCGCTGGTCTGTTTACGCAGGCTATATACCATAAGGGGTGTACATAAAAGATTTTCAAACCCTCCTAATAGGGACTCAACTTTGTCAGCGAATATAACCTTCTTTTTTTCAACTTACTTGATACTTGTCTTTGTTTGAAAACCTTGCAGTTTTGCAGGAAGAAGATGGAAACAATGCAAAGATGTAAGCTGTATCCAAGTCTTGTTTGAGTAATTCACCAATGGTTAGAACATTATTAGACATTTTGAGCAAGATATCCTGGGAATATATAAAAAATATATAAAGGCCATTTTTTGTGATGTTTCGAGTAGCGATATGGCTGGATATTTTACGAGTGAAACGCTGTATTTTGACGAGCCTCCGTGCGAGTAAAAAAAGTAAGAGCATTTATAAGAACAGAACCGTACTCGTGCGAATAATTTACGCAAATTCTTGAGAGCAAAACGATATGAAGCTTCCGGACATTGTTGTTATCGTTGTTGTTATACACCTATGTAGCTAATAAGTATGTAGCTAGGTTTTTGTTAGCCTATGTAGTGATCCAGTCTAATCCCCAAGTGCCGAAGCTACACTACCCTGCGAGCAGAGATTTCTTTCTCTCTTACCTGGAACGATGAGGAAAGTAATTACATCAAAGTTTCTGTTTCTGTGACTATACTGACTCCGCCTCGAACTGGAACTAATAGCGCTGCGCAGTTATACTAAAAATAGTTATGCATAATTAGACCCCCCGGCGCGATTCGTTAAGGCCTTTAAAAAGATAGACATTTGACAAAACACGACGAACGCTATATCGTGACCGATGCGGGTTTGGTCTGACCGACAACTTAATTTCATGACACAGTAATAATTATCTAAAAAATATAATATATATAAACATAAACAGTTTTCTTCTTTTTTCATTTTATCTACACATTTTTCAATTTTTGAAGTCTGTAGCGCTTAACTCGGTGACACTAAAATGTTTTAGTTGCATCGAGTTATGCGCCCAGCGCGTAACTCGTTGACACTAAGTTGTGTTAGTTTTATCGAGTTATGCGCTGGGCGTGGTCAAGCTCAGTGGGGGCGTGATAGAGCGCGTAACTCGAAGAGCGCGTAACTCGAAGCGCGTAACTCGAAGGTTACACCCGATCCCTTTACTGTAGATTAATGAGCTTCGCATCAAAAATAACGCTTTTTTCGCATCGAAATGGTAGGTACGAACTATTATTTTAGTAAAGAAGATACGATATATTCGTTTGGATGGAGTAAGCGATTATCGTAAGCTATCGGTTAAACTGATTCAGAGTACTTCTACGAGTCTGTACATAGTAGGCAAACGATTCATTTCGCGACACTTGTTCGCGAAACTCGATCGTACACGACTGTAAATGTCACCATGTCACGCACTTAATATTAGGACTTCGATGATTAATTACAACTTTAATAGTATTGTATACAATAAGAAAACGTGAAAAAAGAAATATTTGTTTCGGACTGAGTTTGAAGAACTATTATTTATCTATCATTGTCGGACTTGACTGAAACATTACTAAGAGAGATAACTGAGTATAAATAAGAAGCGGGAAAAGTGATGAACCAATCAAAAAGCGATAGATTTACGGTTATTGTTAGTTCCAGTAATGCGATATAAACCGAAAGCTGTCATGTGATTAATGTTATGATTGGCAGAATTAAAATGGCGGGAGACTGGCTTTGTGTTGTCGTTCGTGCCAATATCACGAACGTGATCGCCAAGAAGTCTACCAGTTTCTCCGACATAAACCTGGATACACCAAGTACATTGAATACAATAAATAACATTAGGTGTAATGACTAAGTCAAGGTATTCTAGCCAATTACCTATTAATTATTGGCTAGAATACCTTGACTTAGTCTTTTTTTTCAAGTGTAAAACGGATATTTACTCTGTTAATCTATCTACCTATATATGTCAGTTGGAAGGCAAGACTAGACGTTCTTCCTCAGGGCTTTATTTTAAGCAAACTTGTATCCCGAAAACATCTAGCTTTCGAGATTCATACTTTATTCGCATCGTTAATATGTGGAATGCCTTACCTAACGATATTAAGTTAATCAATTCTCTTTCTACTTTTAAAAACAGACTTAAGACCTTTCTCTTTTTAAGGTTAAATAATGTTTTTGACCAAGATAATATTAGAACGTATAAACTTATTTGCCCTAAATGTCGCAGGACTAACACGTATACTAAGTGCCAGTGCTAATTTTATACTTATAATTACTATTCATAAGGGACCGGTCATTATTTATGTGGGGGGGTGGGGGGGAAATTTTTTGTCTGAATCAGAAAGACTATCCCTGGCCCACCCCCTGAGGTATTACATTTAACTTTTGACCCACCCCAAATGGAATTCATTTCAGAGGCAGCCCCCCCCCCCCCCCCCCCCCCAACCCTACGAGACATACCCTTTTACCTATCAATCAAAATCAGCATAACGTGTGGACCAATGTCCTACTCTGCGGCCACTTCTTGTTGATCTTGCTTGATATGTTAAATGTTCACTTTCGTTTTCGCTTTCACTGTCTTCAAATTACCCTAGACAGTTTCATTGTTGAAAATCTCTGTTTCCCAGAGGGCTACACGATTACGTGCACATGTGCACATGCACTTTGCAAAGAGGTAATAAGTAAAGATAGCCTTGCAAAGGTTAATAAGAGAAGTGCCATTAAACATTTAGAAATAAAGAAGAATCAAGGACTATTTGCTCTGGATTCATATGAACTTATTGACAATACTATTGAAAGACTTCAAATATTGTAGAAATATTACTGTTTGCTTTGTTAAACTGATAGAAACTAAAAAAAATTAATGTTGCTTTTTATACATACTGTATGGCAATTAATATACTAGGTTTGCATGGAAACACGTTTTTTATATAATTTGATAACACACAACTTACTTTATACTTTTATACATTCATGTATGTTCTTTACAAAAGAGAAATGGCCCACCCCCAACTCAGTGAAATTTAATTCCAACCCACCCCCTGTCATTGAAAAATATAAGCATGGCCCCCCCTATGATTTCTCCCCCCCCACCCCCCCCACATAAATAATGACCGGTCCCTAATTACTATTTATAATTACTATTCTAATTATCATTAGTGTTTTTCTTATAGGACTATATATGGGGTTGGATATTCTTCTTATTGGGGTTGGGTTTGGCGGATTAACCTTGTAGGGGACTTCGTGTCCTATTGTTTGTTCGCCATGTACGGCTATATATATAGTGTGTACTAAATCTGTAAAAAAAAAAAAAAGTAAAATGGTCACTAATACGATGCGAAGCCGATTTAGGGCAACGCTTACGAGAACAACGGAAAGTGCCAGGATCTTTTTCGTTTGGCAAAACGCCCTTGACAAGAAAATTACGAATATTACGATCACGCTTGAAGGATAAAAGAGGACGTTCATTGAAAATGTTTGACATATCAGGGTCAGATTAATACGCGACTTAACCAACAGAATTAGTCCCGGGGGTTGGGGGGTACTCCCTTTGTCCAAGTGGTAGGGATGACCGGCGTACCTTTTAGGGTAAAAATATTTCCTGTGCGTGCCTTTTATGGTCCTTTTATAGGGTTCTGGCCCAAAATCAGTTAAGTAACATGATTTCGTACCTGTAAGAGTCATTTTTACCCTGTTTTGTTGGGGTAGAAATCGACAAGGCTTTATCAGTTATTTTTATATGTGCGTACCTTTTAGGGGCCGATCACCCCTACCACTTGGACAAAGGGAATTCCCCACCGGGGAATTAGTATACATTTGCTCAATTTTGTTTGCCATAGATATACATATGCATTGTTACAACTCTAATGTGTGTGGTTTTAAAAAAACAAAATAAGAAACCATTAAAATACACAAACATTTTTTGCAAATCTTTGTAATATAAATCATATCTTTGTCTATTTTCAAATAACCATAATGCCTTATGTTTTTCAAATCAAAACACATTGTAATTCAAATCAAACAAATTGGAATGACAATATCTACCCCTCCCCCCCCCCCCCAAAAAAAAACAACAACAACAAACAAAAACAGAAGACATTATGGTAATGTGAAAGTAGAAAATACTTCTAAAATTATAAACTATGTTTCTATACATAAATTTCCTAAAATACAATACAAATAAAATGCCTACTATCTACACTTAAATCAATAGTACTCTTCACAGTTCCGTTCAGTGACCACGAATAATATTTCCAAGTCGAGGTTCACGTTGCTGCACATGATAAATTATAGTTTTGCTATGCGCATCAACTGGAACCTTGACTTGAAACTATTATTTGTGGTCACTGAACAGAGCTGTGCAATGGACTATACCAATATAATGATAGAACACTGAAATCAACTTCATTCTCACAATGGATATCTCTATCACTAAATACTGAAACAACTCTAATTGAAGATGCAATGTCTATTATGGACGGACAGACCATTTTATATTTGAACCTCCACAAAAATATTGAGCAAAATCTACATCCTAAAAAAAGTCAAATACAGGAAGAGTTTTACCAAAACATATCCTGCAAAACTTGCCTCGATAGAGTGTAATACATTCTTTACAATTTGACTACAACTAGTGGAAGTGTTTCAATTGTTTGATAATGCGAACATTCCTTAAATTACTGCAAACTGTAGTCAAATTGTAAAGAATATTTTACATGCTATTGAGGATGAGGTTGTGGAAGAGAACCGTGAAAGGTCTATTCAATTGGCACACCACGCATCAAATATCACATTGTGTTTCTCATATCATAGTTTATATCATCCCTCTTTGGACTTTCTTTAACACAATACTGTATCAACAACGTCCATATCTGAACCCCTACTCCTCCCCACTGGAAATTTCAAATCCTCTTCTCAGTATAGGCATGTATATTTTTGTTTTGAAATAACAGGTGAAAATCCTTTATGAAATTCTGCCCTTCTTGAAAGCTTAAAGGGAGGGAATGAAATGGATGGAAGGGAAAGAGAAAAGGGGAAGAGAGAATCACAGGAGGTGCAGGATGTCTTCTTCCTCAGAATTCTCTTCCCCACATCCTCCCCCTAGGGGCATGCTATGTAGGTTAGTCTCCAGTTAATCCATGTCTGGAGGAAATCTCAAATATTTTATAAAAGGATATATATTATATATTATATGTATAAAACTATCATTTCTGTTAGTATTTTACATTCACAAGGATAAGGATATTTCTGTTTTATGAATGCTCTTGTACAGCCTGAATAGTCAGGCATTCCTTGTGGGATTGAGAAGATCTGGGTTAGAGAGGGATGATGAAAGTATCCTTCTTCCTCTGTCTGACCCAGTCTTCTTGATCCCACAAGGAATGCCTGGTTGTTCTACCCCTCTCTATCTAAGCAGTTTTTTTTACTATCAGCATTACAACCTTTATGTGCAATTTCAAGTCATTGCACATAATGCATGCAATGCCATTCACAAAATCCATTGGCATGCTTCGCATGCTTGGCATGTTTGGAATGCCTTCTGGATGTTATAAGATATACACACTGTTTCGATATTGTACTGTTCATGTTGTCAATGGCAACAGAGCTTCTTCCTTGATCCACTGTCTAAAGTGACGTCTCCTTTACCTAAAAACAATAATAATTCTTAAAAAATATACTATTCCCTAATTCACTTCACTGAACATGAAACAATTGATTCAAGTTGAGGATGGAGTGGATAAAATATAGTGAATTGAGCATTTTTGTATAACCTACTTTCAAAATGCAAATGAGCATATCTGTGAAATAACATGCTAATGAGGTGTGTGTGTAGCTATTTGCTTTCATTTTTTTCCTGGAGCCAAAAGTCATTGTAAAAATAATTAATAATAGTGGTTTCAAGGATATCTTTGACTGTTTTCATTGCTTTCTTCTGGTTGTTTTAAGCCGAGAGCATGACTCATTAAAGCACTTTGCTACACGCACACCTAATTAGCATGTCATTTTACATATATTTGCATTTGCATTTTATAAGTGGGTTTATACGAAACACGCTCTAATAGATTCATCCACTCCAGCCTTGACTTGAATCTATTCTTTTGTAATCAGCCATGCCAATTCAGGAAAGGTCCATTGCATAGATAGAAATTAACCAACATTCATGCAAAATACATACTTTGGCCTGGAACTTTGTTTAGACGCATGAAATCTTCTGCAATTTTCTCAAAGAGCTTGTCTGTGGAAAAGGTAAACAGTTACAAATATAAGATTTGTCTAATGTCATCTCAGCCAAAATGAATGAATGAATGATTGGAAGGAAAGGTAAATCAGTCAAATGAATGAATGAATGCATGGATGAATAAATATGTGACTGAATGAATGACTGACTGACTGACTGACTGACTGACTGACTGACTGACTGACTGACTGACTGACTGACTGACTGACTGACTGACTGACTGACTGACTGACTGACTGACTGACTTACTGACTGACTGACTGACTGAATCAGCCAATTGATCATTTAATGAGTTAACAAATGAACGGATAATGAATGAATGGATGAATGAATATGTGAATGTTTGATTGACACAATGAATAATCAGCCAATCAATTACTCATCCAAATATTAACAGATAAATGAATGAATGAATGAATGAATGAATGAATGGATGCATGGATTGATGAATCAGTCAATCATTCAATGAGTTAACAAATGAACAGCTAAATGAATGAACTAATGAATGAATGAATGGATGGATGAATCATTCAGTCAATCAATCAATGAGTTAACAAATGAACAGATAAATGAATGAATGAATGAATGAATGAATGAATGGAAGTATCTGTCAGTCAATCAATCAATGAGTGAACAAAAGAATGGGTGAACCAATCAATGAATGAACTAAATCAATGTCCAATCTTACCAACATTTGTTCCTCTTTTACTTGATGTTTCAAACACATCAGCACCAATATCTAAATGTTAAAAATATCAATCCAAATAATGTTAATTTTATTTTTCTGTTCTTATTATTGTGTCAAACAACATGGCCTGTACATCTTCATCTTCAAGCAAAGTATACACTTATTTCAGAAAAGATTGACTGTGTGAACGGTGAGTGGCAAACAGCGATTGCATGACAATATGAAATTGTGGGTCATTGATATTTAGTTTTTAATGCATCTTTTGTGACAGACAACAAATTTACTGTATAACACCAGTCCCATTTTAGTGATATAGCAATTAAAGAAGACCTTAGAAAGTGTTGAAACTGTGCTTAGCAAATCCAGAAACACGCTAGGATATGTTGTATGCGTAACCACAAATCCTTACAGTCGTGTAGATAGATACTTTATTAAATTATGTACATTGTAGCCATTGGCTAAATTATGTACAATCTGTAAATGAAATACTATAAGTTAAGATATAAAAATTATTTACAATACAATAATTATTTACAATATAATTACAATATAATTGTGTTAATTGAAAAATTATAATTAAAACTATGAAATATACTGTAAAATTTGATTCTTATCTAAAAAGGCTATTTTTATCATTATTAGTGAGTCTACACTGGTGAGTTATAAAACTGTTCTTCGCCCTGTTGGTCGTGTAATTGCCGTTCCCCATTCTCCATGTCAACCTTTTTTGAAATACGTGCAATCTCCATGTAAAACAAAGTAATAGTTTACCTCTACCATAGTTACTAACAGCTCTTGTTAACACCTCTCTTGGTGTAACTGCTTCTTCTATTAAGTCTAATTTGGTCCCACAAAGATATATTCTACATTCCTGTTGAATATCAAATAACAATTATTCTCTATTTATTGAAAATTCATGCATAAAAGTAGAAACAATTCATATTTGTTCAAGATGATACGTACTGGTTCTGCTTCCTTTAACTGGTCCACCCAAAACTTGGCTTTACTAAAACTACCATCATCTGTAAGATCTATGAAAACAAATACAAATGATGTTGTTAAGTTTGAGGGAGGAATTAAAACAGGAGTTGAAAAAATATGGTTAAAATATGTATGAATCAACAAAAATAACAATCATAAACTTGTTAAAATGCAAAATTAATACTTAGATAAATAAATAACTAAATATATAAATAAGTCAGTACAAACAAATTAAAACCATATTGTAGACAAAAAAGTTTGTTGAGGGGACAAAGAATTTCAAATTCATTCAACATGTCATACAAAGAGATCATCTGCAATTTTTTGACAGTAAAAATAATATAATAATTAGAATATTTAATGAGAGAGCTTCATCACCATGGTTTTCATATGGGACCTCACACAACAGTCCTTTGGGAAAGGAATCTAGTAATTAAATATAATTAAATAAACAAGAATGTAATTACTACTGATTTAAATAGTAAAAAAAATATATGTAAAATATATGTAAATATAAAAACATTCGAGATATTTTCTATTTACTCACCATAACATAAAATAGCAGCTCTAGCACTTCTATAATACATAGCACTCATTGCTTGGTAGCGTTCTGCACCAGCTGTGTCCTGTACCAAATCAACAAGTTAGATCACAATATTGAGCATTATAAAATATTTGATTTGAAGTGTTCTCTACAACTGAACAGAGCACGGAACGTCTATTCGTTTGATTTTAACTACTGATTATTATATAAAAGAAATAGAAAACTTGGCAGCAGTGCTCTATCAAGTTTTATTCTCGGGTGACTATTTGTTTTTCTAAACATCCAGTTTCTGTGGGCAACTATCACAGCATAATGCCCTTGATTCAACTACTCTATTGTTAAAATAGAGCACTTGGAAATTTTAAGAAGACTCAAGAAGCGCTGGGAAGCACTAGGCTACGCATCATGCTTCTCTTAACACTTCTTTCTTCCTCTTAAAATTTCAGCATGTAAAATACTTCGATATTGAGCACTTCTGTTATGTGTTCTTCAAGATAACATAGCTCTCACTTCAGGTTTGAGATCAAATAAAAAACTTCTGGAGGGTTCTCACAGGCTAAGATGTTTCTTTTAGTTATTCAAAATTAATATGCATATTAAAAAAGGCTATAACACAATATAAATGTGAATGTATATAAAAATACAAATATTATAATGGTAATTATAGCATTTTAAGTAAAACAGCAAACATTTGTAGATATTCTATTCTATTGTTCAATTCTTGATCGTTATTGGATAATTGCGTGTTGATGGCCTTGCATGGTTGAAATTATTGTACTGAAAGAGTATTTTAAATGGTATATCAATTGTTTACCCATATTGCTAAGGAGATATTTTTTCCTTGGATATAAAGATCTTTCCTGCAGAATGCAGCCCCAATTGTCTGGAAAAAGAAATGAAAAAAGTTGAGATACATGAATTCATGGTAAGAGAATGGATAAAAGGTATTTATTAAAGTCTAGTTTATAACTTAATTGAAAAAAGAGAGAAAATGGTCACATAACATTGGATTTTTAAGCTATATTACAGTTGTGTTACAGCATTGAATTAATTAAAATACAAATTGAATAATTAAAAATTGAATATTTACAAATTGAATTAAATATAAATTGAATTATAAAAACATCCTCGTTGAGAATGGTAGATTGTCAGAAGTTTTAAAATAAAATGGAACTTTAAGAAAATATTGAGATACAGATCTATTTTATCAAAATCATTTTGTTTCTCTGTCGATGCACACTTTGTACTTTGTACATGAAATGCAATTCTAAATATGGGATTAACAATAACAAGGAAATATATAAAGAATGAAGGAAGAAAAATGATCTAATAGCAAGACAAAATGATTTAATAGCAAGACAATATATTGAAATATATTCCAACATATTTACTGCCTTTATAGAATCGTTATGACACTAATTGTTTATATTATGATTTCAACTTTTTACGTAGAATACCATAAATAAACCGAACGCTGAAAATGATTTGTGGTTTTATTAGCATGGTAAAGCAAATGACAATTTATTTACTAGTTCGCTTTATTCTCAAATGAATAGATAAACATTGAATCTAGACAGCCAGTTTTGCATATTTATTGTGCATTTGCAAGTAAAATACAGCGAAGAGGGAAATACGGTGATTCTCGAATTAAATAGCGACGCCCAGCTAATACATAACCAATATAAACAACCAATGTTTTGAAGAACAAATTCAAAATTCAATTACTTGAGGAAGGAATTTTTAATATTTTTGAGAAACTGTTAGCTAATTAGAGGTCAAATCAAATAATATTACAGTTGCGGGACCAATTTATTCTCGCAGATACAAGTTGAATTTTTGAATTGCAAGCAACGAGCGAGGATCTAGGATTAAACTGCACGAAAAACGCATCGAGGCGTAATTCCTAGAGGCTAAACCGCTATTCAAAGTACTTACCATAAAAGGACATCCACTAAATGATAAATAACAAAGAACAAAGGCACTTTGCTGTGCTTTTGATTGACTTACCGATGGAGTTTCCTCGCTGAACGCTCTCGTAATATACCGCGTCACAAGACAAGTTTTACCACTGTTTACTTTGCCCAGAAGGACGACTTTGAGATAAGTTTTCTCTTGCATTACATGAGTAAATAAATAAACACTAAGGGAAAATCAAAACTTGTGAAATCTGTCTTTACTGAAGCAGTTTTAGAAGTTTTGGAGTAGAGGTCTTCGAGACGGGGAATCCGCCATTATCATTGTCACTGCTAACCGCTTACACTGCGGGCTCAAAAACTCACCTTATGGTATTTTTAGGGGAGGGGTGTAAGTTAATTTACATAGAATTTGTTTCGAGTTTTACCACCCCTCCCCCTCTTATTTCCAAAAAAGTCGCTCAAGAAACCTTGAAATTTGAGAGGAAATGATTAACGAACATTTGCACGAAAGCTGTGGCATTTTTTCAAGCTGTTTATTGTTTGGATGCCAAAAAGAAAGAACAACTTTGGCTTATTATCAATTGTCAGAGCGTATAAAATCATGAACCCCCTTGCTTTAAAAAAAATTGTGATTCGAAATAGAAAGGGTTCGAGATAAAGATTAGATGTGTATAATTTTTTAAAAACACTTTATCTTAAACGCTAACTCTGATGATTTGACAATCCCATTCCAAATAAACATTGATAATGGCCAATAATTAACTGGAAAAAGTTTCAAGAGAAATGGGTTTGTGTTCGAGATAGCGAGGGCTCGAGATAAACGATAGTAATTGACTGGAATAAGTTTAATGGGTCTTTAATGGAAATGGTTTGTGTTCGAGATAGCGAGGGTTCGATTAACGATAGTAATTGTCTGGAAAAAGTTTAAGGGAAATGGGTTTGTGTTCGTGATAGCGAGGGCTCGAGATAAACGATAGTAATTGTCTGGAAAAAGTTTAAGGGAAATGGGTTTGTGTTCGTGATAGCGAGGGCTCGAGATAAACGATAGTAATTGACTGGAAAAAAGTTGTGGAGGGGATGATCCTTTTAGGGGTGAAAATATTTTCTGTGCGTACCTTTTAGGGTCGATCCTTTTAGGGTTCTTGTACAAATGTCAATTACGTAACATGACTCTGTACCTGTAAGGGTCATTTTTACTTGGCGTTGTTAGTAAAAATAAGCTTAGCTGCCAAGAACATCGCACAGTCGTACCTTTTAGGGGTTGACATCAACAAGGCTTTGACAGTTCTCTTAATTTATGGGTACCTTTTAGGGGTCATTTGCGAAATCGACGCCGACCACCCCTACCACTTGGACAAGGGGAGTATTCCCCGGGATTTTTTTCTTATCACTTCTGATCCCCAGTGTCTTTCCTTGCATTGTGATGCTAAATAGCCATCTTTATATACTTCTTTGAGCAATAGCATAAAAAAATAAATACTATTGATATTGTGTATTGCTTAAAGAATACAAAATATTATTAGTTAGTTATTTAATTAATTTATTGTTTATTTCATAAACATGAAATACAATTTACACAAATTAACATTATAAACATTTATTGTTTAGTTATATTTATCAATTATATAAACATTAATTTACAACATGTTTTTAAGTTGCAGAAAAAAAAAGATTTATTATAGCTCACAAATAATCCTCCAATCACATCTCCGTATTTTAGTCACGTGGCGATCCATTGTTTTGTCATATTGGACAGCAACCTATTAGACTCCAACATTTTAATTGTTTACTCAAGATAAAAAAAAAATTTGTTTGGTGTAATAAAACACCTATAGGATTCATTCTCACCCATTATGGCAGATATTCAAGTCTTGATTTCAATGTTAAGCTCTGCGGTCTCAATATTTGCGCATCCAACATGGCGGCTTCCACGAGCAGACAAGGTGGATGGATAGATGCAATTGTTTCGTTATTATTAGAGGCATTACGAGTTATAGTGAGAGCTATAAGAACCGTAATATAAAAAATATGAAATTGGGTTTTCCAGGGCTTTACCCAACATTTTCTTTTTAGTTTTTTGGTCCTTTCTATTTGATATTTATTTATTTATTTAATGATATTTTAACAGGATGCTCCTTCACATTAGTGATTTTATATCATTAATAAAGCCGTTATTGCAGCAACATTAACTTTTCTTTTATTTATTGGCGCCATCTTGTTTTGTATCCTAGCCTTTATTTCGTAGGCGTCTCCGCTGTCCGAAATTATTACTGACGCAAATTGACAACAAATATTTGACGTTCATCTACACGAGCAAATAAAAATTGCCACGTAAAGTTGACACATAAAAATTGCTCGTGTAGACGAGGCTTAATATTGAAGTCTGGAAATAAATATCCTGACAAAAGGGGCTCAGATGAATCCAATACGTGTATAATGTTTGTCGCTGAACTTTAAGGAGAGGGAAGGGTTGGCGGTTACTGTTTCGCGTATTTTTGGTTTAGTCTTCCGGGTTTTTTCATTTATATGTGCGGTATTATAATAATGAGGGGTTTGTGGTTTCATTTTCTTGAAACTGGCAATATCTGACCCAGAAACCGCCGATTTTTACCTATAAATTAAATTGAAATTTCAAATACATTTGTAAGTAGCCGCCATTTTGAGACTTGATGTTCACGGTCATTGTCACGACCAGCCATAAAGTTGAACAAAGTTATTTGAAGTTTGCCGGGTTTCCTCACCATTCCCCTCTATCAACTAAGCACATTAATAAACAAGCAGATTAGTATACTAGCATTTTTTTTGCATAAGTTGTTTTTATTCATATAGATACATGTATGATTTGATATCGTCTGGATTGTATAATATGGGAGTCACATATAGCCAACTACCAAGAACTGGCGAAATTACCTAACAAACTAAACTCTTACATGTTACAAAACGACAGAAAACGTAATAAAATATTAGAGTGCAAATAGTACATCCGTGAAACATTAGCAAATACTAAATATTGTAATTGTTTTGCTAATTCTATAATTTAGATTGTAAAGTATGTTTGAACCCGCGACCTCTCGCTTTCCGGGCGAGTGCTACAACCGGAAAGCGAGAGGTCACGGGTTCAAACCCAGCTGAGACCCGAATTTTTCTTCGCAAAAATTTGGGGTTATTTACACTCGACGAAACATACTTTACAATCTACATTGATACCGAGTGACAAAAACATTTACAATCAATTCTATTATTGTTTAATTTAGCACTAATTTGTACTATTTAGTTTTGTATTTCACGGATATATTTGAGCGATTTCAAATTTCACAATTTGTGATAATTTGTTAGCCTCCTCCGCAGGCAACTTTTTTCACTTTTGGGCTTCCTTTTTGAGAAGCGAGCCGAAGAGAGACTAGGACTCTCGGCCCCAATCCTTCTCTCGGAAATCCCACAGGAAACCCAAAGGAATCCCATAGTCTTGTGTTCAAGATGTCAGTCACCCCCATTGTCTTGTGAAGGTAAAGATGACAAGATTCTCAGAATGGCGGTGTACATGCAAAACCTTCACATTGTGTTCAAGATATCAGTCATCCCAATAGTCTTGTGAAGGTAAAGATGACAAGATTCTCAGAATGGCGGTGTACAAAACCTTCATAGTTTTTGTATAGTCTTGTGTTCAAGATGTCAGTCATCACCATGGTCTTGTGAAGGTAAAGATGACAAGATTCTCAGAATGGCGGTGTACAAAACCTTCATAGTTCTTGTATAGTCATGTGTTCAAGATGTCAGTCATCCCCATGGTCTTGTGAAGGTAAAGATGACGAGATTCTCAGAATGGCGGTGTACAAAACCTTCATAGTTCTTGTATAGTCATGTGTTCAAGATGTCAGTCATCCCCATGGTCTTGTGAAGGCAAAGATGACAAGAGCAGATTCTCAGAATGGCGGTGTACAAAACCTTCATAGTTCTTGTATAGTCTTGTGTTCAAGTTGTCAGTCACCCCCATGGTCTTGTGAAGGCAAAGATTCTCAGAATGGCGGTGTACAAAACCTTCATAGTTCTTGTATAGTCTTGTGTTCAAGTTGTCAGTCATCCCCATGGTCTTGTGAAGGCAAAAATGACAAGAGCGAGATTCTCAGAATGGCGGTGTACAAAACCTTCATAGTTCTTGTATAGTCTTGTGTTCAAGTTGTCAGTCATCCCCATGGTCTGGTGAAGGTAAAGGTGGCAAGGGCGACGAATAATAACGATAGGAAGTAGGTCATAATTTTATCACTTGTTTCGCCTTGGTACGCTGGTGAGAGTGGATAGAATAGTTCTTCTTCACAGATGTCTTGGTAGCATATTCCTGACTGGTCTGTAGACCTAGTGAAATACAATTCAAATTTACCTAAAACTTCAACATGAAATTCAATAATTATTTTACAATTTTAAAGTTCTATTTACAAAATAAAAAATAAAGTTTATCGCTGCAAATTTCTTTTAATTATAAAAAAAAAACATTTTAGGGGGGAAAGGGATAGCTGTGTTGCACTCGTCTTAGGTTTCTCGCGGCCACTTCGGTAACACAGCTATCCCAAAACAACGTTTTACCCTTCTCTCCAAAACAAACGCAGGCTACTATTACGTCATGGCGAGTTCTGTGAGATAATCGCATACGTATTTTTATTTTTTATATTTACCTTTTTACTTTAGCTGCTGGAGTAGAAGATACTTGGATGAATACCACACTAGTTTCTAGCAAGAAGTACATCTCTCTTGGACTGTAACTATTACTATCACTACCCCTGTCAGGAGAGCTGTTGTTACTCTTTCCTGCAGACGAACCATTCACTGATGCATTCACAGATACCGTGACAGATGGCGTGACGGTCACGTTAGCCACGACAGTAGGCGTGACAACAACATTACTTTGCGTGACATTGTTTGAAGGTGCTAAGCAACTCAGACCATAACCGCTGACACATTGGAACTGCCATGTAGTGTATTTGTAGCTGAAGATAAACAATCAATAAGAATGTTTTATAAAACAACTTGTCGTATAAGAAAACTATTAGTATAAATGCGCAGGTGATAATAGAAAATCGCGCTCCCTAATTGATTCGATAACTTCTGACAAATTTATGATCATCGCGTACAGCGTTCCGCGCGCCTTTAGAGATACCAAATAGTTTTTTCTTAAATATGCCGGTTTATTTCTATTTTTTTTAATAATCAAATTTTTCCTCAGGCTCGGTGAATATCGGTGAATAATAACCTCGGCTTCGTCCCGGTTATTATTCCTCGATATTCACCTCACCCTCGACGAATAATAGTTGATTATAAGTGTTGTTGTTTTCTTAGTATTTTGAACATGACGGTAGATAGATAGAGTGCTTACACTATGTCCATGAAATAGAATCTAAATAGTTCCTACCTAATAGTTTTTATTTAGTGACTATTAGTCACTATCACTCAACTGGAACAGCTTTAGTAACAATACACAAGGGAAATCAAATACTCAAAACCATAGAAAGTTAATACTTTATACATTGTGTATTGTTACTAAAGCTGTTCCAGTTGAGTGATAGTCACTAATAGTCACTAAATAAAAACTATTAGTTAGTAACTATTTAGATTTTATTTCATGGACATAGTGTAAGCACTCTAATGCCCTCCTTTACAAGTATGATCATCATTATATCAGATATTTACCTCACTTTGAGTCCTACAATCTCCATTTGTGGTACTCCTTTATAACGACCTGCCTCTGATACCAGGAATTCGAACCCCAACCCATAGGGGATGTCGGAACACTCTCCAACAACAGAAGCACCGGTCAGCGGCTCTCTGATAGTCCCTCTGTAAAACGAATTAGCATACAACTATTTCAATAAAGGTTGAATTGTGAATACTGCATTCCAAGACCGAAATGCATTATGTTGAATGTTATATAGTTAAAAGTTAAATAAATAATAATTCATTCTAATATTAAATGCATTCCAGTCGAAACAGTGCTACATGTGGACAGTAAATCGATGTATATTTCCTTTTGATTTCAAATTAGTGAGACCCACAATGCCCTTTGGTCTTGGAATGCACTATTCAGTATTCAACATTTTTTGATTTCAAATTAGTGAGACCCACAATGCCCTTTGGTCTTGGAATGCACTATTCGTTATTCAACGTTTTTTGAACTAGCTGTATAAATAAATTGGTGGATAGTGAGTTCTACGGGCTCTGATTTTTGTCAACACGCTACTTTTTATATCCATTTAATACACACTTTCATTGTTTCGAAGTAGTTATTATTTACGAGAATCTTCAAGCTGGGGAGGGTTTTGAATTCAGCAAAGAAGAGTGGGGCTGATGAATTAATTATTCATAGGTCATTATTCTAGTCACTCAATTGTAACCAGAGGTTATTATTTGGAGCTAGAGGTTATTATTTTGATCCAGATCGAGGTTTGCAAGATACTTTGAAAGATACTTTGATAGATATGAAACTTAGACTTAAGACTTAGACTTGAATTTAAAGTAAAAAAAAAAAAAAAATCAAATGACACCAACGAGATTCGAACCCGCAATCTCTGCCTTCGAATTCCTACACCTAACGCTGTATGCTATCTGACCAACCGATGTCAGTTTTGGTTTAAATAAAAACGAAATGTCTTTTTCTTGATACTTGTTACAAAAGACATTGTTAGTATCGGTCCCATGGGACGGACGAGAAAAATAGTTTAGTTAATGGACCCTTTGGGAATTGTTAGTAAGCGGTTTTCCTTCGAAAACAATGAGAATGTGTATTAAATGGGATAATGGCCTCGCTCCTCGGCTTATTACAAATAATGACCTCGCACTGCGCGCTCGGTCATTATTTTCAATAAGCCTCGGAGCTCATCCATTATCCTATACATAATGCTTTGCATCGTGACTTATGTCCATCACCACACCTTACCATCGGGTGGACAATGTGTTTGGCATTGACTGTATAAAGTAAAACATTTTCTAATACCTTATTATAGGAAGCCAATCTTCATCAATAATAGCACGTGCATTACCAGTGCGTCCCACGTGCGTTGCCCTCAAAAAAGCCTCCTGATTGGCTATTACCAGGTCTCGGACACGTGAGCAATTCCTCATATCATCCATAGTGAGTTTTAACATACATCCAGTAGATGCCGTCTCGCCGTATGAGATAGAATTGGATGATGCAGAGGTGCAAATACCATCTCCGCTAGGGCTCTGCATTGGGAGATTTGTCAGCGTTGAGTTCTAGTGCAAATAACATAAAATATTAAATTTAGCATGGAAATGCAATAGATACTGATACTGTGACGATAACAAATGATCGAGTCGGGTATTACAGATGTAATCGTTAATCCTTTGCAGGAGTAAAAGAATTCCAAATCACCATCACCACCACTATCATCACCATCACTGTTACTATCTTAATCACCAAAATAGCTAAATATCGTAGCCGGGCGGGATGTTTACATGCTCTCTCAGGAATGACGTCTAGGTGAGAAGTATCTCGAATGCCTTCTGCGAAGTTACGCCATAGGTACAGCATCGTAGACGAGTTTTTTTTTTTTTGCCCCTCCCTCCTCCCCTTCTGCGACGCTCACAAAAGAAAACAGTTTCCTCACTCCCTCGATTCGATTCTCCCATAACTCAACCCGCCAGGGCGAAGAATAGATGGGCTACTTTGGGGGTGAAAATGATGTACTATTATATCATGATCATCATACATCACCATCACTACCATCATCGCTATAATCATCATACATCATCATCATTACCATCATCATTATCGCCATAATCATCATACATCATCATCATTACCATCATCATTATTGCTATTACATCATGATCACTACCATCATCATTATAATCATCATACATCATCATCATTACCATCATCATTATCGCCATAATCATCATACATCATCATCATTACCATCATCATTATTGCTATTACATCATGATCACTACCATCATCATTATCGCTATAATCATCATACATCACCATCACTACCATCATCATTATCGCTATTACATCATGATCACTACCATCATCATTATCGCTATAATCATCATACATCATCATCATTACCATCATCATTATTGCTATTACATCATGATCACTACCATCATCATTATTGCCATAATCATCATACATCATCATCATTACCATCATCATTATTGCTATTACATCGTGATCACTACCATCATCATTATCGCTATAATCATCATACATCATCATCATTACCATCATCATTATTGCTATTACATCGTGATCACTACCATCATCATTATTACCATAATCATCATACATCATCATCATTACCATCATCATTATTGCTATTACATCGTGATCACTACCATCATCATTATCGCTATAATCATCATACATCATCATCATTACCATCATCATTATTGCTATTACATCGTGATCACTACCATCATCATTATCGCTATAATCATCATACATCATCATCATTACCATCATCATTATTGCTATTACATCGTGATCACTACCATCATCATTATCGCTATAATCATCATACATCATCATCATTACCATCATCATTATTGCTATTACATCACCATCACTACCATCATCATTATTGCTATTACATCACCATCACTACCATCATCATTATTGCTATTACATCGTGATCACTACCATCATCATTATCGCTATAATCATCATACATCATCATCATTACCATCATCATTATTGCTATTACATCATAATCACTACCATCACCATTATTGCTATTACATCGTGATCACTACCATCATCATTATCGCTATAATCATCATACATCATCATCATTACCATCATCATTATTGCTATTACATCGTGATCACTACCATCATCATTATCGCTATAATCATCATACTTCATTACAATCATCACCATTACTACATCATCATTATATCATCCCAGTACTAACCTCTCCTGCTGGTGTCAAAGCCAGTACAGGCAAACCTCTAACATAGCCTGGATTACCAGACCGACTGACAACACTCGATACAACAGATGTATTAGACACACGAACAAACGTCGTCCTGTAGTACTGGGTCATGGTATTCACAACAGACTCTGACGTCGCAATATTCGAGTAGGACTGGGACTGAACTTTTACGTTGCCAAGAGTAACTGTTGCTATGACTTTATTGACATTTTGTCCAAATACGTCCAACCGATACGTCACACTGAGAACGACATTAGAACACATCCTAGAGGTCTGGTTCAGAACCGGAAGTGGAGGAGCCGTTTTACCGTCATCAAAAGCGCATCGCCATGGAGACAAGTTTGCGCTGTTGCCCGCTGTACAAAAATATTGCACTTCAACATCGGCTAGATCAGGCTGTTCGTTTTGGTTTTGGCTGAGCGTGCCACCACGCAGTACTGCCGCTGGTACAGGACATGGCGGGCTCGTTATGTCTCTTGGCATTAAATAGCTTGATGCACTAAGTGATGATGAAGGATTACACAGGGACTCCACAACCTCTATTACACAAGTTGACTCAGAGTTTTCCAAAAAGCGCACGGGCACAGTTTGTGAGCAAAGACCGCTGAACACTTTTTTCGGTAGCACCAAAGTCCCTAAAGTTGCTGTTAGATACTTATTGTCATTGCTATTGGCAGCGGTTTTGATACTGGTACCTAGTTTGTAAGTGCCGTCTGAGGAGGTCTGGGACTGAGTTACTGGCTGATAGGAAAAACTGGAAGATGAAGTAAAAGTAAACGTCAAACACAGTAGGAAACGTATCAATCAAACAGTTAATCAAAAAACTAATCAATCAGGCAAGCAAGTAAACAACCAAGAAGCAGGCAAGCAGGCAAGCAGGCAAGCAGGCAAGCAGGCAAGCAGGCAAGCAGGCAAGCAGGCAAGCAGGCAAGCAGGCAAGCAGGCAAGCAGGCAAGCAGGCAAGCAGGCAAGCAGGCAAGCAGGCAAGCAGGCAAGCAGGCAAGCAGGCAAGCAGGCAAGCAGGCAAGCAGGCAAGCAGGCAAGCAGGCAAGCAGGCAAGCAGGCAAGCAGGCAAGCAGGCAAGCAGGCAAGCAGGCAAGCAGTTTTCAATGATGTATTGTTTTCAATTGATGTTACCTTGTTTTCCTGTTTGCCACTTGTAGTAATGTCTTGTACCCCGGTACATCAGTAGCTGACCTTGGTGTTGTGTAATTATACCAGTAGCCAATAAACGGGCTGCTACTAGTAGTCACACATAATAAAGGGTGTAAATCGGTAGCGTCAGGCCACGTTGACTGGCAACTAAACTCAAATGGCCTTTCGATGCTGTCCCCGCCAAAAAAGCCTTTAATGCAGGAAAATGAAGAGATCTCGCTGCTCGAACAATCCTAGTATTGAATACACAAACATCTATTAACTGGCGTAAGATAAAAAATATAACATTTTGTTTTCCATTTCATTGCATTTTGTTGTACTCATGATTTTTTCCGCTCCTGTAATCGGCCATTTGCACGATGACGTCAGTTCACTACCAGTACCAGAATGCTTTACGATTTGTCTTTCTTATTCAGATTCTTATTCCCTCTAATACTAGAATAATTGACACTAATTATTTAACAAGAAAGTTGAAAGAAAGTAGTAAACAGGTAATTTCGCGAGCGCACTTCCGGCGAGGCGCCATTTTGGAACTGTTCGTTTTGACAAACAATCGTTTGCGCGCTTCGAAGTGAGATCACCTGGAAGAAAGTAGGCAAAGCATGCTGGTACTGGTAGTATATGACGCTATCATACAAATGGCCTATTAGGTATATGTTTTTACTAACAGTAAAATACCTTATCACAGCAGCAGCCAGTATCACATTGTCCTTCCTTGAGATTACAAGGACATGTCAGGTCAACATCAAGAGGAGATGTACTTGTTGAACCTACAATGCAAAATAAAACACTTGAACTCCTAAAAACACTTCCAGCTCTCAAACCAATAAACCCTTTCATAGTTCCGTTCAGTGACCACCAATACAGTAAACACCCGCAAGTAAGAACCTACATTTTTTGGATATAGCCTAAACAGGTTCTTGTTTAAATGGTAGTTTAAATGGTAGGTTCTTGATTATAGCGGGTATAAATGACAAATTTGAGGCTAACAGGTTCTTAATTTTCAGGTTCTTACTTGCGGGTGTTTACTGTATTAGTTCAACACGTTTCAACAAGTTTCAACAATGTTGCAATGTTTCAATGTTGCGTTTAAACACTGCGATTCAACAAAATCGAACGGATGTTGAAGCAAATGTTGAAACTGTTTGCCCTGTCCCTTACAGGTACAGAGTCATGTTACATAAATGACTTTTGAGTCAGAACCCTAAAAGGTACGTACACAAAATATTTGCAACCCTAAAAGAACCGCTGATCACCCCTGCCACATGGACAAAGGGAGTCCTCCCACCATCCCGGGTAACAAACACAAGTTTTGAACAAAATTGTTTGATTTTTTCACATAATGTTTCCAACTTTTTGTGCACAATAGAGAACTATTCTATAGTTAACCTGCATAGCAATCGTTTTGTTTCGGGTGAAAGGGTAAAAATTGTTTTGGGATAGCAGTGTAACCGATATTGTTGCGCGAAACTTAAGACAAGTGCAAAAACGTCGCGCGGCCATATCCGTAACACAGCTGTCCCAGAACAACTTTTTCTCTTTCACCCCTAACAGGCTATGGAGGCTCTTCTATATTCTGACCTGCATTGCTGTTTATTGGTTGATATCTGTGTAGATCAACAAAAAGGAACGCCACGGCTGATGCTGGTTTAAGGATAGCTGTGGACTTAGGACAGCACGATAGCAGCACTAGATCACTAATCTGACTTGTAGGCACTCCATCGATGGATATAGTCAGGGTTTTAGACACCTTTGATTTCTGGGGAAAAGATGACAATTGTTTTAAAACAATTATTAGAAACCAGTCATCAGCACTAGGAATTATAGAAGAAAAAAATGCAACAAAACAGAGTAAAAATTAATGGTACAGGTACGAAATCATGTTACGTAACCGATGTTTTAGCCAAAACCCTAAAAGGACCATAAAAGGTACGCACAGGAAATATTTTTAACCTAAAAGGTACGCCGATCACTTGGACAAAGAGAGTACCCCCCCCCCCCCCCCTGGGAAAAATCTACATACATGTACATATAGTTGATAGAACAAAATCATCAGTACAAAATGTATTTACTGTGTTTAAGAAGATACAGTTACAGATTAGTACATGGTTTTCGATTCGGATAAAAATAGTAGTTATCACCCCCTCTATGGCATCACATTGATATTCAGTATTTTATAGCATCACATTAATATTCAGAATCTTATAGCATCCTTTTGGAATATGGTAAAGAAAACGGAGTTATGGTTTTGAAATTCCGATCATAACTGTAAACATTGTCTTGACACGCGCGCGGTTGTCAGTATGGTAATCACAATGTGTACAAATAGTGCAACGGGTGACCAGGAAATATGTATTGTTAATTCTAGAATAAATTGTTTGGAACGTGTGTTCTTGTTAGCTTATTGTTTCTGAAAGTAAATAGAAAAACAATTTTAAAATTCTTTCTATTCAATTTAGATTATAAAAAGTGAGTTAGTTTGTAGTACTTCCATTTCAACTCCATTAGATATATCAGAACATTTTTTAAATTATTTTCACTGTATAGATATAAAAAGAGGATCTTATTTAAAAACAAAGTAACTAGGCTAGTGTCGTTTTAGTTCGTCTTGAAGTCGCAAAGCGTGCACTCCAACCAGTTTATTCGCGGAAAACATTTAACCTTGAATATGTCCGAAAATCAAATTCAAGTGGAAGTTAAAATCGTTAGAGGGAAAACAAAAATTCTCATACGAAATCAGAATGAAAATCGGGCCACAAGCAAGTCATCTGTTACTAAATCTCTGACTGTTGATGAATGGAAAGAACTTAAGAGATCAGCTCAGGCCATCGACAAACAACTACTGAAATCGAGCACCAGCAGAAATACACTCCAATTACCAGTGCTGCATTCGGAGCCTAGTAATGCTAAAGAAAAAATGGATATCATTCAAAGTTCATTTCCTGCTGCAACCCCACTGGTTGATGTTACCAATATATGTAATGATGTAGAATGCAATACTGCCGACCTGTCAAAAGTTGATCTTCCTAGCATCCAGACTTTTGACGAAGAAAGTACTAAAGCTGTCGCAGAGCTTCTTAACATTTTACAGGAAATCAAGTATCCTCAAGGGTGGTAGATATTTACCATACTTAATCATATAATTATTTAAAACTGCTCGAAGGAGCTACTCATTCGACAACTCAACCGAAAGTGCTCAGTCATAGCTGCCCATAAGTACAAAGAAAAAGAAACTCACTTTGATCAAGAAAGAATGAATGACACAGAAGTGAACTTTATCATAAATCCAAACTGTAAGAAACATTATATCATTAACAATGATAACGAAGAGGTCATTTATGATGCAGAAAGGGAATTAACCGTTTACCTGGTCAGGACAAAACCTGAAAAAGGACCAAAATCACCACGTGTTGGATACTATTGTCAGAATACCGAATGTCATTTACGTCTAGCACAAAATTTGAAAGCAGAATGCTGTTATTGCAAGGACAATTTCTTTGAATGCAGTTGCTACTATGGGATGGATCAGTAATATAGAAGTGTTCTCTCCTTTTGGTTCATAACATCATTTATATAATTATATGTTTGACTTAAGTGTCGTAAATAAAAGGGTACCAGTATGAGCTATTTATAGCTTTCCTTACTCGAGTGCGTTTAAATTGAAGGTTGTAAATGAATAGATGAATAAATGGATGGATGGATGAATGAATGAATAAATGAAATATCAGATAAATATGTAACTAAATGAATGAATGAATAAATGAAAGACTAGAATAATTTGTAGACAAATTAATTAAATAATAACAATAAAATAAAATAGATCAGCTGAGATGCATCTTTAAATACATTTTCCATTTTTTAATCCTAGCCCTCTTTTGTTTGTTTTTCAGTGTCAAAAGAATGAATTTTAAACACAGTCCCATTTTTTGGCTTGTCGTATTTTTTATTCATTTTTAAATAAAATTGTCAATCTTAATCTTAACGCCTAACTGCTGTTGTTATATGTTATCGTAGCGTTTATTACTGACACGTGTTAACCGTCAATAATAGTGTTACATAAACATATTCGAACGGCAATGATTAATAATGGTAAACTATTATTTTGTATGTATTGTTTGAAGCTAAGAATTGTCAGCATTTCGATTTCTATATCACCCGTCACATATTATTAACGTATAGCGTGTATATGTGTGTGCTTTTTTAACAATTACTCCATTGAATCCGTTTCGTTGCTCTCCTTGCTATTATCTTCTAAATATTGTGGAATAATTAAATCATTCAATAAAAATTTTCTTTGGTGAATAGCAAGTTTTGTTGCTTCAAGCCACTCATAGTGTCCAGTGTCCAACAGTTCATTTCTGGTTTTCATGATCTTTTGAAAATAGAAGTCTCTTTTCATTGCGTGCAACCACTCCAACTTTTCCGTCAAGATATTTCTTAGTTCTTTTCTTACAATCGGAAGCATTCTATTATAAGCAATTTGTTTGGCATTTTCTTCTGTTGCACCATCAGATTGAAGCTTTTCGACTATTTCTCTTCTTTCTTCCTCGTGTTCAGCAATAGCTTCATCTATTAGAGATTGCCAGTACCATGGCTGTTCAGAATCATCGGATTCGGATTCGGTGTCTGGCTCACTTTCACTACTGGAATCAGATTCGCTATTATCGTCATCAGCTGATATATCGTGAGAACTTCCAACATTACTACAATCGTCCTCAGTACTACTCTCAACGGCATAACTATCCATGTTATCATTCATTTTACACGAGTTGTTTTCTAAATGACGCCGCAAATTAAATGATCTTGAAAACACTTTACAACAATATGGGCACTGTTTCGAGCTAAACATGTATACTCACCACAAGTTAATTGCTAAATGAGCAAAATGAGCGTTATGAGCAGTATAAATGAGCAAATATGAGCTACTCTGAGCACAGGAGCAGCTTGAGCAAACAAGCATAAAAGCTTACTCAAAACTACTCGTTCCTGTGACACTATTATTGACGGTTAACACGTGTCAGTAATAAACGCTACGATAACATATAACAACAGCAGTTAGGCGTTAAGATTAAGATTGACAATTTTATTTAAAAATGAATAAAAAATATACGACAAGCCAAAAAATGGGACTGTGTTTAAAATTCATTCTTTTGACACTGAAAAAAACAAACAAAAGAGGGCTAGGATTAAAAAATGGAAAATGTATTTAAAGATGCATCTCAGCTGATCTATTTTATTTTATTGTTATTATTTAATTAATTTGTCTACAAATTATTCTAGTCTTTCATTTATTCATTCATTCATTTAGTTACATATTTATCTGATATTTCATTTATTCATTCATTCATCCATCCATCCATTTATTCATCTATTCATTTACAACCTTCAATTTAAACGCACTCGAGTAAGGAAAGCTATAAATAGCTCATACTGGTACCCTTTTATTTACGACACTTAAGTCAAACATATAATTATATAAATGATGTTATGAACCAAAAGGAGAGAACACTTCTATATTACTGATCCATCCCATAGTAGCAACTGCATTCAAAGAAATTGTCCTTGCAATAACAGCATTCTGCTTTCAAATTTTGTGCTAGACGTAAATGACATTCGGTATTCTGACAATAGTATCCAACACGTGGTGATTTTGGTCCTTTTTCAGGTTTTGTCCTGACCAGGTAAACGGTTAATTCCCTTTCTGCATCATAAATGACCTCTTCGTTATCATTGTTAATGATATAATGTTTCTTACAGTTTGGATTTATGATAAAGTTCACTTCTGTGTCATTCATTCTTTCTTGATCAAAGTGAGTTTCTTTTTCTTTGTACTTATGGGCAGCTATGACTGAGCACTTTCGGTTGAGTTGTCGAATGAGTAGCTCCTTCGAGCAGTTTTAAATAATTATATGATTAAGTATGGTAAATATCTACCACCCTTGAGGATACTTGATTTCCTGTAAAATGTTAAGAAGCTCTGCGACAGCTTTAGTACTTTCTTCGTCAAAAGTCTGGATGCTAGGAAGATCAACTTTTGACAGGTCGGCAGTATTGCATTCTACATCATTACATATATTGGTAACATCAACCAGTGGGGTTGCAGCAGGAAATGAACTTTGAATGATATCCATTTTTTCTTTAGCATTACTAGGCTCCGAATGCAGCACTGGTAATTGGAGTGTATTTCTGCTGGTGCTCGATTTCAGTAGTTGTTTGTCGATGGCCTGAGCTGATCTCTTAAGTTCTTTCCATTCATCAACAGTCAGAGATTTAGTAACAGATGACTTGCTTGTGGCCCGATTTTCATTCTGATTTCGTATGAGAATTTTTGTTTTCCCTCTAACGATTTTAACTTCCACTTGAATTTGATTTTCGGACATATTCAAGGTTAAATGTTTTCCGCGAATAAACTGGTTGGAGTGCACGCTTTGCGACTTCAAGACGAACTAAAACGACACTAGCCTAGTTACTTTGTTTTTAAATAAGATCCTCTTTTTATATCTATACAGTGAAAATAATTTAAAAAATGTTCTGATATATCTAATGGAGTTGAAATGGAAGTACTACAAACTAACTCACTTTTTATAATCTAAATTGAATAGAAAGAATTTTAAAATTGTTTTTCTATTTACTTTCAGAAACAATAAGCTAACAAGAACACACGTTCCAAACAATTTATTCTAGAATTAACAATACATATTTCCTGGTCACCCGTTGCACTATTTGTACACATTGTGATTACCATACTGACAACCGCGCGCGTGTCAAGACAATGTTTACAGTTATGATCGGAATTTCAAAACCATAACTCCGTTTTCTTTACCATATTCCAAAAGGATGCTATAAGATTCTGAATATTAATGTGATGCTATAAAATACTGAATATCAATGTGATGCCATAGAGGGGGTGATAACTACTAAAAATGGCTAACGCGATCCCTAAAGGATATCAAGTAGATGTACTTTTAAAAGTTGTCTTTATTTTGTTAAATGTCAATTTGTTTGTTAATTGTTGTATGCGGTGTTTGTTTATATATTTTATTGTCTGTCTGTCTGTCTGCTTGCTTTTTGTTTATATGTTGTCTGCTTGTTTGTTTTTCTGTTTGCTTGTTAATGTTTGTTAATATATTGTTTTTGTTTGACAGCTTGCTTGTTTGTTTGTCTGATTGTTTATTATTGTTTTTTTATTCTTTGTTAGCTTGTTTGTTTATCTGCTTGATTGTTTTCTTGGTTTTTTTTGTGTGTGTGCATTCGAAATCTGCACCGCAGAATATATTTGTCAGTCTTTTACCTCAAACTGTAATTCTGTTTGTGCAAGCTGCAGCCGTACTGAAGATGACGTCAACGTAACACTAGCAACGGGTTCTGAGGGACAGTTTATTGCCGATGTATTTACACTGCCTGTAGGTAGTAACGTTAATGAACACTCAATGTCTAGCGGCACGGTCAGCGGTGTATTGAGTGAGAGAATGAATGAGTAGCCACCCCGAACTGTGATTGATGAAGGATGGAACTGCATAGCCAATGGATCTAGAATGAATGTAACAGAGCTACCTAGAAAAATAATAAAAATAGCAGAGAGATTACATTGATGGGAGAGACAAGTAACAGACTCCTTCACAGTTCCCTGTGACATCTTGAAAGGTAGCCGGGCCTTCGAAGCAAGACGAACGATGAGCTTTTACTGATAGAGACCTTTGTAACACCTTGCGGACAATTATTCATGTGCCTCTATCATTGCAAGTTCAATGCTCGTCTCGATTCGATGGAAAGGCCTAGCTACGTTTCAAGATGGCGCAGGGAACTGTGAATAACTGTGAGAAGTAGTGATAGACGAAGAAATAATGAACCAATTTATATAAATATAGAAACAGCACAGAGATTTTGTTGATGGGCTAAAGCTCGAAACGTCAATAAAGTTAGTTATAAGTGATTATTTTATGTTGTTACAAATTTTATTGAAAAGGAAAGAAAGGAAAAAGAAGGAAAAGAAAGAACAAAAGGGGAAAAGAAAGAAAGGAAATGATAGGAAAGAAGAGAAGAGGAAAAGGGAAGGAAAGAAAGAAGAGAAGAGGAAAAGGGAAGGAAAGAAAGAAGAGAAGAGGAAAAGGGAAGGAAAGAAAGAAAGAAGAGAAGAGGAAAAGGGAAGGAAAGAAAGAAAGAAGAGAAGAGGAAAAGGAAAGGCAAGAAAGAAAGAAAGAAGAGAAGAGGAAAAGGGAAGGAAAGAAAGAAGAGAAGAGGAAAAGGGAAGGAAAGCAAGAAGAGAAGAGGAAAAGGGAAGGAAAGAAAGAAAGGAGAGAAGAGGAAAAGGAAAGGAAAGAAAGAAGAGAAGAGGAAAAGGGAAGGAAAGAAAGGAGAGAAGAGGAAAAGGGAAGGAAAGAAAGAAGAGAAGAGGAAAAGGGAAGGAAAGAAAGAAGAGAAGAGGAAAAGGGAAGGAAAGAAAGAAGAGAAGAGGAAAAGGGAAGGAAAGAAAGAAGAGAAGAGGAAAAGGGAAGGAAAGAAAGAAGAGAAGAGGAAAAGGGAAGGAAAGAAAGAAGAGAAGAGGAAAAGGGAAGGAAAGAAAGTAGAGAAGAGGAAAAGGGAAGGAAAGAAAAAAGAGAAGAGGAAAAGGGAAGGAAAGAAAGAAGAGAAGAGGAAAAGGGAAGGAAAGAAAGTAGAGAAGAGGAAAAGGGAAGGAAAGAAAGTAGAGAAGAGGAAAAGGGAAGGAAAGAAAGAAGAGAAGAGGAAAAGGGAAGGAAAGAAAGAAGAGAAGAGGAAAAGGGAAGGAAAGAAAGGAAAGTAAAAGGAAAGAAAGGAAAGAACAGGGAAAGAAGAGGAGAGGAAAAGAAAAGGAAAAGGAAAAGAAAAGGAAAAGGAAAAGAAAGGAAACAAAAAAAAAAGAAAGGTTAGAACAGAAGAACAGAATAATCGAAGTAAAAAAATGAAACAACAGAATAAGGAAAAACAAACTGAAACAAAATGAAGAACCTCACTGATAAATATTATACAAAGTATTTGTGTGTGTACCTGCTGAGTTGTCTAACAAATACTGGAAATAATCCACTCCTAGTGTTGATGTCTTAAACCTAGTGATGTTAATAACAGTAGGCAGGGCTGCTGTAGGTACTGTAATAGGTATTGCAGTTGTAACATTTGATGTTACATTAGACGGAGCAGCAGTTGGCGGGACTGCTGTGGTAGGTGTGACAGTATCCCCACATATGAACCATGATGATATCATTGTCACCTTGTATGTCTGTGCTTTGCATATCACTTGAACAGACTGGGTTGACTTCCCTTTTGATATTGTTACAAATGGAACCTTTTGACAAAAAAGGAACAGTAATAACCCAGCATCTTGTTAAGATTTTCTAAGATCTGGTAAGGTCTAGTAAGATCATCCAAAATCTTGGGAAGATCTAAATTAAATTATTACAGAAATATGAAAGTTTATGCAAGTTCTTGCAGATTGAGGATCTTGTAAGATCATGCCTGGATTTTTCCAGGATCTTGCATGATCTTACATGGATCTTGATAGATATTCAACCTTGGAATGAAAATTTCAAGACAGGAAGGGGAGGTAATGACTAAATAGAGAATTCAGAAGATTCAGCTAGTTTAAGCCTGCTTCCTTGGGATTTCTATTAAAGCCATGTCTTGGCTTTGGGGATATTCATAAACAATATCCATCAATGCCATAGTCACCCCTGCTGCTGTTTTTAACGCTATGGGAGTGACTATCACTGCCATACTTAGAATTATCATCATCATCATTGCCATTCTTGACACCATCATGATTACCATTATTACCATCACCATCATCATTGTCAGCGTTGTCATCATCATTGTTATCAGAATAATGACCATCATCACCATCATTGTCAGCATTGTCATCATCATTGTTATCAGAATAATGACCATCATCATCATCATTGTCAGCGTTGTCATCATCATTGTTATCAGAATAATGACCATCATCATCATCATTGTCAGCATTGTCATCATCATTGTTATCAGAATAATGACCATCATCATCATCATTGTCAGCGTTGTCATCATCATTGTTATCAGAATAATGACCATCATCATCATCATTGTCAGGTTTGTCATCATCATTGTTATCAGAATAATGACCATCATCATCATAATTGTCAGTGTTGTCATCATCATTGTTATCATAATGACCATCATCATCATCATTGTCAGGTTTGTCATCATCATTGTTATCAGAATAATGACCATCATCATCATCATTGTCAGCGTTGTCATCATCATTGTCAGCATTGTCATCATCATTGTTATCAGAATAATGACCATCATCATCATCATTGTCAGAGTTGTCACCATCATCATGATTATTATCATCATGATGGCCATCATCATCATTGTCATCATTAACAGCCTTGTAATTATCATTGTAATCATCATGTCAAAGTATATGAAAAAAAAAAAACAAGTCAAAAGGTATGTTTGTATTTTGCAAACCATTTACCTTTGCAGTCTTCTGTCCACTGTTAATGATGGTTGCCTCAAACTGAAAGTGTGGTCCATCTGTAAGAAAATATCACAAGATTGTTATCTGACAGAAAAACAATATTTTTTCAAAGAAGTATTCAATAACATTAGTTCTCTTTACCAACAATATTATGATATTGTCATCCTCTCCTCCTTATAGTGGCTTCTCGTATATAAAACAGTGGGGATGCTCGCCAGGAATTACCCCAGAGTTCAGAATCATAAGTGTGGTTAGTACTATTTGATTGTAACTATTTTGACTGTAGTAAATTTAGATTTTTAACACCCTAAGTGATACCAAATCCTTAAAAGGTATGAAGCCCTGTGTCCCCCTCCTGGTTTTATTATGATTACTAGTTTTGAGCTAAAGATGATGGATGAGAACCATGAGAAGGTTTATTGCATTCTACAATAAAAATAACATACCAATGTTATTCACAGTTGAACAGTTGACGACAGCAGGAAAGCTACCAGTAACAACCTCACTACAACAAAACACAATCAGAATAAAACTTTATTCCTTTACTTGTCAATAGTTTTTGTCATTCTGGATGGAATGTAATATGACCTGTGCAATAATTGTTTGCTGTTCTGCACACATTGCCACAGATTTAGTCAAATCCTAAAGAATATATGACACAATATGGCGGCCGAGGCAAATAAATCAATCAATAAATCAATAAATCAATATTAGATAAATAAAAAAAATGAAATAAATAATTGCCAATTTTGGTCATTTTACAAGATTTTTAAAATAATACATATTACTATCTGATTGAGGAACTCTTTCACATGAGATTATTACTAGAACGAGTAGCAATCAAAAGACATAAGAAAATGACCAAGTTCAATCCGCTAAAAATTTAAAATTTTCAACAGGTCCTGGGTAGGACAAACAGACAGACAGTAGGATAGATAGACAGATAGTTAAATAATAACTACAACCATTACTTGAAGAAAGCATATGTACCTTAGTTCTACTTGAACTGTCAGACAATCAGTACTACTGATGACGAGAACTGGGTCATCACAAATGGTAACTATGGGGGCCTTGGTTACTTGTAACAATCTGAATCATATAATGATCAATTACGATTAACAAATGAAGAAATAAATGTTATATAGTTACATTCATGAGAAAATTAATAAGCATACAAATTAATAAATATTACATATTAAATGAATAAATGAATGAATGAATGAATGAATACATGAGTGAAGAAATAAATGAAATAATGTATAAATAAATAAATGAATGAATGAATGAATAAATAAATAAATGAATGAATAAATAAATAAATGAATGATGAATGAATACATGAATGAATACATGAATGAGTGAAAAAAACATATGAATGAATGGATACTAGATAAATGAATGAGTGAATGAATATAGGAATGAATAAATAAATGAACAAATGAATCAATTAATGAATAAAAAGAGGAATTAACATTTGATTAGATAAATGAACAAATAAAGAAGTGAATGAATGAATAAATGAATGATGGGATGAATGAAGGAATAAATAAATGAATGAACAAGTGAATTAATAAATGAATGAATAGATGAATGAAAGAAAAAATGAATGAATGCATAGATAAATTAATTGATAAATAAGTGAATGAATGAATGAATGAATAAATGAGGCTGAGGTTGTGGAAGTGAATCACGAAAAAGTTTATTATGTGGCAAATACTGAATGCAATGTAGAATACAAACATGTACATTGTAGAAACTCACCCAGTTTTTCCTTTGGATGACAAGAATATAAACTGTGTGCCATTTATTTCACTTTGTGCTGAGCATTGAACTGTGACTGGTTGTCCAGGAGAGACAATTCTAGAATTAAAACATGAAAATTGACATGATTTGGAAGTATAACTTGGACCTATATATTATCTAAAAAACAGTTTTTAAACACATTATAAAACTCATGAATAATTAATGAGAATTTGACAAATGAAATCATGTCTGTGACGAGTACTAGCTGTAAATCTCAAATGGTTTCATCCTGATTTGCATAAGTTTCAACTTGAATTCTCTCGGCTAAAATTACTTTAAGTTGGAGTTTCATAAGAACTAAACAGTATGTATGTCTGATCTGTATGAAATATACAGATCCTGTCTTGTCAATATATATCCCATACAGATCGGCCTGCTCATACTCTATATTATTACTTAAAATGTGGAACAAACATATTAGATATCTTTACTAGTAAAAGCACTCATAAATGGCCAGCATTGTGTTCGTATTGGAACACAATGCAGTTTTCAAATATACACCTAATTCAAAAGAGGTTGACAGGGTGAACGACAATTGGTGATTGGCGATTGCATGACTGAAAGGGACTGTCGGTAATATGAATTTCTTCTTATTCCATTCTAAATAACCCAAACACCATTCAGTGATGACCTTAGATGGGTGTCTTGAAGGTTTCGCTGAAAGGAATTCTTTGGTTAATTTAGAAAAGAATAAGAAGGATTTCGTATTACCCATAGTTCCTTTCATTCATGCAATCGCCAATGACCGTTCGCCCCGTCGACCTTTTTTGATTTAAGTGTATGCATGTATGCAGTCAAAAACAACAATTTTTCAATTGGTCAACATATTTCAGTACTAACGTGTATTTGACAGTTGTCTCATTCTGACCAACCAGTGCTGTTGCCTTGATAAATACAACATGAGTACTTCCTCTTGAAGGCTTGATTATTTCACATACAACTGACACCTGCAGGGACAAATATAAAGCTCTCTTATAGAGTTGCCACACCATCACCATACTCCATTTGCATTACATAATATTTGCATTTGTCATATGTTATGGAAATTTCAATACTATTTCGTGTGCCTACAAAAGTTTAAATATTATAATATATTCAAAAGTACTCTTAAGAAATTTTATTACTGACAATAAATTTTATTAACCTAAGAAAGTTTGAGTTAAAAATCAAATCATCATCATCATCATCATCATCATTATTCTTAGTTAACAAATCCTATAATTCCATGAATTCAACCATGGAGCCCTCCCACCGACACAGAATCGAGAAGCTGCCCCTGCTGAGCTAGCTACCTGTATGGCTGATTGTCAGGATTGTGACCACCATGTGTGAATGAGAAAATGTCTTTTACAAGTAAACATTTTTGTTCAAAATTTTAGCACTATCATATGAAAGAGTTATCATAAGGGAGGGACTATTAGAAAACCCCAGAGGGGGGTGGGGGGAGGTCAGAAAAAAATCTGTGCAGGGTTTTTTTTTCGGTGACAAATGTCTGCAGGATTTTTTTTTGGGGGGGGGGGGGTTCAAGCCTTTTTTTGGGGGGGGGGGGTCTTGATTCCCTGCAGGATTTTTTTTCTCTCAATATTTTTTTTTGGGGGGGGGGGGGGGGATTGTCACTTACATTGTTATCCCGCACAGTCTCGTTGAAAGAAACCTTTAGTGAGCTTGTCTGGCGGTTTTCAGGGACAATGATAGTACCTTGTGGCTGACTAGAGGATATATCAACATTGACAAAAGCTAGAAAACAAAAGAAATTGATAACACAAATAATAATATATAAATTAAGATTATATCATGGTGCAAATACTCTCTTTTGGAAAGTATGGAAATATTTGTGTCCCATGAATATCTCGAATTTAAACTACAATCTTGGACATAAATGTTGACACTGTTTGAAAACTTAAGCATTTCTTTGCATTTTCGTCGCTAAATATCACTAAAACGATCGTATTTTGATACCCCCCTCCCCCCAATGCAATGTTGTGTTCCCTGAAGATGTTTCTTTCTCAGGAATATCAACATTGTCCAGGGGTGGGGGAGGGAGGGGAGAAAATGGTTGTGAAATGGATAGTATCAAGCATTTACAGGGAGTGTCAACTATTTATGTCCAAGATTGTATTTTGTCATTTTTCCTAAAATACAGACGAATGAGAGCTATTACTAGTTGATAAGGTTATAAAACATGAAAAAAGTTCACAAAGCATTAAACGGATTGGCTTTTAGCATTAATTTGGACATAATTGCCATGTTAAATTGTGTTTAAAATATGACTTCATTTGGAATTACATAAGAATATGACGTCATTGGTGGTTAGAATCCAAGTTTTCATAAAACGGCATAAAAATTGATGGCAAGGCCCACTGTTTTTACGAAATAAACGAAAAAGTCATTAATTTCCCAAACTAGTGATGCTCGTATAGAAATTTTTGAATAAAGCTTGAATATTATATCACTTCCGGTTTCCTCGTAGATTTACTTCCGGTTTGTAAACCGTCATGTAAAGCATTATCTAAAATTTGCTCTAATTCATATGTTTTCGCCTGAAGTTTAATTTTTATTTCAGTTTGATAATATTTTAAATATAATAAACACGTTGAGCTAAAAAAATATGTGAAAAAGTTGAAAACGTTGAAGTTTTACACGGTTTACAATTTGTAAACCGTGCTTATCCCAAATTAAAGAATGTACTAGGGATATCTAACTTTATTGTGCAGAAAAATGTAAACCATTGTTTTCTCGTTATTTCTCGTTTCAAAACTACATTTTCCTACGGAAACTGTTATATTAATATATATATTTACAGTATACAACAGATTAATTAATAAAAGAAAGCACATTGAAGTGGATGTGAGCTTACAAATCGTGTAAACCGTGCAGTTTGCTGTTGTGTAAGCGAACACCTCACTTAACCAAAACCTCTATTGTTTAAGCGGCGAGTTGTTTATACGCCATAACTCAATGTTTACAGTTAATTTTTCATTTAGGAAAGTTTCAAGGCCGAGTGTTTAGGCAAAACTTAAGAAAAACCATCAACAATTGCTCACGACATCAACTTTTCATGTGATTTATACTAAATTCCAATAGCGGCTTACGACTTTAAAGGTCACGCAATGCCGTTTCAACCATGATTGCCATCTTAAACTGTCACAAACTATTTGCACAGCTGTGGTAAACCATATATTTGACACTAACAAGGGTTCCTGATTTTACTTCAAGAAGTGTTGCTAACGCATTCCCGTACTAATGATTTCTTAAGGGTCCGTTTCCCAATTGGTTCAAGTGACCATGGCAAACAAGGCTATTTTTGGTCCAACTCTTTTCACATTACCTTCTTTATCAATGTCAAACATAATTTGAAAGATACATTACGATGTTTTGAGAGAATTAAATCGATATGCAATGCACAACCACTACAGATAGCTGTATTTTAGCGAAAATGGCTAAAATACAATCTTGGACATAAATGTTGACACTGTTTGAAAACTTAAGCATTTCTTTGCATTTTCGTCGCTAAATATCACTAAAACGATCGTATTTTGATACCCCCCTCCCCCCAATGCAATGTTGTGTTCCCTGAAGATGTTTCTTTCTCAGGAATATCAACATTGTCCAGGGGTGGGGGAGGGAGGGGAGAAAATGGTTGTGAAATGGATAGTATCAAGCATTTACAGGGAGTGTCAACTATTTATGTCCAAGATTGTAGTTAGCTTTAAACGATCGAGGTATGACAAAATTAATAAAGAAAAAGTAGGATAAGATAAAACAAAACCTTAATATTATATTTTGGTTACGATGGTTGCCATGTTGATAAATGCACTTTACTTTACAAAAATCGTTGAAAATAGCCTTACCTCCAAAAGACTGACCAACCAACCAAAATATGGTGAAAGACAAACTATTGAAGATAATCTTTATATTCATTTCAACGTCATATCTTCTCAAAAACAACCACAAAAAAGCGAAAAAAGTCCAAATTGTCAAGGAAACAAACCATCCGCCATTTTGAAAACAAAAATTCGCGCCTTCAAAATACCGCTGACCCCTTCAACCACAGGAAGCCCAAAACGTTAATTATTTTAACATTGATTAAATAAAAATTGAAATTATGATGTCACAACAGTAATGCGGGAATTTGTCTGCATGGGGAATTTTTAAGGTAAGCGATGAATAAATATGTTTGAATGATAGATTTGTCTTCAAACATTATGTTATATATGAATGCAGTCTCGAAACGTTCAAATTTGTTATCTTAACGGTTCTTTTGCTAATTGCTTACGTGATTTCTGTATTCTAATTTTTATGCTCGAGCACAACTGTTTATTGATTTATGCGCGCGCCAAAAGTCCAATGGCCGTTTTCCAAAAAAGCTCGCGCACAAAGTTGGTCGAAGCAGGTCAGGGTCTACTGGCTCTGCTACTGGTAACATTGTAGCCCAGTGCCCTGCCGCATGGTCTGGTTGTCGGCGACTAAACTCGCTCCCAACTATTATTATGTTAGTTTAACTGGAGGATGCCCAGCATGACAAAAAACCAAAACCTGTCAAAGGGCGGATGAGCTCGTCTTGACTTGACAGCCGGCCGCCCACTTAATTATGCAGTCCTGTAGTTTCAGCCCACAGCAACAATTGATTTTAAAAATTTGAAGCTTTCACTTTTGTGTTCGTTTTCTCATTGAAAGTGTTCATTTTCTCATTGAAAGTGTTCATTTTCTCGTTGAATGTGTTCTTGAATGACAAATATATTATTACCTTTGATCAGAGTTAACTTAACTCTGCTTTCATAGAGTACAAACACTAAAAGTGTGCAATACTTTGTACTATTTACCACTAAATAGTGTTGATTAAACAATAGAGAACAAAGGAATTTGCATAATTTAGCAGTATTTAGTGGTATTTTGCACACTTTTAGTATTTGTACTCTATACACCAGAATGTTATTTACTGAAGGATACAATTTTAATGGAATATTCGTGCTTTTGGACATGAGTTTTTCAGTCAGTTGTTTACAATTAATCAAGAAGCCCGTTTATACATCTCCGTTTATAGCGACACATCACAACCACAAATGACACGAAGTTTAGCTCATTTTTTGTTGTAAAAAATGAAACATGGTAATGAACTTTCAAGATCTCGAGTTTGAAATAAAAGTTGTGAAAACATTTATTCGAGTAATCAATTTTGTGTGAAAGTAAATAGGACTAAAAGTTTATTACTCAACCGACTCAAAATACCCGATCAGGCAAATTAAACTCAAATTTCTACGCAGGCTGAAATTTTTGTATAGAGTTTATTCCCCGCTTAAATCTATCCAAATACCAATCACACTTTCACATTTCACTAATTTTTCTTTCAGTCTTTCACATATGTTTTCATTGTCAAAAACATGCAGAACTCAAGTTATCTATCATGGCACAGAACTGTTATTTATGATACTTAACTTTACTGAAGTTTCGAGCTTTAACCCTTCTCCCATTTATTCAGTCGTTGCTTATCTGTTTACCGGCATGATTTTCTTTTTCAGAAAGTTCCGTGTAAGTGAAAGAGCGAAGGATAAAAGTGAAGAGACAAGAAACAGAAAGGGAAATAAATGGATGATAGTAGGAACAGTGGACGTACTTATAATACAAGGCAGCGGCACAGCCACCCTAACGTCGAGACTTATGAAGTACCAGAAGCCAAGAAACAGAAAACCATAAAAAGAACAGATCCAGGGGTATGAGATTATTTTTACGCAGCTTTTCTGACGATGTGGACGCCGAGAACACATGCGGTTTTCACGCTTTTTAAGCTCGCCGTATACATGTATATTTATATATGACTCAGTTAATCATTGCATGTGGAAACGCACAATGAGTGGCTGCATCGTACTACGAAAAACATTTCTTTTGATCCTCTCATGCAAAAACGCATAATGAATAGGCGATTTCACACTAAAAGACGGAGAAATCTTGTGGACGGAAAACGTTTTAATTTTTTCTTATATCATTACATAAGCTCCAAATGGTGCAACTTTTCAAGCGGTCGACACTGTAAAAGTAGATAATACAATTTATGGTCACACGTAAAACGTTTGCACCACAAGGGTGAGCGTTCACTATTTTATGTCATAAGACGTGATATCATCTTGCGTTACTCTAACTTGACGATTTGTGTTTAGGATGATGACAGTAACACTTTTTCGACTGATTCCACTCATCCTGTGTCTAATGCTAAAGAGTTTTGCCCGTCAAGTAATTCTGTTTATCCATGTTGCACCCAATGTAACGCTCTTGTACAGGGATTAAATAGCCCACTAGGTGCTTTATTTCAAGGAGAAATATTTAGAAAAGGTATTAGACACATGCAAGATGGAAATACATGTACATATGGCTACTCTCCACAACAAGGAACTAGCTGGCAATCAACTTTTTCAAAAAAAGATCACAATTACTGCGACAGCTGTCATCACTTACTTGTTGAAATGCACAGTCCGCGTGACGCTTATGGTCAGTTCTGTGTGACTGGTATGTCACGCACGTCTAACCAGGCAACTGATGAATCACCAGACTATGTAGCATTCCAAAGTGAAGATAATCAGGCGCCACGCATTCGACGCATTCCTACCTGTGTAAAATGCTCCTCCATGGATGGCGATTTACGGAACAGTTTGTTTGACATGAGGAGTTTCTATGGAAATTTAGAATGGCAGAACCATTCAAAGGATTTAGGGGGGTTTTATGCACAAACGGATGAAACCCCGTATGCACCCTTTGCAGTTGGGCCATCTACTACTGCTACTACTTCTACGGCACCAAGCGTGAGTTGTGCTCGCTGCGAAAGCATGCAGAACGATCCATACAGACGATCCCATAGACAAAATACAAAACTTTGGAACCCTTATTCACTGAGGGACAGTGTTGGACGATCGGTTAGTATACAATCACAAAATGATGTTCATTGACATGATAGACGCGCGCCTATTGGTCTAAAAACTAGTACAGACCGATTTACACGATACGATTTTGACCTACGACTGTAGTATACGATATGCCTACAACATGTAGTAGCTACCATTCACACGCGCACGACTAGTCGTATACGATTCGTATACGCCATTGGTAAAATCGTTAGTGATTGGACGAAGTACTAGATCCAGTCCTAATATGGGACAAATCACGTCATTTTCCTACGACAAGTCGTAGGGTTTTGATCCTTGGTTTAAAATCCTACTACAAGTTGTAGGTCGCGTGCGTCAGTCGTAGGCAAGTCGTAGGGGCACGACTTGGAGCTCATTTGAGTCGTATACTACATGTCGCACACGACAATAGTGCCGTGTAAATCGGCCTTACTATGTTAATAAATTTGATAAATGTATGTTGCAAAGTACTTGAAATATAGTACGCGCGCGTCGATTGGTCAAAAAATATGATGTAAACTTGTTTGTATAGTACGCGCGCTTTGATTGGTCATTAGCCATGTTTAATGCGGAGTTACACTTGTTTTTGTAGAACTGCGGAAGTTGCTTCACAAGAGGTATTGACTGTATGTGCTTCTTTGGGTGGCAGAGGAATTGAACAGAAAAGCAGATCCTTCATTTTTCGTTTTCTTCCTTTATTTTAAGATATTAATCTTCCCTTCACTATTTTATGGTAACCAAGCTTTGATAAAGCAAATTTTCTTTCGGCCAAATTTGAGCCGGATAAATTCACAAACGGATACAGAAAATCTAGAAGACCTTCCAAAGAAATTGAACAGTTTTAGTAATCAATTGTTTTAACTTTTGTTTTAGCAATTTGTTTTTACTTTACAATTGTATTTTGCACAATTTTGTACAAATAAAGAGTCAATCAATCTGGTTTTGATTTATGTATAGTCTTCAGCCTTATTTACGAAATAAAACGAGTGTGCTTCGATTCATCACTTCTTGAATGTTGTGACATGTGTCTTTATAACTGCGCATGCACACATATATATGCGTCAGGGTTTCTATTTCTTTCATAAAATACAAATTGACATATATGATCAACATGCATGCAAAGACTGCAAACGCGCGCTTTGCTTGCGCTCTCATAATAAAAGCGCGCGCATCAACCACTGAGAATGCATAATTTTTGTATAATAGTTACAATATTTAAACAAAAAAAATAACCATCACTGAAACAAACAACTCCAAGCAACCAAGCAAATAGACAAACAACTCCAAAGCAAGCAAACAAATAAACAAACAAACAACTCCAAGCAAGGAAGCAAACACATAAACAACTAGATGCAAGCAAGCAAACACACAAACAACTCCAAGCAAGCAAGCAAACACACAAACAACTCCAATCAAGCAAACAATAAACAAACAATTAAATCCAAGCAAGCAAGCAAACACATAAACAACTAGATGCAAGCAAACACACAAACAAACAACTAGATGCAACTAGATGCAAGCAAGCAAAGAAAAAAAAACTCCAAACAAGCAAGCAAATAAACAAACAACTCCAAGCAAGCAAGCAAATAAACAAACCAACAACTACATGCAAGCAAACACACAAACAAGCAACTAGATGCAACTAGATGCAATTTAAGCAAGCAAAGAAAAAAAACTCCAAACAAGCAAGCAAATAAACAAACAACTCCAAGCAAGCAAGCAAATAATTAAAACAAACAACTAGAAGCAAGCAAGCAAACAGACAAGCAAGCAAACTAATACATGTACACAAGCAAACAAACAGTCCATCGCTCTGTAATAGCCGTATAGCCGTATAGCCGTATACTATAGCCATACGTACTTTGTATGGCTACGTTCTCAATCTAGTTTGAATCCAACCATAAACCGCTAAATGGTTAGCAGACTTGCATGGGTGGGTAACAGTTCGTTTGGACATTGACAACTTTAGTATCTGGTTCTTTACCAACTGGGACCTGTCTATCTCCTGGTTTAACCACAAGGCGAATAGTGTCTGATTTGACATCAACAGTTGCTTTATCCTTAGTTGCCAATATATCTAGTACTCCTGCTTTATGCTCGACCTGAAACATTCAGGACAATGAAAAAAATTGAAATATTGAAGTATGGAAAATTGCGTTAATATACGAATGAAGGAAAAAATGAAGGAAAATTTTGCTATTTTACAAACCAATATGGCAAACATGACGTGAAGCTCAGTGCAGCGAAGCATACTAGAGGACTTCTCGATAATTCTAATCTATACAAAATCTTTAACTTCTGCTCTTAAAAGAAAGTAAAATAAATGGTCTATATAAGTATTTCTGGCATTTCTCGTTTATTCTCCGCATATTTTGTCTTTTTATTATCAAAAACATCTGAAAGGCTTTTCGATGTATGTTTGGATGTATAAAATTGATTATACTAATTTAGATAAATGGAAACTGGCAAGTAAACTAGTGATGACTACGAAGGGCTAAAGCTCGAAACGTCAATAAAGTTAAGTTCCATGTTTTACGGTGTTATAAATGTCATTCTATTACCTACACATTTAGATAAGTAAGATTGTTTTGAACTTTCTTCGGGAAGTAAAATAAGAATAAATGTTAATGTAAAGTAATATAGCTGATATAATAATTATCATAATTTTACCTGGAAGTGTGGCTTTTGCAAAGTTTGAAGAGGAGCCCCATTAATATTGACTGATTGTAAAACCACTAGTAGAAATCCAGCAGTAAAGAAAATATTTCTTTTAGAGAGTTTCCACATCTTGAAGCTTTAGATTTTAGAGTAGAGCACTTGATTTAACTCCTTGAAGTTCAACCCTTCAACACAATGCATTTCATAAATTATGTACAACTACAAACGACCTTTAAATTGACAACCTGCTTTAGGGCAATTCCTCTTACTTTCTACACGAAGACTGAAGACTGAAATGAAACAATTAGATAAGGCCTAGGTTTACTGCATTCCATTTCGGTTTCAATAACTGAAACAAACACATGTTTTTATATTGTGGGTTTTATTTTGCTTTTTAATTTTGAGGAAACTGAAAAAAGTTTTAATTTCTTTCAAATCATAAGCTGCTGATTAAATGGAAGATGACGGAGTCGCTGAATTATTTATGCGAGAGGTAAAGCTGGAAATCCTCCAAGAAGGTAATTTTATAAAAGACTTTCTCGAAGACAGTTTCTGGAAGATTCAAGCTTGTTCGTTTTTTCCTTTGAAACTGGTCAGCAGTATAGTTTAATTTTGGAAGCTAAAATGCTCCCTAGAAAAACTGCGTTAGTTGTCGCCGTATTTGTTGTCATTCTATATGTAAACAGAGGTCAGTCGGCCAGTTCAAACGGTCAGAAAGCCCATTTCCAGGTCGAAGATAAGTCAGGTGATCTCAAGGTCATTGCTACAAAGGATATGGCAAAGGTCACATCTCAAGCTGATAGCGTCCAAGTCGTAGTGAAGCCAGGAATGGCGGATTATCCCGTTGTGAAATCCGACAAACCTATCGTTCACGTTACCAACGGGTGTTGCGGATGGAATACACTCTCATTTAGAAAGTCTTTGATACTTAAAGGAAGCAAAACGTTTGGAGAAAAAGCCATTGGACTAAAAAATCAAATAGCAAAGAGAAGACAGTTTGCCAAAGAACGAGCACAAGAGGGTCAGAGTCTCCGCTTCGTCAACAAAAAACCCGCCAACAAAAAATCCATTCTTCACACAAACTTCCGCAATGCGATGCCATTACTTCAAAAGAAATTAGAATTTATCGTAAATAAAAATAAAAAATCCAAGAAAAAGCACTATTTTAACGAGAAAAGTTTAAATCCATCAAGAATTCCCCAGACAAGCGAAGAAAAACCGGCAAAAAAGTCATCATTTCAGTCAGGTGAAGTCGGATTTGCGGTGACTGGAACTGCAGGTAAACTAAACATGGATGTGACAAAAGTCGGAACAAAAGTCTCCAGCGAATCGGGATTGTTGGATGTCTTCCTAAAGCGCAAAGCGAGTCCTTCAAATGGAGCTGTAAAAGATAGTGTACATGCAAACCGACATGAAATTGTTCATATCGCTCCTGACTTGGTCAAAACTGATGACATTGGTTTAAGAAAATCAAATGTGCCATTGACTGCTAGATCTCACAATCTAGATATCTGACGCTAACTAAATAACTGCATACGAAACATTCAGGCTTCAGAAGCTGCAATGTTTTCCTGCACTCGCGATGCAATTTAATTTTAGTTTTTTTTGGCAGGAAAAAATGGAGCGTCTATCATGCTTGAAATGATTAAATATTTAAGTGAAATATTCAAAATGTTGCAGAGAAAAGTTGAACTTTCTGCAACAATTATTGCCGATCTTGTTGCTAGAGGCTCTCGCAACAAAATCTCTAAAATTGCAATTTGCTTCAATGAGCTACGCTCTCGGCTTAAAATAATCAAAATAAAACAACGAAAAGACAACGAAAACATGACTGTTATAGATATCCTCGAAACCATTTTTATTAATGATTTTCACAGTGGCTTGGGCTCAAGGAAAATAATGAAAGAAAATAGCTAGCACAACTCATTAGCATGTTATTTCACACATACCGGTATGCACATTTGTATTTCAAAAGTGGGTTACACGAAAACGCTTTATTATGCACAAACCGGATTAACTGACATGACGTCGTTTCTACAAGGAAATCATTGGAGCAAAAATGTACGATTATAACTTGCGGATAAACTAGAGTGAATAGCCTGCGAGGCAAGCGTTTCTCTAGTTTTTGGGGAAATGGGGAAAAAGTTGTTTTGGGATAGCTGTATTACCGATATGGCCGCGCAAAAGCTTCCCCCATAAGAAACGCTTGCTACGCAGGCTAAAGAGTGAACTGCGTCGACATTTTAGGAAACATTTTGAGAAAACGTGTACGGTAAATTCACAACTAGTTACTATTAGAAGTATAGCAGAGTTAGTTCGATTCTGATCCCTTGAGAAGTCAACAGCTGACATTTTTGAGAATATATTTTTATTGCTGAAAATAAGTTAGTACATACATAAGCTAGCCTCCAGAGAATTCTCCGAGCAATCAGTTTCAGCGATTTTGAAAATGGCCCCTTAGGCTACGTTTACACGGGACCAGACGAATTTTTGACCGGTCAAGAAAAGACCGCGCTAAATTTGGACGCCTAACCGACCAAATATTCGTCTGAACAGGACGAAAATATTGTTCGGTTCCATGTGAACAGCATGTCCAGGACGATTTTTTGACCGGTTAAAAATTCGTCCGGCCCCGTGTAAACCTAGCCTAAGGCAACCTAGCCTAAGGCTACGTTTACACGGTACCGGACAAATTTTTGACCGGTCAAAAAACATCCGCTTAGGGGTTCCGTTCACACGGGACCGCGCTAAACGTGCAATAATTTGGACGCCTAACAGGTCAAAACGAAAATATTGTAGTGATTGGTTCCGTGTGAACAGCATGTCCAGGTCGATCTTTTGACCAGTCAAAAATTCGTCCGGTCCCGCGTGTAAACCTAGCCTTAGAAGCCAGTGTTTCTTTACACTGATGGGTCATCCTATTAAAATATTCGTGTATTATTATATATAAAAAAATGAATTGAAATTGAATAAATGCTAAAAAATAAAACTTATTGATCATATCCACGTAGTCTTTTTACGCTTTTGATCACAGTAAATGTTGTTGGCTTTATGTTATTTTAGAAAATTTATGTTTTCTCAGGAGCCCATTACCCTCCTCATGGAGTATTAAGCTCTTCAGTCTTTTACGTAAGCCGATTCGATGATTCAGCTTCACAGAATGTCTCGGAGAAATCGTCTCACTTTTTGGCACTTAACTTTAAATCTTTCTTAATTCCTATATTAGTTTCAGTTTTCGGTGAATGTCGCTTTATCCAGACATATTTTTCCATAAATATTTTTTGTTGTTCAGTTCTAGGCTACAGCAAAAAAAAAAAAAAAATTCGAACACCTACGTTTTCCCGCAGAGTAAGTCGTAAAGTTGTGAAGCTGGGAAAAATTCGAGCACAAGACATTTGCGATGGTGTCTAGGACGCGACGCCGAGTTTTGACAATATTTGCGCAAATCTTAAAAGCTAGTACCCAGTCTCCGCTCTACACTTCATTGTTTTGATCGTGCTTCAATGATATGATTTCTCAAAGAAATGTCAGTGGTGCTTGGACCTCAACTTAACTCACTAAATGTCCCCGAGAACAAATACACAGCTCAAAACAACAAAGAACAAGAAAATAACACTGGATTACACACAGGTAATGATGATTGAGCTCTCTTCAGGGTTGTTTTTGAACTTACGAAACCACGTGCTTGATGCATGCTTTCAATGCCAATAATATTTCAATGTTTATTGTACATTTTTGTTCATTTTTGTAGATTCAAAGCTAAGAAATGCTTAAATTTGCAGCTAGTGGTGTTGCATTTAAGTTATTATGACACATATTGAAGTATTTAGTGGTATTTTTGGATTTAAGTCAGTTAATTAACTGATGAAGATAGGACACGTAATTCTTGAATAAATTAATTCCCATGGTTTACAGCGTATCTAATTAATGATCAAAACAGCCACAAATATCCACAATAACAGACTTTCAAACCTATGTGATATAAAAGGCATTGAATTTGACAAAACTAAATGAAATTGTATTGTTATTAGTGCTGTATGGCTGAAATATTCGTGTTTCAGTTCAATCAGGTGAAATTTTGCAAAAGCGAAAACCATGCAAACAAATCCATTAATTGCACAACGTCTATTTTATTTTATAAAAAAACTGCAAAAGGTGTCAAAAATAATGAAGACATCATAGCTTCTTGAAGTGAATGGATGATTGAAGTGAATGGATATTTGTGCCTCACCTCAATTCTCCTCCACCCCCCCCCCCCCCCCCCCCCCTCCTTCCTGGTCAAGTGATTGACATAACATTTTATTGGGTGAGGGAGTAACATTTTTATATGTTGCATATAAGCTGGCTAGTCTGACAAGTTTCATCCCAGTCAGTGGTATGATTCATTAGAGACCTTACAGTGCGTACACTCCAACTAGCTGGGACCACTTAGACATAACCGTCCAATCAAAAAACATTTAAACCAGACAGAGATTGAACTGATAACAGCTAATTAAGCCAATCAAATTATAATGTCTCACGCTCATAACATTCTTGAACTGAAAGCTGCAATATGATTGGTTGATTATCAATTCATCTGAAGTGGTCCGGTTGGAGTGCCCGCACTGTAACAGATCTGACTAACTAATGGAGGGGGGCGCAAGGGTTTGTGGTGATATATACATTTATATCATTTATATCAAATTGTGGTGCTATAATTTTTGTGCAGTTTCTGTCGATTTTTTGTGCCGTTTTAGCAGTTTACAACCCCCCTTATGCCTCCCTCCTCTGTGACAGTATTTGTGAAGTCAATCACGGTAATTAATTCAAGATGGAGAGATTCTGGCCTTGTTGGAGTGGAGGTTGCCAACCACACATTCAAAAGCAAAACATTCCAAAAAAAGAAGCAGTAGCAAACATTGGGCACCATAGTTTTCAAATCAATGTGCATGAGTGCAATGTTCTAGAACATGTTGAGTGTTGAGTCCTAGCACTATGTTATACCTCATTATCATGGATATGAGATAAGTTGAAGGTGGTTAATTTGTCTCACAAAAGGTTTGAACTGCAACATTTTGAGAGAGAGATAGCCACAGACCTCCTGTCGAGGTTTGCATTGGCATTATGCTTCACTCTCAGAGTTCTTTGTAAGCTTTTGTATACAGTCAATTCAAAATACATTGTCGTCAATAGGCTTCAAGTCTACGCGACTAGACCGAAAGGTAGCAATTGGGTAGAAATCACCGAAGCAGATAAATGCACACAGTATCTAATGCAATATACCACGCGCACTGAATCAACTAATTATGAATAATTCGTCACTTCTGTGATTTCTACCCATGCTACCTTTTGGTCTAGTCATGTAGACTTGAAGCCATTTTGACGACAATGTTTTTTTGAATTGACTGTAAACTGCCTCTTCCATTCCTCTACTTAAATTTAGTTTTGTTTGTTTGTAACAGGTGCAGAGTCAGATGCTCAAGGGATCAGTGTCCCGCAGACCAAACCACTGAGTACTCAACTGATCACACCCAAGGTTTGTATACAGCAGTGTCATGTGACATGTCACCAATAACGTTTTGGTCACGCATTCCATTACTTCATGAATATATCCAGTTATACTGTGGCAAGGTAGAGTATGTACAGTTGCATAGCATCTTGAATATAATCATGGGTGGGGTTGGTAGTTTTAAAGAAAGTGGCTATTGCTCCCAAGGGGGAGGTGCTGAAAACAATTACCAATACCAGTCAATGTTTGTTATATTGAATTAAGGGATCATGGAGGGGCCATGTGACGATGGGGGTGGGCACAAATATATTTTAGCAGAATATCCACAACTTCTCCCTGTATCTGTTTTCAGAGTGAGCAAGACCAAAGTGAAAGCTGCTCTACAAGTAACACAGCGGCACAGTGTAAGCACCAGTATAGTAAGAAATAGTGGACAGGAATGATAGAGGTTATAGATATGAGAAGCAAAATCATCAAACTTGTGGTGGCGCAACTTTGTTTTACCATGTTTTACAACAGGTTACCATGTTTTAAATGTTTTGAACAATGTTTCACTGACCAATTTCCAAGTTTCTCAATTAAGTAACAAAAACATTTTCTATATGTTTGTTGAATTCTGCTAACTGTTTGGCTAGTTACAGTTTAGAAGTTGGATCAAGAGAGTTATTATAATTATGATGAATATTTTTGGTATAATTCTAGGGAAACGTTTTCTAAAATATTTAAACTTTCAGAAATAATACAAAGTTTATTGTTAGGTGTGGTCTAAATTGATAATTTGTGTATTTTAGGTACCGGTAGTATTTGTAAAAAAATGATACTAATATTAAGTAACAATGTCTCTTTCTTTTAGATCCTTCGTTGCATTTTCTAGCTGCTCAAGGTGAAGTGGCCAAGATCAAAGAAGAGATAGATAAAGGTACAAAATCATCTTATATTTTGGTGTAAAAGTCAATTGTTGGATTTCTATCCCCTACTCTTTGCAACTAACATAGCAAGGTCTTCCATATTCACCTTACAGACCAATTTAACCACTAGATAGACCATGGACAGAATCAAAATATGAAGAACTGTTTTTCTTCTTGACTTGCCAGCCTTATGTTCACGTTGGGAAATAATGGACATGATAGAGAGGCTAGCCAGTCAAGACGAATAGTCATTCAAGTTTGTTGCCATATTACCATTCAATGTATTACAGCAGTTCTCAGTCACATGTGCACCGCTCGCATAAAAAGCACCGCTATAAAACGTGAAGTTGGTGGACGTCAATCAAACTGTGTTTACGAGACGTATGGTGGTTTTACTTCAGTCGGGCTGCGAAACATGTCTGAATCCGACAAAGAGGTTATTGTGGGAATTCAGCTTCCAGATTCAGACATGTTTTGCAACCCAATTGAAGTAAAAGCACCATGGGTCTTGTAAACACAGTTTGATTGACGTCCACCAACTTCACTTATTATAGCGGTGCTTTTTATGCGAGCGGTGCACGTGTGACTGAGAACTGCTGTAATTGTATTTGTGAAATATAACAAGATCATAATCCTTCATTTGATAGGGGTTAACATCAATGCAGTTGATAAAACAGGACTAACTCCACTGGCGTGGGCTGCAGCACATAGACAGGTATAAGTCTAATAGCAAATAAAATGTCTAATATATACATATGTTATTATAATATAAGGCACAAATATATGCAAACTATTTCCTCAATATAGGCATCACTCTCATGCACTTTAATTTCAAAATCATTTTGGCCCTTTTTCAAACCAACGAAAGGTGCCCAACGAAAGGTTAAGATTTAAATAAAAAACAGTATATGGCCTTAAATCAACTCTTATAATTACACACAATGCTACTGAAGGACAACTTTAATATCCTTCAGTAATATTTATAACATAAGAATATTTTTTGGTTTGATTATAGAAAGCAACAGTGAGCCTGTTATTACAAAATGGAGCAGATGCAACTATTTGCAGCCCCAATGGAGAAAGTGCACTTGCCTTTGGTACATGCCAGGGTCAGTTGGATATTGTGGAACAGCTACTGGAGTATGGGGCAGACCCAAATGTTACCACTTTGGTAAGTTGCAAATTCACAACGTTATCAATTCAAGAGTGTGCCATATATATTATACCATCATTTGTGATAGTATGCATGGCTGAAAACAGTGATTGAAAAATATATTTTTTCTTGTTTGATCCAGGATGGAGGTTCACCACTTATGTTTGCTGCATACAATGGCTATCCACAGATGGTCAAAGTTCTTTTAGGTACATAATATAAATGTTTCTGAGAAAACTCAGCTGGTGGGCATTCTGGTCATTATCACCCTAAGCAGGACCAAAACACTGATTTCAAACCATAAAAGGGACTTCAAGGACCCCGCCCCCTTTTATAAGGGAGTCCCCCCCCCCCCCCCCCCCCAGGTTCTGACCTCCTCCTGACCATCCTTGGATACTCTTGATAAAAAAAAATCCATGTATACCGTATCTACTCGAATGAGCGGCGCATCGCTTATTAATATTTTTCTCGAACTCACAGTCCCCTTCTTGATCAAAACTACGAATACAGGGGAGATAACTTAATAGGCGAGCGGTGAAACATAATTACTTTGAACTGAAGAATAAAGCTTTTGATAAAAAATTATTTTCAATGCTGTTCTAGAGTAACATTATAATGTTAATTTTTCAAGATGAATTAAAGAGATTGTGTTAATTTGTAGATCATGGTGCAGACCTTACAGCTACCAACAATGAGGGCAACACAGCCTTTAGCTTGGCTGTTGGTATGGGAAATAAAAATGGTAAGACTTACTGAACATTATTATTACTGTTACACCTATATCCAGCGTTCAAAATATGTTTTGAAAAAATGAAGAAATTTGCAGGCTTTTTGGGTGTGGCTCTTTACAGTTTTAGCTATTTATGTTGGTTAGCACTATAGACCACTCTCATAAATACCATAATATGTACCGGAAAATGATTTTACAAGTAAACATATTTTAATATTTAAGCACTGTCATATGAAAGAACCACCTGAAATAGTCATGTTTGAAAGTTTTTGATGCTCTGGCTAAAATACAGAAGATGTTATGCCCAATGAAAAATGTAGAGATTTGTATGTAATTTTCTGCTGAGGTCTTTGATGCCTCGTTTTGGTGTTTTTCTGATGTTTCAAACTCTTATAGCTTCTTGCAAATTTAATCATTTTTTCTCAAACTTTCACAAGTTATTGTTATGGTGAATGCCTATCATATGATAGGTTTCTTTATCTTAAAAAATCAATTTTAAAAATTATGATAATTAGTGGCGGCCATTTATGAAAGTCGTCTATGCCTTCAGAGCAAAGCAATTATGACAACCTCTTTCCTCTTGGTATCTCTTATGCTAATATTTTGAGCTTAAAAGCCAAAATCATCATATCCAGTCTCATAGATGTTTGTGTTTTCTCTAGTTCAACGCGTGATAGATGACTACTTGAGGTCCATCCTACAGAATCCCACAAACCAGGATAAAATAAAGTTGGAAAGCTGACACTGGGAAATAACAACCAACATTGTACACTTGTGTAATTTAAAAATGTCTATACATCTCATGTTCACTATTTTGAAAACAGCAACTTAAAAAGTGGGTAGCATAGCAAACTCGGACACTCTTTTTGTATTGTTTTGTATTTAAGGTGTCTCCAAGTAGCTAGTTTCTCTTTGCCCACACTTCCCTCTCTGAATTCGCTATTACATGATCTTACCTTACCCAATGAATCTGAATTTTACACCAAATGACAGGATTAAAATTTAGAAAGATGTTCTCATTATATTATACTAATCAGAGTTTCCATAGCAATGATTGGTGTAAAATGTTTTTGGGCTGATAGCGACAAACCAGTATAGCACACCAAATGGGAAAGTTTGAAGCAAAGTTATCTGTTCCATTTCGGATAAATCATGGAAACATTACAATATGTGTTTTTTCACAGGCAATCAAAATCGAACAGATAACTTTGCTTCAAACTTTCCCATTTGGTGTGCTGAAAAACTGTTGTACAGAAAGTTTGTTGATTGTTGCTATGGAAACTCTGATTAGCATAATGAGAACATCTTTCTAAATTTTCATCCAATTTGTACACCTCTTGTAAAATTCAGATTCATAGGGTGTGTAACAGCGAATTCAAAAAGTGAACAGTTGGCTAATAAAAACTACTAGGAGGCATCTTTCATCTGGTAAAGGTTTCTAACAGTGGATGCCTGTTTCTGTAAAAAGTGTGTGTAGTCAAAGGGGTTTGGCACCAAGGAAACCTGCCCTCAAAGAGGGGCCCCATCACACAAAACTGTCCAAACCAGAACACCTCCGTGAGAGCACCATTCTCTAGAACAAAGCATGCTGGGAAAATGAGTCCTTAATAAATCAGTTTTACAAAACAGTGGGCATTTCTGCAACAGATAAAGAAAGCATTGAAAAAATAATTTGGGATTTGTTTTAGCAGATGGTTTTGTTCTGGAAAATAGTGCTAATGCGCATCACCTGTTAGGCTACAGGTAACTTGTAAGAAAAACATAATTATCTAGTGTCTAAATGTACAGTCATATAAACTTTGTAATAAAAGATATTTTATTTTGGTAACACTTTTTATATTTTTCATACATTTTTTTCTATGTAAACCACAAAAAACCTACATGTTTTACTAACGTTAATTGGAGACACCAAAAACTGACTGACTGTCTTTTCATGACCTGCTATTTTCATCTTTTTAGCACCAGTATGTTATAAAACACACCACTTGCCTTGATATTCCGCTAAATACAATTTACAGACTATTTCCACCTTGTTTTGTTTGATAAACAATCATGTTGGTATTTCTACAAAAACCTACTTATCAATGAAATAACACTGCAGTTGTTTACAATAGATGCAGTATTGAATTTGAAGTTTCAGCAGGAGTAAATCAGGAGGCAAGATGTGCAGAATGGCACCCATCATTTGCAGCATTTTGCACTTTAAGCTAGTACAGATTGCAGTCAAATCGGACAAAATACTGAGCCTGTTGTAGGGCTATTTAAAGAGATAATTAGTGCCCAATTTCATTTTTTTTGTTTCAAGAACAGCTACGCAGCCAGTATTACTATGTAGTTGAGTGCAGAGTATTTTTTAAATAAATTAATAAAATAATGTCAAAGATTTTGTTAATGCTATGACCTTCACAAGTGTTGTAGTGATTGCAAACCTAACCAGCATGAATACTTGATAGCATATCTTTACAATCAATATTTTGATTTGTATACAGATGCTTTCAAAAAGGTTGAGAAAGGTCATTCCAAGACAAGAGGAATTATGGGTACACAACTAAATATGTATAATGGATGCTAATGGTTATTATTCTTGACTAGAAATTGATCAGTTTTGTTGAGCCTTTTATTGTTTTTGTCAACAAAACAACCACTCACTAACAGATTCTGTTGATGTGTATTGTACTCTTTTGTTTTATAATACAAAAACACTGCAGATTCTTGTTTTGAGCATACCGATTGATTGTGGTATTGTATGTGTTGCTCTTTGTCAAACTGTTTCCAATACTATCACTATAGAGGGATGACATGGCAGCTAGTTTGTGCTAAAAAAAATGGAGTTTTTCTGGAACTGAAATCCTTTGTCATTCATAAAACTATCCCTTGTACTTGCACTAATAGTTACTAATAGTTAACTATGCTGCCATGAAACCCCTCTATTGTTTAGCAGTATACCTATAATGCCTATAAACCCAAATTGCCTTTGACAAACGTTTGGACATACTGTATATTATATATATATATTCTAAGATGCAGAATGTTAGGTTCTGTATCCTTGTTGTTGTCGTTGTTGTTGCTGCTGTTGTTGTTGCTGCTGTTGTTGTTGCTGCTGTTGTTGTTGCTGTTGTTGTTGTTGCTGCTGCTGTTGTTGTTGTCGTTGATATGCAAAGTTCTGTACAGCTGTGGCGATTGAGTCTTGATGTGTCTGGTAATACCCAAATTGAGGCTGTGTTGCTGCTCTGTATGCTGGTACTGTGGGTGTAAGAGAAGCTTGTGCCGCTGCTGCAGCAGCAGTAGCAAGGTGATTACTACCAGTTGATTGGTTACCCCATTGGTACGATGAGGCCAAGGGTGTGGCTCCAGGGGTGTAAGGGGTATTGCTTTCAGACATGGCTGTTGGAGTGTTACGGTAACCTGGGAAAGATAGCAACATTAACATTACGTTACACGTTACGTACCTGGTATAGGGTCTCTAAAGTGTGAATAGTTTTAAGTGATATTGTCGTATACGTGACGTTGTCGAAACATTACGTTACACGTTACTTACCTGGTATAGGGTCTCTAAAGTGTGAATAGCTTTAAGTGATATTATCGTATACGCAACCTTATCTAAACATTACGTTACACGTTACGTACGTGGTATAGGGTCTCTAAAGTGCGATATTATCGTTATCTTAACATTACGTTAGTACGTGGTATAGGGTCTCTAAAGTGCGATATTATCTTAACATTACGTTACACGTTACGTACGTGGTATAGGGTCTCTAAAGTACGATATTATCGTTATCTTAACATTACGTTACGTAACTGGTATAGGGACTCTAAAGTGTGAACAGTTTTAAGCAATATTATCGTATACGCAACCTTATCTAAACATTACGTCACACGTTACGTACGTGGTATAGGGTCTCTTAAGTGCGATATTATGGTTATCTTAACATTACGTTACACGTTACGTACCTGGTATAGGGTCTCTAAAGTGCGATATTATGGTTATCTTAACATTACGTTACACGTTACGTACGTGGTATAGGGTCTCTTAAGTGCGATATTATCGTTATCTTAACATTACGTTACACGTTAAGTACGTGGTATAGGGTCTCTAAAGTGCGATATTATGGTTATCTTAACATTACGTTACACGTTACGTACCTGGTATAGGGTCTCTAAATTGCGATATTATCGTTATCTTAACATTACGTTACACGTTACATACCTGGTATAGGGTCTCTAAAGTGCTCTTTAAACCAACGAAAGAGTCCATTCAGCGTTCCATGTACACGGTTACGGTATTTAAATCCGTCGGGCGTAATACTGGCCATTTCTAGACGAGGCTTGATACGCGGCATGTAGCCTAATAAAAACTTCCCAGGATATGCTTTAGACAAAGAAATAAAGTAAGGGATTTTCTGGATTGCCTTTTTCTTTTCGATTGTTAGTAGCTCTTCCAGTTTCTGTTTCACGCCGCCGTCCGCTGCTCGGTGGTACTTGTGGGCGACGACATCACGGGCCAAGGCTGCCATTGGTTGAATATGTCTTGCGAGGATTTCGTCCAAGTCTTCAAATTCCTGTTGCGAGAAAGTAAACAAGTTTCCATATTATTTCATGTTTATGTACCTTATTGATAGTCCTCTTAACAGTTCCCCTGCGCCATGTTGAAAGGTTAACGGGCCTTTGTATCGATGCGTAGACTGCAAGCGGTCCCTACTTTTCCCTCCGGATTCAGAAAATTTTAACTTTAATAAAACGAACGAGCGGGGATTGGGGGCGAGTTGGGGAGGGGAGGAGGGGAGAGGGTCCCCAATCCCCGCTCGTCCGTGTTTTATTTAAATGCTCATTTTTCTCTCGTTTTCCTCGGAATCTGGAGGGAAAAGAAGGGACTGTTCGCAGTCTAATCGAAGCGAGACGTACGTTGAGCTTGCAATGATAGAGACCTCGCAGGAGTTAATCATTCACGTGCCTCTATCATTACAAGATCAACGTTCGTCTCGCTTCCATGCAAATGCCTACTTTTAAGATGGCGCAGGGAACTGTCGGTGGACTATTTTGTTTTATAGAGAAATACACAGAATGAAAAATGAGCATAATAGAATGGAATAAAACTGAAAACAGAATGGAACTGGACAAAAGGAGAAGGGCGGGGCAGTACCTCATTTTCAATCCACAACGACCGTCCAAGACTAAACGCGTTCTCTTTTCCCTCTTCTCGGACATCGATATGTTGGTAAATGCCTTGTTCCAACTTCCATGTGACTGTCAGATGGTCAGACCCCTGTAAATATGACAACAATGTATCTGGATTTATTTTAGAGTTGCTACTTTCATTCATTCATTCATTCGTCCATTTATTGGTTACATCGAAGAGGCAACTCAAGGGATAACAGATAACTCGTTTAAAGCTTCAGATGCAGAATTTAGGTTTCCACTTGCTTTAGATTCCGGCTACAATCTTTCAATATTCACCTACAGCGTTTCGCACGCTTTTAGAAATGAGAAATAAATATGTTTTTCTTCGAAACTGGTAACTGGTTATTTTTATATTTTGAAATAATCACCTTGGTATTTATACTAAAACAATTATTTTCCTCAAACTCTAGGGAAATAATATCTTCCGGCCGTATCACCCCTTTGGTGTATTTATGTTATTTGATATACACTTCATGTCTCCGCTAGAGCCACAAGCATCAAGCCAAGACCGAAATGAATGCTGGTCTTGTCCTGGTAATGTATTGAAAATACACTTGTTATCAACAAAATTGATTGTAATGCAATAACAAGCACGTGAACTGATGCTCATATTTTGTTATTAGTTAGAATTCCTCAGAAAACAAGTCTGATTTCAATACATTACCAGCACAAAACCAGCATTCATTTCGGTCTTTGCTTGATGCTTGATGCTTAAGCTGCGACAAGGTTTTTAAAATAGGTGCACATACGTACCTTACTACTGGGTCGTACTATACATTCTCCTTGATCCATCTCAGCAAGAAGCTTCTCAGCCTCTTTAAACGAGATATTACGGAATGCAGGATGAACTATAACACGTTTGATGTATTCTACAAAACAACAAGTACAGAATTATCAAACAAGATTATGGAGAATGATAATGCATGCTTATCTTTATCTTTTTTTTTTTTTTGAGTGTTATGATTCATTCACAGTCAGTCATATTATAAGAAAACAAATACCAAATGCAAAAAACAAATGCCACCGAAGGGACAGTATTAACGGGGTGGCCGTATTAACGGGGTGGCCGTATTAAGCGGGTAAATTTTATAGAAAATGTATGGGTATGCATTTCGTCGGGACCTAAAAAACTGGCCGCAATAAAGGGGTGGCCGTATTAAGCGGGTGGCCGTAAGGCGGGGTTTCACTGTAAAACAAAACGCTAAACGATTTAGTAAGAGCGTAAATGCCCACTCATATTACTTGATTGTAATACTGCATAAGAAACAATTGGGAAACTGGCTTAGAAAACGTTTAGTTCCTTCAGTTCCCTAGCGCTAAAACTGATATTATATATCTTATGGTGTCATCTATTTACTCATTTCCTAATTTTGAACATGTAAATTATCCAACTTTTGTGGCTGACTGTAAATATTATGTATTGAAGTGCAAATAAACAAATTATTATCACATCGTATAGGATTTCAAAATGTCTGAATATGCGGTTTTCATGGTCTACGAAATTCAGTGTGAAATTCAGTGGTGCATGCTGGTAAGTGACCATTGGTTCAATTAAAAGTGTATCTTACTTGGTCTATTGGCCTTCTTTTTCACTAATTCTTCTTCCTTTTTATCTCTGTCTTCTGATTCTTTATCGTAATATAAATCTTTAGGCAAACTACAAAGAAACGGCAGTAATATTAGTGATTAAGAAATGAAACACATCTTCACGAGACGAAGTCAAGTGTTTGGACCTGCTCGAGAATTCTCCCAAACATCTCATTGTTTTCGTACGACCGTGAAAACACAAAACACATGTTTCATTTTATTTATAAAAATAACAACCACATGAAATGATCAAAATATGTGTTTCAATGGTTTGACGATGTCATTTCTCCCTATGTTGCACTTCCAAAACAAAAAATCAAAACAATGGAAAAACTAGACTGCAAAACAGTCCCTACTTTTACGCGTATCTGCCCCGTCGCCTCACTCCCCGCTCCTCGATTAATCCTCTCCTCATTCTCTCGCGGCCAGAATTTCGTTCGATCAAACTTCAACTCACTTCCTCTGTGTTTTCACGTAAAAGTAGGAACTGTTTTGCAGTCTATGGAAAAACTAACTGTTCAATGGAAATGTTAGCCTGCATCACATCCGGACTTTTATCACAATTCATAATGACATTAATGTTAATAGGTTGATGTTTTGTAAAGTACCTGAATTTAGAGTCTTTGTCTACAAGATCAGACGTCTTACATGTTAAGTCTACTTGAAACCGTTCCATGTTGATACGAGTAACTCGACAATGTAGAGACATTCCCACCTGGAACACACAATACCATGTAAAGTAAACAACAGGGCTAACAAAATTAAGGGAAACTATGCACATAGAAAAAGTTGAAAAGGAATTAGCATCAAAACGTTTCAAAAAACTTCAGTTCCAAAGAATTTCCACGCAATATCAAAATACATAAGATAAATAATCTTATTCCCAAAATAATTTAATTGGACAGAAGTTTAAGGCGAAAAATCAGAACAAAGCAGTATAGCACGGCACGGCATGAGCATGGAACGATACAACACAGCACAAAGAATAAATATAATATGTATACGGGATGGGCTAGGAATAAATATGTTAGCTTGTACCTTGACTCTTTCCTGTGGTGATTTGATATGTTTATCACTTATCATCTTAGTGGGGATAAACCCTGATATACTATTATCATGTCGTACACGTACACCAACAGCTTGACCTGGACAACTACCATTGTCAAGATGCGTCCATACCTGAAACAATGACATCACTACTTTTTACTGGTAATTCTTAACAAAACCAATTGCTAATCTTGTACCTTTTATCATTACAAACATGGTCATCATCATCAATAGCATGTGTCAATAACGCTGACACATTAACACTACCATTACCACCACCACCACCACATCATCAATCACTGTTACAATCACTGCCATCATCATCATCATCATCATCATCATCACCACCACCACCATCATCATCATCATCACCACCACCATCATCATCGTAATCTTCATCACCATCATCATCACCATTTTTGTCAATACCACCATCATCATCATAATTATCATCATCACCACCACCACCACCACCAGCAGCAGCAGCAGCAGCATCATCATCATCATCATCACCACCATCATCGTAATCATCATCACCATCACCACTTTTGTCACTACTATCAAAATCAATACAATCATCATTAAATAATGATTAACATTACATCATCTATCATCATGACTAAAGTAACTTACATCTCCTAGTTCAGTGAAATCATTCTTCAAACAAAAAGGACATTGCCAAAGACCAGTCTCATCATTCCTCTCAGGGTTGGCTTGATCAATCCTTTCCCTGTCTGGTTTACGGAATGCAAAACCTGACACTGTACCCATTACCAGTTTCCCAACATATAAAGTACTAGGTGTCTCTCCCGTGAGAAGCTTGAACACTTCTTCAATTGAAAGTGACCTGAAGGGAATACGTCTTTCTCTGTAGCGACCAAACAGTTCATCCCTAATGTCATACAGGGTAATTTTCTTGTTACCATAGTTCTGGCGCTCAAGCTCTACGGCAAAGGCATCCAGGTCAAGGTCTTTGAGCCTGTCTGGAGTATCAAGGATTTCTTCTAAAGCGGCTGAAGGATTTGCTTCTTCGCTGGTCTGAAAAACGTACGAGATGAGAGATTAACCAAATAGAACGTTTGATTGTACAGTAGAGAGAGAAATATTGGAAATAATCCTAAATAGAAATAGAATAACCAATAGGTGGGCATAGTGTTTACAAGTGTTAGTATTGTGATGCTAATTTGCCAACCATTGAAACAATATACTTTTTAATTTTCTTTGTTCTAATAAATTGGTTGGTTAGCAAAACCAAAACACGTCACTGTACGTCCACCTATATTCTTTACAATTTGACTACAGCTCAAAGTACACGTTTTTTCAAAAACAAACTAAATCAAACAACAGATTGAAATCCACAACCTTATAAAAAATTGAGTTCAAAAATATTTTTTGCAAAGAAGATATAAATGAAAAAGCATTTTTGATAGTCTAATGAATGCGTTGGAATATTGACAGGAGCTGTCAAAATTTGTTATCTTAGAGGTCACGACCACATGGTATCATGTTGTTACAGCGAAAACAAACTGAACAGAGTAAGTTAAAACCAAACTAAACTGCAACAACATACAAAGTGTTTGATATTTATTTTGATAATTCATCATTCTACCAGTTCTTAGAGTTTTTAGAGTTCTAGATCATCTTAGTAATGTTACGATCAGTCAAGGATCACATTTCTTACGTGACGCATATTGACTTACAAAGCCTAAAACTTGTCAACATCGAGTAAATAATCTTTCAATCCTATTAAAACAAAACTACAAATTTCTCAGTAGTAGAATTTGTTAAAATGTACAACTTTAAAAGGTTTATTTGCAGAGATTTTTCGACCAATTAACGCGAAAATCGTCATGATGACTCAAACATATCTCAAGTTTCAAAGTGTGCCTGCGTTTATTCTTTTTCGTTTTTTTTCGTCAGATATTAGCCATTTACTAAAGAATGCACTGAAAAATATGTAGGTTGAACTTAAAAAATCAATAAAAAATTAACGAAGCGCCAAAAGACAAATCGCAGGCACACTTTGATAGTTCAAAATATGTACAATAATAAGGTCAAAAAATTTGATCCGTTCACATTAACACTTCTGCAAATAAACATCTCGCGCTAAGACAACGCTCTCTTACTATATGCCCGATTTCTCCAAAACTAATACGTTTTATTTAAAACTTCAACTAAATATGTAATCTTTATCATTTGAGCTTTCAGGAAATGTATACTTTGTAGGGAAATTGATGTAAACTAAACGCGTTAAGAGCGTTTTAAAAAAACGTCCCGATAGTGTCCTGTATATCCTTAAGGAATAACACATTATCAACAATTGAAGCTATAATTGAAACACTTCAAAATTCCACGGGCTATATTACACAGTAACAAGGCTGTGGTTGTTCGATTCGAACTGTGAAAAGGTCTGTTTGACAACCTTTACGACACTGACTGTATATCTACTTATAAAATTCATGAATAATTAATGAAAATTTTACAAAAGAAATCATGTCTGTGACGAAGGTTGTATTTCAGATACAAAATCGTCCCGATTTTCACAAGTTTTAACTTAATTTTCTCAACCAGATTTTAGTTTTATCTTGACAATTTTAGTAAAATATGAAAGAACTAATGTTGGACTTATAAGTACTACTACTATGATAAGTACTACTGATCTGTATGAGATATACAACGGCTTGTCTTCGCCTCGCTGCTGTTCAACCCATACAGATTGGCCCCTCATATTGTATATATTACAAACTGTCAAAAGGTCTAATGGACAACATTTATGACACTGACTGTATATTTACTTACATCTTCATATTCCAAGGCATCCACTGCCATCTGTTTTGCCCATTCATATGTCTCAGGATGAACCCTGGATCCATCAAGCACTTCTACATAGTTAGTACTGGTATCACTGATAGCTGTTGTGTCAATCTTGATAAAGCCTGCACAATTCAAGAATATCTTTGGACCAAGATTACACACTGTTACCAACTGTGAACGGTTTTCTAATCGCGAGCCTTGTTGACGAAGAGACTAAGGAAAAATAAAAACAAAATGAGTGCAAGAATCAGAAGAAAAGAAATGGTCTCCCCTAAGCAGGGATAGTAGGTACTGAGAACTTCAAAAACTCATTAATTATTCATGAGGAATACTTCATGCAGATACTTGATACCAGTGTAAGTATGTCCACTCATAAACTGAAATTTTCAAGCCGATTGCTTTCAGTTTCAGTTCAAGTCCGAGTTCAAATCATATAGCATTATATCTATTTGTATTGCATAATTCAATCAAGGGATTTTTGCGATTTTTGCCTCCAATTCGCACTGGAGGGGGTTTCAAGTCCTCGGCTTCACCTCGGACTTGAAACGCCAGTCCAGTCCTCATTATCAACCTTTAAACATTACATCTCATTTTTTATGTGACAAATGCCTATCAATCACTCAATAAACCTTAAGTTTCTCACAGTATTTAGTATAAATTGCTTATTGTCCTTTTCACTGTTCCGTTCAGTGACCACAAATTATAGTTGCAAGTCGAGGTTCCAGTTGCTGTGCATGATAAATTATAGTTTTGCTATGTATGTCAACTCCAACCTCAACTTGGAACTATTATTTGTGGTCACTCAATGGAACTGTGAAAAGGTCAACTGTGGAATTTTGAGCTGTTTCGATTAGCTTCAATTAAAAAAAAATTGCACATATCTTAAATTACCATGAGCTGTAGTCAAATTGTAAAGAAAATATTACACACTATTAAGGCTGAGGTTGTTCAAATCAAACAGTAAAAAGGTGTATTGTGTATATTTTCTTTTCGTCAATATCTAATTTACTATTGATGTACATGATTATACCTTGAGTAAAGCAGATGCCTTCCTAGGTCCCAGTCCACAGACAAATTGTAAGAGAGCAATGGTATGCGGGTTATCTATCAATTTGTTAGGATCAACACCAACATCATTTACTACAGTAACTAATTCCATATGAAGAGCTCTCATTAACTGTTCCTTGTCCATTTGATCCTAGACAGAATATAAATAAATTGATAGATAATTAAATAAATAAATAAGTTAATAAATAAATAAAAGAACAAATAAAGAAGTTAATAAATAAATTAAATAAGTGAATAAATAGATAAATAAATAAATTAACTAACTAAATAAATAATGTAATATATAGAATAAATGAATAAACAAATATAATAAATAAATAAATAAACAAATATATAAACAAATATATAAACAAATATATAAACAAATATATAAACAAATATATAAACAAATATATAAACAAATATATAAACAAATATATAAACAAATATATAAACAAATATATAAACAAATATATAAACAAATATATAAACAAATATATAAACAAATATATAAACAAATATATAAACAAATATATAAACAAATATATAAACAAATATATAAATAAGTAAATAAACAAATATATAAATAAGTAAATAAACAAATAAAATAAACAAATAAAATAAACAAATATATAAACAAATATATAAATAAGTAAATAAACAAATATATAAATAAGTAAATAAACAAATAAAATAAACAAATATATAAACAAATATATAAACAAATATATAAACAAATATATAAACAAATATATAAACAAATATATAAACAAATATATAAATAAGTAAATAAACAAATATATAAATAAGTAAATAAACAAATATATAAACAAATATATAAACAAATATATAAACAAATATATAAATAAGTAAATAAATAAACAAATATATAAATAAGTAAATAAATAAACAAATATATAAATAAGTAAATAAATAAACAAATATATAAATAAGTAAATAAATAAACAAATATATAAATAAGTAAATAAATAAACAAAACTTATATATAAACAAACAAATAAAATAAATTTAAACTATAACAAACTGCAAAACTTATACAAGAGAGAATTTTGCAGTAGTCTAGTGGATCTGATCCAAAGTATTTGTACTAATTTTTGTACTAAAGTTGTGATATTAGTACTGAAGTCTAGTTAGTATTCAAGGCAATAATGGAATGTTGATGTAGATGGACATAGTAAATACCTGTAAAGGATGATATCTAATACACAAGATCTCTTCTTCTTCAACACAAAGACTAGCAAACTCAGCCAGTGGATCTTGAATACGACGACCAACAGACAAAGCATTACGTAACACAGGGGGGTACTCACGAACCTCACTCTGTTAAAACAAAATCATGATGATGATGATAAGGAACATTTTGAAGACAATGATGATGAAGATGATGTTAATAAAAAACATGTTGAAGAAGATGATGATGATAATGAACATTTTGAAGATGATGTTGATGATGATGTTGTTGTTGTTGACGATAATGTTGATGATGATGAACAATTTGAAGATGAAGATGATGATGTTGATGTTGATAATGATGATGATAATGATGATGAAGATATGATGATACAATGATGATGATGATAATGAACATTTTGAAAATTATGTTGATGATGTTGTTGATGATGATGTTGATGAACATGTTGATGATGATGATGAAGATATGATGATACAATGATGGTGAAGATGACAAATAGTAATATGAATGATAGCAATGATTATGATAATAATGATAACAGTAATAATAACTGAAGTGAAGATCACTGAAGATAAGAATAATCATTGAATAAGAATATTCATTGCTGTGAATTTGTTTTCACCTCATTTGTAGCTGACCAATTCTCAACTCACCTCAGACCGTGGCGACGCTTGATATATACGAGCAAGTTCACAATCAACAAGTTCAACGCCAATAGGTGTCATCTGGTTCTCTTGTTCTAGTTCTGACAGACACATCTTGATATCATCCATTACTGAAGTAGCTTCTCGACTCACTGCCGCTACAGCTATTACATCAGGGCGCTTTTTCAGGATGAAATCTTTAAGTTTTTCCATGTCTGCAGTCTGAATTGATGAAAACAGCAATTATAGTACCACTGTTGTTTTTTTGTCTTTCAATCGGTTTGAGATTTTTCTTTCCGAAAGTCTGGAGACTTTGCAAAGTTGAGCAAAGAACAAAAGTTTTTATTTCATTAACTTTACAGCGAAAAGAAAGCTTTCTTTTTGGATCATTGGGAGCAACATGACGTCATCAAAAGGTGCCACAGGGATCCCAAAAATATTTTTTCTCACATTTTAAACCGTTTTTTTTTTCGCGCAAAATCGTCTGATGAAGATTTTTGATATATATTTGAAATCAGCATACTTTTTATCACCATATAAGTTCAAGTTCATTTTTATTGGATCCCCTTTTAATAGGGATGAATGGTGAAATAGTAGGTAAATGTTAGACTCATTACATACAACATCATCATTATCATGATCTTATCATGTTTTCCCCTTTTAGCCTTTTAGTGCTCCTGTCTAGATAAGGTGGTGGAAAATCTTGTCTACAACAGTCGTTTAAAATCATCATTATTTTAGTAAATTAAACATACCTTCATATCTTTTTCTCTTGTATTTGTAGTATTTCTTCTAACTAAGAGATATTTCAACCTAAGATGATCTACTACATTGCCACCTCCATCTAACATGGCAAAGAAGGTAGGGACTGTATCATCTGGTAGATACGAACAAGCTAGTACACGTAGCCCGTCCCCTCCCATACTATCATCATAACTATCATCTTCATGCTGTTGTTCAGGTTGATAAGGAGCGACGTCTATCCAGGAACGAAGCCGTTTACGACAACACTACAATTATAATGCAATAAAAATAACTTTATTATCATCACCATCACCATTATCATCATCACAATTTAAATTATTGTCACCAGTACATACATCATTATCACTATCAGCATCATTACTATCGTCATTACATCATTGCCATTATAATTGTCATCAGCACAACTATTACCAACATCAACATCAATTTCATCATCAGCAGCAGTAGCATTATCATCATCATCATCATCATCACAATTTAAATAATTGTCACCAGTACAAACATTATCACTATCAACACCATCATTATCATCAAGATTATGATTATTAATTGTTATTTTCATCATCATCATCATCACTGTTATCATCATCATGGTCATTATCACCATCATAAAAAATAATCATTGCTTTCTTCGTTATCATCACTATCATCAAAGCTTTATCATCTTAATCATTCATGCATTATCATAATCAATAAACAATAACAACAGTTTGTTTACCATCAGAATGAATTCTTTTGACTCTAATAGTAGTTTTGCCTTCATTTCCTTCTCTAACACTGGATACAACATTTTAGTAAAGGCACGTGTTAAGGCCTGGTAACGCTGGGCATTCCATTCTTGGACTAGAAGACTGAACTCATCCTGAAATAAGACATTAAAGGCGCGATTACATGGTGCAATTTTTTCTGCAACTTGTCTCACAATGGCGTAGACACAAGTTATGAGAACTCTGGTTTCTCTTTACTTACTCGATGGTAAAGTTGTTTTATTTCATCAAAGTATGTTTGAAATCTGAGAAGAAAATAATGTGTCTGTTTTTATCAATCCATTCACGCAAGTATGCATAACACCATCTATTAATACATCTATCTATCTATCCATTCATACATTAATCTATCCATTCATTAATCTATCCATTCATTAATCTATCCATACATTAATTCATCCATCCATCTATTTATTTATCCAGTCATCTATTATTCTATCCATCCATTAATCCATCTATTCATACATTATTCCATCCATCCATCCATCCTATCTATTTATCCATCCATTAATCCATCTATTCATACATTATTCCATCCATCCATCCTATCTATTTATCCATCCATTAATCCATCTATTCATACATTATTCCATCCATCCATCCTATCTATTTATCCATCCATTAATCCATCTATTCATACATTATTCCATCCATCCATCCTATCTATTTATCCATCCATTAATCCATCTATTCATACATTATTCCATCCATCCATCCTATCTATTTATCCATCCATTAATCCATCTATTCATACATTATTCAATCCATCCATCCTATCTATTTATCCATCCATTAATCCATCTATTCATACATTATTCCATCCATCCATCCTATCTATTTATCCATCCATTAATCCATCTATTCATACATTATTCAATCCATCCATCCTATCTATTTATCCATCCATTAATCAATCTATTCATACATTATTCAATCCATCCATCCTATCTATTTATCCATCCATTAATCCATCTATTCATACATTATTCAATCCATCCATCCTATCTATTTATCCATCCATTAATCCATCTATTCATACATTATTCAATCCATCCATCCTATCTATTTATCCATCCATTAATCAATCTATTCATACATTATTCAATCCATCCATTCTATCTATTTATCCATCCATTAATCCATCTATTCATACATTATTCAATCCATCCATCCATTCTATCTATTTATCCATCCATTAATCCATCTATTCATACATTATTCAAACCATCCATTGTATCTATTTATCCATCCATTAATCCATCTATTCATACATTATTCAATCCATCCATCCATCCTATCTATTTATCCATCCATTAATCCATCTATTCATACATTATTCAATCCATCCATCCTATCTATTTATCCATCCATTAATCCATCTATTCATACATTATTCAAACCATCCATTGTATCTATTCATTCATTTATTAATCCATCCATTCATACATTATTCAATCCATCCATCCTATCTATTTATCCATCCATTAATCCATCTATTCATACATTATTCAAACCATCCATTGTATCTATTTATCCATCCATTAATCCATCTATTCATACATTATTCCATCCATCCATCCTATCTATTTATCCATCCATTAATCCATCTATTCATACATTATTCAATCCATCCATCCTATCTATTTATCCATCCATTAATCCATCTATTCATACATTATTCCATCCATCCATCCTATCTATTTATCCATCCATTAATCCATCTATTCATACATTATTCAAACCATCCATTGTATCTATTCATTCATTTATTAATCCATCCATTCATACATTATTCAATCCATCCATCCTATCTATTTATCCATCCATTAATCTATCTATTCATACATTATTCAAACCATCCATTGTATCTATTTATCCATCCATTAATCCATCTATTCATACATTATTCAAACCATCCATCCTATCTATTTATCCATCCATTAATCCATCTATTCATACATTATTCAAACCATCCATTGTATCTATTCATTCATTTATTAATCCATCTATTCATACATTATTCAAACCATCCATTGTATCTATTCATTCATTTATTAATCTATCCATCTATTAATCCATCATTTTTATTTATCCATTGTATCCATCTATTAATCAATCCATCTATTCATCTATTCATTTATGCATTCTATCTATCTATCCATCCATCCTTCAATCCAATTGATTCATCATTGATTGCTTCACCACAACTCACCCTGGTCTATTATCAAAGTCCATTGATATAGATATTGTTAACATCCCTTCCTCTTCTGCTAGAGCCAGTTTAAGGTATTGGTCGCCCCGAAGGTCCCTTCCTAGTTTGTTTTTAAGATATTTGAATGCAAAGCAGGGATGTGATTCATCTATTTCCTGAAACACAAAACAGAAAAGATACAGTTTTTTTAGAAAGAGAAATAACAAAATAAAATAGTGTTTAAGTCAAGCATTTTCATTTTTGGAAATATACTTCAAAGTTGAGTCATTTTGATGGAGTTTCAAAGTATGACACATGGTACAAATATGTTTCTGGGATTGTTTGTTACCATCATGAATAATTAATGAGCATTAGATAGTAAAATTAAAACAAAATAAAATAAAAAGAAATAAAATAAAATAAGCCTTAGTGTAAAGATTAAAATTTCAACTGCTGAAGACAAATAAAGAGAGAATCGTGTGTCACTTGTTGTAGTGTTACTCTCTACTTTACATCGACATTACCTTTTTCCCCTTCTTGGTTGGTTTGACAGTGATTTTTGCCCTTTCATAATAAGCTTCTCTTACACACTGTCTGACCAGAGGATCCTTAGCAACCTGCATGGCAACCATGTGACGTGCTCCTTCTAAGACTTGATCAATGGTTGAAAACATGCTACAGATACAGCAAACAGGAGGGTCAAAATAGTGGCATTTTGGTACATTCTCACTTGTTCTTTAGATAGACCTCTTTACCTTCCTTGTTTGTTGACAATTATGATGGTGTTGATGATAATGATGATAATGATAATAATGAAGCTGATAGTGATAATGATTTCAGATCATGTGATGCTACCCTTGGGAATTGTTTCATTCACATGTAAATGATATAGCACGTTCATCATAAAAGAACAATTCTCAAGGGAATGACACATGCTCTGAAATGGGCAATTTGCATACGGAGGTAAAGAGGTCTATTTAACATCATTTAATGTAAACTAGTAAGTCTATTAGTGAGTCAGCCAGCAAGGGTGATTACCGCAAGGTTTTGCTACGGTCCAAAGTGGCTATTTTACGTCCACAATGCATTTAAGTGATTGAAGGGTGTTGAGACCTGCACTTTTATTACTGCGGCTCCTAGTCACACTTGGCCAACAGTTGATTGACATTCACCAACACCAAAACTCTATTAATTTTTTAATCAGTGTTTGAGTTGGTCGCGTGACTGGGAACCACAGTGGCTATCTGAGAAGATGTCACCATAACAATAGATTATAGGTCAGATTCTAAATTGTTTTTAATGATTGTTGAGACCTAATAATATATCACTTCTATAATAATATATCACTTCTAAGTTCTTTATTGTACAGCCTTAGCCTTAATTGTAGGTAAATTAGTCAAAGAGTAGAGACAAAACCTGTGGTATTTCTGTTGTTTGGTAATATGTGCATTCCTTGTCTTACCACGTTCTGTACTTGCTTTGAATTACAATAGCTACCCCCAAATAACAGAAGGCATTATGGTTCTTTTGAAAGTACAGAAATTTAATAGTCTCATTTTATTTTTACCTTGTAAGATAGCCTTCAGCTGCTTCTCTAGGATCAGCTGGGTGCTGCTCTGTCTCATGACGTTGGTAATTATCTCTCAGATTCTCTCCAAATTGATCTGGTGTTAAGCCAAACTTCTTGGCTATGCCAGCAAGTCCTGAAAGCACAAGCAAACTCAGATTAAAAAAACAGTAGCTGTAGCCAGGTATAGATAATAATAATAATAACAATTTATTATTTATTAGACGCAAATTAATGTGTTAAATAACAATCAGACAAACAAACAAACAAACAGCAAACAAACAAACAAACAACAAACAACAAACAAACAAACCTGCTTCATGACATATGGTATAAAGATCTCTCTTTCTTGGTTTCTTCAGTTTTGGTGGTTCTATCTTAGTTCCTTCATCTTTATCTTCTTCTCCCTCTTCTTTCTCTTTCTTTTCTTCCAGTTGTTTTTTCCTGTTTGCTTCATGCATTGTTGGTATATCATTACCATAGTACAGCATGAAATGACTGTAAACATCTTTGAGTTCTTCAGTTGTTTGAACAGCATCAAGTCTGAAGGACAATGATAATTTTTGAATATGACCAAAATCCTATTATAATCATGCTACCAAATCCATTAATAATTGTTATTATTATATATACATGTAATTGTCAATGAAATACCTATATTTCTCTGCTTCAGAAAATATAAATTTGATGTTTTGGCATGTAATAATATCATCACTATGGTTACACAGCTTCATGGAAACTTGGGTCAAAAAAAAGAGTTTTTTTTTCTTTTCATTGATAATTATATAATACACAGAAGATTACATGGTTGCTTGGAGATACAAATTTTATCTTCTCATGTTGAAAATCTCTTACTTGTTTGCTGTGGTCACTCGTGAGAGATCATTTCAACACTAGAATTTGAAATTGGTATCTCCACGCGCCCATGTAATACCCGCTATATATTCACCTATCAATGTCTTCTGGTTGCAGTATTCTTGTGTCTTCATCCAATGGCTGTTCACCTTCTTCTTGTACTTTGCCAAACTGGTAGTCTTGCATTTGTTCAAATAGTCTGTGCAGATTCAGTTTTCTGGTGCGCAGCTGTGTCCACTGGAACAATAATTGTAAGAAAGATAGTTTTAACAATTTAACTCAATTGACATTCAAACTAATCACAAAAGAAAAATATACATTGTCTGGACAAACAAATAATTATTTCTTATCTCAGGGCCATTATGAAAACTACTGGGTAATCCATTAATAATGTATCTACCATCAGAAAATAAAGTGCATTCTTTTATGATATTATGATCGATAGTCAAGTTAGTATTCTGGTAGGAAAATTGGACCAATACTATTAGTCATAAGAGTTAAAAAAGGTTTTGTCGTATACCTGTTCCTAGTATTCTCTCAAGTTCCAGTAAACACAGCACACAGTATGCGGTGCTTGGCCACAACTCAATTTTATTATCAAAATAAAACAAAAAATACTCTTATATCAAGATGACATGATTAAAACAATGTTACTCGAGTTGAACTTAGACCACAATGTTCTAACCGAAATAACTTTTCAAACTAAATGCAACTCCTTAATTTAACATACTTTCAATTAGCATAACTAGTCCCTAGTCCTCTCATTCACATAGGAAACTATTTCTCTCTTTATTACTAACTCTCTACTATCGTTGTCCATTACAAGAGAAATACATTTATTATAGTTGTATGCAGATGGTTTCAAGATGGTTTCAAGTTGAGGCTTCCAGGCCAAGTCTTTGTTTTTGCCCAAGAGCCGTGACTTGAATCCATTGTTCCAAAACATTTGCATGTAACTAAGGTAACAGCTATTGACATTAGACAAATAAATTTGACATACAATTTGTCCATAGAGACTGTTAATTCTGTCTGTCCTCTAATGTGAGGAGGTTTGATTACCTTTTCATCAAATTCCCATATCTTCCACAAGTCATCAGTATTCAGCTCTGGTTCCACATATTCTTTTCTGTAGTTTGCTATGAAGGGAACCTATGTATAGAACAACGAATATACATTTGATTTTAGATGTTTTTTTTAATGTGCAGGTAAAATGGCATTGAGTCCATATTTAAGTGACTAACTATAGAAATAAGTAATAAAAAAAGATGAAAGGGAATAATATATTGTAATTTTATTACTGTAACTATCACCACTATCGTCATCACAATCACTTTTATCATTAGATTGATTATTTCCTTCATGCTCATCATCATAATCATCACCACAACTACCAATTATTATTACCATCACCATCAGTCATTTAGGAAATGAAATACGTCTTCTGTGTTTTCACGCGCTAATGAAAACCGAGATGCGTTTGGGAGAATTTGAGAGCAAATCAGTCCAAACACGAGACGAAGTCGAGTGTTTGGACCTGCTCGAGAATTCTCCCAAACGTATTGAGGTTTTCATAAGCCAGTGAAAAAACAGAAGACGTGTTTCATTTCTTTTATAACAATCGCGCCTTTTATAAAATAAAAATGCCCTTTTATTCGTTTGACGATGTCATATCTCCCTACGTTGCATTTCATCGAAACTGACCAATAAGCGCGCGCGAAAGATCAAAACAACGAAAAAACTGACCGTTAAATGAGCGCGCGCGCTTGAAAATGGCGTGGGTGTGTTTCATGCTCTCATGAAACACGGGTTGTTGACCAATCAACGCGCGCGTACTATCCCAATTATTTTATAATATTTTATCAGTACCATTGTTATCCGTCATTGTCATCATTAATTTCTTCATCTTCTTCTTCATCATCATCATCATTATCATCACTGTTTTCTGTACCATAATATTTAATTTACTCATCATCACCAACATCACTTTCATCATCATCATTATAATCATCATCATCTTCTTCTTCATCATCATCATCATCACTCATCATTATGTTACTAATCATCACCAACATCACTTTCATCATCATCATGTTTATCTAATATCACCTCACCTCAAAGAGCTGGTTCCTCATAAGATTCAGAGCCTCCTGTATTTTACCAATAGTTGAGTGTGGTTTGGTTTCTTTGGTGTCTATGCTATGCACTCCCTGCTCATCCACATCTTGTTGTGATATAGATTGCTCAAGAAATGCATACTTAAAGATCCACTCAGCTTCTTCTTCTAGCTCCTGGTCCTCTGCTTGTTTAACTGGGACATCACGGAGCTGTCATAAACATAAAGGCAATCTAACATTGCATCTTAATTACTGCAAAAATTTACAACAAAATGTGCAGCTATGAAACCATGAATGAATGAGTGAATGAATGAATGATGGAGGGAGTAAATGAATAAAAGAATACATGAGTAAATGAAAGAATATATGACTGAGGGAGTAAGGGCAATCCAGCACCAAATTGAAACATCAGTTAGGATTGATTTCATAAAAAAGCTAGACGCTCTATGAGCGTGAAGTCGGGCTAGTCATAAAACCAACACAGGAGGCTAAACAATTCTACTTTGGGCTTCCTGTGTTCGTTCCCAAAGCATCATGGGGGACTATACGCGACATAAATGATAGATACATACATACATAGATTGACTAAAAGGTAAACCTAGAGTCGGGCCCTATAGCCGGACTAAAAAGTATTTCCAAACAATAGCCTAAACCTAATCAAACAGTAGCAGTACTGTATTAGGGGGCCAGCCAAAATGCAGCTTTCGAAAGGTGCTGTATTATTGGGGAGTAAATGAACTGGATATTCATGTAGTACCAATGAATGAATTAATCTATCAATGAAAAAATCATGAAAATGATACTGAATGAAAACACAAATGAATTTATGTATGGCATAATGTGTGTAAATGAGCAAATGGATCTCACTGTCCCCTTCTTGGTCAGAGCTACGAATATTGGGGAGATAGCTTAATGGGTGAGCGGGGAAATATAATTACTTTGAACTAAAGAATATAGCTTTTGATAAAAATTGATTTCCAATGTTGTTCTAGAGTAGCATTATATAGTGTTAGAATGTGGTGCTTATTCAAGGGTGGCGTTTATTGAGTGAATAAGGTAGTTTACCTGAAACCTTTCAGGGATATCTGATGTCTTGATTTCAGCATCTTTACTAGTCAACAATCCCTTCTCTAATTCACTTGGCTCAAAAACCTCATATATTGATTTCTTAGAAGCCTTCCTTCTTGCCTAAAATTAATCACAAATAATTAGTTAGTATTATTAACATTTTGATTAAAAGCAGTGCCTTTTGCATGTTGATTTTGATATTCAATTGCTGTGAACGATGATAATACAGTTGCATACACAACTGCATTTGTTTTTGCCTGAAAATGGTTGTGTAATGAAAGATTATTGCATTCATTGTTCTATTCCCTTTCTTTAGTGAAATGTCAACTATATAAACTTTCATTCTAATAGTATTCTAATAGTTGTGTGTATTTGGGAGAATTTGCAGTGAATACTTTGAAGATCTCTCAGTCTTGTAACAAAGGAGGAAATGTACTCTTTCTTGCCTTTTTCATCGCTGCTCTCCCTTCATCTTCATCTTCATAGTCTTCTTCATCTTCTTCAAAGTCTTCTTGTCCAAACTTTTCAAACTCATCAAAGTCAAAGTCTAAGCCAAATGTATCTTGTGCTTCTTGTAGAGCCCTGTGATAAAGAAAACAGTTATTGTAAATAATAGACCTATTGGGCTAACACATGTTTCCACCAAATTCAAATCTTTTAGGAATAAGATTCTTTGTCTTTTGGAGGGTCAGTTGTGTTATCTTGTTTGCAAACTAGGTTTGTCAACTATCTATCAAAATACTAGGAACAAGTTTGCCTTGGTGGTCCAAAATGGTGCTTGATCGATCGATTGCTGAATACTGGTAAATCAAATGGTAAATCTCATTTTATGCTAGCAGAGGCTACTTTTGTTCCAGCACAGCATGGAGGGAAATGTAACCTCTGCTAGAAGGGAATGAGATTTATTGTTTGATTTAATGGTATTCAGCAATCGATCAATCAAGTGCTATTTTTGAATCATTCTGGTGGCTAACAAAATGCTAGTTTGGAAATGAGAAAATCAAACTTGAAATCAAACTTGGGGGTCGCACCTCAAAAACAAGACATAATCGGCTGATGCGTTGCTATGTATGTTTCCATCCAAATCAAAACCACTGGGATAAAACCTTTTGTTCCAGAACATTTCCACATGATATTGAAATATATAAGACAAAGAATCTTATTCCCAAAAGATTTGAATTGGGTGGAAACATACTTAGCAATGTGTTAGGCGATTTGGCCTATGATGGTAAATACGGACTGCTAATGAAATAAAATATGTAAAATGTAATGACACTTACGAATCGTGGTGTCCTTCCACCATAACTTTCTTTCTCTTCTGATGCTGGTGTTTGATGGGCTTGCCTTCATCATCCACGATAAAGTTATCAAACTCATCTAAGAATGAACAGACATTTAAGAATAAAAAACTTTGCAATATTTTCTTCTAAACAAGCTCAACAAAGGGCCTTTCCTGAATCCACACAACTGATCTCTATACAATAGATTCATGCCAGTGCTGCAGTGGATGAAGCTATACATTTGCTGTATTTTATCCACTCAAGTCCTGACTTGAAATTGTTGTTTTATGTTCACCAGCTGAGATGATCGCCTTCCCCGAAAGGAGTTATGGGTCACTATTTTTGGTTAGCAATTTTTGAGCAATTCTTGTTGATTAAAATATAATACCACCATGAGATTGACTAACATTTACAATTAATTTAAAGAAGGAAGAACTCATATTTCATAAATTCTCTTGGCAGAATAATGGGAAATGCTAATCAAAATACGATGTTGAATCCTCAATTCTGATTGGTTGACCTTGTGTTTGTTCTAAAGGTCAACTCAGCTGGCAGTGAAGCAAATTCTGGAAAGGCCTATTGGTTGAATAAACTAGCAGCATGTAGTTATACCTTCTTCAGATTCTGAGTCATCAATATCAGCATAAGTAGAGTCAATAGGAGCTGGGACTGGTTCTGGAGTGGCCTGTACAATTAAACAGTACATTATTAACCTTCAGATCCTCAGTAGGTTGTATAGTACCTAATAGGCTACTGCAACCACTACAACTACAGATATGGACCAACAGACCTCATCACAATAGCTGTTATTACAGTTATATGCAAATGATTTCAAACAATGGATTCAAATCGAGGCTTTCGGGCAAACCTATTGTTTTCGCCCGAAAGCCTCGACTTCAACCCATTGTTCAAAATCATTTGCATATAACTGTAATAACAGCTATTGTGTGACATTACAAGATATTTGTTTTTTACTATTAAATTTGTCCCCTCGATATTAGTCAAATTGAAATATTTTATAAAAATTGACAGTTATGAATTTTTTAAACAAAGAAGTTTTGCAAGTTTTTTAAAGAAATGTCTAGACTGATAACAAGGCTTGTTGTGCATCCCATGCACAGCTACATACATATCAAAAAAATATATCTTTGTAAGTTTAAGAACAAAATTTTACGAAACTTTGCAATTTTATTATTGTGGATGTGAAAAATTTGATGGTAAGCTCTTTTTTCTTGTAAATTAGATATTTTATAATTTCATGCTAGCATGATATTGGTCTATATCAGAGCTGATGTTGTATGGCTAGGAAAAGCTCATGGCATGTCAAACCACAGCAAGGTATGTTTGATTACTAGAAACATCACAAAAGAAATGCAATTAAAAATACTCTAGAAAACCTCTATAAAGGGAGTCAGAAAGTCACTTTTTATGAGCATAATTATTTTTTTAGGGCCCAAAGAGTTATTGTTGAGTAGCTAAATTATAAAGTTGTAAACAATCTTTGAACATCTTTACATACATGTAGTATGTTTTCTTTACATAGTCTGTTGGTTTTTGTGCATAAATATCCTCTATATATTACTCCACAAACTCCAAGCTAACAAGTATTTAATGAAAATGTTCTTTGGGTAAAAAGGTTTCTCACAACTGTTAACTCAATACTTACAAGAACATCATCACCTTCATCACGTTCTCCTTCAAACAGCTGTTGTTCAATAAACTGTCTATCATTGTTAGGCTCTGCACTTTCGGCTTCGTCATCTTCATCAGAATCAAGGGCTTTTACTTTTTTAAGACGATGGAATTTTTTCTGAAGATAAATCAAATAATCTCATTGATTGTCACAGTTGACACTTAACCATTTATACAATTGTGATTTATTTCTTGCTACATTAAGGCCAGTTTACATGGTACAGCTTTTCCAATTTGTTTCATAAGGATGGCATCATCGCTTTGCATGCAGTAGTTGGAGGGAAAAGTTGCACCGTGTAAACTGGCCTTTAACATAAAAAATATCATGCAAACTTTTAAAAGTGCTATCAATCAATCAGTTGGATGCAGACCGATCAAATCAACCAATGACTCAACAAGTTTACAAAAGCTTTGCCCCCATTGATAATAGTCAGACCAATTGTCTTAACTCTTTTTCTATCCTGTTTATTTGTATTTACGACTACCTGCAAAAACCTTTGGTCTTTAATAATATCACAATATTTCTTGACAATACATCCCAGCATACTTACAGATGAAATTTTGTAGGACTATAATACTGATTGATCATCCATTGACCAATACCAATAGATATCAATTAGCTAATTTTCATTAATTGATATCGATTTCTTAATTGACTTCCGATGAACGATTGTCATCGATAAGTATGCCGGAATAGCACTCAAAATACACTATTATTTCCATGTGTGACACCATAGAAAGTTTGTTGAAAACAAAACTTTTTAAGAAAGAATAAGTTACCTTTGGTAGTCTAATTCCAAGATTTTCTTGAATCAAATCTAAATCTTCTTCGTCCAATTCCTCGTCTAGAATACACAAATTGTACACGTGCATAAAACTGTACAACAAGGTATTATTAAAATGTTGAGTTTAAAGAGTACAGAGTATTCATAATACCTTTGCGTTTTCTCTTCAGTGAGCCCTCGTCTTCGTCGTCGTCGGTCTTTTCTTCATCGCTGGCAGCGCTTTCCTCATCGTCGTCGTTGATCAAATCAGCCACATTTCCACTCAGTTCATTTACTACCACCTTTTCTTCCTCGTTTTCTTCGTCGTTTTCCTCCTCGTCTTCACTAGCACTAGACAAAGACTCGTCTAGAGACTCCTCTGCCTCACTATCTACAAGGTCGGACATGTTTTAACGATTCCAAATGTCGAAGAAGAAATGATCTTGATACTTTGAAAACAATATGGCGGCGAACTGATCAAGATGACCGTGAGAGACGCGACACGAGTACGATCGAAAGGCACTATGGGGAAGTTAGCCTCCTATGCAGCCGCTCCTTTGTATCGTCACGCAATACGAGTCTCCCCACGGAGCTCCGTGGGGAGACTCGTATTGCGTGACGATACAAAGGAGCGGCTGCATAGGAGGCTATGGGGAAGTTGGCTTCCATTTTCTTGAAGAGAAGCACAGGTAGCCCAAATATGTCGATTCTTGAAATATAAAAAATATATGGATCATATTATATTTATCACGTTTTCACACAAGGAGACTTGTCAGTCACAGTCATAATAAGATGTGTCGGCTATTGAGCGATTTTAAAAGGAGCAGTTAGGAGATCACAGATACTAGATGTCAGAAAGGAAAGAAGAGAATGAGAAAAAAAAAATAACAATACAACCAAACAAAATATAACACATTAAAATTGGAATTTTATTGAGCAACAAACTCCAATAAAACCAACCAAAGTGGTCAGTTCTGTAATAGATCATTTCATGCAGTTCTCATCCATCAACCTCAGCCAGTAGTCAAATTATGACAATACTAAATGACACTCAATATCAAGACTATTATATATTCATTTAATTTCCCCCATTACTAGGTCAAGAATCTCTAGCACAGTCCCAACTTTCACTAGCCTGGATGACAGAGGTTCTTGGTTTATTACTCTTCCTAGTAGTTCACACTAATACAAGGTTTGAGTCTTGTCAACGTTTAGCATAGTTTTGAGGAGTATTTTGTGTTGTCATTTCCCGACTCAATTTCTTGTAGCTTTGTGACTCGTATATACACAGGTAGCCCAAGCTATACGTTTTTTTGCAATATGACGAAATATTTAAAATGCAATAAAAATAAACATGTCTACCTGTGTGTTGTGTTTTTCTTTGCATTTCTGTGAAGTTTCAGGCCATTTCCTTCAATTTTGAGTGATTTATGGCTGATGTTCCCAGCCATAAATCACTCAAAATTGAAGGAAATGGCCTGAAACTTCACAGAAAAAAGAAAAACACAACACAATATAGTTCGTTTGGTTTCACCATTGCAAACTAATCCCTTTTCTTCAATCCTCTTTGTAACCCATTTATCCACAGCTTTAAAAAGATGTAGCTCTTCGACATCCAAGGTATCTCTCTTGAGTACTTGGCAAAGCAATTCTTGGGAAACATCTAAAAACGACTCAGATAACACAACTTGATCAGTTTTCTTGTCAACAGTCTCCCAGAAGTGTTCTTCGAGGTCTTTGTCGCCCATTTCCTGTATGAAAGACATCATATGGAGTACATCTATAGGCTCAACTTCCTTCTGGATGTATTTCTTGCATTTCTCTTCCAGGAATGGCATCATGTACTTCTTGGCAAGGTAAAGAACTTCCATAATGTTACTTCGATCCGGTAAGGTTGGCTTCTTCAGAATGTGCATAGCGAAGTATTTCTTGTAGTCCTTCCTTGGTGCAGTCTGGTATGTTGATAGGTGACTTAGTCTCGGCTAGTTTACCGTAAAACATGGCTGCAAACACAGGACTACAGACGGCTAGTGGATACTTGTTGGCTGGAACAGTGACTTTGTTTCCATCACAGTCTGCAACCAAGAACTCGACATCACAGAACAACGAATTGTCGAACGCGTACTTACAACGTTCTCTGTGAGTAGACAGTTTAGGTTGCCAGTCTGAAGACCCCATATTGTCTATTTTCCTTTTGTGAAGTAAGGGGCGGACCATTTAACTTTTGAGGGGGGGGGGTGGATGATTTTGAAAAAAAATTTCCTGCACGGCAAAATTTTCACTGAATGCCACTGAAATCTTTGCTTTTCTATAAAATAAATTGCGTGCACATGACAGCGGGCTAAAAAAAATTTCCTGCACGGACAAAATCATCCACCCCCCCCCCCCCCCCCCTCCCTCAAAAGTCAAATGGTCCACCCCTAAAGGCTCTTTGCAGGACTTGGTCACGTGACTGGTTATCGCATAGCAACGCTATTTTGGTGGGCAAGATAAAACACTTCATCGCGCCGGGTTATTCTTTAGTATTCCTTCTCTAGTAATAGAATAGAATAGAATAGAATTTTATTATAATATTTACATGGCAGTGTAACTGAATTGCGTAAATTTACAATACTAAAATTAACTAATTATAATTAAATGTAAAATATATATTTGTATTAAATTGTATGATATAAATTGCATGTATATATTGCTAACTAATACTATAAAAATTATGTATATATGTATGTATATTTAATGGCTTAGTATAAAATTTAAAAAATTGTACTCATAGATGGTATAAAAGTTTTCTTAAATCTGTCAGTATGTACAACAGGCAATTTAAAGGTACGTTGGGTTCTTAGGTTGTATTTGCAACTGTGTTTCGGTGGCAGTAAATTAAAAATATAAACCTGTCGTCCATCAAACCTACTTGAAATATTGTTTTTGACATGAAAAGCCCTTTTTTATGGTACAGTGGAACCCCATTAATCCGACCACCAAAGGGACAGCCCAAAGTGGCCGTATTAACGGGGTGGCCGTATTAAGCGGGCTGTTAGGCGTAGCAAGCGTTTCTTTTTGGGGGAACGGGAGAAAGTTGTTTTTTGGTTGTTTTGGGATAGCTGTGTTACCGATATGGCCGCGCGAAACCAAAGACGAGTTCTTCCCCCTCCCCCTCCCCCACATGCGGTTGTGTCTATGCTACGGTGTAAAAGTATAGTACCCTCTACTACATTTTGGCAATTAATTTATTTTCCATTCCCGTAAGTGTCGCAACAGTATTGTAAAGTAAATTTCTTTCTTTCTTTATGCTTTAATAATTACCATGCCTGGTACATTAATGAAGCCGGAGGATAGATGACTTCAGCAGGCAGTTAGGGCGGTTAGGGCTTGAGGCTTGAAAACAAATTCAGGCTTATAATTAGAACGGGTCTCGAACCCGTGACCTTTGCGATGCCGGTGCAATGCTCTACCACCTGAGCTATCTTACAGGGGAAAGCGGTCACATAGGAATTATATAGCACGGACTGTGCTAAATAAAGACATATTAAAGTCCGGCCCGACTTCCTTCTGGAGATATTCTGTGCATTTATCTTCAAGGAATGGCATCATGTACTTCTTGGCAAGGTAAAGAACTTCCATAACGTTACTTCCGGTAAGGTTGGCTTCTTCAGAATGTGCATAGCGAAGTATTTCTTGTAGTCCTTCCTTGGTGCAGTCTTGTATGTTGATAGGAAACTTAGTCTCGGCTAGTTTACCGTAAAACATGGCTGCAAACACAGGACTACAGACGGCTAGTGGATACTTGTTGGCTGGAACAGTGACTTTGTTTCCATCACAGTCTTCAACCGAGAACTCGACATCACAGAACAACGAATTGTCGAACGCGTACTTACAACGTTCTCTGAGAGTAGACAGTTTAGGTTGCCAGTTGCCAGAATCCATTCTGCATTCTAAAAGAAGATTCTGGTAACGTTGTATATTTAGTTTTAACGAAATGTTACGTTGTGAAAGAAGGACAGACCAGGGACCGCGGAGACGGGGGGGCTGGGGGGGCCGTGGCCCCTCCACTTTTTGCACTTTTTGCCCCGGACCCCCCTAGAAACTCATGCCTTCGGCGCTCGTCAGCCCCCCCACATAAAATACCGCTCCGCGGTCCCTGCAGACAGAGACGATAACGAGAAGCGTCTTCGATTCTGAGAAGTGATGTGCCATAACATGCATTGGGTAGTGGGGACCCAGTGAATATGGGCAGAACGGGTAGGGAAAAGAGTAATTAGAGGATATAAAGGTATAGGAAGCTGTTTTGGGCTGTTTTTGTGTGGGAATTTAAAATGTTTCCCATTAAAATTCTAGAATTTTGTAACTCAGAGACTCAAGAAGTCAGCATCGATTTGCAATATATGTCCATGGATATGAAGCACTAATGCTAAAAGTTTTCATTCAATTCTGTAAAGAAACCAATCTGGCTATCACACTTGTCATGGAATAACAATAGGTGGACGTACAGAAACGTATTTTATGGTTTTGCCAACCATCCATTGTTATTAGAACAAAGAAAATTAAAAAATATATTGTGAAAATGGTTGGAAAATTGGCATCACAATATACCAACACTTGTAAACACTACGCAGTTTGATTTGAATAGACCCGTTTCAAGGTTAACGGGGGTACAACCTCCTGGGGTGAGCACAATTTCATAAGAAACAGCTGGGAAGAATTGAAAATTTTTAAATTGTTCTAAATTTGCAAGCATTAACTGCAAGAGGTTGAAATTTCCGTGATAGTGAGGTTTTATATCTATCATAACTGGTGACTGAAATCTGAGTATGATTTCTAACCATCATATTGAGTTACACAAATTCGTATTTCTTCCTCGTTTCTTTACAAACAGTTACATAATATGGCGGCTTTGTTGTAAAGGTCAGAGGCGAGAAATCGAGACAGTGATTGTTTGTAAATGCTGCAAAGAAACTTTCTGAATTTTTAACCACATAATAATATGAAATAAATCTCAACACACAAGTAATTTTAGATTCTAACTCTAAACTTGTAAGGGACGGACCATTTGATATTTGATGGGGGGAGGGCTGTTTTGTCGGTGCCCGATATTTTTTTGGGGGGACACAGATGTTGCAAGATATTTTTTGGGTAGTACTCAATACTTTTTGTTCATGCAGCAAAGGCTGCTCTATATTTTCTTAGAGTTTAAAAAATGGATTCAGCCCCCCTCCCCTTCAAATATCAAATGGTCCGTCCCCGTTAAACTTGAAGGTCTATTGCAATGTATATCTTAACCCCCAGAAACATAATGGTTATTGTGAAATTAGACAATAGCATGGGATTTTTCGTAAACATGCAGTTGTGTCTATTCTACGGTGTAAAAGTAGCCTCTGCTAGCAGGAAATGGGACAACAACAACAAATATCAAACATGTTTTATTTATTTTCTGGTGTTGAATTCGTATAAAATACTGCTTTCGAAACGTTTGCAAAATCTAATAGACCATTTCACGGTTTTCGTCCACAACCTCAGCCTCGATAGCAGGTAATAAACAATATATTCTGGGCCCACAGTAATTGGCTAACGCTGTTGTGGGTACCCTGCCATAGCTCCCTGCCATGTTATCATTTATTTTCTTTGTGATGTAATTTTGTTTTCTGTTATTGTATATTATTAAGGCAAAGCTAATAAAATAAAATCAATGAAATAATTTCACTACAGCTCGCGGTATTTAAGGAATGTACACATTATCAAACCGGCTTTGGTCAAATTCTAAAGAATATCGCGGCTGAGGTTGTTCGATGAGAACTGTCAAAACGTCTATTCTGCATGCAAATCCCAAGATCCTTCATTATCACGCAACGTGTCACGTTACTACTTCAATTACAAATGAAAGTCGTGATCTGTTTATTTTTGTGATCAAATTGATAACGTTTTGGCAATTAATTAATTTTCCATTCCCATTAGTGTCTCAAGAGTTTCATAAAGTAAATTTCTTTCTTTATGCTATTTTCGATGTTTTTCGAGGGGCAGTTACCTCAGTTTTTACTCATTTATTGATTAATTCAGGGTAATGGGCTCCTGTTAATTCTGTCTTAATAATACTTATTAATCACTACAGTGGTAAAATGTTCGTTTGAAAACCTCTTATTTTTGTAGAATGTGATCGCTTCTGGCCAATCAGTTTGCTTAAAACTATTCATGTCCTACAAAAAAACATGGACATTTAACCACTTTAATGTTTTAATGTAATGAAAAATTCAGTTTAGCTAGTGCCCAGGGATATGCACATCTAGCCCATCTAGCCCATCGAGTACACGCTCTCAGAGAGTCTAGTTTGGTATGTTTCGCTGTACTTGTGCTTCATAATCAGAGCATCAGTTGTTTTTTTGTGGACAAAAAGATAAAAAACTAAGGATAATTCTCAAGGGAGCTACCTCTATTAATGAATGGATAGGTGTAGATAATTTTGAGGTGGTGTTTTGACATTTTCATTCGGAGGCTTTTGAAGGAGGAGTTACATTTGTCCTTTCTTCCTAATCAACCCAAAAAGTAGACACTATAGAAAATATTGCAAATAAACGATTTTTACAAACATGTCACACTGGGAGTAAATAATTCATTTATTGTGTAATACATTTCCTGTATCTACTGCAAGGAATTTGTAGCCCATACACTGAATACATGTTCATCTATCTACATCATCATCAGTTATATTATTAATGTAAGTTGAATTGGAGGACATTTTCAGAGTCAAGTAAGTCAAAAGACATAAATACTTATAATATTTATATCACCAACTATACATTTCCTTTGGGGGGAGGGGGAGGACTCTCTTTGTCTATGTGGTGCTCCTTTTAGGGTTAACAATATTTCCTGTGCATACCCTTTAGGGTCTTTTAGGTATCTGGCTCAAAAGTCAGTTACGTAACATGACTCTGTACCTGTAAGGGTCATTTTTACTTGGCTTTGTTACTAAAAGTAAGCTTAGCTGCAACAACATCGCACAGTCATACCTTTTAGGGGTTGAAATCAACAAGGCTTTAACAGTTATTTTAATATATGATCGTACCTTTTAGGAGTCATTTTCAAAACCGACCACTGTTCACCCCTACCACTTGGACAAAGGGAGTCCACCCTCGGGATATTTCCTTACTGTGATGTCATATCCTTCGTAAAACAAGTGAAGGAAACTGACCAAATTCCAATGAAGTACCATTTTTAGAATTGGGATTATGTGTGTAAGTTATTGTAATATCACCTGCAGATACAATACTCCTTCCACCTTCTCCTCTATATGATGGCTGTCCATCAATTAAAGCCTCTACAGTATAAACAACACCTGGTTCTAGTCTGACAGGTTTGTCAAGGGTAACAGTAAATCCGTAGTACAAGCCATCTTTCATTTCACTCTCTGTAACATATGATGAAGATGTTGTAAAAATGCACTCATGTTGATTAGCCTTGTGGATTTTTAAGTCAACATTGTATCCTACACTTTCATTACCAAACAATTGCACACCAACAAGATCAACAGCTTTGTTCACGGTGAAGTCTAAAGAATCTGTTCGTCCATTATAGTTCCATGATTTTTGGCTAAAAGAAGGCAAGTCATTAAATCGCACATCTGATATCAATAGATCACCAGAATAAGACCTTTTCTTATTAAGAAACACGCCTGTTGTTAGAGGAATAGAACTAAAAATATGAATCAATTCTGTCACTTCATCCATGTTCAATATTTTACAAGCAAGAACAGACTCAGCAAAGTCCTTTAGTGTCAAGATAGGAAATCTAATCAGTCGGATGACCTCTTCTCCAAGAATGGTTCGTTTGGTTTCACCATTGCAAACTAATCCCTTTTCTTCAATCCTCTTTGTAACCCAATTATCCACAGCTTTGAAAAGATGCAGCTCATTGATATCCAGGGTATCTCTCTTGAGTACTTGGCAAAGAAATTCTCGGGGAATATCTAAAAACGACTCAGATGATACGACTTGATCAGTTTTCTTGTCAACAATCTCCCAGAAGTGTTCTTCAAGGCCTTTGTCGCCCATTTCCTGTACTTGTGGTAAAATATACAGCACATCTTCTGGCCCAATCTCATTCTGGAGATATTCTGTGCATTTGTCTTCAAGGAATGGCATCATGTACTTCTTGGCGAGGTAAAGAACTTCCATAACGTTACTTCCGGTAAGGTTGGCTTCTTCTGAATGTGCATAGCGAAGTATTTCTTGTAGTCCTTCTTTGGTGCAGTCTTGTATGTTGATAGGAAACTTAGTCTCGGCTAGTTTACCGTAAAACATGGCTGCAAACACAGGACTACAGACGGCTAGTGGATACTTGTTGGCTGGAACAGTGACTTTGTTTCCATCACAGTCTGCAACCGAGAACTCGACATCACAGAACAACGAATTGTCGAACGCGTACTTACAACGTTCTCTGAGAGTAGACAGTTTAAGTTGCCAGTCTAAAGACTCCATTGTCGATTCTCCTTTTGGGACGTAAAGGTTTTACTTCGTTGTTGTTTATAAGTGAAAGAAAATACAAAGGCGTCAACAAGTACAATTCACTTGCAGCTAAATGCAGGAATCGATCCAGTACCTGATTGGCCGAGAGAACAATAGGACTTGATTTGAGTACGGAAATCTGTTCGGGTGACTATTCGGCTTCGAGGAGTTCGTGAAACTATTCGGGACTCGGAATAAAAGTAAAGATGGCGACGAAAAAGAAAGAATTCGAAAAGCGCCCTGTAACTATGTGGAAAGGTTGATTGGAGAAGCGTGTTTCGCTGTTGATAATTTGAAAACAATAAAACTGCTTTTTGTTTGCATTAAGGTAAGGAGCTCTATTAATGATATTTCAAAAGAGTTTTTATTTTTAAGCTCAAAACAAACGCTTAATTATAGCGAGCGCTAGCATGGATCGATTCCTGTATCATATATGATATGTGGGATCGATTCCTGTATCATTAACTTAATATATATTACAACTGCCTGGATCCATTCCTGTATACAATTTACGACTGCCTGGATCCATTCCTGTATACAATTTATACAATTTACAACTGCCTGGATCCATTCCTGTACACAATTTACAACTGACTGGATCCATTCCTGTACATAATTTATACAATTTACAACTGCCTGGATCCATTCCTGTATACAATTTATACAATTTACAACTGCCTGGATCCATTCCTGTATACAATTTATACAATTTACAACTGCCTGGATCCATTCCTGTACATAATTTACAACTGCCTGGATCCATTCCTGTACATAATTTACAACTGCCTGGATCCATTCCTGTACATAATTTACAACTGCCTGGATCCATTCCTGTACATAATTTACAACTGCCTGGATCCATTCCTGTACATAATTTACAACTGCCTGGATCCATTCCTGTACACAATTTATACAATTTACAACTGCCTGGATCCATTCCTGTACACAATTTACAACTGCCTGGATCCATTCCTGTATACAATTTACGACTGCCTGGATCCATTCCTGTACACAATTTATACAATTTACAACTGCCTGGATCCATTCCTGTACACAATTTACAACTGCCTGGATCCATTCCTGTATACAATTTACGACTGCCTGGATCCATTCCTGTACACAATTTATACAATTTACGACTGCCTGGATCCATTCCTGTACACAATTTATACAATTTACAACTGCCTGGATCCATTCCTGTATACAATTTACAACTGCCTGGATCCATTCCTGTACACAATTTACAACTGCCTGGATCCATTCCTGTATCATATGCAAATACCATTAACTGAACCATATAAGTATCCCAGCATTCTTAGGCCATCCTCACATTTTTTTCCCACTGCCTCTATTATTGTCACAGAGGTGGGTTGGTAGGTCGGTCAGAGAAATAAAAGAAATGATAACAATAAAAACAAATACAAATGGGCTATTTAAGCTTAATTAATAATTTGTATACATGTAATATTTCCAAATTGAAAGAGAAAAAACATATGATTAACAGGTTCCCATTTTTAACCTGTACTTATGCAAATTGTGTTGATGTGTGCTAAACACACAGACCAACCAATCAGAGTATATTATTTCTGAAGTGAACTTCTCTGATTGGTTGATCTGCGTGTTTAGCACACATCAACAAAATTTGCATAAGTACAGATTTAAATGGGAAAGTACAGATTTAAAAGAAAAAGTACATATCTAAATGGGAAAGTACAGATTTAAATGGAACCTGTTGATTGTACTTGCAAGGTTGGGCGATGGGAAACAAAAAAAAAATGATTGTGAGGTGGTCAATGCAGTCCTCAACAGATTTCTGGGGCAGATAAATATTCATGCATTATGATAATTGTCTAGTTGGGTTTCAAGATAGGACTTGCTTGACTTGCCCCCTGGTCCAATGTATATAGTTTATTGATTGTTTGGCTCATTTTTATTAGTATTGAGCTCTAACTACGATTTTTTTTTTTCAGACCTTGCTGTCGAAGAAAAGAAATTTAGGAAAGAAAGATATCATCAGGCAGAAGCACACTTGTATGGAATCAAAAGCTGACCTTCATATAACAAACACTTTAATGGATTAACTTAGAAATGACAGCCAAGCTCAGATCAAGGAAACTATCACCACTGTTAGATACATATCCACAAGAATTACATCTCACTAAAATGAGACAATGAATGAATATTATTATATTTATCAACAACAAATTACCAGACTCCAGTTTAACAAGATTAGTCACAGCCTTTGATAAGTTAAACACAATAGCCTCAATTGTGATTGTCTTGTTTTTGCAAATACTCTGGTCTTACATTAACTATATCCAATCTTGAGATACATTTTTGAGAGCTGCAACCTTACCCCATATCTATGGCATGCTACATTAATATAACTCACCTGTGTTTGTCAATTTTCCTTTAAAAATGTTTTCTACAAAGAGTTTATCAAATCCACTGGAGCTGTTAATACAGATAAACAATAAAAAAGCAGACATTGGTCAAAATATTCAGTTGACAAATCATTGGATTTGCATGGTGACCTATTAACACCATAGGGAATTTAATATAAAATTATAAGGATAAAATTTAATTGAATATTGTTTAGAGACAGATGTTTGTCAATAGTTCTTCTTAATTTGAATTTACTTTGAGATATATATCTACTCTAGTCTGAGATATCTACTCTGAGATAATTTGGGAATCCATGAGTTTGTCCAGTATAGCCATCAACAACTCATGAGCATCCTCTTGATGACCCTTTGAAAAGTTGCGAAGCGCTTAAATCAAATATTCAAATTGATAAGTATTTAGATTGTTTGTTTTTTTGTATGTTTTCAGTAACCCCTTATGCCCTCAAAATAATAATAAGATGCTGACATGGTATGGATTTCACAAGTCCATGTGGTGAATATATATGGGGAGAATGAACTGGTCCCCTTAAGCACATCAGCCAGCTCATAGGTTATGCATTGGGCACCTTTCAACATTTATAGGAAAACATTATAAAGTTGTAAATAACATACTTACAAATTAGGTCTATTACCGAGTGACAAATTAAAGCATCTACAAATGTTGTAAAAACATGTTAACCTAAAGTGAAATTTACACTTTAGGTTATCGCTCAGGGGCAGAACCCAACAATGGTTAATGGTTAATGGTCATCTTATTTCTCAGAGCGCAAGCACTTAATCCAAGAAATAACAAATATCACTAACAAATAGTTCTTATTTAGTGGCTAACACTCAACCAGAACAGTATAAGAAAAGGCAAAATAAAGGAAACAATGCTTCATTACAGCTTTACTTGTCCTAAAAAGTCACTAAATAAGAACTATGAGACAATAACATATTATTTATATCCCATCCATCCATCTTTTCATTCCATTTCCCACTCACCTTTTCCCTCCAAATTATATATCTCAATTTTCAAATAAAATCAGTAAGATTTATAGGAAGCAAACACAAAGGGTTCATCATGTGCGAGTGGCTAGTCAGTTCACAACAATTTAGCAATTCCAATTGGAAGCCATATTTCTTTTGGTGTATATAGGGTTTTTTAAATCAGCCGGAATAACCATTTTAGGTTGCGATCTCACTTGAGCTCATTATCCCTCAGGCAAAAGGTGAGAAGGCTATCCTAAATGGGTCAGCTAAAAGGGTTGTTCAGAATTTGTAAGTGCTGGCAGTATCCACCTTCCCTTCTACAAAAACACCAATTGTAGGGTGGCTAATTGACTTGGCTGTCCATCAACACAATTGAAAACAATAAAAAAAGCTTTTTAGCATTCTTTTTTCTGCTGAAGAGAGGAGGTGGGGGGGGGGGGGGGGGAGGGGTTTTCTCAGCTATCATTCCCAGGGCATTAATGGCAAGATGTCTATTTTTATCATGTCCCACGTGTCGGTTTAAAGAACAATAATAAATTATTAACACAATAGACTTGCAGCGCGTTTTTTATTTGTAGTACAATGCATGCATTAAATTATATTTATCTTATATACAGGAATCGATCCCACATATCATATATGTGACAGGGTCACTAAGGACCTATTTTAGAGTAACTTAATTATTGAATATTAGAAGTAGAAACTATATATTTTACTAGTAATACTTTAGTAATGTAAGGTATTGCATGGGAGTTAACATCCTTCCTAAATGCCTTGTATGGGATAGTCAACAAACACAGGATCTAAGTCAGAGATCTTAATCCAATTTGACTACAAACACACCTTTCCTTTTACATCATAGTTGGGAGTGAATCACCTTATTTTTTAGCATACTTTTCCATATAAATATAAGTCAGAACCTAGAGCTTTCAGTATAGTAAGAGCGAGCAACAAGACAAGTTGGGATTCAATAAGGACTCTCAAGGATAATCAAGAGTAACGTGTTAGACGTTCCCGTTTATTGATGTGTAATCAATTGTGATTTTATTCTTTAATAAAATTGCCTAAGAATCCTCAGATCTCATTCGTTCTCACTTGCCGCACGAGTCGCCCTGTTACATATATATGCAGGAATGGATCCCAGTGGGAATATATAAATTTTGTTAATGTACAGGAATCGATCCCAGTTATAATATCAGATTTAGGAACTGTTCATTATTTATCGGAGGGGAGGGGATGGGTGATAAAATGGGGGAACTTGAATTTTAATGAGCCTGAAAAGGGGGGACTTGAAATAACTGATGAGTTATCAAGGAAATCACAAAATATTTCCTCAGAGTGTAAGGGGGGCCCTAAAAAAAATTTCGAGATCGATTTCTTCGTCAAGAAATGGCTTACTATTAAGTTAAGATTAGTCTATTCACTCAATGACTTTGGACAGCCTTTCATAGCATTCTTTGATACACAAAACTGTTATTGCACTAGAGCAGATTAAGTTTATAGATACTCATGTCCCTCTAAGGGACTGTTCACTATTTATCAGGGGGAGGGGGATGGGTGATAAATTAGCAAATTTTCACTTTTTTTGGCAGTCCCCCCTTTAAAGCAAATTTATTTTTAGGGCCCCATATTATATATATCAAGATTGGATATAGTTAATGTAAGACCAGAGTATTTGCAAAAACAAGACAATCACAATTGAGGCTATAATTGTGTTTAACCAATCAAAGCCTGTGACTAATCTTGTTAAACTGGAGTCTAGTAATTTGTTGTTGATAAATATAATAATATTCATTCATTGTCTCATTTTTGTGAGATGTAATTCTTGTGGTTATGTATCTAACAGTGGTGATAGTTTCCTTGACCTGAGCTTGGCTGTCATTTCTAAGTTAATCCATTAAAGTGTTTGTTATATGAAGGTCAGCTTTTGATTCCATACAAGTGTGCTTCTGCCTGATGATATCTTTCTTTCCTAAATTTCTTTTCTTCGACAGCAAGGTCTGAAAAAAAAAAATCGTAGTTAGAGCTCAATACTAATAAAAATGAGCCAAACAATCAATAAACTATATACATTGGACCAGGGGGCAAGTCAAGCAAGTCCTATCTTGAAACCCAACTAGACAATTATCATAATGCATGAATATTTATCTGCCCCAGAAATCTGTTGAGGACTGCATTGACCACCTCACAATCATTTTTTTTTTTTTTCCCATCGCCCAACCTTGCAAGTACAATCAACAGGTTCCATTTAAATCTGTACTTTCCCATTTAGATATGTACTTTTTCTTTTAAATCTGTACTTTCCCATTTAAATCTGTACTTATGCAAATTTTGTTGATGTGTGCTAAACACGCAGATCAACCAATCAGAGAAGTTCACTTCAGAAATAATATACTCTGATTGGTTGGTCTGTGTGTTTAGCACACATCAACACAATTTGCATAAGTACAGGTTAAAAATGGGAACCTGTTAATCATATGTTTTTTCTCTTTCAATTTGGAAATATTACATGTATACAAATTATTAATTAAGCTTAAATAGCCCATTTGTATTTGTTTTTATTGTTATCATTTCTTTTATTTCTCTGACCGACCTACCAACCCACCTCTGTGACAATAATAGAGGCAGTGGGAAAAAAATGTGAGGATGGCCTAAGAATGCTGGGATACTTATATGGTTCAGTTAATGGTATTTGCATATGATACAGGAATGGATCCAGGCAGTTGTAAATTGTGTACAGGAATGGATCCAGGCAGTTGTAAATTGTATACAGGAATGGATCCAGGCAGTTGTAAATTGTATAAATTGTGTACAGGAATGGATCCAGGCAGTCGTAAATTGTATAAATTGTGTACAGGAATGGATCCAGGCAGTCGTAAATTGTATACAGGAATGGATCCAGGCAGTTGTAAATTGTGTACAGGAATGGATCCAGGCAGTTGTAAATTGTATAAATTGTGTACAGGAATGGATCCAGGCAGTCGTAAATTGTATACAGGAATGGATCCAGGCAGTTGTAAATTGTGTACAGGAATGGATCCAGGCAGTTGTAAATTGTATAAATTGTGTACAGGAATGGATCCAGGCAGTTGTAAATTATGTACAGGAATGGATCCAGGCAGTTGTAAATTATGTACAGGAATGGATCCAGGCAGTTGTAAATTATGTACAGGAATGGATCCAGGCAGTTGTAAATTATGTACAGGAATGGATCCAGGCAGTTGTAAATTATGTACAGGAATGGATCCAGGCAGTTGTAAATTGTATAAATTGTATACAGGAATGGATCCAGGCAGTTGTAAATTGTATAAATTGTATACAGGAATGGATCCAGGCAGTTGTAAATTGTATAAATTATGTACAGGAATGGATCCAGTCAGTTGTAAATTGTGTACAGGAATGGATCCAGGCAGTTGTAAATTGTATAAATTGTATACAGGAATGGATCCAGGCAGTCGTAAATTGTATACAGGAATGGATCCAGGCAGTTGTAATATATATTAAGTTAATGATACAGGAATCGATCCCACATATCATATATGATACAGGAATCGATCCATGCTAGCGCTCGCTATAATTAAGCGTTTGTTTTGAGCTTAAAAATAAAAACTCTTTTGAAATATCATTAATAGAGCTCCTTACCTTAATGCAAACAAAAAGCAGTTTTATTGTTTTCAAATTATCAACAGCGAAACACGCTTCTCCAATCAACCTTTCCACATAGTTACAGGGCGCTTTTCGAATTCTTTCTTTTTCGTCGCCATCTTTACTTTTATTCCGAGTCCCGAATAGTTTCACGAACTCCTCGAAGCCGAATAGTCACCCGAACAGATTTCCGTACTCAAATCAAGTCCTATTGTTCTCTCGGCCAATCAGCTGCAAGTGTACAATTCTTGGAAGTAATATTTCAGCTAGGCGTTCCTTGCTACTGCGGTTGCTGGTCTGGTGCCTATAACACACAGGTAGCCCAAACATTTATTTTGCTACTTCTATCGTGGCTCCTGATCCTAATTACAGTACAGTTAGCCTGAACCATTGGCTATATACACCTTCTGCATAAAATATTTAGCTGGAGATTTTGACTTTGAAAGGGTCTTTTCCAAAGCTTTTGACATGGTGTCACATAAGATCGTATGTGCTAAGGTAAAGTCAACGGGCATTAACCCCTATATTGTCAATTGGTTAATAGATTTCTTGTCCGGAGGAACACAGAGAGTATGCCTGGCTAATCAGGAAGCTCAATTGTTGAAATTAATAGAGGGGTTCCACAGGGCACTGTTTTGGGACCCATCTTGTTTTCTACAATGGCCAAATGATATCAGGAAATCTTCAGAGTCAGCTTGTCAAGTTTCAGGTGATATTAATAAGTGAACCAGTAGTAAGAGATGGTGAAGACCTCGCTGTAGAAGAGGTTGATAATATCAAGTAGTATATTTTTAAAATATCCCCCCCCCCCCCCCCCTACATAAAAGGCACTTTTTATGTAGGGGGGAGGGGGTATTTTAAAAAGGCAATTTACGGCACAAATCGCTTCGATATCAACATATCAATGTATGTGTAGTGTTTAGTTATCTATTAGGAAAGATCGCTAATTAATTGATTTTTTTATAAGTTTATAAGATATAAGTCAAGAGCCTGGGCTGCATGTGATGTTATTTTACACATATGCTCATTTGCATGTTAACAGTGGGTTATATGGAAACGTTCTAATTAAAACACAGAATGAGATTTTTCAATTACTACATACACCTATTTCAAAAATCGTTGTCGCAAACAAAGCCACAGTCCACACTCTGAAGCCTGCAGGGGATGTCGGTATTTCTTACATACATACATACATACATTTTATTAAACTTCCTATAAAGGCTTTTCAAGAATAATTTACAAAAAGAATAGATATTTGCATATAAAAAATACAAAGTTTGATAGTTCGAGCGTTAAAATATATTTTTCGAGATATAAAATGGTAGATGTATCATATAGTACTATTTATACAGTACTATTTATGGAAAACTGTCTGTTTTTTTAGTTCTTTTTTAAAAGAGTTCGTCTAATTGGTTCCATAACGGCTTTGTTGCTCTGTACAGGAGCGTTCTCTGTCCTGTTGCTGTACGATATTTGGGGATGCTTAGGTCATTGTTATTTCTTGTTGTATTTAGGTGCTAAATTATTTAGGCATTTAAATGTTAACAGGGTATTTTTGTGTTGTAGACGCTGCTTTATAGGACGCCATCTCAGCTCGTGTAAGACTGGTGCGATATGGTGAAATTTACGTTTTCCTGTAATTATCCTGGCAGCAAAATTCTGGACTTGTTGTATTTTCTTTCACATGTCAACGGCTCGTGTTTTTATAAAACAGGATTGTAATTAGACTCCTTTTATCAGTTGGGGGATTTAATTGAGCATACGCTAGAACTCTGAATCATTAAAAATTGACACGAGCATAACATAACTTCTCAGCCTCGATAGCGTGTAACATATTAACACTTGATAAATGGACCGGATAAATATTTTTTGATAATATCTATGAATACATACAAAAAACATGTTTTTGCTTCCATTTCGTAGCCACCATGCAACATTCTGTGACGCTTGGGACGCAATATAGATTATAATAATGAATAATATATCATATATCATATAAAAAATGCTTTATTCACGCACTTGTTTTAATTAATTAAGTTATTTTTTTAAGATTTGGAACATTTTTAGTGGGACAATTTTAGAAAAATTATTATTATTATTATTATTATTATTATTATTATTATTATTATTATTATTATTATTATTATTATTATTATTATTATTATTATTATTATTATTATATTTGTTTAATATAACTTTTAACAGTTCGATCGCTATTCACATTTACATCCGGGACACACTGCATGACGTTTTGAATGTTTTGTTTCTTCTGTGGAAGCAGTTTTTGAATCTAAAGCAGGAGAAATCGTGGAAGCAGCAACTTTTACCGCCCAAACCTGAAAAACATGACGAATTAGGCCTCGGCTACACGAATCCGATCCGGCTGAAACCGCATAGAAATATTTGCGTCCACACGAATCCGCGTATCCGGAGGATTCAAGTAAAAGTATGCGGTTTCGGTGACCGGATTCACTGGATTCGTGTGGACGATAGGCCGATTCGCATCAAAAAGTATGCGGTTTCAAAAGTATCCGGATCCGTGTAGCCGGGGTCTTAGGCTAGGTTTACACGGGACCGGATGAATTTTTGACCGGTCAAGAAATCGTCCTGGACATGCTGTTCACACGGAACCGAACAATATTTTCGTCCTGTTCAGACGAATATTTGATCGGTTAGGCGTCCAAATTATTGCACGTTTAGCGCGGTCTCGTGTGAACGGAACCCGTAAGCGGATGTTTTTTTGACGGGTCAAAAATTCGTTCGGTCCCGTGTAAACGTAGCCTTAGTTAATAACTGGTGTGCGAGGGGTTATAGTTGTTAAATATAATGGGTGCTAAATCAGGGTCGTGACGAGGAATGTTTTTTCGTGATTGGTTCCGATTTTTTACACAAAAGTTTGATCCCTATTGCTCGCGTATTTTGATCTCTGATCCCACAGAAAATGTCCTGTTCCCTAAATTTATGCATATGATCCCGACTTCCCTCTTCTGTGATCCCTGATTCCAGGGACTATGTGATCCCCGATCCCAGGTATGTGATCCCTGATCCCACATCCCTCATCACGACCCTGCCATATCCTCGTTGTAAATGAATAAAGGTTGTCGTCAGGTTTTAAAATCCAATATGGAATCAAATCTAGTCGAACGAGTTTTAAGTGAGCATAAAGCTATCAAAACACATTGTCCCTTCCCCTCCCCTGTGAAAGGAACTATTACCTTTGGCCCAAAGACAAGCAACAAAGTCGACGATGCACACAAATTGATAGCAGCTGAAAGTAGACCAAAGTCGGCATCAATTCTACTATTAGTGACCCAAGTCTTTAACGGGACAGATATACACGCCCAGATAACCACATTATACACACTCATCCCGATGTAACGAGAGTCGTTGAGCGCGCGAAAGTTCACATTTCTTGTTTCCCAAGCGAGAAATAAACCAAATAGTAGAAGAAGTCCTTTGTAGCTGTAAAGTGCAGCAGTCCATGCTGATTGATAGGTACTTTCGCAATAAAACACCTTGGAATAGTAGACTTTTCTGTTATCGATACTTTTCTGGTATGAAATAAAGAATAAAATACAAGGTTTAGTACTTCAAACCTTAGCCTCCTCCGCAGGCTGCTCCAACCAACGGAAAATTTGGGCTTCCTGTGTTGAAACAGTGACTGAGAAAAGCCGAGAAAATGGAGAGAGGGGCCACAGGAAGCCCGTCTCAAAAAAGGAGATGCCTGTGGAGGAGGCTATGCAAACCTGTACTTCAATGATGCTAAAAGTCTTTAAAATTATGAAATATGTACATCCGGGTTCTTTATCAAGGTAACTTTTAGTTGTCGCGGAAGACTTGCTTACGTAAAAAAAAAAAAATTCGCACCGCAGGCAACGTGTTCCAGCGGTGGCCTCTCACCGCTGTGGTTCAGGTTCGAGTTCATGGACTATATGTGAGCTGAGTTGGTTTGATGTGTTCTACTCTCCTATGCCATGAGGATTTTTCTCCGGGTTATCCGGTTTTCCTCGCACCGCAAAAATGAACACGTTAGCCGAGTTGTGTGCAAAATATAAAACCTAGAGGTAGTGAGTCTCCCCGATTACTGAGTAGGGCGCATGATACGTACGTGTCCGCCTAGAAGATTGAGACGTTAAGAAAGTGAAAAATTGATGATTACGTTGCTTCTGCGTTATGATTTATTATGAAATAGACACCAGGCTTTCGGCCATCTTGGCCATCATCAGGGTGGTAGTACAAGTAATATGTTTGAATTAACGTACGTAGTTAATAAAGAAAGCTTGGTGTCTATTTTATAATAAATTATTACGCAGAAGAAACGTAATCATCAGGTTTTAACTAAATGTATGCGTGCAAACAAATATTGGTTAAAAAAGTGATTTATTTGATTTATTTTGATTATTAGGATCGTAAAGGTAGGGGCGGGAGGGGAGGCAGATTCACCTGCTAGTCTAGACTTACTGTTATATGTCTTTGTATTGTTGCCTGCAGTGGATCAAAGATTTGCCAAGATGATAGAATGATGATATCAACACACAGCATAATAACCAGTAGAATAACAAGATGGCGGTCATGGAGGCAACCAAGCTACATTTAAATAATACATACTGTTATGATCAGTTACAATAGATTTACTCATTAATGAAGAGGGATAAGTCACAATTAGTAATATGTCACAGTTACAATAGATTTATAAATACTCGTTAATGAAGAGGGATAAGTCACAATTAGTACTATGTCACAGTTACAATAGATTTATAAATACTCGTTAATGAAGAGGAACAAGTCGCAATTATTAATAATTCACAGTTACAATAGGTTTATAAATAATCTTTAATGAAGAGGGCGGACAATAAGTCACAAATTCTACTTCGAGGAAGATAAGTAGATGACAATGTAATGATATTTAGATAATGTAAAAATGGCTGAGTAGTAGTCACTCATATTATAATATACTGTACAAAATTACTCGATTCTGATTGGACGAGAGGAGTACAATTATATAAGTCGTAAATTAATATTGTACTCTGCAGAGTACCAATTACTTTTTCAGTACGTAAATTATAAATAAAAAATCGCACGATATTCTCGTACAATTGGTAATTAATACTCGTGATGTTGGTCAAGTGGTCAAATATTACTCGTCCGTTTTTGAAGACTTTCAAAACATCACTCGTACCTATTGATTACTAGACAGGGTTTTGGGCTTCCTGTGTTGAACGAGCGAGAAAAAAGGAAGCGTAGGGGGAGAGGGAAAGGAAGGGAAGAAGGGGACGCCTGCCAGCATACCCTGTTGTTTTGAAAAACGCCTCCTAACTAGTTATGCATGATAGAATTTCAAGCTGTCAAAGAGTAACCAATCACAGTAGAAGATGAATTTAACGGAAATGAAAGATCACTTCCGATGTAAACACACGTGTAATAAAATATATTTGACAACTTTCCTTTTTTGTCTAGGCCCCATGTTTCTCGTTGGTATCAAGACAACACAGGAACCCCAAAATCCTATTTTTCCCAAAAACCAAAAAGAACACCTTTTTTGCTGGCTGAAGGCCCGGGAAACGGTTTCAACATTTGCTTCAACATCCTTTCGATTTTGTTAAATGGCAATGTTTAAACGCTTTTAAACTCTTTCAACATTAATTCAACATCGATTCAACACGTTTCCACAATGTTGAAAGAGTTTAAAAGCGTTTAAACATTGCCATTTAACAAAATCGAATGGATGTTGAAGCAAATATTGAAGCTGATTGCCCGGTACCTAATCAAATTGTACTCAAAGATTGTGCGATTTCCTATACTCTAGTTCAAACGTCGCTTCTCACATTTGCTGAATCTAATGCAAATGAGCAAAACCTATTATTTGAATTCATTTGCATTTAATTCGGCGGCATGCGAGATGCCACGTTTGACTGACTACTCTAAAATTAGATCCGTTATTTTATTCAATAGTGACAAATATGTTTATATCCTGGTTGTATCATCACCAGAACGAGATTGACACACTGCGTTAATAGGGCGACAATTTGATGGCACAGGAATGTGGTTGTTTTGATCAGTCAGGGAACAAAGCCTTTGAGCATCAAAAGCAAAATGAATTAAAGCATGTCCAAAAGAAAAATCAGAAAATTTAACATCATCACGCATCAAGACAAACTGAATCAGGGGTAAGTTATTAAAGAGAATTCGAAAGATCGAGGAGAATGACATGCAGCTAGAGACACAAATTGTGTTGTAGGACAATAACTTGATGGTATTCGAATGTGATTGATTTAACTTTGAGTGGCCTCTTTTGTAATACAAAACTGATAACTGTATCCATCAATATATACACCAAAGTTAAAAGAAAAGCCAAGAAATGAAAGAAAAGAAAGAAAGAGAGAGAGAGAGAGAGAGAGAGAGAGAGAGAGAGAGAAAGAAAGAAAGAAAGAAAGAAAGAAAGAAAGAAAGAGAGAGAGAAAGAAAGAAAGAAAGAATGAATGAAAGAAAAAGGAAGAAAGAGAGAAAGAAAGAAAAACAGAGATAAACTAAAAATAGACAACGGTAAAAAGTGTCTCACGGCAAGTCTCCATCGTCGAGAGCCGCTCTTCATAGACGACTTTCATAAATGGCCGCCATCACAGTAATATATAGCTGTTTTAAGTAATATTTCAAAAACGAGTACGAGTGTTTCATTAGGGTTTCTAAACACGATAAAACATTTGAAAGCACGAGGCCGTAGGCCGAGTGCTTTTATTATTTTTGAGTGTTTGGAAACCCTAATGAAACACGAAGCACGAGCTTTTTGGAATTACTTCTCAGTCGAATAAATAATTCATTATGCAGCGGGAATGTGGCTAGTTCTTTATAATATAATAGGTCACTCATTATGTTGCCTGGGATTATGAGAGTTCTTTTGAATTCCTCTCGTGCGGAATTTATTGGATTTCGAAATACTGTAGGGTTAAAAAGGAGTGTTACGAGTTCTTACTTGAAGTTGTTCAAAAAGGCTTAGAAAATGTTCCTTTAAGTTCAGTTGAGCAATATTTCAAATTGTAACTTGTAACTACCTACATAAGAAGGTTTTTTTTTTCATTTTCTTTAGAGAATATTCCAAATTGTCATTTAAATATCAGTTGTAACTTCAGTAGGGATCACTAAAGGTGCGAATAAAGTTCATTTATGTGAGTACTTAACGGCAGTGTAATTTCTGATATCATATACAGAGTATTTGATGGCGTGGGAAATAAGACTATACTCTGCCAACCAAATCACCAATAGCTCAGCTGGTATGAAGAGGGAATTCAACTCCAAGGGTTGCAGGTTCGAGACTCGGACACGCCAATAAAAAAGGGGGAAAAAATAATGTAAAAATAATAATAATGTAAATTAGGTAGAAAGGTCAGGTAATGTAGATAAAAACAAGGGAATAAAGGATAGTAAAATAGGTAGGTAACTAGGGAAAACAAATTATTTTCAGATTTCCCACCACTATGTAGATTTAGAAATATTTTCATCACTAGTGATGAAAATATTTCAAACACCGGTCAACCTATAATCGTGTTTCATCGGGGTTTCAAACCCATGCACGTGGTACAAATGGTGTGCTCACATTGGTTGATTAGCTCATGAATTATTAATGAGTTTGAGAAGATAGCTATCATTGGATAGACATTCACAATAAGAATAAATCGTTAAAGAGACTAAGTGTTTTTCTGATTTTTCAAATACATATATCTTCTTGCAAATTTACTCGTTTTTTATCAAACTTTTAATTTTTCATCTAGCATTGGCATTTTAGCCAAACCCTCCATTTATTATATGGATAGTAGTGTTTTACCGGAAACTAAAACACTCGTATTTTCCATATTTTCACTAGTGAAGATATGAAAAAGTTATGTACCAAAAAGTCCCGGATGTACGTACGCATCAAATCAAAACAACTTTCCTGCCCATTTCTCGTCGCTTGTTCGCTGAATTAAACATGGCGGCTCGATTTGTAGAAGTCTCAGAGGAAGACTTGGCTAAATTTTCAAAAGAAAATGAGAACCAAAACACAATGAAGAAAACAAAATACGACCTTCGAATATTCAGGGAATACATGGCCTCTATAAACGAAGACAGGGAGATAGAAACACTGATGTTTTCTGAGCTTCAAAATATTCTTATGAAGTTCATCTTGGCTGTCAAGAAAAAGAGTGAGGAATAGTCTCCGGTAAAACACTACTATCCATATAATAAAAAGAACATTACACGGTGGCTTGAAGATATGAATTTTATTTTCTCGTGGTAAAAACAACATTTTACTCGTTCGCTGCGCTCACTCGTAAAATATTGTTTTCACCACTCGAAAATAAAATTCATATCTTTGCGCCACCGTGTAATATCCTCTATATATGCCTATTTCAGGTGATTCCTTCATATAACAGTGCTCGGATTTTAAAACTGATATCTGTTCACTTGTGAAACGAATTTTCCACTATTTCTGAAAGTGGTCTATGGACTATCTTTGCTATCGACATTGTGATTTGCCAGCAGGTTGACTGGTGATTCAGTGCCCTACATGTAACATACTGGCAGGGATGACGCCCCGGTGGGTAACCGGAGGTTTACTCAAGGGTAAAAGCATTGCGTATGCTCGTCGTATCTGGGTAAAAATCTACAATATCACGTACATATTGTTATTTATTTATTTTATTTTCAGAGAGTAACTCACTCCAAACCATGTCTTCACAAGACAACATAAAGGTCAACCTTGTTATCTGCAGGGCTTTTTTGTTCTTCTTCGTTAGTTCGTATGTACTGAGGATTATCTTCAGCTCCGTGTATTTCAAGCAACTTGGACTGTCCTCCTCTCAAACAGGCATATTGCAAGGAGCGTCGCAGATATCCAAAGCATTTGGGGCTATTACGTTAGGATATCTAGCAGACCGCACTGACATGCGCAAATTGGTGTTTTTGGTAGCTGTTCTTTCAAGTGCTGTGACGCCTTTGTTAATAACACTCCCAAAGCCAAGAGAGCAAAACTGCTTACAAACATCTCCACGTTCGTTACTATTGCCATCATCACCACAAAAGATTGATTCACATTGGGACACATTTAATAGATCGTCATTATCAATGCTGAAAAATGACTCATCTTTGAAAGCATTTCACACATCTTTGGAAAAATCAATTTCACGGCCAGTTCAGAAAAATGATAGGCATCTTTTTATGGTTCTCTGGTTCATAACAATACTTGGCGATTTAATAAGTGGACCAGCTTTGAGTTTGTCTGATACATCAATTATGAGCAATATTGAAGATAACAAACAGCAATATGGGAGGATACGACTCTGGGGCGACTTGGGCCAAATGGTCTTCGTCCCTTCAGTTGCTGTTATTGAATATTTCCTGAAGATTGAGGTTTGTGGTGTTATGACGAACGATTTCACAATCGCTCTAAGGATCATGTCAGCAGGAATGGCTATTGCTTTTTTAATTGGATTCAAAGTCAAAATGCCCTCGTCAAAAAAGCTAAACTGCGATGGTAATGAAACAATATCAATGATGGAAATGTTGAAGGATTTCATCACTCCTCTTGCCAACTGGAGTCTGTTGGTCAATGCATTTTTTATTGGTGTTTTTATCAGTTCCATTCAGACATTTCTGTTCTGGACTATGATTGATTTAGATCCTTCCCAAGCGTCCCTTTCTGTAGGTGTGGCTAACTTTTCTCGATGCATTACGTCGATGACCGCATACTATTGTTCGACCAAGCTTCTGCAGTGGTTTGGCATAAAGAATGTGATCAATCTCTCTATTGCTTCCTTCTTAATATCATTTGCTGTTGCGGCGTTTTTTCGCAATCCCTGGCTAGCTGTTATACCAGAATGTCTTGTGTACATGGCGCTGGCATTGTCCATGTCCGCTTTTGTTCTTCATGTAAGTGAAACTGCGCCTGCATCGTGGTCAGCAACTGCGCAAGGTAGGCACGTGTTGTGATGATGATGTTGGAACGATTTAGAATATTTTCGTAACATGCAGTAGGCGGTGGTGGTTATAATGGCACAATGATGGTGATGATGTTGGTGACGATCATGATGATAGATAGATAGAATTTATTATACTGATGATGATGATAATGACGATGATATGGGAAGATGAGGATGGTTGTGGTAATGATGACTATGACGGAGAAATTACCAGAATAGAACCGCTTCTTTGATCTCTTTAGAGATTTTCTCTTGCCAAGGTGAGCCCCAAGTGATTTATCATGCAAAACCCTTAACAAACTCAGACGGAAAAATTGTTTTTGTTCTTTTAAGGAATCCTACAATTCACATTCACCGGAATTGGCCAAGGAGTTGGTCCCCTAGCAACTGGTGCGATAATGGACTCATTTGGTCAAACCTACACATATCTCTCATTTGTTGGAGCAACTCTACTGCTGCTTGCATTTTCTGTGATTGTACAACTGGTTTTAATGGGGAAATCAAGAAACAATGAATACCAACCAGTACCAGAACACGAAGAACTAAAACATGCTGACTAGCTAATATAATATAATATAATATGAATTCAACGAACAAACGCTGGACCACTTTCATAAAATGAACCAATCAGATTGCAATACTTATTTGTTTATTTTAATTGCACCAATCATATCGTAGTATATTGTCATTTCAAAAAAAGCTTGTCATAGGCGATAGAAATAGGTTATTCCGAGATCCAAGAATAGCCGGAAAACCGTGTGTTTCTGCTTCTAATTCTCTTCGTGAACACGGAGCTTAGTGTTGAGATATTCCGTGTTGTTTGTAGTCCAACGAACCATTATAAACTACCTCGCCTTATTCGTGTTTAGTTGTATGAATGACCTATTGCTTAACGACTTTCATCTTTGGCGATGATAACCTCTTTGAAAAGGGTGTATTTAAAAATCGGATGTGCTACCTGATTGGTGATTACAAAAACTAAACTAAATGTTGTAATCTTGTTAGTTATGTCCTGGTTGGAATATTCTCACTGTAAAGCATGCATAATAATTAGCAACATGCGATTTTGCATATGTTGATAAACTATGTTTGTCAATTTGTCTTCAATAAAAAAAATAGAAAACTTGCTTGCAGGTAGTGCTGTGTGTCATAGCACGCACACGTTCTCTATGTAATAAATATACACCTATTTCAAAAATCGTTGTCGCAGCCGAAGCTACAGTCCACACTCTAAAGCTTTCATAGGTTGTCGGTTAATGGGACTTACTTTATGATTCATTGCACGTTTTTTAAAGAAATATTTGTATTTATATCTACCACAACAACAACTTATTATGGTCATATAACACAAACACGTTTAACCAAAATATGCTATGAATAAATCGATAACAAGAGAAGAAATACCGACATCCTTTGCAAACTTCAGAGTGTGGACTGTGGCTTTGTTTGCGATTATTGAAATAGGTGTATATTATTTATATTGCATACTTCCCAAGTGAATATATTATCAAATCGGCAGATAAAGTGGGTTTTGCGTTTCATAATATTTATTGTACCTGTTGTTGATACTAAGGTTTAGTTCAAACGTCGTATCTCTCATGTGCCGAAACTAATAAGCAAAACCAGAAGACAAAACCTATTGCTTAAATACATTGGATTAGATTTAGCACAACTGAGATGTGACTTTTGAACAAGGCCTAACAAATATTGGTACACCTTCTTACCTCCTTGTTCAAGTTGTTGTTAGTAAATATTTTATAGACACGCCAAGTCTTGACGAACATTGTACCGAACGCCAACGTAAAACCACACGTCATCAACCATAAACGAAGCTGAATAAATTGAAAGAAAGGAACGAGAAATGGTAATTGAAAAAAAGGAGTAAGAAATGGGAATTGAAGAAAAGGAATAAGAAATGGGAATTGAAGAAAAGGAATAAGAAATGGGAATTGAAGAAAAGGAATGAGAAATGGGAATTGAAGAAAAGGAATGGGAATTGAAGAAAAGGAATGAGAAATGGGAATTGAAGAAAAGGAATAAAAATGGGAATTGAAAAAAGGATGAGAAATAGAATTGAAAGGAATGAGAATTGAAGAAAAAGGAATGAGAAATTGGAATTTCAAGATCCCCCCCCATTGTTAACCAATTCCAAGGCCACAAGTAATGTTTCCAAGGCCACAATGTAGCAAAATATAGCAACTCGGTGTTCACTTTTCAAGATGGTCCCCCATTGTTAACCAGAACAGTGGAAGCCTTTATATACTTTGGTCCTAAAAGTGACACCATGATCCACAATGCCCTTTGCTCTTCAAATTGCAACCAAGATCCACAATGCACTTTGTTTTTCAAAGTGTAGTGTTCAGTTTTGAGTATCCAACTCTTTATAATAGCTGTAAATAATATGATGAATAATAGAATGTATACTCAACGTATCCATGGTGACTTACCACATACATTCCTCTGTATACTGATAGTTGTGACTCGTTAAGGAAACCCGTTGATCCCAGTAGAAAGACACAAATGTAGACCATTAATGAACCAAAGATGATGAGATTGTTGAGATGGGGTGAAGACATTCGGATATGACTAGAACAAACAAAAACCTGATTTATTGTAGCAGTTAGGCGCATGCGCATGGTTCATTGAATCAGACGGGGTCGTGGTAAAGTTTCGTGGTTGATACCAATATTTTCATAAAATTCCGATCCCTGATCCTCCAAAACATTATTCAACATGCGTAAATAATATACATAGATACATATAATATGTGCATATGATATATATATATATATATGCAACAATATAAATATTACAAATATTATACCCATGAAACAAGTAGTACTAGTTAGTACTAAATAGTGCTAATTAAACAATAGAAAACAATAGAGTTAGCATAAAATAACACTCTTTAGTACTATTTATGCTTCAAGCTTTTAATGTTTGTACTCTAATATAAGATAATGAGAAAATAAATAAATAAAGAATTAATGATATATGCTAGCAAAAATATGTCACAATTTATGGCACTTGATGGCACTTGATGCATATGGCACTTGATGCATATGGCACTTGATGGCACTTGGTGGCACTTAATGGCACTTCACATACAGCCGCAATAGGCCTGGTAATGAATTAACGATATATATATATATATATATATATATATATATATATATATATATATATATATATATATATATATATATATATATATATATATATATATATATATATATATATATATATATATATATATATATATATATATATATTAACGATAGAAAAAACAAATAGACTAAACTTTCATCCCGACAAGCCTGTTTCGTGATTACTCACTCTTCAGGGGATTTTAATGACAAGAATATTCATAACCATCTATTATATACTATAAGATTTGCATAATTAACGTTGCGGTAAATTTAAAGGTATATATATATTAAACCGCCTATTGGGTGTTGCTTAGTTACCTGTTTTTGCGGTATAGTATATTGAAACATAGAAACCCACACGCCATGAAGATGCCCAAAAACGTCATTGTTGACATGGTGATGAATAGTTTATGACTGATGGTCGTCATGGTTTCCACAATCTCGGGCTCACTTTTGGGGATTGTACCACCTAGAATAAATAGAAAAATAGGTACCGGGATATATATTAAGTCTAACAGGTCATATATAGAGAATATTATATATACGCCTTGAAGATACGAACTTTATCTTCGAGTGAGAGATTTTCAACACGAGAAGATAAAGTCCGTATCTCCAAGTGCCCGTGTTATATTCTATTTATTATGTACTTGACTCTCTGTGAAACGACCACTCTCTCAAGCGACTATCTCTCGTAAGCGACCACTATTTCAATTTCCCGTTTCGTTTCTCATATATACTCAGTAAAACATCTCTCAACCGCAACCACCTTTAGGATTCAATTTTTGGCCCAGTTTCATTGTCTTTGAGCTCTCGTAAGCGACCATCTTAAAAGGTAGCCGGGCCTTTGCATCGGCGAGACTAACGTTAAGCTAACAAGGGGCCATTTCACTGTTCAATTTTCTGCCATAAAAGGTGCTGCTTTGCCTAGAATTTTGGCTCCTTCTGTGTGTACCGGAAACCTATTGTATTCTTTGTTAGCTTCATTCTTTGTTTAAATTAAGTCTTTGGTTATTTCTATTGAATTACGTAGACTGTGTTTTTGCTACACTCACAAATAGCGATGGAAATGATAAGAAAGATAGATAAATATAACAAAACGCGATAGCTCAGCGACATTTTGTTACAAGTGAATGAGTGGGTAGCCTGTGGTGAGCCTGCATTGCATCGATGCCACAGTACAGCATTTCGCGCATGGTCATGCAAAATGGCCCCTTGCTCGTTAAGCTTGCAATGATAGAGACATTTTAACACCTTGCCGGACAATAATTCACGTGTCTCTATCATTGCAAGCTCAACATTCGTCTCGCCTCAATGCAAAGGCCAGGCAACCTTTCAAGATGGCGCACGGAACAGACTATTTATGTGTAATAAGGACAGATATTACCGACTCACCTGGCCACACAAAACTCTGATTGAGCTTAATATGATCTACGGATGGCTTTGATCCCTTGGTTTCAAAGGTACCAAGCTTCACTTCATCGTCGCCTTGGAGCTGCTCAATCCATAAGTTGTTGATGCGGTCGCCATTTTTCTCAAATTCTACTAAACCCTACAAAATAAACAAAATTGTTTAATGATGCAGAAGGAAAGTCAGTACGGAGTCTGCTCGATTGCTTAAGCCGGCAACAGACACTGTGTATTGATCTATGGCCAGCCGCGGCGCAAACTCAGGGATTAACACTAAACTGCCTTTGAACAACTGGGCCCAAGCTCCTCCAGAATGAAAGTCCAATCATAAAAAATCGAAATTCCAATAGAACTCTCCCGACTGAATTCGCTTCACTTATCATGAAACAATATTAGATTCAAGTCGAGGCTAGAGTGGATAAAATACATTAGTATAAATACAAAGGTGATTATACAAAATCGCGCGCTCTGATTGGTTTGCTATCTCGGATTATCAGCCGATAATCACCTTTTCGGACAAAATGGCTGCCAGTAGTTGTTTTGTCACTGTTAGCGAAGATGAAATTGAAAACTTTAAAGAAAAAATCGACAAAAGAAGCTACTAAGTTTGGTGTCAAGCTATTTAAAGGTATCATAGTAAATTTTCACGTTGTTTTTTTGTCATTATGCGAGACAATGTTTACAATTTTTACGCGTAACGGTCGCGCTTTTAAAAAATAAAATATTTTCACTTTCAATGCTGTTTCCTTCTTTCTTTTTTGAAATAATCACCTTTGTATTTATACTACCGCTCGGTAAATATTCACCGATAATCACTTCGCCTTCGGCGAATAATTGTTAAGTGAATAGAGTATAGAATCATCCACTACAGCCTCGACTTGAATCTATTGTTTCGTGATCGGTCATGCAAATTTGGAAAAGACCCATTTAGCAAACCGCAACGAACTCCAGGAAATCAACGTTAACCTACTTACCGACATTCCGTGAAAGCTTGTATTTGCCACCAAACCAGTAATGATTGATGCCATGTATTTGTCTTTATAGCTAAAGTCAGCCAGGGTCTTGTTGTTCTTTGCAAGTATTGAGATAGATTGATTCAGAGCGAGGGCGATCGCCCACAGTGCATCGTAACCATATGGGGCATAGCTGTTCGTTGGCAACGACAAGTTACGAGCCTTAGCAACGTATAATGACTGTAACTCCGATGGTGTCTATAGTGAAAACAAGTATATACATGTATTAGAATTGGAATGCTGTTCCTTGGAAACGAAATGTTACCAGCCTTAGCAACGTATAATGACTGCAACTCTGATGGTGTCTATAGTGAAAACAATTTAGAATTGGAAAGCTGTTCCTTGGCAACGAGCCCTACGTGTCTATTACCAAACATATAAATGCATTTATACACTAAACAGCTGTTCCTTAGCAACAAAGAATAGAATTGTAAGAGCATTTTTAATTTATTTCTGTTACTTGGCAACGACATGTTTTAGCATTAGCAATGTATAAGGAATGCAGCTCTGATAACGTTTAGTGCATCCAACCATATAAATGTCTTAGTTTACTTAAGAGCTATTCCTTAGCAACCAAAATTGTTTGTGAGCCTTAGCAACGTGTAAATCTTACCAGTCCAGATATTGTCTTTTTATCAACGGTACTCAATATTTTCTCTTCGATACCAATGTAGTTCCCTATCACGGTGCGAATATCACTGACATTGCACTCTGTATCACTGAATTTCCACCACCTGTAGTTGTACCATCCCCTAAGCAGCCACTGGATATGGTTACCATAGAGACCTTGCTTGTAGGCCTGGTAATAAAATGACATTTTTTACTACAACTGCAGACTTTATCACGCGCTGGTTAGTCGAGGGCCGTGCTCAATAATGCCATTGTACATATGACATGATATGACTTAAAATAATACTGAGGTGTATGCCGAAGAGTAATTACAACGGCTGACTATCAGCGGTATTTGGTATTTGTCTTTCTATGCCGACAAAGTTTGCAAGGAGTTTGTTAGAAGACTGGATCTGCTTATGCAAAGCTTGGCAGGCGGTATATATATGCTATGTAATCAATGCCTGAATATTTAAAACCCGATTAGTTTAGGTAGTATCAGTGTTGTGCAAATCGTTTGTCGTAATATCCTGCCCACTAGCACAGAGGCAAATAATGATATTAAATCCTCTCCCCTTCAGTGGCTATTTACAAATCAGTTATATGACAACTGTGGAGGACTTATCAGACTGTTATAATAAGCAGTTTTCAAACATAATGATCAATATAGTGAATGTCTCCGATATTTGACTAGTAACCAACAATTGTGTCATAGATTATAGTTTATCCGATGCTCAGGTCATTGTACTTACAGCACACATAAGCATTCGACATTTCTTTTCGTAAGTCAACGCAATAATAATTCTAGCATCTTTTTCCTAGAAAGAAATACAGATGATTGATATCATAACTTGAAAATATTATCTCACCGAGGAGATAGCTGGTCAACCTACTCTTGGACAAAACGATTCGAAATCGCCCCTCTCGTTGTTCGTTAGTATTCTATCAGAAACGTATATAAGTGGGTTGAAACGTGCAACCACCATACATTTTGTTTTGGCGATATTCTCAAGAATATTCAAATATTTTGGTTGAATTTTTTCTCGTAGTCATTAAGTGTTCATACTTTAGAACACTCAAAATTAAGGGGGGAAAATATCAAGTCAAAATCAAAAATGCAGCTATATCTTGATTTGAAAAATATGGTTGTAGTGATTATTGTGTACATGCTAATACAGTAACTGTGAAACTTGAACATACACTAGCCTCCTCTGCAGGCAACTTTTTTTACTTTTCGACTTCCTTTTTAACTCGTGGATCGAAGATCTTCGAGTTATTGGGATGGGACTTTTAAACCGGAAGTGTCACTCACTCACTCACTCGCTCACTCACTAGACCGTCAGTGTAAACTTTTGAGCCCCAAGATTTTGGTCAGCGTACCGCCGTATATGCATTACATCATCTATCAAACAACCACTCTCCCAATTGGGTTTCCTGTGTAATGACGTATTCAAGACCACCCCTCCCCACTTTAGGCTCCCTGTAACTTACCCCACTGACCATAGGGGTCACGTTCTAACCTAAGCTATTCACACTATGTAGTCTATATTACGGTGGCCCATAGGGGACATTCGGGTTTTTTTGAAATCCAGGGGTTTTTTTATTTTCTGAGGCTAAGTTTTTTTTTTAAACGCCCAGTTTTTTTCTAAACGGTATATATTTTTTTCTTTTACGCCCAGGATTTTTTTTCGAAACGCCAAAAGTCGTTTTAACGCCCAGGGTTTCTATTCAAACGCCCAGGGCTTTTTCTAAACGCCCAGGGGTTCTATTCAAACGCCCAGGGCTTTTTCTAAACGCCCAGGGGTTCTATTCAAACGCCCAGGGCTTTTTCTAAACGCCCAGGGGTTCTATTCAAACGCCCAGGGCTTTTTCTAAACGCCCAGGGGTTCTATTCAAACGCCCAGGGCTTTTTCTAAACGCCCAGGGGTTCTATTCAAACGCCCAGGGCTTTTTCTAAACGCCCAGGGGTTCTATTCAAACGCCCAGGGCTTTTTCTAAACGCCCAGGGGTTCTATTCAAACGCCCAGGGCTTTTTCTAAACGCCCAGGGGTTCTATTCAAACGCCCAGGGCTTTTTCTAAACGCCCAGGGGTTCTATTCAAACGCCCAGGGCTTTTTCTAAACGCCCAGGGTTTCTATTCAAACGCCCAGGGCTTTTTCTAAACGCCCAGGGGTTCTATTCAAACGCCCAGGGCTTTCTCTAAACGCCCAGGGGTTCTATTCAAACGCCCAGGGCTTTCTCTAAACGCCCAGGGGTTCTATTCAAACGCCCAGGGGTTTTATTCAAACGCCCAGGGCTTTTTCTAAACGCCCAGGGGTTCTATTCAAACGCCCAGGGCTTTCTCTAAACGCCCAGGGGTTCTATTCAAACGCCCAGGGCTTTCTCTAAACGCCCAGGGGTTCTATTCAAACGCCCAGGGCTTTCTCTAAACGCCCAGGGGTTCTATTCAAACGCCCAGGGCTTTCTCTAAACGCCCAGGGACTCTATTCAAACGCCCAGGGCTTTTTCTAAACGCCCAGGGGTTTTATTCAAACGCCCAGGGGTTTTTCTAAACGCCCAGGGTTTCTATTCAAACGCCCAGGGCTTTTTCTAGACGCCCAGGGTTTCTATTCAAACGCCCAGGGCTTTTTCTAAACGCCCAGGGTTTCTATTCAAACGCCCAGGGCTTTTTCTAAACGCCCAGGGTTTTTCTAGAACCGAATTTTGGGAGTTAACCGCTGCTCAAGAGTGCTTCGATAGCAGGCTCGTTTTACAGTCAAGATGGCGGACGATGGCGCTGACTGCGATTCCCTTCAAGAGGTGAGACTAAATGCGGATATTACGCTATTTCTTTACTTTTTGAATATCACACTAGCTATTTTATCTACAAGTGATTGTGTTTAAAGCAAGAAGGCCTAGTAATTAACATTTTTTAAAGCGATATTGAGCTTTATACCGACCAAGCTCCCTTTCCAGCGAAGCTCAGCAAAATTTATATATATGGAGTCTTGTTGTCTTTCAGAATGAAACTTAAAAAGTTGTCAACGAATTAATTTTTCGTCTTTCAGAATTAATTATTTTTATTGTTTGAATTAATTAGAAAGAACAAACAACATGTGAGGAAACCTAAAAATGAACTTCAGTGCTGGTAGTGCTGGTATCTTTTAGGGTTCAAAATTCGTCAGCATGCCCCCCTTTTTAAAGACTTCCAGTATCTTTTAGAGGTCTTTTTGAAAATTTCTGATGAGCAGCATTTACTTAAATTCTTTATAAGCTGATTGATTGATTAATTGATTGATTGATTGATTGATTGATTGATTGATTGATTGATTGATTGATTGATTGATTGATCTATTTTATTTATTTATTTATTTATTTATCTATTTTTTATTTATTTATCTATTTTATTTATTTATTTATTTATTTATTTATTTATTTATTTATTTATTTATTTATTTATTTATTTATTTATTTATTTATTTATTTATTTATTTATTTATTTATTTATTTATTTATTTATTTTTTTCAGGTTGTACAATTCCTTGAGAGCTCTTTAAAAGTAGCACAAAATATAATTGTTAGATTTAGAAAAGAGAAGGTAAGCAATACGTAATGGTGCTAAACATGATATAACTGCAAAAACTGAGTAATTTCTACTCAAAATATTAAACTGAGTAAAAAGTGAATCTATAGCTACTCAAATATCTGAATAAAATTTAAGTATATATCTGAGTAACTGAAAGTTACTCAAATTTTTGAGTAGAAGTTGTTGTTGGCGAAATGAGTAGAGAATTGCAAAATAAAATATCTAATGATGGTAAATTGACACACTAGCCCCTTGAAACAACACGTTCATTGTATTATTATTATAGTGATGGTATTTTCACATGTAAAAATATCAAATTTTTGAAGCAAGGAAATAAAGGTATTTCATTGACAATTATATAATAAGAGATTTTATTATGTTAAAATAAAATTTATGTTGTCTGTATTGTATTTTATTGTCTGTGCTGTATTTTATTGGAAGTATTTTGAGTCTACTATTATAAATAAAAATACCCAGTCAATGACTGCATGTAGGTGAAGCACAATATGTATTATCAAAAAAATGTGCAGTCAAGTAAGATTACTACGTGGTTTAAATTAGCTAAAAAAGTATGTGATTACACTGAATAAACAATTCAAAGAAAGTAAATAGTCTTGATATGAACATATATTTATTCCATTGATTTGTAACTGTTATTTCCCAGAATGCAGTAGCCACAAAAAACAAAAAAAAAACAGTGTTGGCCAAAACGAGTGTTTACAGTTTATAGGGTGGGGAGGGACAAGTGAATTATTTTTCAGATGCAAACATGTTTATTTATATAACCATTTGATTGAGAACTCCGCATTAGGCCGTGCCTAATATTTATATTATTTCTTCCATTTATAGATTGATAAAGAAGCTGTTCAAATGATGTCGAACAAAGATCTGGAGGAAATGGGTTTAGTTAAAGGAGAACAAGTGAAACTGAGAGCATTTTGTAGAAGAACGGGTGATTCTGTAAGAGAAGAAAAATTGAAATCACTTAAGAAAATAATAGAAGAAGGCAAGGACTCGCGTAAACCAACTCCAAAGAATGTGGAGCCAGGAAGAGGAAAGATAGTGTCCACTAAAACCACGAAAGCAACTCTCAAATTTGAATTTCGCTGGAAACATGCTCAGACAAATGGTCAGTACAAAATGATAAAAGAAAGACAGGGCGGTGGAGTCAGAAAAAAGGACATACCTCGAAACTACACTGCATACCAATGTCTGAAAGTAGCCCAAGATTTCTTTTTCCCAGATGGCAAAAGCACCGAAGGAGAGTTAGAGAATATGGTGGCAGATCTGGCCGATTTCAAGGATGATGTAATCGATTTAATGGGTTCTTTTACAGCAGAATCGTACAAAGCCACAAACGGATTACATACACCACGATTGGTTCTCCTGTCAAAGGAAAAATATGTTGCAGTATCAGATTCTTCCCCACATATTTCGAGTGATGAAAGTGATCTGGAAGAGAGTGCATGGAATTTATCAGGTACTTCAATATCGAAAAATAGTACAGTTGACATCACCACGGATTCACCTATTGAATTGGACACTACAGACGAAAATCCAGAAGATTCTGTTGACAAAGGCATAGAAGACGAAGCCTCCTCCTCCACCTCACAAATCCCAGCCCCTTTACGTCCTAAACACTCAACTCTCATTGGCACAAGTTTTGAACGAAAAGTCCTTTCTGACTCCATTCAAAATGCATATGACACCTCATTAGCGATAGACAAGGCGAAGAGAGAAACTAAGGAAGCTAATGATCGCGCGGAGAAATTGAGAGCACGGAGAGAAAAACGAGTCCCCCCAGTACCTGACACCACTTCACCGCACTTCAACGTTTCTGTGAGACATCCTCATTTAGGCATACAATCAAGACCATTCACTCCTGCAACAAAAATGCTTGGTATCTACGACTGGATAGGGTCACTCTCAGCATTTCCCGAACACTTTGCCCTTGTCAAAGTTTTTCCACGTGAAACAGTGTACCCTGAAGAGGACGCTTCTAAGTGTGCCTCAACAACATTATGTATGATATCTCAAGATGCACCAATTTCCCTATCAACTGATGATGATGAAGTACAATTATACTGTGGTGATAACGAAGACACATTTGACACTACAGAGGTTGAATTTCCAAGTAGCATTCCAGATCAGTTGATGGCAGAAGACAAACCACCAACAAAAGCAGAAACTTGTGCTGCCGAAATTGAAAACAGACGACGAAGTGAGTATCAAAACCTTGTGAATCACCAAACAGTGAGAATTAATCGCCATAACTGCTTCAATGAAATTATGGATCTCTACAAACAAGAAGACAATCTTAAGTCAAATTTCTTTTTTGTCTTTGATGGTGAAGACGCATTAGGCGAGGGCGTACGTAGAGATGTATACTCTGCCTTTTGGGATGCCTTTATAACACGCTATTGCGACGGTGTTACACAGTATACATTCTCACTCTCACCAGAACTTACTGTAGAAGATTATACAGTTTTAGGACGTATAATCTCTCACCAGTTTATCCAAACGGGAACTATTCCAGTGCAGTTGGTTGAGAGCATATTGCAACTTGCAGTTGTTGGCCAAGTTACTGACGAATGCCTCCTGGAGTCTTTCATGATGTTACTTCACGAAAAGGAAAGACAGATGATTCAAGGGGCCCTAAATGGTGATAAAACACCATTCCCAACCAATGATCTTGTCGACATACTTTCTCAATACAAGTCAGGGACCTTTCCAACAAAGGATAACCTACGCAAGACACTTTTACAAGCCGCTAATGTAGAGCTGGTATCAAAGCCATTTATGTGCATTACCAACCTGAAGCATGGCATGGGGTCATTTTGGAAGGATGTTTCTTCCCAGGAGATTCATTCATTGTACATGTGTTGTGCACCTACAGCAGAAAATCTACTAAGCAACATATATTTTTCAGACATAAATACAGTACAAGAGGAGAAAGTTGAAAGCTGGATTAAAAGGTACATCAAGAATCTAGATAACAAAATGCTAATCCGATTCGTACGTTTTACAACCGGCAATGAGCTCATTCTACCCCAGGAAAGGATCAAAATAGAAATGGAGCACATGTCGGAGTGTGCAATGCGACCGAAGTCTCGAATATGTTTCAGAGTATTCACTGTACCCAAGAACTATACTTCATATTCACAGATGAGAGACAATCTTGACTATTATTTGCAACATGAAGAATCGTGGAACTTACATGACTTTTAGGACACCTGCAAAGAGTGCATCAGCCCGAGGGAAAGAAACATTGATAGTCTATCGTATCAAGATGAATTCTTATAGTTTTCAATGTTAGGAAAAATGTTTTAGGCCCAGAAAAATGTTTTATCGTTTAAAAATTAACTGTTCTAAAGAACTTTTACTTGGCAAGTTTGGCTTTATGATTCACTAAGTGATTTTGATTTTTAAAAGTGAACAGAAAGCCTCCGTCTTTCTTATGCATCGTTTCAACTGTTACTTTGTTATGTTTTTACAACTCGTATTGAGTGTATCAATGCCATCGTTCTGCCATAGCATGTAGCAACGTTAGGGATTTAGAATGTGTGCGGTTTTTGTTTAGTTTAATAGAGAAAATGGCATGAACTGTGCGCGATCATGGCACGATAGCCTCTGGCACGACAGGGTCCATTCAGATTCATGCAAAATCTACTTATCGTTGATATTGTTAATTGTTATGAATGTTCATGCAGCGTTATATATCATTCATGTAAAAAAAAAAGAATGACAGAAACATGAATAAAGGCTTTAATTTCAGAAACTTATTAGCGTTTGTTTCATGATTGTTGCAACAGAGCATTCTTTTGCTACTATTTACATTGATGATGTCGCTTTTTATTCATCGACAAGATAGATAAGTGTTGTTAGGCACGCTGCTCGCCTTTAATTCACCCCAAGTTACATTGAAAAGAAGAGAGGGAGGACTTAAAATGCTTTCCCATGGCATTTTGTGAATTTGTACAATAATAGAACAACAGAACCTTTATTCTTCCTTTTGCTTACATGCAAACATTAGAAAACAAACAAAATAATGATAATAAGAATTTTGGGCTTCCACCCTTATGCCCAGTTCTCTCTCAACTTCCCAAACGGGACGTGATACATAGATGCATAGATTGGCTAAACAGTAAAATAAAATCCCTTGAATAAGATATGTTGCCTAACGCTAATACACCTCTTGCTTCTTAATAAGCAATTTATCTCAGTTATTAGATAATAAAAAAATGCCGAATCCCCTTCTAATTCGTTATATCCGTGACTGAAACACGTTTTAAAATTTGCGCCTAAAAGGATACATATATATTTATTGTTCTTGTTTGTGCAAATTTTTAAGCAAACTATTTATGGATATAGTGAATATATTCTAAGAGTTTTGGGATAAGCCTAGTTTTGAGCATGCATGCATGAAAGCCACATTAATCAGTTCTGCGAAGTTGACTACTAAATGTCCCTTTTCTATCAATCAATCAATCAATCAATAACTTTATTAAAGTCTCAAAGTCTTCTAGCATTACACAAGCGTAGCACTAATCGGGGAGACTATATCTCTTTTACACAGTGTTAGCCTCAAAACCGTGTAATATATTCTTTTATTCAATAAAAGTCCGTGCAAATGAAAGAGATCTGTGAGCATAGAAGACTGAAAATATTTTGAAATCTCACGAGTATTATGCAAATTTCTGCATATTTTACACACAATCGAGGCTAACACTGTGTAAAAGAGATCTCGAAACTCGACAATTAGAGAAACGTACGACCACAGGTAGCCCAAGCTATGCATTTGTACGTTTTTTTGCAATATGACGAAATATTTAAAATGCAATAAAAATAAACATGTCTACCTGTGTGTTGTGTTTTGCTTTGCATTCCTGTGAAGTTTCAGGCCATTTCTGGGGAACAACAGCCATAACTCACTCAAAATTGAAGGAATGCACACTGTTTGAGTTTACATATGAGAAAAGTAAAATGATATTAAATTGCACTGATATGTCTAAGTAAGTCTAAGTATAGTGATAGTGCATCTTCATGATTGTTAGGCATGCGGTATTCATTGTCCTCCATTATCATTTCTGCCAGCTGTTGGAATTCAGAAGAACATCCCATCACTGGCTTTGATGTTGCATAGTTGTCTTCTGCTATGTTCAGGTCATCATCATTAATTTCTGTAGAGAAATCTGTAGTGGAATGTCTTTCAGGTAGGAAGTACAATACATCAGGCTTTCCTGGGGGTGATTCTCTGTTGTTTGACGGCCGTATCTGATGGAGGTTCCAGTGCTTTAGAACCTCGTCCAACTCTGCTTGAATCAATGACGTGAAGCAAAAGCGTAAGCACTCAACGTGAAAAACATCACTATCGTTGTAAAGACCAGAATCTCTCAGGTCTTTAAAATAGTTAATCCACCAATTAGAGTACGACTTGCGGAGAAAGGACCACCAAGCCTCAATTCGCTGGTTGGAAACAGACCTGCCATATAAAAAACATTCGTCATTCGAGTCCCTTTTAAGAAAACGTTGGATACCAGCAATGTATACGTTTTCTGTACCACAATCTGATCTTATAAATTTAGGTGCTCCTTTAATTGTACGGAGACAGTCAATGAAATATTTCGCCGTAATCTTTGGATCATTGTTAGACGGTGCCACTTCCAACCACATAATACGGCGACTATAACCATCTATTGCTCCATGAATCGCAAAGCCAAAGGGCTTTAGTTTGTCATAACCATCTGTATGCCAAATAAAGTTTGGTCCTCTTGCATAATACACTCTTCTTTTCAGCTTTTTTCTTGCTCGATTTTCAACCCCTTCAGGATCAAGAAATTTCAAAACACGTCGGACGGTTTCACGGTCAGTAACAAGCCCATATTTGATTCGAAGTTTCTGGGTCATTTGACGATATCCTAGACAAGAACCACGTCCATTTAACTCCAATTCAATAATTTCTGCTATGTCTTGAACACTGGAGTAACCTTTTCGTCGTTTTAAGCCCATACTTTGTAGAATTCGTTTGAGTTGGCGTAACGAGATGTGCACGCCATGGAGTGTCAAAAACTCCAAAATCTCACTGTATCGAATTCCAAGTTCGAAGTAGCTTTTGATCAGAGAATTGCGATCACTGTTGCTTTGACTTAAGTAAGGATGATACGCAGATGCCGACGGTACGCTCATTGTACTACAATACAGCACTAACTCTATAAGATTTTTTGAGCGTTGTCGCCATTTTGGATGCGCCTAAAGAGCTGCCGGTCAAAGACTGGGAGCCTAAATAAAAAAACTAGTCTCTAAGGAAAAAAAAACCCTGGGCGTTTAGAGAAAGCCCTGGGCGTTTGAATAGAACCCCTGGGCGTTTGAATAGAACCCCTGGGCGTTTGAATAGAACCCCTGGGCGTTTAGAAAAAGCCCTGGGCGTTTGAATAGAACCCCTGGGCGTTTAGAGAAAGCCCTGGGCGTTTGAATAGAACCCCTGGGCGTTTAGAGAAAGCCCTGGGCGTTTGAATAGAACCCCTGGGCGTTTGAATAGAACCCCTGGGCGTTTAGAAAAAGCCCTGGGCGTTTGAATAGAACCCCTGGGCGTTTAGAGAAAGCCCTGGGCGTTTGAATAGAACCCCTGGGCGTTTAGAGAAAGCCCTGGGCGTTTGAATAGAACCCCTGGGCGTTTAGAAAAAACCCTGGGCGTTTGAATAGAAACCCTGGGCGTTTAGAAAAAGCCCTGGGCGTTTGAATAAAACCCCTGGGCGTTTAGAAAAAGCCCTGGGCGTTTAGAAAAAGCCCTGGGCGTTTAGAAAAAGCCCTGGGCGTTTGAATAGAACCCCTGGGCGTTTAGAGAAAGCCCTGGGCGTTTGAATAGAACCCCTGGGCGTTTAGAAAAAGCCCTGGGCGTTTGAATAGAACCCCTGGGCGTTTAGAAAAAGCCCTGGGCGTTTGAATAGAACCCCTGGGCGTTTAGAAAAAGCCCTGGGCGTTTGAATAGAAACCCTGGGCGTTAAAACGACTTTTGGCGTTTCGAAAAAAAATCCTGGGCGTAAAAGAAAAAAATATATACCGTTTAGAAAAAAACTGGGCGTTTAAAAAAAAAACTTAGCTAGCCTCAGAAAATAAAAAAAACCCTGGATTTCAAAAAAACCCGAATGTCCCCTATGGGCCACCGTACTATATATCACTTCAAAATTTATACCCCAAATAAACGCTCTAACGTCCCATGTGGGACACTTCACTATATAATCGCACATAAAAGTTATCACCAACAATGAGTGAATACTTATTATTAATAACGTAAAAATCGAGTAACTTTTCTAATTTAAAGTTTTTAAGCGAAAATGTTTATATGCGAGAGGTCACTAAATCAGATATTCCTTCGATCGCGCATGCTCAAAATGATTGAGGAGTCTAACAATTCAAGAAAAGACACGTAAAAATAACAAAAACAAACATACTGCATTGTAATTAATTTTTTATGAATTTCTTTACGTTGAATTTTAAAACGTGCATTCAGACACGGCTTAAAAACGGCTGAGTAGTTCAAAGCACGAGGTATTGCACAAGAAGCGCAAATAACACAGGAAGCCCAAGCAAATCGCCATCTTGAATTTGAACCTGAATTTATTTGGATTTCTCGTACTTCAGCATCGATTTACTCTTCCAAATCAGCGTTGGCTTTGGGTATATTGTTTGCTCAAGACATTATAGAATTGCTAGCTGTTATTTTCTAACGCTTTTACGGAAAGAGGTTTTCTAAAACATGACAATATCAGACCGTTTTTGATTCTCGAGCCAACTCGATCCTCGAATTCTCAGAAAGCAGATTGTTCAGCAAGGTAGATAAAAACAACGACATGAAAGCTGGATTATTCCAATACAAACTGCCACCAAAGCAAAGAAACAAGTAACTATTATATAATTATACGTTTTTTGATAAATATCAATATTTTCAAAACATAATTCATCTTTTTAATAGTTAATCTACATGTACAATATCATAAGATTGCCCAGAACGCCTTAAATTGCCTAAAAATGTAAGAGCTTTTTGCTAAAATCGCCTAACATCGCCAAAGATCTTCTTAGAGGTTAGGAACTTTTTTGCTAAAATCGCATTAGATCGCCTAATATTACTATACGGCGATTTTAGGCCCCCGAGTAGGCCTTTAAACAATTAAGATTTATACATCATTTCAAATCTATTATTAATAAAGTTTTATTTGTTTGAAATCAATGCCTTTTCAATATGCTAACATTCATTATTTTCATATAATATTCAGAATTTTTTTAAATTATATCCTAAGTCAACATTAAAAGTGGTCTAAAAACTAAGCGCTTTCAAAATGTTCTAACAGTGATCCACGAGTTGGCCATAGGTGGCCTTTGATTGAAATTGGGGCCCCAATCTTGGCCCCAATCTTCCTTCTCTCGGAAATCCCACAGGAATCCCAAAGGAGAAAAGGAGAAAAAGGAGTAGGCTGCGGGGGACGCTAAACATACGCCTAATTCCAAGAACGATGTCCTGACTTTTGTAACTTAGTGGGAAAGCAATTTATTAAAAGACAAAAGAAGATCACTCAAGGAATAACAAAAGAAAGAGTTCAGCTTTAGTGATTTTCTTTTGTCTTTTAACTAATTCCTTTTCCAAAAATAAATTATAAAAGTCAAGACAACGTTCTTGCAATTAGGTGTATTATGTCCACACTGAAAATTATTTTCTAATTATACCAGAGTAATAATAGCGACTCACAATAAGTCCTTGTACTGCGTTTTTCGGGTCGTTTACAAAGCTGTTTGTTGATATCACTGAGATGCTATTTCTTCTAAGTAACGTATCGAGATTCTCTTGTACCTGGAATGAATATACCACTAGTTCAAAAATGTTGTCAGAAGGAATCATTCAATCCAAAATGTTCACATCCATTTCTCTGTTTAAGAATGTATTATTTACTAAAGCAAATCAGTAAATAAGAAAGCAAGTAAATAAGTAAGCAAGTAAGCAAATAAGTTAATAAATATGTATGTGAGTAAGTAAGTAAATAAGTAAGTAAAAGTAAGTAAGTAAGTAAGTATTTGAGTAAGTAAGTAAGTCTGTATGTGAGTAAGTAAGTAAGTATGTGAGTAAGTAAGTAAGTAAGTAAGTAAGTCTGAATGTGAGTAAGTAAGTAAAAGTAAGTGAAAGTAAGTAAGTAGGTGAGTAAGTAAGTAAGTATGTGAGTAAGTAAGTCTGTATGTGAGTAAGTAAGTAAGTATGTGAGTAAGTAAGTCTGTATGTGAGTAAGTAAGTAAGTATGTGAGTAAGTAAGTCTGTATGTGAGTAAGTAAGTAAGTATGTGAGTAAGTAAGTCTGTATGTGAGTAAGTAAGTAAGTATGTGAGTAAGTAAGTCTGTATGTGAGTAAGTAAGTAAGTATGTGAGTAAGTAAGTCTGTATGTGAGTAAGTAAGTAAGTATGTGAGTAAGTAAGTAGGTGAGTAAGTAAGTAAGTCTGTATGTGAGTAAGTAAGTATGTGAGTAAGTAAGTATGTGAGTAAGTAAGTCTGTATGTGAGTAAGTAAGTAAGTATGTGAGTAAGTAAGTAGGTGAGTAAGTAAGTAAGTCTGTATGTGAGTAAGTAAGTAAGTATGTGAGTAAGTAAGTATGTGAGTAAGTAAGTATGTGAGTAAGTAAGTCTGTATGTGAGTAAGTAAGTAAGTATGTGAGTAAGTAAGTATGTGAGTAAGTAAGTAAGTCTGTATGTGAGTAAGTAAGTAAGTATGTGAGTAAGTAAGTCTGTATGTGAGTAAGTAAGTATGTGAGTAAGTAAGTAAGTCTGTATGTGAGTAAGTAAGTAAGTATGTGAGTAAGTAAGTATGTGAGTTAGTAAGTAAGTCTGTATGTGAGTAAGTAAGTAAGTATGTGAGTAAGTAAGTAAGTATGTGAGTAAGTAAGTATGTGAGTAAGTAAGTCTGTATGTGAGTAAGTAAGTATGTGAGTAAGTAAGTCTGTATGTGAGTAAGTAAGTAAGTATGTGAGTAAGTAAGTAGGTGAGTAAGTAAGTAAGTAAGTAGGTGAGTAAGTAAGTAAGTAAGTATGTGAGTAAGTAAGTCTGTATGTGAGTAAGTAAGTATGTAAGTGAGTAAGTAGGTAAGTAAGTAAGTAGGTGAGTAAGTAAGTAAGTGGAAGTAAGTTAAAGTGAGTAAAAATAAGTACGTAAGTAAGTAAGTAAGTAAGTAAGTAAGTAAGTAAGTATTGATTTGTACTCACGTCATTAAATACAGATATATCTTCTTTGACAATGGCGACTTTTCTCCAGTTGAAATATTTAAGTAGTGCAACTATAGCCAGGTTTGGAACAGTTTCAGGTGAATTAACACGGAAGAACATCGGATATTTACTATTGTCTGATAGTCTTGGAGTACCTGCTCCATACGCTACCTACAACAAACACACAATACACTTTATGTCATCCAATAGCCCTTCACAATGCCTGGACACGTGACCTGGTCAAACAAACAATCTAAGAGTATAACAATAGGCAATATTAATTTGGAAGATTTAGCTCTATATCTTAAAAACTGACAGAGATTGAGCTACATAAACTGTGACTGAATTGTCTTTATCCACCCAAGGGCACTAAAACGCTGAAATTGTGTTCAAACTAGTGTGTACTGATCTAATTAACGTTTAGTACACATAAAGAGATAGGAGGGAGGCGTAAGGGGGTAAGGGGGGGGGAGGTTGGAAATCGCAAAACTGCATAAAAAAATCGACAAAAACCGCACAATCACAGCAAAATTTGCTAAAACCCGCAACCACAAGATTTGTAAAACCGCAAAACCGCAGATATCAATGAAAAACGCGAAACTGCACCAAAACTAACGCAAAACCGCAAACTCTTACGCTCCCCTCAGATAAATGTAGGAAACAATATCTCTTTAGGTGCAAGGAACGCATCAATTTGGTTTTAATTCTCTAAGTGGGCGCGACGGCGTTTTTATATCGTTAAACAGTAAAGAAGATATCATCAAACTATTAAACTAGAATGCTCAATTAACAATTATTCACCGTAGGCGAAGTGAATATCCGTGAATAATAACCGAGACGGAATCAAGGTTATCGATATTTAAGGTTCATCAAGGTTCATCGATATTTACTGATCCTGATGTGGATAATCGTTTTAGTATAAATACAAAAGGCATTTTTTTCAAAAAGGCCCTGCTTATTCCTTATTTCTAAAAGCGCTGTAGGTAAGAAATAAGGTGTTAAGTACACTATAGTTTGAACACAATTTTAGCGTTAATTCACAGGGTAAAACATTATCAATTCGGCAGCTTGGTTCCAGTACGCCACGTACAAACCTGGAGAAGGTTCCAAAAGTGAGCTGAGTCTGCTACAGGCAGAGCGGAGATAGAGCATCCGGGACCCACAATAGCGACTTTGGTATTTGGTGACGTAATGTGTTCAACCAGAGCTTTAATCGTGTAAGCAGAGGAGCACTGGAAACGAGAAAGAGTTTTGAAATTTTGAAATGCAGGTATATCAGTTAAAAAAAAAACACAATTATTACAAATTTACTGAAAAGACAGCTGAGTAGTGGTTAGTCAAATAACGTGAGTAAATCGATGTTACTCACTGCAAAAACGACTGAGTAGTGGTTACTCAAATAACTGACTAGTAAATCGATGCATCTACAGTTACTACAGTAAATCGTTACAAAAGTACTGTTTTCGAGATATGACAATAAGCATACAAAAATATAAATTTGCTCGGTTTTGAAAATGTTTGTCGTGCTCATAGCTGATTTAAGTAATTTTTCGCTTTTTGGTGTGAAAGTTAAACACGTTTGAGCAGAGTTAAGGAGGCTCGGGTCAGTATTTTTCGCGCTCACCCAGCGACGTTTGAAAGGCCGTAGTTCCCGCGTCAGAAGGTATTTTGACAAGATTTTTTAACACATGTCTACATATAGAATAAAGTTTTAAAAAAAGTTATTTTTAATAAAATCGATAATATTTTAGCCGACAAATGATAACGCCGCCGAATTTCTCTGTAGCCTATTTTTGGGAAAAATCGACCTAAACTTTTAAAACCACATAGCCTACTTTAAAGCTGTTACCTAGGTCAACAATCTGGCAAAGTTTTAAAAAAATTCATCTCACCGATTTGGAATAAAAACGGGACAATTTTTTCCTAGCAAAAATTCATTGTTTTATAATATTTACCGATAACAACAGACTTTGAAGAGATAAATCAAAATCCTTCCAGCCAGGTATTAACAGGACATTTGTCTATATTGTCTGTGAATTTCAACTAATTTAGTCCACGGGATTTCTTTTGGGAAAGGATACAAATCGGCAAAAGTTTGTCAGTTTTTGTGCAAAACTTCTAATTTTTACTTTTTACTTTTTATAAAATTCTGAACATGGGTATATTTGCCTTCACTTTGCAGCGGCCGGTTTGTTTTCATTTTCGAGTTATACATGATTTGCATGCTTTTGCTTTTTTATACCCACGTTCAGAATTTTATTTGACCGCCTCAAAATATTTCAATCACTATAAAATTTAGAGGCGCACTTGAAAATATGGTGAACTTTTGATAGCTAAAAAATGAAAAAAAGTTATCTCAGAATTTTTCGTTAGCGTGCTCAGAAGTAAAAATTAGAAGTTTTGCACAAAAACTGACAAAATTTTGCCGATTTATATCCTTTCCCAAAAAACATCCCGTGGACTAAATTTGTTGAAATTCACAGACAATATAGACAAATGTCCTGTTAATACCTGGCTGGAAGGATTTTGATTTATCTTTTCAAAGTCCGTTGTTATCGGTAAATATTATAAAACAATGAATTTTTGCACTGAAAAAAATTGTCCCGTTTTTATTCCAAATCGGTGAGATGAATTTTTTTAAAACTTTGCCAGATTGTTGACCTAGGTAACAACTTTAAAGTACGCTATGTGGTTTTTAAAGTTTAGGTCGATTTTTCCCAAAAATAGGCTACAGAGAAATTTGGCGGCGTTATCATTTGTCGGCTAAAATATTATCGATTTTATTAAAAATAACTTTTTTTAAAACTTTATTCTATTTGTAGACAAGTGTTAAAAAATCTTGTCAAAATACCTTCTGACGCGGGAACTACGGCCTTTCAAACGTCGCTGGGTGAGCGCGAAAAATACTGACCCGAGCCTCCTTAATCAACTCTGCCTGAGTAGATTTAGCGAGAACACCAAAAATATACAGTTGAAATGATAATAATTTGTGTGAATTAAATAAATTGGTTAGGCTTTATTGCATATGAAAGTCGAACAATAAAACTTGAAGGTTTGAATGTCTTGAACATTTTTGAGATTATTTAGATTTAAAAGGTGTTGTAGTAAAACAAGAAACAGATTTGCATTATTTAGCGTGAAGCAATTTGGTTTTCAAGAGCTTTTGTTTTCGGGCAAACATTTTGTGTAGTCTTAGTGTTACTAAAACTCCACCTACTTAAAGAAAAGTACTTTTGAATATTTCAGTTTGAAAGTTTAATATCTTAAGTAACTATAATTCAAACTTTTTACTATATATAGAGTATGAAAAACTCAAGATACACATGCAAATCAAATTTTGTTTTGCTCAACTGGAAAAGCGATGCGAAACGATTAAATTTACTTGTGTTGAATTTTGTTTTCACTGTATTAAAACATAACATGTTTATATTGATGTAAATATTTATCTCAAGATATACAAATCATAGTATGTTTTGCAATTAACAGGTAGACGAAAACCCTACACACTTTTAGAATCCAGTTTTTTGTCAAAGGTCTTTATTTAAACTACTAAACAAAAACTAAATTAAAAGCTAAGGCAGATGTTCGTGGAATGAACGATGCTATTGTAGCATCCTACAAAGTAATTGGAGAGAAAAGGTATTAAACTTACAAATGCGAAAAAAATTATACTCACAATACCTGACTTCGGATATTTTCGAAATACTTTGAATCAGTATTTCAAGTATTTGAAACTTTGAAACTTGTAACTCTGATTGACGCCAGTGACGCTCACGTTTTTGTTTATTATCAGTATTTGATATTATATAAACCTCTCCAGAAAAGTTTCATCACTTTATCTTGAGTACACTTAGTCTTGTCCTTGTTGCAATCCTTACCTTCGAGTCTTTCATATCAACTTCAAGATGAATGCCTTTCAAGACATTTGATTCCTCGTTTATGTGAGTTTTGGCTAGCTCCACTGCAGGCAAAATCCCCGCGCTATTCCAACCACCATTTGTCGTATTCAGTTCTATAAAACCACCAATGTAGATCGTTATATTAGAGCAGCTTATCAGACCAATTCCAAACGATGATAGAAATGTGAAGCTCAATACTAAATCCATAGTTGACCTTCTTCTTTTTCGCTCTGTTCTAACGGTCGAGGTTTTGTTACGAGACTGTTTGATCTATTGAAATATTAAAGAAGTGGCTAGGTTAGTAGATTAAAAGCACACTTGAAGCTCTTGTGCATGATTGGCGTGAAAGACTAGGGGAGATTTCGTTTTGCATTTTTTAAATTAAACGGGGTATTTTTTTCACTGCTAGGAGATTTATAATGGTACTCACCTGAGTGTGCAATCATTAATTAGATACAAATATTGATTCTTCGCCGATAAATGATGGACGGACGGACGGACGGACGAATTAATGAATGGATGGATGGATGAATGAATTGACAGATGAACATATGGATCAGGTTCAATACATAAAGGAACTATTAAGAAATTACAAAACCAATGGTGGTATTTAAAAATATAGTCTAAATAAACTATACATTCACCTAAAGCATATATGTTACGGATGATGATGATTGTCAATGTCTTTTCCTAAAAAAACTTAAAAAACATTCACTCTTTATATAGCCGCCTTAAAGTCATTAAGGTGTTTTAAGCCCTTGTTTGATAATTATATTTTGAGACTATATATATATTAATTATATTTTGAGACTATATATATATAAACACAAGTATTATTTTCATTTAAAACGCGTAATATCAATGTTATTTGGCTCTCAAACTTCATAAGGTATGCAAATTTTATTACTGTCTTTTCCTGCCATGCAGTTGAAGTTTTCAAAAACGCCGTGAAGAAGGCCGTGATAGCTATAATATTTCATGGCGACATAAACGGACATATAAATATAAATATAAATTAAGTTATTTATTACACATATAACAATATTTTTATGTAATAAAACTTCTAAATAAAATTACATATGCTATATTTTCACATGTGAAAAAAAGCGATACGTCCAATCAGCGTCGCGTACACACTTTTCACATGTGAGAAATATAACCAATCAGATTTGAGAACTGAGAGTCTTTGTACAGATTTATACTCACGTCCTCGCTCGTTCTTGTTTTAACACAAACAACTCGTGAGTATAAATCTGTACGTCGCACTATCTATGGAGTAATCTCTATTTATTATTATATTTTATTTTGAGTAATAATATTGAGCTTATCAACTTTATATATTCCACAGATCTGCTAAATAGTTTCTTATCTCAAGGTAGAATGTTATATTTTATTGGGGTTAGGTGCCACAATTGCTGAGAAATTTGCAATTCTATAATAAGTAAGTAATAATAAGTCCTATTCTAGATCTCGATAAATTCGGATATTCTTCAATCACGTAATTTATATTTACTTTTTGCTGTTTCTAACAAAAAGCAGCATTACACTGTAGATAAGACAAAAAAAGCTTTGATTTGAAGAAAAGGCCGAGAAAATGGATTTTGTTAAGTACGCAATTTTTGGAAATTTGGCGTCTTTTGACTGATTTAGGGTCGATTGGCAAACATTCGCCAAGCGGCCGGAAAAAAATAATTTAGAACTATTCTTACTCCAGTTTTGTAGTAAGATTATAGATAGCTCTTTCGATGGTAGAAATATGAATTAAGTAAATCTGTTTTTGGAACCTAGATCGACCGAGTGGTCCGCTCTTACAGAGACACCCTATTGATTTAAATGAACACTAAAAGAAATGTCTCGTGCATGAAACCACATTAGTTCGGTCTAAATGTTCGGTGATACTATCATTAATTGTGAAAATAGATTTCATTATTCTTATCCATCCATCCTATTATCAATGTTACTCGTTATACAGTTAAAGATTGAAATTTCAACTGTTGAAAAAAAAAAAAAAATGTTGAAAACAAAGAAGTGTTTCTTCGCGTACTTTACGTGCATGAAGAACGTTATTGATATTACTTATATACAACAAGAAAATATGGACCAACTATATTATTATGTAGTAGTCAGTTAGTTTATTAATTTATCAAAATGATATAATTTCAAAAATATTACTAATAAAAATATTCAAAAAACATATATAGATGTGATGGGAGAAGAAAACAGAACTTACGTCCGAATTAAATATCCTACTCCTACTCAAAATATATATAGTTAACTAATAATAGAAATATAAAATGCAAAAAAATACTAACGAATGCAGCAAAAAAAACCACTATTGAAAAGCTAAAGTTTAAATTAAAATTATTATTATTATTATTATATTTGATAAATATATTATTGTGGAGGCAAAAAAGTTGATACTTTCTCCTTGAAATGATCTAAACTGAACACGTATCATGAATTTTAGACAATGTTAAATTTGTTGTTTTAAAATTTCCTGGAAGACTATATTCCAAAGCTTTTTTTTGTTTTTGTAAAAAATGAATTTTGGAAATGGTTTTGATTAGTATAGGAAATCGCACGAATAATTCGTAATTAATAGAAACGAGTGTTGTTGAAAAGTTTTCAAAATTGGGCGAGCCTTTTAGGCGCGTGAGTCCAATTTGATAACTTTCAAAACATAACGAGTATTTATTTATTACAAATTGTATACCAAAAGACCGTGCGATATATTGGAAAACTAATTGGTACTCTACAGTGTACTCCTCTCGTCCAATCAGAATCAAGTAATTTTTTACAGTGTATTATAATGATAACTGAAGTAGTTTTGATATAGGTAAATGGTCGAAAGGAATGAGGTATAGAAAAAACAATGATATAGTACTTATATAGAACAGTGACTCACTTTTAAGTGCTTTTAAGTGCACTTAGCAGCACAGTTTTCACAACTCATAATTTTAAAAGAATCTTCTGAGGATATAAGCCCTTATTAAATGTAGTTTCACTAAAAGCTGTCAAGGACATGGTTTGTTACTTCGTCGTTACATCTTTCCCTCTCCATGTAGGTTAGTAAGTGTGTTAATAAGTATGAGCTGATCACTGAGGATGGTCAGGGTTTGTGACCAGGTGATTTCTCGCACCAACTTCCAGTTAGTATAAGCCGTAGAAGCATTTTTGTTGCATCGCCAACGTTCCAAAATGGCGTCGTTCGTGAGTTGTTTCCCGTGTTAACCCTCTATAAATACGTCCTTAACATAACTTTACATTAAAACATTATATGTAACTTGGACAACGTACAAAAGCTCTTTTATCAGCAATAAAAAATAATTAAAACAAATGCCTAATAGTAACCGAAATCGTTGCTGTCTCGAGGCGCCATTTTGGAATTATTCATTCGTTTTGACGAACAACCCTTTGCGCGCTTCGTAGCGGGATCACCTGGACTTTCCTCAGTGGTTCGTTTACATCCCCTAATGCAGGCTACTGGCGTTTTCTTTACTTTTCTTGATTTTGAAGCATAAATTATCACACTTTCATAGGCAGGCAAACCGCGTATAACAAATAATGAAATAATAAATAATTAACAAGTAAATTTAGGTGAAAATTCACCGATACTCACTGAGCCTGAGGTGGATAATTGTTTTAGTATAAATACAAAAGTGATTATTTCAAAAAGTAAAAAAATAACCAGGGGGGGGGGGGGGGGGAGGGTACTCCCTTTGTCCAAGTGGTAGGGGTGATCGGCGTACTTTTTAGGGTAAAAATGTTTCCTGTGCGTATCTTTTAGGGTTCTGGCTCAAAAATCAGTTACGTAACATGATTTCGTATACCTGTAAGAGTCATTTTTACTCAGTTTTGTTGCTTTATTGGGGTAAACTATAGACAAGGCTTTATCAGTTATTTTAATAATCTGTGCGTACCTTTTAGGCCGGGGTCGTTTTCAAAACCTCCGCCGAACACCCTACCACTTGGTCAGGAAAAATAACCAGCCTTTTTTAAAGAAAAACTGTTCATTTCTTATTTCTAATAGCGTGCGGAACCCTATAGGTGATTATTGAGAAATAGTGTGATTTTCTCGACCACTTGTGTATTTAATATATACTAATATGGAATAGAATGAAGTTTGTAACACCGTAAAAAATGTTAACTTAACTTTAATAACCGACGTTTTGAGCAGTTTAGCCCTTCGTCTGAATACTTCGCTGGATTACTCCGAAGGACAAAAATCAACATGTGAGCAGTGTTATGTGCATAAAATATTCGAATGTACTCTGTAGTCGTGTGTGTGAGTGGACTCGGAGAAATAAGCAATATCTGATACTCTGTAAATCCGAGTATAAATAAAATATATAGATAAGGGCTAAAGCTCGAAAAGTCAGTAAAGTTAATTTGTTAACATTTTTTACGGTGTTACATTCTATTTCATTATATTCTATTTTCATTGTTATTTCATTCTATTTCCTATCGTTTATATATCAAACACCGACGCGCGGCCGAGTTTACTCACTAGTTTCTATGTACATTAAATACAAGGCCTACCTGTAAGTTGTTGCATGAAGTTTGACTGATTGTGATTCTACCTCAAAGGGGCTAGAGATCGAATCACACGCCCAACCATTTAGCTATATACATTAGTAGTTACCCTGCTTGCATAGCCAGGTTCTTAGGGGAGGGGTGGGGGAGTTTTGTTTGAAGAATGACTTTACCCAGGGGTAGGAGGTATTCGACCTGGTTTGGGAAAGAAATGTGCCGCCAGAAAACAAACCTGACATTATTTAGAGTAAAACATCCATAGCCTATTAAAGACGAATCCAAAAGTTGATCCTATTTTAGTGGTACTCTTGGATAGGGAGGCGCTTTGTCGTAAAGATTTCTTTAAAAAACACTCAGTACTGTATACAAGAATCACAAAGACATGAAAACTACGATCAAAATGCATACTTTGTTTAACACCAATGCAAAAAACCATGCATACCCTACCCCTATAGCAAATAAATGGAAGTCACCCCCACCCCCCATGGGGTATTGAAGCCTCCAGCCATATTATAAAGATCACATTGTTATTTCTTAGTACGAAAGTGAAAAACATACTCACAAAACACTTAGAGAGAACCAAACAAAATTAATGAAACTAATTTATACTTTACATTATTTGCAGCGTAGAACAGTATCAAAGTCCAAAATAGCAATATCAAAACCCACGTACCTTCTTCATCCTTCCAACAGCATGCATGTAGAACAGTATCAAAACATGTTTTTTTTATTCCCGTAATATCAATATCCGTTAAAACACCTTGTCATTATAAGTCCAAAATAGTAATATCAAACCCCACGTACCTTCTTCATCCTTTAAACAGCATGCATGTAGAACAGTATCAAAACATGTTTTTTTTATTCCCGTAATATCAATATCCGTTAAAACACCTTGTCATTATAAGTCCAAAATAGCAATATCAACCCCACGTACCTTCTTCATCCTTCAAACAGCATGCATGTAGAACAGTATCAAAACATGTTTTTTTATTCCCGTAATATCAATATCCGTTAAACACCTTGTCATTTTAATATAAGTCCAAAATAGCAATATCAACCCCACGTACCTTCTTCATCCTTCAAACAGCATGCATGTAGAACAGTATCAAAACATGTTTTTTTTATTCCCGTAATATCAATATCCGTTAAACACCTTGTCATTTTAATATAAGTCCAAAATAGCAATATCAAACCCCACGTACCTTATCCATCCTTCAAACAGCATGCATGTCGTCTTCACAAAAAGCTAGACCTTCTGTCTTCTGACTTGCCGTTGGCCTTTACTTTAATCAATTGTTTAATTAAATATCCTGTTCTGTTTCTTACTCACCAGTGATGATTTCTCACTTATTAATAAACAGCACATAAAATAAAGTTTTCCTGCTGAACAAAGTAGGCTAGTATATTGAAACAGATTTAAAACTTTTCAACAAGTTGTCTTTCATTTTTATATTAACTTTTGCAAATCTTCTGCTTTGGGCCTTACTGATTAACTGATAAACAATTTTAAAACCACCTCATAAAACAAGTTTTCCATTTTCAAATTCTAGCCGGACTAATACCTGCTTTTGAAAATTTTCTGCTTTGGGCCTTACTGATGAACTAATAAACAATTTTAAAACCACCTATAAAAACAAGTTTTCCATTTTCAAATTCTAGACTAATACCTGTTGTCTTTTAATATAGTTGTCTTTCGTTTTTACTTAATTTAAAAAACTGATATTCTGCTCTGAGCCTCACTGATTAACTGATAAACAATTTTAAAAACAACCTATAGAACAAGTTTTCCATTTTCAAATTCTAGCCGGACTAATACCTGCTTTCTTCACAGTTGTCTTTCGTTTTAAACTTAATTTTAAAAATCTTCTGCTCTGTGCCTCACTGATCAACTGATAAACAATGCTCTTGGCCTCACTAATAAACTGATAAACAAATTTAAAACCACCTAAACCTAGACGTCTAGTAGATCTATGTCGACACAATCTTAACAGATTTTTTGATAAAACTATTCTTTTGCAATTTCGCAAGGAAGAAAGAATTTAAGAATGTCAGTGACAACGTCTAAGACTGAAAAAAAAAAACAATCATGATTTTCGTTAGCAGATCAGTCACTGTCATCGTATACTCCTAGAAGACGTCATTTCTGTCATGGATCAAATTACTAAAGGATATTGTTTGTATAGGACAGAATGTTATCATATAATCTAATGAGGTGTAAATGCTGAAAATTAATATAGATAGGTATCTGATTAAAAATACTGAGATGATGTTTTCATTTTTGTTTATTTTTTAAGATGATGTTGTAAAAATGTAATCCTTAACGTATTGTTTGGGAATAAACTATTACTATTATTATCAATTTATGATAATAACATAATGATATCTACACCAGTTCAAGTTTATGAAAATGACTGCAATGATCAGTGAAGATGACACATCTAGCAGACATATCAAGACTAAATTTATGTTTACTCTTAAAAATGAGTTGGGTTTACTCGCTATAAAGTGCCATCCTGAATAATGCATGCCATGCCAGATCAACTCAATATACCGAGTTGTATCTACTCAGCCGTTTTTGCAGTGCAGTTTTTTTTTCTATATATTTATAATTCTATAGATTTTCTTATCATATTTTAAACCTTATATTTGGATTTAAGCTAGATTCAAATGGAGCATAGTACATGCATGTCTTCATTGTGTAGATTGGTTTCTATTTCGGCATGATGATGATAATGATAATAGTAGCATTGATGATGATGAAGAATATGGTGATGATCGATGATGATGATGATGATGTTCATAATTTTAGTGATGATGATGATAGTAACATTGATGATGGGATGATGATGATGATGATGATGATGATGATGATGATGATGATGATGATAGCGTTCATGTTGATGGTACTGATAGTGATAATCAGTTGATATTGATGATGATGATAATGATAATGATGTTCATGGGGGTACGTAGTGATGATAATGATAATGATGTTCATGAGGGTACGTAGTGATGATAATGATAATGATGTTCATGAGGATACGTAGTGATGATAATGATAATGATGTTCATGAGGGTACGTAGTGATGATAATGATAATGATGTTCATGAGGGTACGTAGTGATGATGATGATGATGATGAAAGTAATATTGATGATGTTAGTGATGATCAAGATGATGATGATATTGATGAGTATGATGCCAATGATAATAATAAGTCGACATGCTCCTCTTCATTTCAATCATTTCTATTTGTTGTCCAGCATAATTGTATCAATTATATCCGGATGACACTGTCGAAAACCTTCTAAAGTGCACAACTACAAATCGCTTTTATTAATATTGTTAGAGGACACGGCAAGCACACTTCTTATAATACTTTATTGTAAGTTCTATTTTTAGAAATTCATCTGTTTATACATTTACATTTACATTTACCAATAATTAGAGCAGTCCCTCTCTTCGAGGCTTATATGCTCTTGTATATATAATTATACTCTATGTTTATCTGAGAAGCCATTTATTTATACTGACATACATATGGTATGCTTTGAAATATAAAAAAACATTATTATCATCATCTTTAAGTTTTCATTTTAATTTAATTAACTTTGTTTCACCATACTTAGCTTCACATCCTGAACTGAGGAAGAACATTTGTATAACGCGAGTCGGTCGATTTGTTGAGTAAATATAATCGGAAACTCTATTCCTGATATTTATTTTTGCTAAGGGACCGGCTATTATTAATAAAATGGGAGAGGGGAGGGAGAAATCTGATGTCAAGATTAGGACAACTATTTTTGCATCAGTTAATGTTAGGAATCAAGTAAAACATCAGTGTATTTTGAAAAGTTTTGGAAAATCAGAAAGTCTCCACAGCTTTATGATGCAGAATCAGTTCCTGGAAGAAAATCCGTAAAAATAAAAACACAGAATAACAAATAAAAAAATGAATGAATGAACAAATAAATTCTAATGACAAGCTAACCGTTCCACTATCAAAAACATCAACTTTTGGTGAAAAGGCTTTCTCTATCTGTGCCCGAAGCTTTGGAACTGACTGAGTCTTGCTCAGTTGAAGTATTTAAGAAGAGAACAAAAACGTTTTTATTTAACTCCTAAATTTTTAACGCCTAAATATAGATTAATGTACATACAAAGTTTTAAACATTTTCTCTTCTTTTTAACAATTTTTTTTATTGATATATTTTAAATTTAAATTTTAATTAATTTTAGATTTTTGACACTATTAGTGTAACTTTGTAAATTATTGATTATGAGGGCCACAAGTTTATTAGCTTTTAGCTATTTAGTGCTACCCTCTTTAAATGAAGTTTCTTACTTACTTACCTATTGTTTTTCCATTTTTATATACATTTTTATCATTTTTATCAAAAAGCAATGAGAGTTTTTAAATGCGTTTTTTTAAGAAATAAAGTATTATTATTATTATAAATAAATAACGGTCGAAAAAAGGTTTTTTTTAGAAGTCTGTGAACAGATTGCATAGATTATAGAAGCCTTCTCATTGACAACACCATGCATTAAATTGATTAAAGATAGAAAATACATAACATTCAAAAAAATGCATATTCATCGTCTTTATAATATGAATTTTGAATTCTGAATTTTATCATTATAATTCTGATTATTATTTCAATTCAACGTCTTGTTACATTGCCATATACCAGTTTATATATTAATAAAGAAAAACATACATTGTCTTCAGCAAATGAGTTCAATACGAACCAGTTCGCAAATTTTGATGATTATTTCAATGTACTGTTACATTGCAATATACCAGTTTATATATTAATATACCGATCACAAATTAAAATAGCCACAAAGTTGATGAATTGTTTACCAAAGTTGGAAAGAAAAGCAAACATTGTCTTAGCAAATGAGTTCAATACGAACCAGTTCGCATATTTTGATGATTATTTAAGTCAATGTCCTGTTACGTTGCCATATACCAGTTATATTAATACACCTATTTCAATAATCATTGTCGCAGCCAAAACTACAGTCCACACTATGAAGCCTGCAAAGGATGTCGGTAATATGAACATATTTTCTAATATATTACACGTTTTTAAAAGAAATATTTGTTTTATCATCTACCACTGCAACAACTTGTTATTGTCATATAACACAAACACGTACAACCAAAATATTCTATGAATAAATCGATAAGAAGAGAAGAAACACCGACATTCTTTGCAGGCTTCAGAGTGCGGACTGCAGTTTTGATTGCGACAAACATTTTTGAAATTGGTATATACCGATCATTAAATTGAAAAAAAGGAAAGTTGATGAATTGTTTACCAAAGTTGTAAAGAAAAGCATACATCGTTAAATTATTGCAATGAGTTCAATATGAACCAGTTAATAACTTCGCACAATTTGATTATTTAACTACAGTTCGTGAATTAGAAGTAAGTCAATAGTGTAAAGCTTATGTCGGTATAAGGTAGATTAATAATGGAAAACAATCTTATGTCAACCTGTGGAAATGTTATGTCAATTTGATCACCGTTCAGTTGAAGGGCATGGGTTTTTTAATTACAGGAAACGTTTCAACGTTTTCAAATAAATCATTGTTTGTCTAACGTCATTATATTGTTGGTCTTATATGAACAATTCGTTCTGTTCTATTCAATCCAGCTTGGACATAAATAGTTGACACTCGCTGTAAATGCTTGATACTATCCATTTCACAACCATTTTCTCCCCTTCCTCCCCCACCCCTGAACAATGTTGATATTCCTGACAAAGAAACACCTTCAGGGAACACAACATTGCATTGGGGGATGGGGGGCATCAAAATACGATCGTTCGAGTGACATTTAGCGTAGCCTGAGAAAACAGGCGTTCTTTCGCTCCTCTTCCCCCTGCGAAACTAGTTTTGCGGGGAGAAGGGGAGCGAAAGAACGTCTGTTTTCTCAGGCTATATTCAGCGACGAAAATTCAAAAAAATGCTTAAGTTTTCAAACAGTGTCAACTTTTATGTCCAAGATTGTGGGTTTCCTGTGTTAAAAATGGCGGCGATCATAGAGATTTAAATGTGCCGATATTTCATAAAAATTCTGATGAGCAATAAAAGTATTGAATAATGAAAATAATAATAATCATAGTTATAATTGCGAGCGAAAGGCCAGAGTTTGCGCCTTGTAATTTCTATCTGTAAAATCATCTATCTAGACTCGGCTCTTTCTCAGACAAGTTCGTTAACTGAACTGTTGGCCTGTTCTCCCCCATATTGTGCTCGCTTTACTGTAGACGTTAAAGAACCATAGTTTCCCCCGCAGCCGTTTTTAGTCTCGTTCCACTCCCCTACGGAACGAGACAAATGGAACGAGACTAAAAAGCCTAAAAACGGCTGCGGGGGAGACTAAAGGAAAAAAAATACCCTAGCCACCCTCAGTGGTGATACTCATACTGATATATTACAGTACATGCTAACTACTAATTCCTCACGATTGTAAGTCGTGTGGCTGTGTCAGTTCGCAGTTATCCCTACAAATGATACATTAATTGGAGTTGTGAAATTCTCTTTATAGACCGAATCGGAATATGACGACATAGTTTTTTTCTTGACTGGATATCCTCGTATTCCCATGGTAACACAATAGAGTTTTCACATGTGTGAGAGGCCAGAGAGCCAAAAAGAATAGTTATTCAAGTTGGTCGCCATTTTTCGATTCGGTGTATACAACTGGCACTACAACATAGTTAAACTATGATTACAATAACCGTTAGTATTGGTAATTAGGGGGAAATGACAGTGTTAATCGTAATAGAGTACATTTAGTCAATATCTAACTAAGTTTAGTTAGATATCAGTTTAGTTGACGTCACCTAAATTAGTAAAAGCCCGCCAAACTAATGGTCAAGCAAGTCAGGGGGGTTCCTCTAAAGACAATCAACAAAAGTTTACAATTTTGTCGTTCTCCCCCGGAAATAACGAACAGTTTTCACTTGATTTCTAAATTAGGTGACGTCAACTTTTTAACGGTTTGACTAAATGCACTCTATCAATAACAATAGGAAACTTCAGATTTGACAACGAGTACGCGATTGAGTACGAGTACAAGTTTTTAAATTGACCTTCTGTGTTTTGTTGATGATGAATTATAGTCTTGTGTATAGATTGAGACACCAAATATATAAAAACAAGAAGTGGAATGTAATTCAGTATCAACAATACACACAAGGCCAATTTAAAAACTTGTACTCGTACTCAATCTCGTACTCGTTGTCAAATCTGAAGTTCCCTAATAATAACATTAAGCATCAACTAAACAACAAAACTTTCAATTTTTAAAAACGCATCTGCAAACGGGCTTCCTGTGGAAAACATCGCGTTATTTGAGGTTAAATTCAGTCGACGGCAAAATTCTAAAAGATCAAATCTTCATTCAAACAAAGTCATTAATTCTAATCCTGTTAGTTGTAATCAGTGAAATTAAAGCTTATTTATATTATTAAAATCGTTCCGTCTTCAAAATAAATAAAGCTTCATAACGGTTTGATGCTACCATTCTTTAATTTCTTTTCACATCACTTTTCATTTCTTATTAATAGTATTTCCAAGCTTTGTTTGTCTTAATTAAACTGGCCATGGTACCTAATCGGACTCAATCTAGAGTTGTAGTAATAAATAAAACATATATCCCAACAGATCAGCCGCTCATATTGCATATATTACTTAAAACCTGTCCTGCAGTAGGTGCTCTAAAAATTGTTAATTATTGTATTTATAGAAAATTATCCATCTTATAGAAAACTCAACTAAAACGCAAATTTTACTCATAAAAAAAAACATTCTTAATTTTTCGATTTATCTTTACAGTGCGACCTCTTTGTGCCGCCAAAACATAATTAACTTCATTTGACCGTGAAAGAAAAACGACTATTTAGTACTTATTTGTTGGTAAAGAACAAAAGAAAACAATAGATTCAGAGTGTAGTAACAACTATTAGTTTGCCAATTCTTTCACGGTCATATGAAAATCACTCTAGTGCACATTATGCTAATTAATATCTGGTGCTATTAGTGCCAAAGCCTGTAAATCGTAAAACTCTAATCCAGCACTATCGAGATATGAATCTCTACAATTGGTTGATTTTGTTTGTTCAAAATGCTAATAATTTTCATTCTATGTGAACGGAATAGATCAAGATTGAATAAGAAACATCTTGGCCAGTGAGAATACTCTAAAAAAAAGTTTGATCTCAAATATATAAAAATAATTATTTTGAAATTTGTTGGGTGGTTCCTCGGTTTCAGTATAGTCACACTAGAAACAAAAGAAAAGAACAGAAAACCAATGTCGCCAAACTCTGAACTGAATTGAAGTCTAACCTCTACTGAACACAAATCTTAAATTATAAAAGTATAAACTCTCTTTTTTTAACCGAAGTAATTCAATGTTTGTAAAAAAAATAAAAAACAAGTTGGGAGTTGTATGTACTATTTTAAAGTTTTAGCACACATCGTCATTTAAATAAATACTAGCATTACAACCTCTTTGATTCAATATAGAAGCATTCATATCTTTAATTATAATTTCTAGAATTGATTCATATTAAAAAGAGAGTCACCATACAATTGAACCAAAACATCTACTAACCATTTTTCCGATGTTATATCACCAATCCTCAATGAAACTCGTATTTGACTCTCTTGATTCACCACAAAGCGATTTTTTTTCACTTTCTAAACTTGAACCATTGGATGAATGAATGAAAGACTGTGCCGTCTATATCCAAGCCCGTATTCAAACTGAATTACTCTGGATTTACATAGAGTTTGGGACGTGACAAATTTCAATTAAAGATTGATAATATGTTGTCATGCTGTTTACAATTGACGAACACTGAGGATAAATGAAGTTTAACACATATGGACAAAGCCGAAGGCTTTTGTTTTGAGAACTATAAGATCTGTTTGCTAACCTATGCCATCTTGTTGGTCGATGGCAAAATATAAGTTAGTTTAGCTGCAGAGGTGATAAGTACATCGACATGGTTTTTATTGACACATGTCAATCATTTTCAGCTATCTACTATTTACTTTCATTATTTCTATAGGCGGGGGAAACGGTGTAAGTCTTTCATTGCTCAGGATTCAGTCTAAATAAAATAGAAATTTCAAGAATGAACGTTTTTGTCTGCTTGACTGTTTTACGAACTTTATATTATTTCTTTGACTTTTTTTTTGCATTTTCCGCAGGCAACTTGAATTCTTCGTTTGCAAGTGACGTCACCACCAAACCGAAATATTTTTTATATCTCGTATTAAAACATGCATTATAAATGTTATAGTTTACTGTTTTAAAAAGACATTTCTAAAGTTTGGGTTTATAAAAGTCTTTGGTTCCCGAGATATTCAAGTTAGAATTGTGTCACGCAATGCCGGTCACGTATCCGAATCGGGCGATAAAAATCAAGAATAATCTGTGCTTTTTGAAAAAATTTGGTTCGTAAAGACTTTTAGCATATAATTCAAGTATATTTTAACGAAATCTTTTAAAAATGATTCAGTTTCCCTCCATTTTAGACCTTTGAAGTTTTGTCCGCCATCTTGGAGGATATGCGATGTCCTCCAGCATGGCCGCTCCATACATTCTTACCAAATATCGCTCAACTTTGATCGCGAATAATTCTGCATCCAAATACTCTACAGATTCAAAAATCGGTCAACACTTCGGGACTTATTAAAAGGGTCTATAAGTGGTCCCGTTTGTTGGTTTCTGTTCATTTTCAGTTATATACACCATAAGGAACGCCTGCAAGTTTTGAATCTGAGTTTTACTTTTTGCCGTTTGACATTTTGAATTTTGCCTAAAAGTGAGTTTTGCATTTTCACTTTTAGTGAACCCTCTCGGCCACCGTAAGTATCTGCATGTAATCAAAATCGCGTCATCGGGTTGGCTAATTACCTCATGAATAATTAATGAGTTTTTTGAAAGTTATGTAATGGCGGGTAGTCGCCGTTCCTTGCAGCGGCACTAGTGGTGAATCAGTCGAGGGATGCACTACAACTTGTTCGAGTTAGTTGGAGATATAAACAAAGCACTTTTACAATATGAGAACAATTACAAACCAAGATAGACTGCAAAACAGTACAGTTAGATCGGTTCCAGTCCGAGGAAACGAGTGAAATATTTCGATTCAGTTAAAATTTGCGGTAGCATGGAAACGAGGCTTACCACCCCTAAATCCAAGATGGCGGAACAATGTGCAAGAGCGTGGAATCAATGGAATCAAGGAGATGAGAGGTTGCCATGAAAAGAAAGAACAAGGAATTTTAGAGTGTCAACAACAGAATTACTGATGTTGTTCTGAACATTTTGTTCCATCTGACCTCATGATATAAAGCTTAACAGGAACGTTCGATTCCAGCCCACGATGTGCGCGCGCACAAAAACCACTGAATAAAATACAAAATTTTATTTAGGAACCATACACGTTTTGAGCTTCAACAGGGCAAAACCCTCGAATTTTGCACGGGACTCCATACTTTCGTTATGCTTAGTTTAAATAACCTAATAAAATCTTAAGTAAGTTTTTCAAAAAGTTAATATTTCTAACGTACAAAAAAATCGATTTTCGTAGGATTTTTTGTCCGACTCATGCGAGTTTTGAAAGCACTGAAAGGACAAAATATCATCCATGTTGTATTTTAGAATGATTCATTACCCGGTATCTGTGCTTGATATAGTATGGAAAAAGACTATTTTCTTATGAGTTGTGATTTATTTCATATCGCTTCCGTTTTCGCAGGTTTTTCTTCAAAATCTCGATCGTAGGCATCCATTAAATGCTGATTATTTCGAAAACAAGCTCGGAACACCCCCATTTCATTTTTTTTTTTTTCATATTTGGAATCAGCATTAAATTTCACATTAAAAAATCGTAGATTAAAGAAGAGTTTAACAATATTTCCAAAAGTAGCCAGTAACTTTAAAAAGGTTGTGCCCTCTATATATATTTTTTTTTCAAATGGAAACCAAACGAATTTAACGAGTAGCAACAAGAGGCAGCACGAGAGACATTATCAACTGAATCAATTCTGATTTATCAGTTGATTATTTAAAAGAACAACAGCAGGAGCTAGAATAATGACACAAGAATTAACTTGCAGGAGCTAAAGAAAGAGAGAGGCGATTTCAAAGTTTGATCTGAACATACTCGAAGAAAGTGACGAGGACATGATTTTTTGTACTGGCTTGACGGACTCTCGAACACTTTTAAAACTCTGGAAATGCATAAAGTCTGATGCATCTAATCTCACTTACTATATCTATGTGAGGGATACAACAGAACTCTGGAAATACATAGAGTCTGAAGCATCTTATCTCACTTACTATATCTATGTGAGGGACTGGAAATACATAGAGTCTGATACATCTAATCTCATGCACTTGCTGTAGCTATGTGATGGGTACAACAGCACTCTGGAAATACATAGAGTCTGATACATCTAATCTCACTTGCTATAGCTATGTAAGGGATACAAAAAGAACTCTGGAAATACATAGAGTCTGAAGCATCTAATCTTACTTGCTATAGCTATGTAAGGGATACAAAAAGAACTCTGGAAATACATATAGAGTCTGAAGCATCTAATCTCACTTGCTGTAGCTATGTGATGGGATACAAAAAGAACTCTGGAAATACATAGAGTCTGAAGCATCTAATCTCACTTGCTGTAGCTATGTAAGGGATACAAAAAGAACTCTGGAAATACATAGAGTCTGAAGCATCTAATCTCACTTGCTGTAGCTATGTGAGGGATACAACAGAACTCTGGAAATACATATAATCTGGCGCATCTAATCTCACTTACTGTAGCTATGGGATTGATACAACAGCACTCCTTCTTATGAGGATATTTTTCCTTACCTTTATAAAACGTCTAGAAAATGCCCTGGCAGCAATGCAAGGAGTACAGCGTATCTTGAAACCTATTTAGATGATATTTTAATTATACTCTGCCGACTATGCCTTGGTCTTTTTGAGCGACACTTGACAGACTTATATAACATTTCAGTGGCAACTGTATCAGACATCATAATTAATGCATGGACCATTTTTTTATATGTTGTGCTTGGGGTACTTCCTATTTAGACATCACGGGAAAGGATGAAAAGAACTTATATGACACATTGACTAGTATTTTTATATTTCCAAGGTGATATATTTGCTTCAAACTACTTACTGGTAGACAGTAGTGTAAAGTACGTATTCCACAGTTTCATTGTTTATATTGTAAATATTAAATAAAGTAGAATAAAGTAGAATATATATAAATTAATATAACAGCATAAAATAGTATAAACATTTGATTTTGAGGCATTACGTGGGGCATTGGTCACAGATAATCGTTTTCGTAATAAAACATACACAGTCTTATTCTCTGTTATATAAAATGAGATATTCTTTAATTGTCTATCTTTATTGTAAAATGACGCGCTAAACAATTTTTAACCCCGCAAAGGTGGACCGTACCTTTATTCTGCAGCTAGGTTGCTTCACATAACTTTTATTACTTTACTTTTATCACTATTTACAACCAGGATGTTATTCATGTTATTATTTCTAAAATGCCAAATTAATTTATGATTAATACCTTTCTTAAAAATTGTACCTTTTAAGACTATGCCTTATCCAAGGATGAGCAAATTCTGGCAATACATACAAATCATGAAATGATTCAAGTCTTAGAAATGTTGCATTCCACCATGCTGGATTATACTCAACTCATTGATTTTCAAAAGGATGCCCAGCAATAAGACAATGTTCGAGTCGGAAGGTTTGTAGACTTCCAAATCGTGAACGAAAGGCAACAATCAAAGTCCCTTGCTACTCGACATGTCAGCATCATCATCAGAACGGAATTTTTTTTTTTTCAGTTCCACAGTTTCTAAATGATCAAGAGTGTCAGTGGGCAAAAAGGCTGACAAAACAGAGTAACCTCCGGTAAAAAGGGTTTCATCGATTGGAAACTGCGTTAATTAACTCGTGTTTTCCAGCCAAATTGATATCTTTCTGTCACCTTTCAGTTCAGCGGTTTTTGCCTTCGTTCAAGCCTCCCTAGGATCCGGATCATACACCTTGTCTTTGATTTCTGACATTTCGTGAAGGTTGCGGACCTTAGGGTAAAATTATTAAAGACAATTTACACATGTGCCCCTCCCAGTGGGGGATGCATGCTCCCATGATCCTTTGATCTTTTTTCATTTTCTCCCTTGTTCCCAAAACTGAAAATAGCTGTGTCCCTAAAATGTTTTACCTTATGTTCCCATGATCCCAAAATACTATTGTTTTATCATATTTTGCTCCTTGTTCCCTGAAAATAATTTGGCAGTATTCCTTGTTCCCTAAAAATATATGCGCTTGTTCCCTTGTTCCCTAAAACCCCTGTGAGGGGCTCTTATATCAGACTCCTTGTATCAGCTGATTCATTGTTACCTTTAAGCCTGGTTCACACTAGCGACATAAGCAGAAGCATAAGCAACATACGCAGACTCAGTGAAGCAATTCTCGAAAAGGTGTGAGAAAAGACAAGTGCGGCTAATGAGCAAAGCCTAACTGAGTCTGCGTATGTTGCTTATGCTTATGCTTATGTCGCTAGTGTAAACCAGGCTTAATACGAGCTTATTTCTATTCTGTTTTTTTTTTTTTTTTCAAGCCAAGTACGGGAAAGTGTTACTGCTAAACAATAGAAAAAAAACAACATTTAAATTTGATACGAGATTGTTCCTGCGACTTTTGTCAAATTGTCAAATCAACATTTGCATCAACATTCGTTCATTTTGTTGAATGGCAATGTTGAAGCCGTTTGCCCACCTTTTCAACTTTTTTGAAACGTGTTGAGTCGATGTTGAATTGACGTTGAAAGAGTTTATTAAACTTTGCTTCAACATCCATTCAACATTTCTTTTGTTCTGTGAATGTTGAATCGGAGTTGAAGTCGTTTGCCCTGCTCCGTTCAACATTGTTGACTACACCCATGCACATTTAGTTGTCTTTCAAATACGTAACACGTTTCAACAATGTTGAAAGGGGGTGGCAAACGGTTTCAACATTACCATTCAACAAAATCGAACAGATGTTGAAGCAAATGTTGAAACCGTTTGCCCACCTACGTTCACAATCGTTCAACAACCATTCTACAGCGTTCAACAAAATCGAACGGATGTTGAAGCAAATGTTGTAACCGTTTGCCCGGGCCCTGAGTCTCCCCAATTGAGTGCCCAATTAGCATGACACTTGTGTCTGGTTATAATATTATGGCCCGGGCAAACGGCTTCAACATTTGCTTCAACATTCGTTCGATTTTGTTGAACGCTTTAGAATGGTTGTTGAACAATGTTGAACTCCGATTCAACATTCACAGAACAAAAGAAATGTTGAATGGATGTTGAAGCAAAAACTCTTTCAACTTTAAACAACACGTTTCAACAATATTGAAAGGGTAGGCAAACGGCTTCAGCATTGGCATTCAACAAAATCGAACAGATGTTGAAGGAAATGTTGAAGCCGTTTGCCCGGGGCTATATATATAGTCTCCAACGCAGTCGATTTTAGTGTTGGGCTCCCTGTGCCCCTTCGCACAAATGACACAGGGAGCCCGACCCTAAAAACAGCTGCGTGTGAGAGAATCAGTATCAGCTCTGTATCAGCTATATTCCACTATTAAACGATTACTGAGTTACTCGGTGGGGACATATTACTACAGAGAAACAAAATTATGTTGTAGTAGTCCATTGAAGGCTTTTCTGTCTTGCATAGATCTTTTAGCTTGTTCTTTATCAACATTTAATCATTTCTTTATCTTGATCCAAGGATCTCTGACAAATTTGTCTGATGGGTTTATGAATAGTCAGTTGTTTGTGCGAGCTCGCTCTTCTGCACACGTGTGCGATATACTTCAAATATCTTAAATATGTAAAATCTCGTATTGATGGGGTTCCAACAATTCTCTTAAGATCCGTATTTCTGTATTTACTGATGCAAAAGTTTCTCTCCTTCGCTGTTCCTTTTTCTTTCACATCTATAATATTAATAACATTATTAGTAATAACATTGATAGAGTGCAAACACAAAAAGTGTGTAACATAAATACCACTAAATTCTGCTAAATTATGCAAATTCTTTTGTTCTCTATTGTTTAATCAACACTATTTAGTGGTAAATAGTACAAAGTATTGCACACTTTTAGTGTTTGTACTCTATATCGATATTAAAATAAATTTATAATTTTCACCCGAAAAACAAAATACAATAAATATTTCATGCACATTTAAAGTGAGGTCCAAGATCTTTCCGTGTTCGTTCTATTTCTAATCGATATCATGTTACTCTCCCTCGCAGATTTTTTTATTGTCGGGGTCCCTGTGTCCCTCCTCTTGTAGATTTAATCTCATATTTACATTGCTGCTATATTTAGAAATAGAGTCACGTGACCTCTAAATGTACGCTGAATTAAAGGTAACTACTTGATAGGCAGTCACATAATGGTTATTTTAAAAATATTATATAGTTTACCACCGATGTTTGCATATGCACACAGAGTTTGTGAAGTAAGTGTGTGATTCTATATTTTTCTACCTTTCATAATAACCATTATGTGACTGCCTAATTCCTAATACGTGCTAGGGCCCATTCTTATCTTTTGTACAATATATTACTAGACTAAGCAAAGTGAGGTTGTACAAATGTTTTGGTTGGATTTGGAAAAGCTGGTTTGCAATTACATCAAAATAACGAGTCAAATTCCAACGACAATACTGCCTCAACAGAAAACTGACCGGCGAGAAAAAAAAAACATTCTGGACTTTGAACTTTCTAACACTGCAAAAAAAACAATCAAGGGAAGTACGATAATACATTCCTTTTGATTAAAAAGACAAAAGGGTTTTCCGATTTAGCGACTTTGTACCAGATACTATTCAAATTAGCATACATGTTTACCGTTAATATTAGAATTTCTAGGAGTTGCATGTGTTCAAAATATTACATCAGTTCTGAAAAAGAATAAAAAATAAAACAATGTTGCAGAAATAATGAAAAATTAACACTGTTACTATCATCTGGCACTATTAGTGTCAAAACTCACAGGGAAAATTATTAAATTCCCAATTTGAAATTATTGTGATTTTCTTGGGAAATAAATGGGATTTTTTTGTCTCATGAACGGGTTTGGTACCACTTTCCCAATGAATACACATGAAAATCCCTAAAAACACCCACTATTTTCACAAATTGGGAATTAACATATTTTTCCTGTGACTGCCTTTGTGTCGATTTAAAAAAAGGTTTTGCAATCACCAACACAGTAGTTACATCGCTAGTCATTATATATTTGTACTCTTTTGTTTCCCTAACAATGACTCTTTCCACACCATTACTTCTCAACTGAAATTGTTGGGAATTTTGTACTTTTATGTTTACAAATAAACAGGTTTTTAAGTTGTTTGATATTATCAAACCCCCCAGGCCGGCTTCCCAAAATCAATATTGGTTGGCATTTATAATGTGCGGGTATTTCCAACTGAAAACCTCAATCAATGCTTAGGCCGGGTAAAGTGAGAGAGAGTTACTTGCTAAATGCTTCTACTTTCATCGGAATCGGAGTCATAATTGTCTTCAAATTCTGACTCCAACATTATATTCCGCTTATCACTGGCGTAAACTGCTTATGACAGCACTTTAATCCATCAATAAGAAACATCAAAAAGAATAATACCTCGTTACAATTTTACTTATAGCCACTAAATAAGAACTATTATACATGCAGCTGTGCTTGCGGTCTTTTGCCATTTTTAATTTTCATCTAGCTGATTGTTACCGTGATGTTTTTTAGTAAAACTAAACTTATTGAACCACCAACAAATCTAGTATCACATTAAATATAAATACAATGAGTTTTATTGAAGACTTGTTGGTTTTGTAAGGGTTAAATCCGGTAGGAATACAAACATGTAAGCCATTTTATTGTTGTGCAAAGCGGTTGAATCATCATACTGTACAAAGTTGTCATGGCAAACAAATATGTATCAATATTAAAGTGAAGGAGGTGAAAAAGGCTGAGTAAAGACATGTAAGGAGTGGCGAAGAAGAAGAAGAAGAAGAAGAAGAAGAAGAAGAAGAGGATAAATAGTTCAAAGAAAACCTAAACGCTAGCTATTGGAAGCGATTTAGCACTGCTATTTATGTATTTTAGCTGTTATAATTGAACTTTGAATTTCTAATAGAGATAATTGTAGAGCTCAGTTATTTACTCAGTCATTTACTATTTTCGCTGCCTTAGAATGAGCCGCTAGTCAATATGGCGATATTGAAATTGAAGAAAGGCAATAATTCAAGTCATTCATAAAAAGATAAAAACATCATCAGCACCTGCAGGCGAGCACATAAAGCGAAAATTCACGCATTCTGTGAAAGCTTTTAATTAGTCCTGACTATTTCAAAACTAATGCCTTCAGTTCAAGCGAGGATTCAGTAATAAAAATTTCTTCACTTTATGTAAGCTGAAACTAGTGACATGTTTTCAGCCATTTTACAAAATATGTGGCTGAAACTGCAAGTTTAAATTCAAGTTAAATATATATCTCAAAACTGACGCCATCAGTTCAAACGAGGATTAATAACAATAAACTAGTGACTCGTTTTCACTGAGCCATTTTACAAAATATGTGGCTAAAACAGCGAGTTAAATTCAAGCTAAATTAATGATCTAGATGATAAGGATATATTTTCTACAGTTTCAGCAGCTATTTTGCCTATTTTGTGTACGTGTTGTTATTTTGGGTTTATTAAAGTATGACTATGTTATTATCGGCAGAGCACACACAGAGCATTTTACAAAGGATTTGAATAACAAAAGTTTAAATTTGCCTCAACATGAATAAACTTTATTATTAAACTCAGCTCAGTTTCAAGCTAAGAAGTAACACAAATATTTATTCGTGAATAAAGAAGTATGTTTTTAAGATTAAATGAGAATTACAAAAATAAATAGAGTTTTTACCTTGAGATCAATTTGAGAATACATCAGTTTTTAATCCAAAATCGTGGTCATCGTTATGCAAATTTTACTCTAATTTTGATCCTCTCTTTGTAAACCTTTTCACAATAGCAACACAATAAAACGAAAACAACTTTTGTCTTTTGTTTTATCAGAGTGTACATGAAAGAAATGCAAAGCTGATTATTTAAAAACGTTTCAAATTGATCTTACAAATGAAGAACTTTGGCATGACCTAGACAAGTAAAGTTGAACTAGTAAAGGAAGTGGATTCCTATCTTATGATCATAAGTCGGCCCCCCCGTGAATACGAGGAATTGTTTAAACAATCACACCAAATGAAATCTTTCCTTTTGCCCTCGGGATTAGTGACTGACCAATAAGAAGGCTAATTAGAAGCGCCAAACCCCTCATGGTAGCGTAGGGGTGTGCCGTATTATTGAACACAACTAGCAGATACTGCGTAGCGACGGATCATAAACCAGGTCAAACCTAAACGAAGTTTCTTTCTACAGCACTGAGAACCGACAGCAAAGCAAAATGTCTGACTGGAGCAATGGTTTATTTGGATGTTTTAACGATATTCCACTTTGTCTAACGACGTACTGTTGTCCATGCTACACGATGGGAAAGACTTCAGAAACGGTTGGCGATGACTGTCTGATGTGTGGGCTTGTTCTAATGGTGCCTATTGCCAATATTTGGTTCCTAACCCAACTTCGTGGTAAAATCCGAGAACAGAAAGGAATCCAGGGAAGTTTAGTACACGATTTAGGCATGGTTTGCTGTTGTGGAATCTGTTCAATGGTCCAAGAAGCACAAGAAATGGGAGTTAAGGCACCGTTTGGCAACTCTATTGCAAGGTCATAAATGTTCAATATCCACTACTATCTACAAGTTACTCGTATGAACTTTCACTGAACAAGAACATTCTGTCAAGTAATTGAACTGTTTATTTTGTTGTGTATTTTCCGTATTTTATATTCAGGAAGCTGGTTACTGAACTGTTAACTGTTTAATATCGCGTTTCAATGCTTTCAAGTGTCGTATTTGCATTTTAGTTTAATTATTCATCATCATTGGTGTATTGTAAGTCATAGCATTTTCGTTTTCATTTTGTGAAATAAAAACTATTATTCAAGCTAATGATTTTTCTATCTATGTCGAGTCTGGTTTCAGCTCATTCATGTTTTTACTAAAGAAATTATATGAGGGTTTTAAATTTTCATATTTTCTTGCTTCAGTAGTAGTAGAACTGAACCGCGGAAAAATGTCACTATTTACGAAAGATTAAAATTTTGATAGAAAAACATTTTGATTATTTTAAAACGCCATTTCTGAGTAATAATTCATATTGATGAATTATCATATTACTTGCTGTCAAAATATATTCAAAATTAATTCAAAATGATTCAGAAAATATTTAATTTTTAAAATTAGACCATAAATGGTCATCGAAATGGGAATAATTAGGGAAACTCGAAAATTTTAAAATTGTTACAACTCGTTAATATTGTAATTTAATATTGTTCGAGTTCACAAGTTTTCTTTGTAATATTTATTATTATATATTTTTTATTCATCTATCTGGTTTTTTTTATTTTGTAATTTTGATTTGTCTAAGCCGAATCAAACTTGTCAAAACAATTTTGTTTGTTTTTGTGTTTTGGGGATATTTTGGCTCCAAACAAGATCAAAGTGCAATTGCAAGAAACTTAGCCCAGATGTTGGATTTGCAGGACACGTTTCGCGAGCACAGCTGAGTGGAGAGGGGGGGGGGGGGGGGGGGGGACTGCCTTCAAAAATGAATAGGGGTGCTTGACGGACGGTTTTGAAAATGACCCTAAAAGGTACGCGAGGGTCTAATTTTCGACCCTAAAAGGTCCGTCGAGCACCCCTAGCTATCCATTTTCTAAGGGAGTCCCCCCCCGGGGGCCATATCTCCGTGCGCCCATGTAATATTCTCTATTTATTTACTCGCCATTCTTCTTAAAATTGTAATTGGGTATTGTTTCTATGTGTTTAATCTTTTTTTCTTGCTCGAGTAACAACGAACGAATAGACACCAACTTCCTTTAATAGGTCTAGCAGTGTTAAAAAACACTAACAAACTACATGCTAGGAGAGAAAGGAACTGCATGCCGCTTAAGTCCATGCATGCAGTCGATCCTGCTGAAAGCAATTAATCAAGTGAAAAATCTAGATCAATGCATTTCTTTATTATCACCAGTATATAACGAAGTGATCTTATCGATTTAAAATATCCCAAATGTAATGAGAATACTCAATAATAATGTACCACTTTATTGGATGACAAATTACTGGAAAATTAAATAATTGAGTAGCAGTTCAGAGTTTAATGGAAATTTTACTTCGCGCGAAAAAATATTTCGTTGAAAAAAACAAGTATTTCGTTTAAAAATTTGAATTGTAAACGAAAATTAATGCAACCCACAGCCAAAAATCGACAGTGAGTGAGTACTTTTAAGTTTGCCTGCTAGCAGAGGAAGGTTGTCTCGCTGTGAGCTTTTATATACGATTATTAAAGGAGAATATATAGCTAGTTTTTAATTTCTTTTTCGATTCGTAGAAATCAAAACTGAAACTGAAGAAGAGCGAGACAAACTTCCCCTGCCAGCAGGATTACACCTATTTCAATTAACGTTGTCCATCTGGAATGGTTGATCTGATACCGATAGGAATTATGGGAGTTCATTAAATTTCAAATACATTGTTTTAATCACACTTGAATAGTGCTGAATTACAGATAACAGTATTTCAGAAGTAAACATTAATATTCAAGTGTGATTATAATAGTGCATTTGCAGTTTATAACGAGCTCCCACAATTCCTATCGGTCTCAGATCAACCATTCCAGATGGATAACGTTAATTGAAATAGGTGTATACTTAAGTGTGTATTAGACGAAAGCCTCCACAAAACGGAGCTTTTCAAATACGCTCTCGAGACTGGATATTCTTATAACGGAGGTTTATCGCACATGTGCACGTGTGGACAGCAAAACGGAGGATTTTGAAAACGATGACGTCAGTCATGTGTGTGCCTAATGAGTTGTATGGAAGCTAGCGTTTTCAAATGGTTTTTGTGTATATAGGTGTGGAGGGGCAAATACGATTCAAAACTTCTACGTGTGGACGTGGATATTTCATAATACGAAAAAAAAAAGTTTTTAAAAATATCCGCTTACGTGTGACCTTAATCGACCTGCTTTGACGAGTTTTCATTGTTCTCGTTTCGCATCTTCTTCTCTGACGTCTTTGCGGCCATGTTGACAGCAAGTGGTCACATGTTAAACCCCTTCTCTACTCCAATACTTTTAAGTTTGGTAATCACACGACTCACTAAAGAAGTAATCTTTTGTTGTTGACACTAAACTCTACACACGTCTCCTTTGAATATCATATAGCCGCCATGTTGGATTAAAGCGAGTGAAATAAAACCAAATTATAATTAGTTGCTGAAGTGAAGGCACTGAACCTCTGAAAGTGTAATAGAGCGTAAACACTATACCTATGAAATAGAGTCACTTCCCAGGCCCATAGACTGGATTCTAAATGGGGGAAGCGGGGACAGCTAATTCGATAACTTATGTTGCAATTCAAACCAGACCTCACCCCTCTCCCCCCAAGACACATACGGGTACCAAAAACCCATATGAGAAACAGTACCTCGTTACCAGTTTACTCAGGAAATCAGATGTCTAACAAAGAATAAAAAGCACCTTGCTGTTTCTTTTCATGATTTCAATTCAAACAAGACTGTAATAATCTACATTCACGTTGTATAGTACCGCTTTACTATTTGTGCATTTGCACAGGCTAAAGCCTGGTTCACACGGCGTCATAATCATAATCATAACCAAGTTTACGACTAAGATTGTACGGTTCACACGTGCGACATAACGTCATAATCATAGTCATAATCATAAGAAAATGGAAACTCCTCCATTTCTATCTTGCGACTGTGCTTATGATTATGACTGATTATGACGCCGTGTGAACCAGGCTTTAGCATGAATTTGTTGTGAACATGTATTCACAAATTTTAAGCAAAGTACGAAAAAATGTTATCGCTTACAATAGAAAACACATTTGAATTTACCGTGAATTGAGGCTATCACTTTGCAAACACACTTTTTATCAAATAGTACAGCAGTGCTGGAAAACATCAAACAAACTCTATTCACTTATCGTCCGAGCCGGGAATCGAACCAGGACAGTGGTGAAAGGCCATTTCTATTTTATTCACTTTAGGCCCCCATGCCAAGTTTATTATCAAATTCCGTCTATTGAGAATCCTGTATGGAAAGAATTACGCAACTGCATGTAGATGTAATTAAAAATTCATTTTAATCCGACTCTACAAAAAGCATTAGCATAATGGATGAACAGCTACTGCGAACCCGGAAAAACTTCTCAACGGGTACCGGAACTCCATGCAGTGTCTACAGAACAATGCCACGAGGTGGCTGTCCACATTGAACTAGTGCATTTCCCGGTAAGGGATGATGATGAGATATAATGATTGCAAAATGTCACATTGTCACATTCAGCTCGTGTATTTTTATTTGATTTTATTAGATAATGCAGTTTTCGTTAACAGTACTAGAGTTTAAACAGTTTTTGCTCGCTCGTTGACCTATAATTTTGAAACATTAAAATCTTCATTAAAGTACTTGAAGTTAAGCACTGGGAAGGGCATTTTCTATTTAGATATCCAAGTTTTTTTCTTAGGTGATTTAAGTACATGCAAATAAGACCCCTTAAGAATGACTGCTCAAGGTTGCTTTTGGACTCTTAATATAGTTTTGACTCTTTCGTGTCGTTATTGTTGTCTTTTTAATGTTGTAAATATTACTAAACAGTCAACCTAAAGCAATTCTATTGCGATCATTTCTATTATTTTATAGGTACCACCAGTTAATGAAAACAGTCATTTGGTAGTGTTTGTAAAACGACCTTTTGGCCGACTCTGTTGGCTCGAGCGATTTAACAGGGTGGGGAAGAGGTTTTCCGTGATCCATGATTTACCCTAAATTTGGCCTGTGATTCGTGAAAAGCAAAAAGTTGAGCCGTGATCCGTGAAATCATCTTCGCCCGTGATCCGTGATTTACAGATTTTCACTGTCGTGACTCGTGATTACAAAATCGGTGATTCGTGAATACGTGATAGCTTTTCATATAAACGGTTGTGTAAAATGAGACGTTTATTGCTAGCAGTGTTATATTCTTTGTATATCTGTTAGATCCAGTTAATATTGATTATCCGTCTAACAACTACAACACGTTGCCTATTAGAAACATCAGAGTTAACACCACAAATTCTAAAACTGTGATTCATGAAAAGGCTTTACGTAGCTCCGTGATCCGTGAAATCATGAAAAAATAGCGCGTGATTCGTGATGGGTATCCCCTCTTCCCCACCCTGACGTAAGAACTACATTTGAATCAGCTGGGGATGGAGAGACAGTCAGCACCAAATCGAAACATCATTTGGATTGGTTAAAAAAACAATAGAGACTTTCCAAACAATTGCCCTAAACCTAACCAAACAACAGCCTATGGCACACAGGGTAGCTATACTGCGCATGCGTATCTTTTGAACGCTTCAGTGTGTGAACTGTACTGCTGTTTGCATATGCGTTGATCGTGGGAACCAGTCGTCAAGCTGAGCCGGATATACCATGCGAGCAGAGGTTATAGAGACTTGGGTAGAGCGAAAACACTAAAACCATGAAATGAGAACAAAATTGTTACTAACTAATAGTTTCTATTTAGCGACTATTTAGTAACCATGCATGACTCAGCAAGAAACAAGTTTACTGGTTTTTGATAGTTACTAATAGTCACTAACTGAATAAGAACTATTAGACAGTAGCAATTTGATTTTATTTCATGAATATAGTGGCATTTCTAATTACATCAATATTAAAAAACATCATCTGATTCGCGTTTTTCAGCATGCCTTGAAAACAACAACACGTTTATCAATTTACAAGCATGTACGACATGGAGAATACATATTTAATAAATTACCCAATAAACCACTTATTTGCAACCCAAACTTGTTATATACATATATATATATACACATATCCCAAATATATACATAGATTATGACAAAAACAGTAAGTAGTAATAATATTCTATATTTCTCTTCATTAGGAAAAATAGTCTTTCGAAGTTTATAATCGAGCCGATTGTTGTCATACCTTTAGGGGTTGAAGTCTGTGATTTGGTATCAAAAAATTGTCAAAAATCTAAATTTACTACAAACAAAGCTGAGTGTGGACGGTGAACATCATATCCAACATGACATCACCAGACAACAGTATGACGGAATATTATTAATTATTGTTACCTGGCAAAAACATATTTGTTGACATACCGATTTGTACAAGACGTTGCAGGTACATTTGAGGGGTGGTTTTGTTTTTGAAATTTCCAATGTGAATCCCACTCTTTAATATATAGAAGTCCTTATATATTGTCATGAAATATACATGTTTCAATAAAGTTTGTCACCAAAAAGCTAGAAAGCTGAGGCCGACTGTGCATTTGCACTGATCTTTTGCAAATCAGTTTTATCTCATGTGAGCATTATGCATAGCTAAATTTGCTACAAAATACATTTTCTTTACCTTTTCTGATATTAATTAAGTATTTACCATGGTCCTCTGTGGCCTCAGCTTTGCAGATTTTTGGTGACTAACTTTCTTAAGGTGACTGGCTACTTTTGGAAATAATGTTAAACTTTTCTTTAAACTACGATTTTTTTATTGTGAAATGTAATGCTTATTCCAAATATGACAAGAAAAATGGGGTGTACCGAGCTCATTTCCGAGATAAACAGCATTTAATGAGTGCCTACGCGCGAGATTTTAAAGCAAAATTTGCGAAAACAGAAACGATATGAAAAAAATGACAAATCATAAGAAAATAGTTTTTTTTCATACTATTTCAAGCACAAATGCCGGCTAATGAATCATTCTAAAATACAACATGGATAGTTTGGAATAAAAGACAAAGAAATACCTGAAAAATTAACTTTTTAAAAAAAATTGACATAACGTAGATTTTTTCGTTTTTTTCAAATAAGCATAAAAAAGTATAGAGTCCCGTGCAGAATTCGAGGGTTTTGCCCTGTTGAAGCTCAAATCGTGTATGGTTCCTTAATAAAATTTTGTATTTTTTTCAGCTGTTTTTGTGCGCGCGCAAATCGAACGTTCGAATCGAACGTTCAAAAGCGTTCAAAAGTAGCCAGTCACCTTAAAGTATATAAATTGTTATTTGTGTTATTATATATTAATGCCACACAGAGTACAAACACTAAAAGTGTGCAACATAAATACCACTAAATACTGCTAAATTATGCAAATTCTTTTGTTCTCTATTGTTTAATCAACACTATTTAGTGGTAAATAGTACAAAGTATTGCACACTTTTAGTGTTTGTACTCTATTTTTCAAATAGACAAGTTTCAAGTTACTATTATAATATCCTCAACCTTTAATAGCCACAATAACTGTGACTGAAAGTCTTAATTGTTTTGTATTTACCAGAGCCGAAAGAAAAGAAAAGGCAACACATTCGAAACAAACTGGGGCCGGTTGTAGGAAGGGTGGATAAAGTTATCAGCGGATAAAAGTTATCAACTGCATAGGGTTTTTTTATAGATTTTATCCGCTGGATAAGGATTTATCTGGTGGATAGCGCTATTCACCCTTCGTACAACTGGCCCCTGATAACCTGTCTACCTGATTAGATTTCTCTGAAGTATCTTAGATATGATATCATAGCTGGTGGTAAAGGCAGTTCTTTGACTTTATTCAGTCTTTTAATACCAATATTCTTGAGTATGACAAGACGGCACATTTCTTGCAGTTTCCTTGGATTGGATGCTGCAACAATAAAGTTTTGTAGCTGTTATTACAGTAGCATGTAAATTATTTCAAACCATGGATTCAAGTTGAGGCTTTCAGTCCAAGGTTTTGTTTCTGCCCAAGATCTGTGACTTGAACTCATTGTTTAAAACCATTTGCTTATAACTGTAATATAACTGCTATTTCATCTGTTTTTCTTAGCAACAGATTCAGAAATGGAAGAGAAAGTAATAGATGGTCGACATAGGGGTTGGGACTATTCACAACTTTCTCATGTCATGCCTACCAAGTGATTTCGTGCACGCACTTTTGTTTAGTATAAGCAAATTAGAAGCATTTCTGTCGCATTCCCGTGTGAATCCTCGATAAATTCTTCTTTAAAATAACTTTAAATTTACATTAAAAAGTTCTATGTTACCTGGAAAATAAAAGTTCACTGCTGCTCTATCAGGGATAAAAAGTAATAAATGCAAATGCCTAAAAGTAACCAAAATTGTTTTTGTCTTGTTCATCAATAGATGATGGTTGATCTCCACAAAATATGAGCATATTTATAAATTTGAATAATACATGAGAAAATCACAAAAGAAATCACATCCGTGACAAGTTCTGTAATCTCATACAGATTTCATCCTGATTTGCATAAGTTTCAAATTGAATTTTCCTGGTCAGATTTACTTTCATCTTGACAATTTTAGTAAAATATGAAACTTTTGGACTTTCATAAGTACTAGATACAATATTTGTGTCCAATCTGTATGCGATATACAACGGATTGCTGCAGACAGATTGGCGGCTCTTATTGTATATATAAGATATAAGATCAAGACTTGAAACAGTGTGGAGGGGGGGAGAGGGGAGAGGGGAGAGGGGGTAATGCTGAAATATTACACACGAAACAGTACTCAAAAATCTGAAAATCTGTTTATATGGCGTTTATATAGGCTGGACAGTGGAACAGATTTCCAGTTGCATTGTATCTGCACATGACCAAAATCACAGCTTTAAGTTGGCTAATTACCTCATGAATAATTAATGATGATTCATACCTATTTGAATGAGTGAAACATGATCTCTGACCTCTAGTCCAGTCAAAGGTGCAAATGAAACAGGAAGGACAGACTCACAGGTCCATTCTTGGTCACTTGTTCGCTGCATCTTACATAGCTACACCAAAAAATTAATATTATTTGTTAGACAAAAGGAAAACAATAACAAAATATAACAAGAACTGTTTGCTACAAATACACAGGTTATTAACCATGTAAGCTAATTGGTCAACAAGGCCCAAGAAGACTTAGGCCAAGTGATCCATGAATGAATGCCATGAGTGCTGGTACCCATTTTGAGCCCTGAAGGGGCTGTGGAGCTATAGACCCCCCCCCCCCAACTGTTTTGGCAATTCTTCAGCATTGTTGTTTTGTCTCTGCTTACCCTTTTTTTAATCAGTATTAGACCTGCCCCCGACACACACCCCGACACACACACTTCCCCCCCACCCTACTTTCAAAGGACCTCCCCTCAAGGCCCCCAAGTACTGGTCAACCTAACTAGTTTCCCCCACTCATTTGTTTAGTACAAATGTCCTCAATACTTACATTGTCCTTGAAAGGCATGACTAAAATGCCATTCAACTTGATCAGTGATTTCATATAGTCCTCATATTCTGGAGGGCATGCTGCCCCACAATAAACACGATCATACTGGCGATAAACCCCATCCATGGATAGACAATTCCCAACCACAAACACAGGTTTACAAAAGTTAATGCCTTGAAATGTATGATTTGTCTCCATGAAGCTATCCAGTTTCTTGTTGGCATAGTTGACAACATCTTCAAAAATCTCCACACCATGGCTAATGCCTTGAGGGCCAATGATAAGACCAACTAATGTCGACAAGTAACCTGTACCACTACCAAGGTTAAGGAATGATAAACCCTCCTCTAGTTCAAGAGACTCCATCACCTCGGAGTATATACATGGTGCAGATAAATGAATGTTTTTATGTTTCCAAGCAACATCTTTATAAGCGTGCTGTTTAGTTGCATCAGGGAAGTACTCTGATCTATCAATGTCACGAAATGCTTGTTCCACTGCTTCTGTTCTGATGTATCCAGCTTCTTTTAAGTTGTCGACCAGTTCGTCATTGTTTTCACCTGCACTTACTGCTCCACCCATAGTAATTTAAGGAACTAGGAAGACAAATAATGTTAGTATGATCATACGTATACACAACAAATAATGTAAGTACTATCTTTTGACAAAATGTGTTAGCATGATTAACAGGTTCCCATTTAAATCTGTACTTTCCCATTTAAATCTGTACAGCTTATGCAAATTTTGTTGATGTGTGCTAAACACACAGATCAACCAATCAGAGAAGTTCACTTCAGAAATAATATACTCTGATTGGTTGATCGGTGTGTTTAGCACACATCAACACAATTTGCATAAGTACAGATTTAAATGGGAAAGTACAGATTTAAATGGGAACCTGTTATTATAATAAATAGAAAATTAGAATAATAAGTTAACTTGAAAAGGCAGACTTGAAAAAATGTGTTTTTAGCGCAGATTTAAACGATGATAACAAAGACAAAGTTTGTATTGACGAAGGAAGAGAATTCCAGAGTTCAGTAACAGAAACTGCGAAACATCTTGCACCATAAGGTTCCATGCGATACTTGGTTGTCTTGAGAAATAGATCATTAGAGGATCGGAGAGATTGAGCTGGTTTATATATTAAAATTAAATCGGAAAGGTAAGATGGAGCTTGGCCATTTAGGGACTTGAAGGTAAGGAGTAAAATCTTGAATTTAATGCATATTTCAGGAAAAGGTAACCAGTGAAGATCAATTAGCAGTGGTGTTATATGGTCGTATTTGCATGAGAGAGTAATAAGCTGAGCACCAGCATTCTGTACAGATTGGAGCTTGCAGATCACTTGTTTCGGGAGGCCAATAAGTAGAGAATTTAGAAGCTATCAATTTTTGAAGTTACAAAGGCATGAACCAGAGTTTCGGCAGTAGCAACAGATATATATTTTCTAATAACATTTCTGGAAATATTTCGAATGTGATAATGAAAAGGCAGACTTGCAGACTTGATTAATGGAGGAATCATTGATATATGAAATATGCACGATGAATATAGATGTTCTGGTTGACTAACCCCTTATGTTTCGGCAACCAATTAGAACATGTTTTAGAGTCAAGTGTTCATACTTGTAGAAACAACTGTAATAATCATATATTAAACAATGGGAACATTTTTTAAAGACTTTTACTGTTGTACTGGGTTATATCAATTATTTTTTCGATCCTGGACTAAATTCCACCCATCATACAAAGGAAATGTTGTTTCTGAGGTGTTTATATTTAGTTTAGAGATACAAAATATAGTCAAGTTGTGAAAAAGAAAATGAAATATTTAATAAAAAAAAATTGTTTTTGTATAAAATTACGTACCTTGCAATATGCTGAACTATGATTCTTTCAAAGATTCAATGCCTTCTTGTTAAACATCAAAACTTTACTCTGGCTTACGAAAAAACGTTAAAGGATTTCGTGCTGGCATGAAATTCATGGAAAATGGCCATCAAAAGCCACTTTTTTTCTTTGACAAAATGGCTACCTCGACGAGAATTTCGGAAAGCAAAGACTGAATAAATGAAGTATTTTCCACCCAATCTATTTGACTACTATTTAGAGTTTTAGACTTTGAAGTGTTTTAAACCAGTACAAATTTCCTGAGCCAATTTGCTCGAGCATTTGGCAAGACACACTTTTCAGATATTCTTTTATCTTTGCAAAACAAACAAGAGAGCAAAACATTTTTCTTGGGGTTGGGAGGGTAGATACTCTCTCGGCTGAGACTAAAAGTATAGACTATAAAATTCAATTTTCAAAAAAAAGTGGACGACACAGTAATATAAAATCGTAAGAAATTGATAAATCAAGTCGGAATTTTCAAAAATACTTAAATTTCTACGCGGGAATGTTTATTTCAAAATTTGGCTACTTTCCCCTCCCTGCACAGTGTAGGCATTTGTGTTTTTGTATAAACCACAGGGATCCCAAAAATATAAAACTACAATAATAGAGAAAAAAATTAGGTCATCTTTAAAATACTTAAGACTATTTCGAAATTAATTATTATTTCGTAGCTATTTACGTAGCTAATGTACATATCAAAATATAAATAGCGTATTACCATTGATAAATAAGAGAGTTTTTAACGATTTTAAAATGCACAGAGACCGCTTATCCACACCCTACCCTACTAAAACCTATCCTGCAAAGCACTTTGGGAATAATCGTTCTGACCTCAGTGTTCCAGAACGTTTTTACTAGTAATATCGGTTGCCTGTTTTCAAATCGTCCATTTTCATCATGGGTGTCGACATTAATTCAACTAGACCCGGAGATGGGGGTTAGTAATAGTTCAATCAATATGAAAAGTTCTTTCTAACCTCGGAATTGACTATATTGTATGTTGTTTTTTCACTTTAGTTACATTTCCCAAAAAGGGTCAAACTGTTGTGGTGCACTACACCGGTAAGTGCTGAATTCGCTCCTGTTAACGCTTTGTGACAAAACTTAACTCTTTCCTTCTCTCTTAATCACAGTTTTGTAAGGTTAATTATAGAATGTTTCATAATTTATCTGTTGTTTTGTTTACCAAGGAACGCTAACTAATGGTAAAAAGTTCGATTCGTCCAGAGACCGAGGCAAACCATTTAAGTTTAAAATGGGCGCTGGGCAAGTTATCAGAGGTGGGTAGGATATATCCTTTTAAACTACGTCTAATTGACGCCTATATCCATATGTTCTATCCATGGTTAACACGGTGCACGTGGATAGGACACTTTGCATAAAGCCCGGGTAGACTGCATGCCCATATCCCCTTGAGAGTGTGGGTGGGGCTGGTGTTTCAGAGCTATTTAGGGGGTGGGGGTTATACATTGAAATAACACCCTAGGTACTTGTTTCAACCTTTTAGGGTAAAATAAATAAATAACTCACTTTTTAATGTCTCAATGTATTTAGCATGCAGACACAAGGGCCCTACTAGTTGGGACTCACTACCTTTAGGGTAGGACTGGCAGTATTTTGATGTTTATCTCTCGAGGGAGAACATAATATGATACAATAATATGTAACATTTAAATAGCACGTATCCAATCCTGTCCAAAGGGCTTTACAATATACATTCAAAAGATATCAATAAATTAAGTTACAATAATTAGGAAAGGTAAGTCTTTTCAAAAAGATGAGTTTTAAGTTTAGATTTGAAAACGTTCAGAGTTTCACAAGAGTAGATAGTATCAGGCAAGCTGTTCCAAAGTTTAGGAGCACAAACGGAATAGGATCTGGAACCATATGACATCAGGCAAAAATGGTCATTGTTGACTTTGCTAAAAGTACATATGGAATTTTTCTGCTAAAATTGCTTGTTTCTTGTGACTGATATGCTTTGAAAATTTAAAGAACTTCCTAGTGCTTACTAACATTCAAGCGGCTGGGCAAATTTGGCTTTTTAAAATTTAAAGCAAGGGTTTTTTTTATGGGCGGTTTTTGGCGCTGTAGGAGTAGGTTAATACTTATTAGCTAAAGTATGACTGCACAAAGTTATGGTTTAGTTTATAGCCTGGGATTGAACTTTGAACCATAACTTAAACAGTTGTTACAGTGAGGACACTTGAACAATGGACGCTTTGAGTTTTTTGCTTTTTTAACCTACATCCCATGAGTGATTAGATTAGAAATAATATATATTATGAACACTTAGTGTATGGTTTTGAAGCAGTAAAAGGTTCAGAAAATGATAACATGAAAAAAAGTCAAGTGTTCACTGTTCAAATTAATATCCTCACTGTAACACTCAGGAGAAACATATAATAAGACAAGTTAAAAACTGATTTTTTCTCTTTAGGATGGGACGAAGGAGTTATTCAGGTAGGTCTGAACATAATGCATGGCACATCTAGACTATTTATAATTAGTTATCTAATCAGAACAACATTGGATAATTTATATTTTAACCTCTAAGGTATATTCACAATCATTTTTTTGTACTGCACATCGAAAACTGTAGATGTACAAAATTGATAAAATGATGATTAAAATGAAAGTTCTACAATTTTGTTCTGATATGTACCCTATTATTTTTGTCTCAAACATTTTATCCCCATGGTTTTTCACATTTTAACAAGATTTCGTTTCAGATGACTGTTGGTGAGAAAGCAGTTCTTACATGTTCTCCTGATTATGCTTATGGAAAAGACGGCTACCCTGGTGTATATCCTTTAAATGCTATGTTTTAGTAAGAAGTGTTTTCTAAAAAGATTTTTGCATTACAAAAAAACACATTTATTTATTAAACAATATTTAATTATACAGAGGTGCCTAGTTCAGCAAAGCTGGTTTGAATGGGGCTCTGTTTCAAATAAACTTACAGACAGAAGATATAGTACACATAATCACCAACCATCACTTCAAGATTGCTCAAACCAAAATTAATAAAATAACATGGTTTTTTGTTTCCCTTTTTTGTTGTTGACTTTTTCTGTGACTGTGCACAAAACAGAAGATTAATTCTTCAATATATTCAACAATAGTCCTTTCCACAGTTCTTTTTGATCAACCTCCGCTTTGATAGCGTCTATTATATTTTTTAGAATTGGACTACAGCTCATGTAATGTTTACAACATGAGCGGCCGTGTTGTATCAGCAGATACAATCGCAAGCCGAAGGCGCGTGGTTGTATCGCCGATACAACACGGACGCGAATGTTGTAAACGACTTAAAAAATGTCATATTATACCAAAATTTTCAAGATTAAAATAAATTTTGCCGTAAAATTACCAGTTAAAACTTATGCAAATTAGGATATACAACACTAGTGTTGTATGGTAATTTATAACCCGAGTATCAGGCTCTCTGGGGAGGAGACTGGGGAGAGGAGGAGAGGGGAGAAAGGAAGGAAAGCTCCCTTCTCCTCTCCCTTCTCCCCAATCCCCTCCACCTCCCCATCCCCATCCCCAGAGGACCTGATACTCATGCTAGGTAATTTAAGGGATGTTCACATTATCAAACAATTGAAATACTTAAAAATTCCATCATCACCTGTGTGATCAACATTACATCATGGCCGTCAACATCGTGATCATCATTACACCATCATAGTTACAGCATCATCACACCATCATAGTTACAGCATCATCACCATCATTACCAAGGTAACATTGATTTAAAATAACTTCAACAACCATAATAGTTTCTTATCATTACAGGTGCTTTCACTGAACTTTTCCCAAACGGTTTCCGAAGTTTGTTCGGAAGTTGCGAAGTTCACGGGCGAACTTCGAAAATTGGCGGCAAAGTTTGTTTTGAATTTGCGAACTTCGATCTGAATATACAAAATTCATTTGCGATGAATCCTTTTACGAAGCAAGGGAAACCATTGCCATTCGAAGAAGAATGAGAATTATCCAGATATGGCAAAGTGGAAAAAGTCCAATTCAAAAGCTGGCAAAACCGCCTACAAATATCAACATATGAACTCAATTAGTGAACCATAACAGACAAGTCAAAATCACAGATAAGTTTGTCCAAAAAATTACGACTTACTGCAGCTTACGAGCAGCTGGAGTTGACTTCGATTCTGCCTTACTTTGTGATTGCCAAGGTTTTTCCCTAGAATGATGCGGCAGCGGAGACTCTTCTTGCAGCTTTTCTAATTGATAAGTTAGAAAAGCTTTCGCTCCCAACGGCAGCTCTCCTCTCGTGAACATCATGTCTAATTCTCTAGGAAACACAAGTTTCAATTTTGTTCTTGAATCAAATCCGTTTGACATCAGTCTTTAATAATACTGTATGAGCTCCCTACTTCGCCTCTAAAACTGTCGAGCCATCATGAACGAACTTTGCAACTTTCAGAATGAAGTTTGCAAATTCATTACCAACTTTGGCGCGAGTTATCAAAGTTTGCTCGGGAAACTTTGCAACTCAGAACAAACTTCGGAAACCGTTCGGGAAAAGCTCAGTGAAAGCGCCTGTAATTTTTAGTTAATATTCAATAAAGTTCCAATATTCCCACTTTTCATTGGGATCTTTACATGTATGCACTCATTTGTCTTCATTGTTTTATCCTTAACTTTCTTCACTATCCCCCCAAATGCAACTCTCATCTTTGATGTGGAACTCATTGGAATTGAGGGATAAAAAAAGCCTCAAGAAGCAAATATTACAGTCATCTTCAATTTAACACTAGTTTTCAACACTAATTTAATACTTTTCATGGTGTGATCGAGTATTAAAGGATTCAACAGTTTTTTATTTTGATAATATTTACATTTGTGTTTCTTATTACTGCAATAAAATGCCTTTCCTTACTTGTGTTTGTATTGTTTTTGTATTAAGGGGCCAGTTGTTTCTTTATCTAGTGTGACATTACTGTTGTGGGGGTTCTTTTTAAATTTGAAAATAGATGAGAAACCAGGATACATGGTAATAGAAGTAACGTTCTCTGTTTTTTTTACTTTAATTTGATGAGCTTTCGGCTCCCAGGCTGAAGCCTTTAACTATGAATAGTAATTAGTCGTACAGAGTTTTGAAGTATTGGATTGAATAAATTACAATATTTAAAGTTCACTCAAAAGAATAGCGTATTGTCCAGGGAGCGGTTTAGAGTTGTTATCTGCTCCACTAGTCAAAGCAGTGTGCCAAGACTCTAGTGTTTTAATTGTCCTCCAATTTCCTTTGTCGATAACTCTCGCTCCATTGAAGTCGATTTCATGGTCCAGTGAATATACATGTTTTTGTTATTTTTGTGGTTACTCCCGTCTTATAGACGGAGTACCACTATGCTATCGCGTAGTGTAAGTATGAGAGCAAGCAAGTCCATTACAATTGACGTCACAATAGGATCTCTTCCGACCGTTTTTCGAATCATTCTCTCTCGACACGGGTGAAAAACGCACGGCGCATGCGTAAGGAAAACCAAAGAATAACTGAAGATTTTACGAAGGGTTTCGTGTTTTCTTGTGGTTATATATTAAGCGAATTTCTCTTGTATTATTTGACAAGGGAAAGAAAACAACTAATGTAATGTGTTAGGGAAATATAAGCACTAACTTTCCACGAACTTTCTTAACTTTTAAGATTTACCAAACGCCGGTAAATCTCCAATGGTTTTATTGTAAACACGACCGTCTTCCGAGCGTGCGCAGTGCGTTTTTCACCCGTGTCTTCTCTCTCCAATCACCTTTAATCACGAAGCTAGAGCTCTTCCGATAATTCTTCCGATCTCTTCACGATTACCCAGCGAAAATGCCTCATGGTATCCAGTTTCGTGGAATTTGTGCTCGTTGGAAATCTGGTGAGTACCTAGTTGTTTTTACCGAATTTATTCCTCTTTATCTATCACAGCATTCATTGTACAATATCGATAGAAATGAAGAGAGTTTGCCTAGGTGTTTTTCAGCTTATAAACCGCTCTTTACGGCCAAATTACAGGATAAATCCACGTTTGATGGTCAACAAAGAAGCCGAAGACATGTCTTCGCGAATCATGCAAAACAACAACAAAAACCAAACCAAAACTAAAAAAACTGCAATCAAAAACGAAATAAAAACGAAATATCAGCCCCATTGTGGGAATATTGAACCTCTTATTAAGAGGATTTATGAGCCCCATTGTGGGATTATCAATGATCAGATCTATCAAACCAAACCTGGAATAATTCATGAGATACTCAAACGAATTCCAGTACTACTGGGAATGCGTCTTTGCTATGATAATATAGCTTCTCTTATAAGCCAAACAACCATGAAAGCTGTGATAAATAAAGATCAATATTGTTTTAAAAATGTAAATGAGGCAAGTGAGCATCATGAAGATATATCTACTGTAAGAAATATGCATTGTAAACATGTTAAAGCACGTGCTAGGGATAGGGAACCATCCAGAATTCCTGTACAAAAACTATTTCGAATATTGAGAAAAAGAAGACTTAGGAAAAAATTCAGAACATGTATTAGGATATCAACTCCAATATCATCAAAGCTTTATGATTTAGTTGTTAATAATTATAAACTTTGGAATGTTAATTTCTTACGTCAACAAATGTCTTTTTTTAGTCATTATTTTAGACATAGTTGCCAGAGTAAGAATTGTGCTCATTCCATTGAAACACTTATGACAAAACCTAACCTTAAAGATTTTGACAGACCAGTTACAAAAAACAAATCTTCATTTTTTCGTGAAAGAGAATTTTTAACAAGTTTATATAATGTATCTGCCAGAAACATTGCACTCTCTGGAGATGTTGAATTAAACCCCGGTCCTAGAATTACATGTAACTTAACTGGAGAAGTATTGATACCATTCAATGACCCTCAGTTTGTATTTAAATACAGATTACTAAGATATAGACTAAGACCATTAGATGTTGGCGGTGGAGGTGATTGCTTCTTTAAATCAGTATCTCATCAATTATATGGTGATCCAAGCCACCATTTAGAAATAAGAGCAGCTGCTGTTAGATATTTGAAAGAAAATCCTGAACGATTCATTGAAAGTAATACAGAAATATCATGGTTACAATATTTAACAAATATGTCCTTTGAAGGTACATTGGCTGATCATATAGTGTTACAAGCAGTAGCTGATGCAATGAATTTAAAGATTCATATCATAGAATCAGATGAGAATTTTAGAGACACAACAATTGTTGAACCAGCAAATACAATTGAAAATACAATTTCTATATTCAAAGGTCACATAGGAGAGATGCACTATGTTTCAACTAGTTCTGCTTTCCGTAGAGAAGATTCACAGCAAAGTAACTGTGCTGAAACTAATATGTCCTTTGATAAATCAGTGAAACATCATCTTAAAAGAATACAAACTGTTGAAATACCAGAAATAGTGAAAGCTAAGTGCATTAATACTGAAGAAAAAAATAAAGTACCAGTTGATTCTGTATCAAACAAAACTTCAAAAAATAAAAGTAGAGCAGCTTATATGAGAGAATATAGAGCAAAGAAAACTGATTCATTAAAAAAGACAAAACTCAACGAAAATAAGAAGCAATATAGAGCAAAAAAAGCATGTCTAAAAGAAAAGGCTAAAATCAATGAATATAACAAACAGTATAGAGCAAAGAAAGCATGTCCAGAAGAAAACGCAAAAATCAATGAATATAACAAACAGTATAGAGCAAAGAAAGCATGTCCACAACAAAAGGCAAAACACAATAAATATAACAAACAGTATAGAGCAAAGAAAGCATGTCCACAACAAAAGGCTAAAATCAATGAATATACCAAAAAGTATAGAGCAAAGAAAGCTTGTCCAGAAGAAAAGGCAAAACACAATGAATATATCAAAGCTTACAGAGTAGCTAAAGCTTCAAACAATAAAGCAGAAAATACTTCCAAGCAAACTAGCAGCATTGAGATTTGTATTTCAAACTTTCACAACCTTGTCAATCAAAGTCCTTTGTATATTTGTATATGCTGTGACCAATTATGGTATAAGCACAGTGTTTATAATGCAAGTAAACTTAAACAGTCCAATCCTGAAATGATGAAATATCTTGGTGATAAGAAAAGTGTTGATGATAAAGAGTGGATTTGTAGAACATGCCATAGTCACTTGATCAAAAACAAAGTTCCACCATGTGCTATTACTAATGGAATGAAATTTCCTGAAAAACCACATTTCTTTGATCTTAATGAATTAGAATGTAGATTACTCGCACCGAGAATTGCATTTCAAAAACTGATGCAAGCTCCTAGAGGGAATCAACTTAAGATACACGGTAATATTGTTAATGTACCTGCAGATGTAACTCATACAGTCAGTATGTTACCACGGCTGCAAAGCCAAACAGCCACTATTAAAATAAATTTAAAAAGAAAATTGCAGTATAAAAGCTCTGCATTGTCATTGAATGTAAGGCCGCATAAGGTTGTTCAAGCAGCACACTGGTTAATAAACAATAGCAGCCTTTACAAAGATGAAGGCATAGTATTTGATACTAATTGGATCAATAAGTACAATGATGAGATAACACAAAATCAAACTGATGATCAAAATACCACAACTACACAAGACACAAACAATGAAAAATACATACGTGTTGATTCTCAAAGCTTGATCAATGAAGATGATTTAAGTGAAGATGAAGGAGAAACACCTGCAGGTGTAACTGACACCATGTTAACACCAACTGATTTTGTGGAAGATAATGAACGACAGCATATTCTTAATGTTGCTCCAGCTGAAGGTAATAAGCCATTGAGTGTTTTTAGAGATAAATACTCTGAGGAGTTAGCATACCCTGGAATATTTCTAGGTCAAACACGACCAGATTGTAAACAACGACTAGTTAAGGTTAATTACAGTGATATCTGTAAATCAGAATTGAGACGTTCAGATCGACGTGCTGCTATGTGTGTTGAAAACATTTTTTATAAAACAAAGAAGCTACAAATGAAAATCCTTTTAGGAAAATCAAATATTGCCATTAGAAAATGTAAAGGTAATAATAGAAATATGAATGCAGGTCAATTAAAGCAACAAGGAGCTTTAGATAGATTAATTCATCTTGATGAAGGCTATAAATTCCTAAATGCATTAAGAGGCTCTCCTCCATACTTTGAAAAAGCTAAAAAAGACCTGTTTGCAATGATAAGGCAATTAGGACCAGCTACTCTGTTTTGTAGTTTTTCATCAGCAGAGACACATTGGATACATTTACTAAGAATACTTGGCCAACTTGTAGATAATAAGTTGTATTCTGATGAGCATTTAGAAAATTTCAACTGGGAAGAGAAATGTCGATTGATACAAAGTGACCCTGTTACATGTGCTAGACATTTTGACTATCAGGTTAATCAATTTCTGAGCAACTTTCTATTGGGCTCTGCTGAACCTTTAGGTAAAATTTCAGACTGGTTTTATCGTGTAGAATACCAACAAAGAGGATCTCCTCATATTCACATGTTGATATGGCTTGAAGGAGCACCACAATTTAAGGTTGATAGTGATATAAAAGTCACTGCATACATTGATAACATAATAACAGCTCAGAAACCAGTAGATGATGCACTATTGAATGATCTAGTTAATGGCAGACAAATACATCGACATTGCCACACTTGTCGTAAGAATACCAAGAGTCAATGTAGATTTAATTATCCACAACCTCCATTGAGAAAAACCATGATACTGTATCCTCTAGATGATGATGTACCTGATACTAAGATTAAAATGCACACAGATGATTGGAAAAAAGTGAAAAAATATTTGGATGATATGATACAAGGAGAGGATATATCTTTTGACCAGTTACTATTGAATCTTAATGTTACTGAAGAAAATTATCTTAATGCTATAAGCTCATCACTTAATACACCCACTGTATTCTTAAAAAGAAATCCAAATGAGTTGCGTGTAAATAATTATAACCCTGCTTGTCTTAAAGCATGGAGAGCTAATATGGATATCCAATTTGTACTAGATGTTTATGGTTGTGCCGTTTATATTGTAAATTACATATCAAAAGGTCAAAAAGGTATGAGTGAACTTTTAAGACAAGCTTGTACTGAAGCAAGAAAAGGAAATCTCAACATAAAACAACAAGTCAGAGATATTGGAAGTAAATTTGTCAATAATGTTGAAATAAGTGCTCAGGAAGCAGTGTATATAGCATTACAATTACCTTTCCGAAAGGCATCTAGGCAAATTATATTTATAAATACCTCTCCTCCTGATGAGAGAGTAGAACTCTTAAAGCCAATTAATGATATTAAAGATATGGACGATGACTGTGAAGAAATCTATACTAGTGGATTGATAAAGAGATACTGTAAACGACCACCTAAACTAGAAAATATAACACTTGCAGACTGGGCTGCATGGTATGATAGTAGTAGAAAACCTTATCTAAAACAAACTGATGAATTGGATTTTGATGGACTACCACTAGAACATTTTGCTGATGATAATCAAAACGATGATGAATATGAATTGAAAAGTAATAATTCAGGAAAAACTAGAAAAAGAATTAAAGCCAGGATAATAAGAAGTGTATGGTTTAACAAGGAATCTGACCCAGAGAAGCACTATCGGGAATTATTAATGTTATTTACATCGTGGCGTAATGAAAATATTGATCTACTTAATAATTGCTCTTCTTATCAAGAGAGATTTATGCAAGTTGAAAATATGGTGAATGAACAAATGAAACAATATGCAGTATGTGCAGAAGATTTTAATGAAATACAAATGGAAATGAGTAGAATAGAAGAAACATGTGATGCTATGGCTCCAGGTACTCAAAGCATTGAGCGAGAAGATGAGGCTGAGGGTAACCAGGACTTGCACCCTGACTTTAATGAAAACTATAACTTGTCAGATGATTTAGGTATACCATCAGTTGATATGAACACCCAACCATTGCTAATGAATGAATTACAAGATGATGAATACAGACATATGGTGCAAATGTTAAATAAAGAACAAAAAGAATTCTTTTATCATGTTCTACATCTTATAAAGACATCTGATGAACCATTCTACTGCTTTCTCAGTGGTGGAGCAGGTGTAGGTAAATCTCATGTTACTAAAGCTTTGTATCAGGCAGCAATTAAATATTACAACACCAGAGCTGGTGTTAACTTTGCTGAAACAAAAGTATTAATGCTAGCACCAACAGGTAAAGCAGCTTATAATATTAAAGGTAATACTATACATAGCGCTCTAGCAATACCAGCATGCCAGTCATTAAGAGAGTACAAAAAGCTTGATTCTGGTAGATTAAATACACTCAGGTGTCAAATTGGTGGAGTCAAACTTATATTTGTTGATGAAATATCTATGGTAGGTAATACCATGTTCAATGTACAAATCAATAATAGACTCAAAGATATTAAAGGCAGTTCACTACCATTTGGTGGTGTTAGCATTATTGCAATAGGCGATTTATTCCAACTACAACCTGTGATGGATGCATATATCTTTAAAGATATGGATAACTTTCAATATGGAATTCTAGCACCTAATTTCTGTCAAGAGTTATTCCAAATGTTTGAACTCACCCAAATTATGAGACAAAGAGACAGCAAAACATTTGCAGAAATGTTAAATAGATTGAGAGAAGGCAATCAGACTGAAGAAGACATAGTAAAATTCAAAGAAAGAATGATAAATCCTAATAGCAATAATTATCCAAAACATGCTCCTCACTTGTTTATACAGAATGCTAAAGTAAATGAGTTTAACCATATAGCACATAATGCTTTATCAGGTATAAAATACTCTATCAAAGCACATGACAGTGTCATAGGAGCTGAATCACACGAACTTAGAGACAAAATACTTAAACAAATACCAAGTGATCCTAGAAAAACTAAGCAATTATACTCTTTACTTAAACTAGCAGTAGGGGAAAGAACAGAGATATCTCTTAACACTAGAACAGATGATGGTATGACCAATGGTGCTGGAAATGTTATCAAACTATTACAAATACATCAGCCAGACAAACCATCAGGTATAATATGGGTGCAGTTTGATCATGCTGATGTTGGTGAAAAAACTAGACATGATAATCGTCAGTTATATGTCCAAGGTATTGAACATGCATGGACACCAATCAAACCTGTTACTACACAGTTTGCTGTAGGTAGAAATAGAACAGTTCAAGTTGTAAGAAAACAATTTCCACTGAGACCAGCTGCTGCTAAAACTATTCACAGGTCACAAGGTGATACAGAAAATACAATTGTAGCTAATTTTGACACTAGAAGAGCAATACCCCATATACATTATGTTGGACTTAGCAGAGTTACTACTATAGAAGGGCTTTATATCACTGACTTTTGTGAAAACAAAATAGCTGTTTCTCCAGATGTTAAGAAAGAGATGAAACGACTTAGAACTGAAGGACAACTGAAAATAAGCATAACTCCTATTTATAATGTTGACATAATTAATTTCAAATTATGTGCTCTTAACTGTAGATCTTTGCATAAGCACATTGATGATATTAGAAATGATTCTAATTTTTCTGCAACTGACATCAACATCTTCTTTGAAACACGATTTAGTATAACTGACAATGATTCTCTGTATACAATACATGATTACCATTTATTTAGAAATGATTCAACATCAACATCAAATGTAAGACCATATGGTGGTACTGCTATCTATACTAAGCTTGACAATTATCCTGGTTATCCACAAATACATAATAGTAGTGATATTGAAATTACAACAACAAGATTTATGATTCTTCCCCTTGTTACAATTGTGGGTATTTACAAACCTCCCAGAATATCTGATAGACAATTATGTGAAACTTTGAGACAAGAACTAGAATTATTGTCATCTCCATATGCAATATTTATAGGTGATTTTAATGTCAATTGGTTTAATGAAACCCAAAGATTGCCACTGTATAATTTGTTTGTTAAGGATAACAAATACAGACAACTTGTATCATGTTGTTCCACAGATAACAAGACATGCATAGATCATATATATACTAATTTACCCAATTCTCAAATTACAGCCAATATTTTGGAAACATACTTCTCAGATCATAAATCTGTCTATGCACTTATCAATTCTTTCCATCCATAAAGATCACATTCATAGTATCCATATGGATGTTAGGTCTATAATATAATGCATAAATGAGATAAAACCATAATTTGTTAAAACATTAAGATCAAATATTATTATTTATCAATCTTTATCATCAATGTTCAAAAGAAAACCTCAGCTGATAAACATTACATATTTATCAGTTCAGGTTTTCTTTTGGGCATTGATTATTGCAATCCGTCTAAGTAAACTTCAATATCTCAGTAAATTCTTGATTATCTATCAATGAACAGGTAATTATAAATTCCTCATAATATTGTTATAGAAATTGTACAGTACTGCTGATAAAACCGGAGCCACTTAGATCAATTGCTCACTAACCAATCCTATTCTATATTTCTACTTAGTCTAGTTTTACTTATTAAATATCATCAAATTTAGTCAGAGAAAACCTAATTCTTTTGTAAAAATCATGAATCCTGACTACAACAATCATAGTTTTACTGTGTTCTGCTCATTGGCTGGTTTTATTCAAGTGGCACCAGTTGAATTAGCAGCTCAGTTCTAATAGGAATTTAATAATCATCATTATTGTTTCTTTCTTGCAGACAATCATAATGGAATCACAGGAAAACGAAAGAACAGTTGGCTACATTCATAATGTTTCACCACTCAAACAAGGACATTTCTTTGAATGCCAATTGCAAACAAGCTCAAAAACTGTCCGAACTGTCTGTTTTTCTCCAGGAAAAAGGCGCGTCATCGTCGATTATTCAGACAACAATGTTCCTGTGGAACTCAAAAAATTCAAGTATGAAACAAAGTATAATTCTGAGGATATTGTCATTGATGAAAACACAATAGTAAACAAATGTAATGACATCACATTTGAAAAGCAACTCGTCCCAGACACAACAAAAACTATTGAAATTGCAACACTGAAGTCAATCTCAGTTGGGCAGCTTGTGTCTGTGAAAGGAAAAGTTATTTCAAGCAAACCTGTAAAGAATGTTAAGCCTACATTACGGATGAAAGAAGTCAATATTGTCGATAATACTGGAAGCATTAAGCTCATCTTATGGGAGAACTATGTTGACCAAGTAGAGATTAATAACACCTACAACTTTGAAAACGTCAGACTCAAGAAAAACAGTTATACAAAAGACGTTTACATAAACACTGCCAAAAATGAAGAAACAACAATAACAAGTTCTACGCCATTCCAGGATTCTCTAGCAATCCCCCAAGAAGGAAACGACTGCATTACACAAGAAGCAGACCTGATTGGAATAGAAACTGTACAAAGCTATCTGGCGTGCATCAAATGTGCCAAAAAACTGGAAGACAGTTCATCTGCTATTGCAACTTGTCCTCATTGTAACATTCGTCAAAAAACATCTGCCTGCAAAAGAATGTGGTTCACTCAGTGTAGATTTGACATTAATCATCAACATATAGTTTTGACAATCTTCAATGATGTTTTTTCTTCACTACTTAACCAGACAAAAACAACACAAGCAGATCAGCTAACAGTGAAACAAATCAGTGACCTTCTATTAGAATTGCCTAAACTTGAACTTACCTATGACAAAAGAAAAAAAAATGTTGAAAGTGCTTTGCTAATTTCCTGATCCCAAATGTTAATAAGTATAACTATGATATATAAAAAATAAAAAAATTAAAATTTAAAAAAAAAAAAAAAACTGTTTATAAGTATAACTATGATATATAAAAAATTAAAAAAAAAAAAAAATGTTTATAAGTATAACTATGATATATAAAAAATTAAAAAAAAATTTAAAATTTGTCACAAAGAAAATAGAACATTTGTCATTTAGTCCAAAAACAATTAATTAAAAGACAAAAGAGAGAGTGTAGCTTGAGTGATCTTTTTTTCTCTTTTAACCAATTCCTGTCCTATTAAGTCACAAATGTTCTATTTTCTTTATGACAAATGTTCTATTTCTGTATGTCATTGACAACCTTATTGCAAGTAGGTGTAAGTCTAATAACATATCTCTAACTTTTCTCCTTTTTCTCCTTATATTCTATATATATACGTTGAGTTGTTTAAATCGTGTTTTGTTCTTGTTATTAAAATATACATATACGTTCCATTTCTCATTTGTATTCTATATTTATTGATAACAGTACTTCATATCTATACATCAAATACGTTATAGAACTAAATATTTATCTTATTATCATCTTTCAATCTTCAGTAACAATTTGGAGTAACCACATGCGATCTTTGAGCGCCTTTAATTAAAATTACATAGAGTTCACTTTCAAATTTTAGTGTGCTTTTTCACTATAATAATTAGAATTTTAGTGTAAACTTTTGTCTGTTCATTTACTTGTTCATTACCCTGCGACTAGAGGTACCTTTTTCTTACCTAGAACGACAAGAAAAGAAACTTCTTTCCTCGTCGTTCAGGGTAAGAGAGAAAGAAATCTCTGCTCGCAGGGTACTTGTTCATCTTTGATGATTGTCATTATTGAACATATCTTACTTATGTGGGACGTCATGTTGGGAAATTTGCTATACATAAAAAAGCTCCCCCCACCAGATAATAAATGATCTGCCCCAAACATTGAATCAGAGTGAAAAAAAAACCCCCTGAAACACAATCTACCAGTTATAGTCACACAGTAAGGCTTTTTAGTTCACTAATCATCTGCTGGCTGATTGTCGTCATTGTCTCTATCTGGCTCATCAAAGTCTTTTGTTCTTATGTCAGCATCTTCACCAAACTGTATGGCCATATCAATCTGGCCAAGAATAAATGCTATAGTGTCCTCATCATGAGGATTTAAAGGTAAAAAATAAACCATGCTATAGTCTTCAATCTGAAAAGAAAGGAAAAAAATGATGATGATTGGTTTTAGTTTTTTCCCTCAAAATTAGTTACGATGTGATGCTCATTTAGGTCAAAGCTATTTTTACATCACTCGAACAAATTGTAAATTCTCACATTGCATTCACTATAAAGATTTTAATTGTTTTTACTAACCAATTGTGCTAATGCTTTATTTAGATTGCAGAACTTTTTATTCATGGAAGACCCTAGCTCTTCAACAAGCACTCTTGGATCAGGATCTAAAAATCTTATCAACAAAATATGTATATGGAAAATAAGAATGGCACATAATTATATATGTCTGTCAAATTGTTTCACAGTGTCTTATAGTGGATTTAGAGTTACCGGTACTGTTCCAGTTTTAGCCAAAAGGGATTAACGGTTAAGGTCCACAACCTCGGCCTTGATAGTGTGAAATATAATCTTTACAATTTGACTACCGCTCTCGGTAATTTACAGAATGTACACATTATCAAACAATTGAAGCTTATTGAAACACTTCAAAATTCCATGGGCTGTAGTCAAATTGTAAGTAATATATTACACAAGGCTGAAATGATGAAATGCTACTAATAGTTACTAATGACCTGGGTCAAAATAACTTTGGATCGAAATGACCGCCGTTACCTGATGTTTGTATTGAGATTGAGAAATGAGTTGAAATACCATAATTTGAGATATTAGAGTTGTGTTCTGACGTACCCGGGGGGGGGGGGGGGGGACTCCCTTAGAAAATGGATAGGAGTGCTCAACGGACGGTTTTGATAATGACCCTAAAAGGTACGCATAAATTAACTCAGATACTGATTTCAGACCCTAAAAGGTACAACCACATTTAAGAGACCCTAAAAGGTACGTGAGGGTCTTATTTTCAACCCTAAAAGGTCCGTCGAGCACCCCTATACATTTTCTAAAGGAGTCCCCCCCGGGTGACGTACACCATACCTTTCTATTTCTTTCATTTGTTTCTTTGACAACAAGTCCATTTTTGTCATCACATTAACATGAGGAATCTCTAGTTGAACCATTGCTGATAATGCTGATAGAATCCCTGAGAAAAACTTGCTGCACTCCACCATGAACTGAGAATCGATCAGGAATACACCACAGACCCTGAAATCCCATTGCTGTAGAGCCTCAATAAACTGCCGCATGACTGGCAAGTGTGTATACAACTCTATCTGACCTGAAGATGAAACATTGATGTGTTAAAGTTGATGACAACAATGGCCAATATCAACAAATAATTAATGTTCTTTAAAATCTCCTTGTTTTCACTCTGCATTATCTACCAAGGAATACTGGCTAAACGGATGGCAAAATGCACTATTATTTATAATATTGCAGCTAGTTTTTTAACTATACATGTGACATAAATAATAGGGGTGGCAAAAATAAAAGTCTCAGAAAAAAATGGCCAAGTCTCAGAATCTTACCCTTTGTACGCTTAGTCTCGGAGTCTCGTTGTTCATTTGCTTTTTTGTGTCTCTGAGTCTCGATTTTTTATTCGATTTTGAGAAACAAAAATCTTGGTCTCGGATTTTTAAAATCGACTGAGTCTTGGTCTCAGATTTAAAACGTATGTCTCGGCATCTCGGATTTACCATTCGCCACCCCTAATAATAATCGGCATGCTTCAAGCACTAAATTGTACAATTCACTCATACTGTTTAGAAATTGCACTAGAGTAAACAAATGATTCAGTTTTTAATATAAAGCATTTGTGGGTATGTTCCAGGCAGCTTTAGGACTACACCCTCGGCTGCCTGGATTTTACTCATGAATTCTGGGTGTCTTCTGATTATCTATAGAATAATGCATTTGGTTATTGGTGATACAAGGCCTCAGGCCCGGGGGGGAGGGGTACTCCCTTTGTGCAAGTGGTAGGGGTGATTGGTGAAGATTTTGAAAATGACAGATAAAAATAACTGATAAAGCCTTGTCAATTTCTACCCCAATAAAGCAACAAAACAGAGTAAAAATGACTCTTACAGGTACGAAATCATGTTACGTACTAACTGATTTTTGAGCCAGAACTCTAAAAGGACCCTAAACGGTACGCACAGGAAATATTTTTACCCTAAAAGGTACACCGATCACCCCAACCACTTGGACAAAGGAGTACCCCTCCCGGAGCATCAGGGCACCTCAGTCTTGAAACAATAATTAACAAAAGCTGAGCATAAAGAAAGTAGAACCAAAAGAAGCCTTCAATACAAAAGACTGTAAACCTGAATACAAGACATGGTGCAACACTAAGAAAGTCCAATTTACCTGGACAATCAAATAAGATATAGTCATCATCATCATCACCCAACTGCTCTTGAAGCCACTCCAAGTTTTTTACAAAATACCTAGTACCAAACAATAACATAATTTAGATATAATACTTGAACATATTACCAAGATCCATGTAAGACCCTGGAAGATCCAGGCATGATCTTACAAGATCTTGGAATGTAACCCTCAATCTGCAAGAACTTGCGTGAGCTTTGAAGTTTGTGACAAGATTTAATTAGGATCTTCCCAAGACCCTTCCAAGACATTTACTTGCCAAGGTTTTAGTAAGATCTCACATGGGATGGTTTTTTAATTTTGATGTGATCATGATTATTTTAACAACATATCTATTTAACAAACAAATAATATAATATGTCACAAAGAAGAATTTATGGGATTTCCATTGTAACAGAGAACTACTTACTCTATACAGAAGATTAAGCCTCCATTTGGACCAAGTTTTAAGTCTTCAGCTTCCATGACATCATCTAATTCAACTAATTCTCTGATATCTGACAATGTAAAATTAATTCATGAACTTTGACAAGTAGACACAATGGTGTTTTCTAGGAAAGCATATTGAGGGTTACCGGTACATGCTAAGATCTTGTAAGATCATGCCTGGAGTTTTCCAGGATCTTGCATGATTTAAAATGGATCTTGGTAAGATGTTCAACCTGGGATTTGACAGAATACAAGACAGAAAAGCAAAAAAGGGTGGGGTTATATAATAATAGGAAATACTTTAAATATGTATCTTGGCAAATCAGTAAGTTCTTGATACTGAGTTTATTAAATCGTGAAATTGTAAATTACAAACTCAAGATAAAAGTAAACTAAGCAATTAAAGTACATGTAATAGCATTAGAAAAGAAAACAGCATCACAATCAATTGGCAAGCAAAACAAAAACAAAGTCAGAACAGTTGGAGCAGTTCTAAATATAAATATTTCACAGCTCTCTGGGTAGAATTATGCATTCAAATAGAGACAGAGAGCAGATTTCACATGACTGTGAAGGCTCAGTGCTGTTTGCTTGTGCCTTGCAGTGACTGTGATGCCTCTAGAATTTTGATGTGCTGGTGGGGTCTTGCTGTGCATTGACTACGTTCTTGATGTAAGCTTTTCATCAGTCATACGAAACCTGCTCTATCAGAGCAAAATCACTTGCAGCAGCATTAGTCTCAAAGAAGTTTTCAGTAAATAAATATATTACCTACTGCAACTGGATATTTGAAGTGTTCTGCAGCAGGGTCCAGATTTACAACTTGAACACTTCGACCAATCGTCTCACAGTGATGGTGTATCGTATTACAATATGTTGACTAGGGAAAAGATAAAGATTTTTATACAGACATTACAAACAGGTTGTTTATCTATATCTACATTGTCCCAGCACTTGGCAAAGTCCATTGCATTGGGTTGCTAGCTGTATTCTTAGTACAAGCTAGGTCTCATCGACTAGCAATTAACCTTTATTATACAGAATTATAAGCCCTGTCCACACCACCAGGAGCTCACTGCCTGATGTGTTGTTTTTTTACGTCCCCCCTGTACAATGTGTGTGGAGAGATGGGACCTCAGGCTTAACGTCCTTATCCTAGAAGGCGTGAAGGTCTAACCATTTGCAGATGTAATTACAAAGGCAGCACCTTCTCCTCAATTATTTTAAGACCCTGAGTATTGGTCCGACCTGCCCCTCCCACACAATATCCCACTTAACCAACTAAGCAAACGGTGGTTTATTTTGCACACACAAGATTTTGGTAGGAACAAAATTAATTACATATTTTACCATAACTATTTATGATTTCGTTATTGCTGTTTCAATACCTCTGGTAAACTCCAACATAAGTACTTCATGGTCACTTGACAACTTATAATACCATACTATATACTTTTAAAAGCAAGTATTTGATGCAGAACACATCCAATAAGTCTCGCTTGGAAGGTCTTGGAACGAAATCCACAAAAAACTTTTTCTAACACGACCGAAATAATTTAGAAAGGTCGTCTTTATCATGACAGAACAAAAGAAGTTAATACTCTCGTATACTCTCAGATATTAACTGCCAGAGAAAGAATAAGAATAATTTGGAAACAAATTAATGTTTCACTTGATTAGAAGAAGACCCGGGAAGATGAGTACTCCACGTGACCGAGAATAAATAGATGTAAATACACAATTTCATGGCAACTTCTTACCTTCCCACTTCCCGCAGGACCCATAACAAACTGCGCAAACCTCATCGTAAATATACAGTGTTAAATAATCATTTTTATCTGCAAAATAGTCTAGAAACGCGTTCTTTTTAACAAAACAACAAAATATCAAAAACTTGTTTTGACAATTGGTCAGTGGTATGGTGCTAATGAATTATGCGCATTTGAATTAGCGCATGAAGTGGTATCAAAAACCGCTGAGCAGCGAACTTTATTTTTGTTTTGATTTTGTTCTTTTTCGTCCTTTTTTCTTTATTTTCAATTTTATTCAATTTTATTTAGAAGGAAAGTGCGTTACCTATGTGTTATTAACAAGCAATAATGGCTTGCAGGAAACTGTGTATGTTTATAAAAATTCCACTCGTTACTAGCTGTTGTGTTGCTTTATGCACCGCGTTGTTTTTCGTTGATTTTCACGACCACATTGGATGGAAACACAAACATTTGTGTTTGAACTCTCATGAAATAATTCGCTCTGGCCAAGGTAATTTTCTAGTAAAACTGAAGTATATTTGATAGTGTGGTATTTTGATGTTTGTGGAGTTTTTGGTTATCTGAAAATTAATTAATCGAATCAAAAATCTGTGCCAATTGCACCTATATCAATGTTTATAGGGGGGAGGACTGGCTAGGGGTGGGGATTAGATAAACACTTAATGCCCCACAGTAGGGCATTTGCCATTAATGCTGTTCCCTAAATAGGTGAGCCAGTTGAGTCCCTTGGGGAATGTGTCCCCAGATGGGGCTTTTGACCTTGTTCAGTATCCCGAGAGTGGGCTTTTCACACAAAAAAATAATAATAATAATCCCTGGCCTAGTCTCTCCCTAGGGGCTTAACATTGATAGGTGCATTAACGCATAAGTAGTGAGTGTGTAACGTTCAAAAAGTTATTTCATTTTTTATTTGTTTATCATGCTTTGTAACTAAGATTCAGAAATTGTGATTATAAATTTAGGAATATAATTTTTTTTATTTCAAACTGGTTTTCAAATACAAAATTATTTTTGTCCATGTGGTTTGCTAGGTTTTACGGTATTCAGGAGCTTACTTTTATTTTTATAATTGTAATGATAAATAACTATAATGTTGCTATTTTCTTAGTCTACAGGATTTTCACACACACATTTTTCCATAAAGGACCATGGCATTTGGCTGTTACAATGATCCCAATGCTCTTCCTGGGGACGTTCATTGAGAGACACATTGGCAGTATTCTATTCTTTTTATTTATTATAATTTGCTGGATTATATCAACCACCCTTGAAGTTGCCATGGCAACAATGTTGTACCACATCTTTCATAATCTGTTCCATGGATGCAGCCTTGGATTCTCTGGAATTGTCTTTGGTCTGACTGTTCTATTTTCAAAAGCTGTCAAATTTAAAAACTGTGGTATCTCTCTTTTCCAAGTCCCACTTTCATTGATCCCATGGCTTTGTATATGTTTGTACTACTTTGGGTTTCACAGGGGTTCCTTATTCCTGCATCTTGGAGGCATTATTACTGGCTATGCTTGTATCCTTTTCAAAGTCTTCAATTGGTACAATTCATATCAATTCTGGTCATTTTTTTTTTGCAGATTTAAAGATCAAGCAGGTAACTCTGATCTCCTCTCCCCACCCTCTTGTCCTTTAATTTTTTTTACCATTGTCCCTTTCTGAAAAAAATAACCAAATACAAATGGATCCTAGAAGGAGAAAACTAAGGGATCCAATAGTTCTTTCTTTCTTTCTTTCTTTCTTCCTTCCTTTCTTTCTTTCTTTCTTTCTTTCTTTCTTTCTTTCTTTCTTTCTTTCTTTCTTTCTTTCTTTCTTTCTTTCCTTTTCTTTTTTCCCATTTTTATTTCTTTCTTTTCTGTTTGAAAATAAATTATATCATTACAAAAAAAAAAACACTGTGAAAAGTGCAATGCTCAGAATAATTTCAAAAATTGCTTCTCATAATTATTTTATTTATTGATTTATCTCCTTCAATGTTTACACAATTATGTAGATAAATCTAATTTATAGATAACGTTTACAGATAAAGTTAACAAGAATATTATAGATAAATCTAATTTATAGATAACATAAAGACAAAATAATTAAAGAAGGAGAAAGGGCGAACTATATAGTTACCTTATTAAGTGCCCTTTTCTCAAGTTTAATATAAATGAACATACGTAAAACAAAAAACAGAAAAATAATTGTATCTTATTATTCTCATGTTAAAGATAAGCTTTCCTTAACTTGACATTTTCCAGATAAGTATGATGTATTCAACTGTTTTCTACCTTCACCTGAGAGACTGGCACAGTGGGAGCACTCTGAGTGGTTTGCGTGTCTAGTCCAGCTGCCTTGTTTTATCAGATTTGCACACATCACTCCTTCAGCAAACACACATACAGCTACGAGAAGAGAACACATCTTTGGAAGAACCATTGCACAAGACCAGATTTATGTTTAGCAGGATCCATGCTGATGTGATAAAAAAAAAAAAATTCCCACACCTGGAAATAAAACGGCTGCAGGCTCTTATTTATTAACCAATTAGATTCTCTAGATCAATATTGAATACAATTCTCAAAAATGAATATCAAATATAATAATGATTCTAAATATAATAAAATGTAAATTTGACAATTAATAATTTATCATATAAGTTATTAAAATATTATAGAATTTGATCTTGAACGAATTGAGAGTATTTGTCTGTTTCTAGTATTGGGATCCCTGCGTCTCAAGGGAACGAGAGCAGACTGTTTCCAAGGGCGGAAATTCATCTTTTTCGCAAAGGATTGTGGGTATTTTTTGTTTCCCATATTTCTTCTAAACATGGCTGCAACCAGAAGACTTGGAAAGGTAACCGGATTGTTCCTTGATTTTTTTAACCTTCAGTGCTTGTTGAACTAACTATCCCTTAACGATTTAGAAGCACAGATAATAAGGTGCCTCTTAAAGAACTCAAAAGTGATAATAGTCTTATTTGAAGAGGAATACTATTGAAATATTTTCCAGTTGTCATGTCTTTCTTGGCACGTTTTGGTACTTTTTCCCGACTGTATTTGATTTATAAACCGGCGGAATGATTTTTTCCGTGATCCTTTGAATCTGTTTGATTGTAGAAAAGCGTTAGCTATAGCATTATAACTCTGAAATCACGATAACTTGTTTTAAAAACGCACAGGATTGAGTCGGCTTCCGAGTTCATCCAAGTTGACGAAATGTATTCCTGTATTGTGAAATGTTTGGACAATGTTGGAACCGATTTTGATTTGCTTTCTAATTTACGTGAATGTGTAACTATGATTTCAGGAACTGACTGACATAAGAGCTCAAAGTCAAGGGTTTTTCCGCAATATTGAGGTCGATGAAACCAATATTTTGAATTGGAAAGGTTTAATTGTTCCGGTAAGTCCCTGTTCTCAATCCCAATAGAGGACAAATTGTTGCTGTATAACCGTTAAAACTAGAATTGTCCAGAACTTCTTTTTTAAACTGATGAGGAAGCTACAATTGTACATTGTACTTGTACAATATTATTTTTATCAATTTGCATATTTTGGGATTGATATTTTAAAACTCTTTGTTTAAATTGTTGTTTTAATAAAACTCACATTGTTTAATACATGGGAAACTTTGAAAACTCCTCAATCAAATGTGAAGTGGTTGTTTTGGAGTTTATTGTTTTCCATCAGGTGTAATTCCCCCAGGGATAAGTGATAATAATAATTTAATGAAATGAGGGTTTTGGGGTTTTATGGTGGCTACATTTAGTGAGAAGGTTGGTTTTAAAATCTGGTGTGAAGTTTTTTTCGACTCTGTTTTCTTTTGTTCTTTATCAACCGGTATAAACTATGTAGTAAGGTATAAAAAACAGTTTTCCATGTTCGATACTCTGATGTAAACGTGCAGGAAGTTGACAAGAGAACCAGAGAAGTGTAGGAAACTGCAAAGGGGAGTGGTTTCCAGTTTCTCAAGTATGTAAAATATACTTGAGAACCAGGTGATTTTGCAGGCTCACTTCTGGCAAGTATAAGCCAATCAGAAGTATTTTTGTCGCATCTCTCCTTCCAAAATGGTGTTGTTTGAGAGATTTGTTAACCATCTCTAAATACATCCTTAACAAAACTTTATATTAAAATATTCTATGTAACTTCAACAACAAAAGCTCTCTGCTGCTCTATCAGCGATATAAAAATAAAAACGTAACACAAATGCCTAAAAGTAATCAAAATCATTTGCTGTCAGGAGGCACCATTTTGGAATTGTTCATTTTGACAAACAATCGTTTGCATGCTTCAAAGTGAGATAACATGGAATAATATCAAGTCTATAAAATAACAAGGATGTGAAACAACGAAAAAAATTACCTTACTTTCAGTTTACAGTATAATTTCTCCCTAGTCTCTTCAAGCACCATTTTCGACCAATCAACACAGCATACTATCACGATTATTTTATTATTAATTTACTTTCACTTTACATTCCTTTCACTTTACATTGAAATTTCTCCCTGTCACGTTTTTAAACACTTCTACTTGGCAAAATTGTAAGAGTGAATGGTCTGATCCCAGGTGTAATTGATGTAGATGAGGCATGATCGTCCGGGTGGTGTAGTCTTACTCTGAAGATGACTTCCGCTCAGGTTGTCGAAACGTCAGACATCAACACCATCAGTCTTTCTCAAGACTACACCACCCCAGACGATCATGCCTCATCTACAAAGGCAAAAGTGTGTTTAATGTCACTACTCTATTCAAGCACCATTTTTGATCAATTAACACAGCATAGCTTTACAATTATTTTACCATTAGTTTTCTTGAGAGGTCCTAGAAAAATCATACTGACAATATATCTTGCGATAAAAATTATGTTACATACATTGCAAAACAAATAAACACCTTTTTGAGAGACAAAAATCAAAGTAATTATAAAACATTGAGTTGTTTTATATCACATATTTTGTGCATATAAAGTATTAAAAGTATTATTAATTAGTAATGCTAGCATTTGATGATAAAAAAGAACTGTTAGTTTATAAGACTAGACCTCTATCAAAAAAATAATTTACAGTTTTAACATGTAAAAGTTTGTAAAACATGATGTTTCGACTACAACTGTGGCAGTTTCCATCAGAAAGAAAAACGGGACCTTGTTTCCTTGTGCTATACTGTAGGTTATGGAACCTCATATTCCACCTATTTATGGCATTGTAAAAAGATTGAGTCAATAACTCACAGTATGTCCCTTATGCTCAGTTTGTTATTATATTTAGGCCTAGTTCAAACATTGCAACTCATGGGAGGCGAATCTAATGCAAATGAATTCAAACAATAGATTTTGCCCATTTGCATTAGATTTGGAACATGTGAGATGCAATGTTTGAACTGATAATTACCACATTACAACTAACAAGACTTGCTTGTGATATTAATTGTTGTCATTGTTTATTACAGGCAAACCCACCATACAGCAAAGGTGCTTTTAGAATTGAAATTGTGTTTCCAGCAGAATATCCATTTAAACCTCCAAAGGTATACACTTTTGTTATTTTTACAGATAACTTTGCGGACGGTACTTTGTGATTTCTGTTTGACAGTTATATACATTGGCTAAATGACATTGTGGTTCTCATTAATTTGAAATAAGTAATATATATATGATACATCAATATTTACTCCCCATGATTAGCATATATATTGTTTTGCATGGAATTTAATAAGAATAAAATAACATAACAAACCAGAGAAAATGTTTTTTTAAAAATTTGCGACTAATTAAATCTCATTCCAAGTTTGAGTAAAATATGCCTGAAATCATTATTCTATATTTTGAGAACCAGTGTATAGAAAAAAAACCCTTCATTTTATGTAAAACTTTAATGACTGCATCATTCATTAGAAAACCTATTGACAAATCTTATTGTTGCTATGTAAGTGTTTGTAATCTTCAATTAAACTTACTTTTTTTTAGATCACATTTAAGACAAGAATTTACCATCCAAATATAGATGAAAAGGGCCAAGTTTGTTTACCAATAATTAGCCCTGAAAACTGGAAACCAGCAACCAAGACTGACCAAGGTATTGTTGTTACACATATGTACAAAAAGAAGTGAGAGTGCAGTTGACTCTCTCTGAACAACCACTCTCATAAGCTACCACCTCCTGTAAGCGACCACTATTTCAATTTCCCGTTTTGTTTCCAATAGCTGTTATTACAGTTATATGCAAATGATTTCAAACAATGGATTCAAATCGAGGCTTTCGGGCAAACCTATTGTTTTCGCCGAAAGCCTCGACTTCAACCCATTGTTCAAAATCATTTGCATATAACTGTAATAACAGCTATTATTATAAACTCTGTAATAAATCTCTCTCATAAGCAACTACTTTTAATAGTAAGTTTCTGTGACCATCTTTAGGATTCAAGATTTGGACTTTTTCATTGTTTTTCCTCTCTTGTAAGCAACCATCCACTCATTAGACTGCCGCGTTTTGGTAAACATTAACTAAAACATCTTTAGAGATACCATGGCAGAAAAAATATACCAAACAAAGAGTAAGGATACAATAATTTTGAAAATGTTGGATAGTTTTTACATGTGTCCAGACGTGTTACGTTTCTGGTTGTTGCTTATGGGAGAGTCAACTGTAGTTTGAACCCAGGTGTAAGTGATGTTGACAGTGATGGTGACTGATATTTTGGCAACAAAATGGAAATCATCTTCATAGTAGATATCGCTTCTGCTTGAGGTTGTCGAAAGGTCTGACACCAACAACAAGCAACCACTTTAGTAAGTTTCTGTGACCACCTTTAGGATTCAAGATTTGGACTTTTTCATTGTTTTTCCTCTCTTGTAAGCAACCATCCACTCATTAGACTGCCGCGTTTTAGTAAACATTAACTAAAACATCTTTAGAGATACCATGGCAGAAAAAATATACCAAACAAAGAGTAAGGATACAATAATTTTGAAAATGTTGGATAGTTTTTACATGTGTCCAGACGTGTTACGTTTCTGGTTGTTGCTTATGAGAGAGTCAACTGTAGTTTGAACCCAGGTGTAAGTGATGTTGACAGTGATGGTGACTGATATTTTGGCAACAAAATGGAAATCATCTTCATAGTAGATATCGCTTCTGCTTTAGGCTGTTGAAAGGTCTGACACCAACAACAATATTTTTTTTCTGATTAATTTTATATTTTTGTGAAGATCTACAGCTTTATGAAGGACAGTTTGATCCACTGTTTTCCAAGAATGTCAGGGATGCTTAATAAATATAAGTTGAATTTCTAGTGGGAAGTTAATGTGGTATTAAACAGAGTGTGCTATGCACATGTTTTGAATATTGTCAACACTTTTATAACTTAGTTGAAATTTTATTGTTATGGGACTGGTGGTGAGATTAAATGCCAATTGAATCCAGTGTAGTTTAACTGCAAGTTTCTGTATCTGTTTCAGTTATACAAGCACTTGTGGCTTTAATTCATGACCCTGAGCCAGAGCATCCTCTTCGAGCTGATCTTGCCGAGGAATACACTAAAGACAAAAAGAAGTTTCTCAAAAATGCAGAGGACTACACAAAGAAATATAGCGAAAAACGACCTGCGTAGCACTTTGAATTCTTTCTAAATGTCACCGTCAGTGTATAACTGCACTGGGCTTGTGATTGCATTATTTCTAATTCTTCTCACTGAGGAGTAATTCCTATTTTATTATGATGATGTATTTAGATCTAGGCTTTTTTCTCTTTTACAATGTCTTCTGTATAATTCAATGAAAGGGTTTCATGAATAGCCATGTTTTTTTTGTATTATATTTCTTTTGTGATTCAAATGAGCAAATTCTGAAGTAACTAGCATGAAATGTTTTCTGGTCTAATTCTGGTATTAGAGTAATGTACTCTGTAATATAGAACTGGTCATAATTTGTATAACCTTTATGAGCAACATGGTCCTTAAACATATAGCTATATACCACTTTAAGGAAGGTTGTGAAAGTGACAGGCCATAAGCAGTTAAAGTTTAATACAACAGTTGAGAAATGCAAATAAAATTGCTCTCTTTGACATATTAGTTTTGCACTTAGTTCTTTGTGATTGAAAATCTGCTCCAAATTGTGCTAAATAAAATATCATTTAAATTGTTACTGTGGAAAAGGAAACAATTAGACCTGAACCTTGGATGGGCTATGGGTCAATAGCCAACAAAGTTGTATACTGAGTGGTCTATATCAATAAACCATGAGGGCTAGAGGTCTATTTGTTTTAAATAAAAACTATTTACCCAAATTATAGCAATTCTATTTTATATCATGCACATACATGTAGTGTTTTTGCTCGAGAGTGCAAATGCTATTATTCAAATAACATCAAATTGCTACTATGTAATAGTTGTTATTTAGTTATTGTTAGTCACTTTCAGACTAAATTTGTAACAAGCTATTATTGATATTTCTGGTTCAGTGATAACCAAGAAATATAAACTAGGTGGTAAATGTTGAGGTAATTTAATGGCTTTTAGTGTTCACTCTATTGTTCCACAGTCACAAATAAATATTTTAGAGTGAAGTCATTTTATCTATGAAACAAAATCAAATAGTCAAAGTGTAATAGTCAAATTATTAGACACAAAAGAGAATAGTGGAATAAGACACTGCTAATGTGTGTTAAGGCCCAGGCAAACCGTTTCAACATTTGCTTCAACATTCGTTCCATTTTGTTGAATGGCAATGTTAAACGCTTTTAAACTCTTTGTTGAAACGTGTTGAATCAATGTTGAATTTATGGTGAAAGAGTTTCAAAGTGTTTATACATTGCCATTCAACAAAATCAAACGGATGTTGAAGCAAATGTTGAAGCCATTTGCCCGGGGCCTTTAGACTTCCATCTAGAACATGTAGAATGGTTCTCATTAACCTGTGAAATGCTCTTTAGGTGTATCAATCTTTTAATTTATGCAGTTTAATTTGATTGTGTTCTTTTGTTGTTATTTGACAATCACACTTTAACTAATACATTTTGTTTCACAGGTTAATGAGATTAACTCTATTTCATTGGTTTAATGCCTTCACTCTATTGTCTGAATCTTTGTTTATTTACTGCTTGTACTAGATAAAGAATCTGTTCCATGTCACTCTGACAACCTTCTTGAAATTGCTGTACATCATAGATTTTTGCATGTGTGTTTTAGTATTAAGTACATTTTTCTGTTGTTAAATATGGTCAAGTCAAGTTGGAAGCAAATCTTGCAGGCTTTGTACAGATTTTGTAAACCTTGATTATGAAGCATTTTTTATTCCAACCTTCTGCAATCCCCTGTATCATCAACATACAGCATGTTTTCTTGAAACCATTAAACAATAGTTATGATTTGTGTTCTAGTGTTGCTATTTTCTTTTGTTAATTTGTTGTTTTTTAACCCAAGAAGAATTTAACTACATTAGTATAGATGTGCAGGTGAATAGAGCTATGTTGCACACCCTGGTTGGCTTGAGTACTTTAGCTACAATCTTGGACATAAATGTTGACACTGTACGTTTGAAAACTTAAGTATTTTTCTGCATTTTCTTAGCTAAATATCACTCGAACGATCATATTTTGATACCCCACTACCCTCCCAATATCAACATTGTTCAGGGGAGGGAGAGGAGAAAATGGTTGTGAAAAAGAAAGTATGGCATAAAAATCAAGCATTTACAGCAAGTGGCAACTATCTATGTCCAAGATAGACTGCAAACAGTCCCTTCTTTTCCCTCCAGATTCCGAGGAAAACGAGAGAAAAATGAGCATTTAAATAAAACACGGACGAGCGGGGATTTGGGGCGAAAAGGGGGTTTAATTCATCAGACAACAGACCAATTTGGTTCATGTGCCTGAGTGTTTTGGAACCTAATGAAACGAGTTGAAAATCACTAGTGTTTCAAATATTTTCTTCACTAATGATGAAAATATTTCTCAAAAATGCATATGTGCATATAATATGAATAGCTAGTTAGAGAAGTTAGGGACTGGTCATAAAGTATAGGGGGGGGGGGGTGGGCCGGAAAAAAAGGTGGGGTAGGCCATAATTTTTGAGCATGAAAAAAGGGGTGGGCCATGAAAAATTAAGCAATACACTGGGGTATTTGGGGGGTAATTGTGGTGCATTGTATAGGGGTGGGCTACGTGTAACTGCATAGACTAAAGGGTGGGCCCCCGGGGGGGGTACTCCGCTAGGATTTGGGTAGGGGTGTTCCGCTGGGATCCTAAAACGGTGACCCTGTTTATGACAGAAAAAAAACAAATTCGTATACCCTGTTTATGACAAGGGATAAAAATGGGACCCTGTTTATGACAGTTTAGGACCCTGTTTATGCCGCGAAAACGTGCTGAATTTCACGAAAGATGAAAGACCGCGCTGCTCATCGTATTACCTAATTAATATACCTGAATATGACACAAAAAACTAAGGAAATTGGGAAATGGGGTAAAAATATACCCTGTTCATGACAGAAAACTCAAAAACCCATACCCTGTTTATGACAGAAAGCTCGAAAAACCATACCCTGTTCAGCGGATCATCCCCGTATAGTAAATATATGGGAGTACCCCCCCCGGGGGTGGGCCAATAAAAGTCATTCCTTGGGAATTCTGAATTTTCTCCCCCCCCCCCCCCCCCCTATAGTTTATGACCAGTCCCTTATTGCAAAAATGTGTGCTTTATGGTTATGTTGCATGCATTGCCAGCAGTCTGAGGGATGGCGAGGAAGAGACAAGGAAAGAGTGGTTTTATAGGTTTCCTATTGCTTTTAGACGTTTAACCCAATAAAACACTCGCTCTCATTTTTGAAATATAACTAAAACATTTATTCTCCTCAGGCTCGGATAACATTATGTGAATAATATTAAAACTGATCGTTTTTATATTCACCTGTGTTTTGGCGAAAAAGTAATAATTGCTAAATAGATGTATGCACAACAACATAATAAGAACATTCCTGAGTTACAAAAAGTCGTCAATCCTCTTCCGGTGAAAATGATATTTTGAGAAGTTGACGAAACTTGTATATAAAGCGATGAAGGCCTGGGACCGAGTAAGGCGCCATATTGGATTGCGAGGGCTGCAATGAGGTTGAAAAAGTCGTCGCTCTGTATGAATTTTACAAGTGTCTCCATCAATTTACGGGATCCTTTTCTAAACTAAATGGTTGATTATTAACGCTGTCTACTCTTTAAAACTCTATAATTCTTGTTGTAAGGATAAAATGAGTAACATTCCGCAAGCAAGAACGGGGCTCAAACCGCCGACCAAGGTTCACAAACCTGTACTAGGTGGTGGTGGAACGACCACTTCGCCGTCAAACGCTGCCACTGGTGTCGTTAAACCTCGAGGAACACCAGGACCAAAGCCAGTTGCTTCTACAGGAACGAGTAAAGTGTCGCCATCAGCAGGGAAGAGTGCCGGATCAAGTGGAGTTGTAAAACCAAGGGGGTCAAATATTGTAAGTCCCCGCGGCTCGGTAGTCGTTCCTCCAAGTCAACAAACTCCGAAATTCTCTAGAGAAAATTCAGCAAGTAGTCTACAATACCGTAGAGAAAGTTCTAGTTCTAGTCTTAAAAGTAATAGCTCTGAAACGTCGGGTTCGGGATTACGAAGACGTGGCTCACAAAGTCAACAAGCTACCACCGCGGCTGATTTGAAAAAATTCTTCTCGATCGGCGATCGTGTGTTAGTCAGTGGCGCTAAACCTGGAGCTATTGCCTTCATCGGAGAGACACAGTTTGCTAAAGGTGATTGGGCTGGCGTTATTTTGGACGAGCCCACGGGTAAAAACGACGGTTCAGTCGCTGGAATAAGATACTTCGAGTGTAAAGCTTTACGCGGTGTATTTACGAAGTTAGAAAAACTCACAAAAATTAATAAAGTCACTGAGGCTTTGAGTAACGATGGCCCCAGCACCGCTCTTGAAATCGGCGATAGAGTTGTTGTTAGTAATACAAAAATTGGTACAGTTCGTTATGTTGGAACGACAGGATTTGCAAAGGGTGAATGGGCTGGAGTCGAACTTGACGAACCTTTGGGTAAAAACGACGGAGCTGTTGCGGGCAGAAGGTATGTTAAAAATTATATCTTATTATAAGTATCATTAGCTTTATTTGTCAATCTCAAGCGATAACTAATCAGTTTTACATGCTGTTTATGTCCTTCGCGATTTTGTTATTTATATTGTTACTGTGAACACAACAAGAGTACACAATCAAAACATGATTTATTAACTGATGTAAGTACATCAGTACATGTAAGTTGAGTTTGTTCGTATTACCAGTGAAGTTTATCTGTGAAACTAGTCTGAATAGTTTTTCATAGATTATATGTTTCCCAAATTTCTAATTCTGTAAATGTTGTTTTTAAATGTGAAAATTACTGTATTGTTCAGTATGCAAAATATTGGCTTGATAATAAGCTTATGTAAATTATTGATCGTACTATCTTTTAACATCTTTTAACTTGAATGCATAATTTGTCTAGGCAACTGATACAGTCCTAAATGTATGCTTCTAATTAATTTAATGTCGAAAGGTACTTATTGGATCACCTTCACCATAATTGTGAATCTAGAATGCCAGAACTTAATTTTGATCACAATGGCATTGTACTTTCATTGTTACTTTCAAATTGTATTTTCCATATTGTTGCTTATTTGAATACTCTAATATTGGCCTGAGGGAAAACATGTTTTTCTCGCCTTTTTAAGAAGTGCCATTTTTAAGGGATGCAGGTAATTAAAATTATAAGCATATCTTAATAAATTATTAAAATTCTCTTGAGATTTTTGCATAACAATATGATACATGATTTTCTATATATTTATATGCTGAACCACTCACAATGTTTAGTTCTCAAAATTTTAGTCACCACAAATATTTAAAACAAACGAAAAATGATAATTAATTTAAAAATAGTCGAAAGATTTTCTTGAAAACATTTCTGCATGTTAAATATGCGATTATAAGTATTTTCTAAAATGGTTATTATTATCTTTCTATGATGTCTGAATAACAATATCCAATAGAGAAATCCTTATCAAGAGCATGAGACATATTCTTCACTCTGGATAGCTCTTTGTGGCTTTAGCTATGTCTATTCAACCATACAATGTTTTTGTTCTACATAGATTTTGTCGTCTAATTTACATCAATTAATTACTAATTGATTTATGGGCCTATTATTATCCATATCAACAAATCATTACTGATCATGAATGACTAGATTAAGAAACAATGACTAATTTTATGCCTTATATACTTTGTGTGTTCATTGGTACTTAAAATGGAGAGATTATGTAAATAATTAAATTATTTATATTGAAGAACTTGTATCTAACTTTGAAGATTTTGTTGGGTTTTCTAGTTTTCTTCTCATTCTCTTCCCCAGACCCTTCTCAGCTTTCTAACGAAAAATCAAAGGCTCTTCTTCTCTGAGTAAAATTATCACTGATTCATTATTTTTTAAGTGTGACTAGATTACCAAACATGTTTAATGTTGTGCTTCGCTGCTCCTCAATATTTTATGCTCTACTACTTCTTTAATTTTTGTGAATTTTATTTTATCAATTTTTTTTAGTTCTTGTAATACACACAGGGAATGAACTGGTAGTTATGTCTTTATGACAGTAGCTACATAAAGTCTTTGCTCAGGGTACCCCCCTGATCTGTCCTCTTGTTTTATAATATCCTTTATTAGATTATAAGATTAGTTGTAAGATTCCCTAGGGTACTCCCCTGGTGTGCCATTGTTTTAGTGGTTCTGTTTTAATTTATATCTTGTATGAGCAATCACACACACACAGATAACCTCAAATGGTTTATTTACTGTTATGTCTCTGCACTATCTTTTGAAGATAAAATACTTGATAAAATACAAAATAAAATAAATCACTTTTTGAACGTCTCAATATATTTAGCCAGTGGCTAATTGGGTTTTAAACTAGCTATTGTCCATTGAATCCGTGAAATTGTGTTATGAATAATAATTTTGACCATGTTTTTAAATGACTAAAATCAAAAGAGAAATGGTTGAACCTTGAAAGTGAGTAATGGATGCCTTATTGTATTAACCAGTATTTCTTATAATAATATTTTAATAGTAATTTAAACAAAGAACACATGTTGTATTGATTGGTTGGGCCTAAGTGCCTCCATGCCACCTGGAAGGACATGCATGTCCCCAGGGACAAGGTGCAAACCATGGTACTCACCCATGGTCCACCCCCATGGTCCACCACCTAACACTTGTCACACTGACAAGGTGCAAACCATGGTGCTCCCCCATGGTCCACCACCTAACACTTGTCACACTGACAAGGTGCAAACCATGGTCCACCCCCATGGTCCACCACCTAACACTTGTCACACTGACAAGGTGCAAACCATGGTCCACCCCCATGGTCCACCACCTAACACTTGTCACACTGACAAGGTGCAAACCATGGTGCTCCCCCATGGTGTCCACCACCTAACACTTGTCACACTGACAAGGTGCAAACCATGGTGCTCCCCCATGGTGTCCACCACCTAACACTTATCACACTGACCAGAACAGATTTCGTATGACTATGAAAAGTTCAGTTGTGTGCGTGCCTTACTGCAACTGTGATGTTTCTAGAATTTTGAAGTGCATAGACCATGTTTGTGCTGTGAGCTTTTCATAGTCATACAAAAATCTGCTCTAGGGTGTGTGTGAAATGATCAAAAAACACCTAGCTTTGTGAATAAGTCTCTGTAAGGGTTAGGCACACCCAGATAATGCATAATTACAACCATTGATTAAGTGCATGTGTACCACAGTAAGCACAAGATAAACAGCAATGCATATTTAACCTTGTCTAAATCCAATTTATTTAATTTGTTGCTTCCTCAGATATTTCAGCTGCCCGCAGGATTTTGGACTTTTTGCACCTATTCACAAAGTTGTCAAAACTGGCAAAAAGGAAACAGCAAAACTCCCCACCACTCCTCCCCAAGAAGCTCCTTTGCCTTTACCCCCACAGTTGTCAGAAGCAATAAGCTCATTAGCTGAATCAGTTCCCAAGACCAGTAGAGAGAACTCTATAAGTTCACCAGAACAAACACCATTATCACTTAGTGGTGCATCACTTATAGGGCAGATTAAGGTACAAAGTTGTGCTTTGTTAGTTAACATATTTGCACTAACCTTTCTAAAGTTTACATATTTTGTTTTTACCTATTCCAAATATTACCATTCTTGACATAAAGCTGACAAGTACAAAGTGCACATGAAAACATGTATTAATACTGCACTTGTTTTATAATCAATTCAAACATTGTTATTGTGGCTTTGGAGATCCTTATTATATCCACAGCTGTCAATGCTCAATTACTTTCCAAATAATGTAAATTAGAATTGAACCTAATATGGAGATACTACAGTTTTAAGATCTTTGTTGCTGAGACATGATCTTACATGATCTTGGCATATAACCCTCAATCTGTAAGAACTTGCATGAACTAAGTAAGTTTTAGTAAGATCTTGGATGATCCAATATAACCAGATCTTACAAGTCTTAACAAGATGCTCACCCTTGGCTATCTCTACTCTTTGACTGATTCACCAACAATCAAGGCTTAGCAACACAGAACTTGAAACAGAAACTCTGATTCAGTAGCACATTTTTTGTCAGTCTGTAAGTACACAATCATAATATTGATAACAATATGATATTTTAGACTCCAGAAAGCGCTGATCAAACTCAAAGTTCTCCTGTAAAAACACCATCTGCACATATCAGTCTACAAGTTGTTGCATTGCAGGTAAGAGGATATTATATTAAAAAAACTTTAATTAATGATGTTGAAGCACTTCTTTTCTGCATTTCAAACAACAACACAAAGTAAAAAGTTCACGGATGTGTGCAATTTATTAATAAACGGAATTAAGAAAAAAACATTCATTCAGCCAATCAGAATAAAGTATTTTATGTACAGGTGTTCTTATAAAAATAAAAAAACCCACAAGATTAGAAACATATACTGTACAATATAATTATGTTGTAATTAATTAAAGTTTACTTAAAGCTATATATACAGTCAATGTCATTAATGTTGTCCACCAAAAAGGACATTAACACTAAAAGAAATGTCATGTGAAACCACATAAGTGCACTTAAAATGATCGATACTAGCATTTATTGTAAACATAGACTTCATTATTCTCATTCTATGCTCACTCTTACTCATTATACAATTAAATAAGTATTAGTAAACAAATATTAATATTAATTATTAGGAAATAAATATTAGTAAACAAATATTAATATTAATTATTAGGAAATAAATATTAGTAAACAAATATTAATATTAATTATTAGGAAATAAATATTAGTAAACAAATATTAATATTAATTATTAGGAAATAATATTAGTAAATAAATATTAATATTAATTATTAGGAAATAAATATTAGTAAACAAATATTAATATTAATTATTAGGAAATAAATATTAGTAAACAAATATTAATATTAATTATTAGGAAATAATATTAGTAAATAAATATTAATATTAATTATTAGGAAATAAATATTAGTAAACAAATATTAATATTAATTATTAGGAAATAAATATTAGTAAACAAATATTAATATTAATTATTAGGAAATAAATATTAGTAAACAAATATTAATATTAATTATTAGGAAATAAATATTAGTAAACAAATATTAATATTAATTATTAGGAAATAAATATTAGTAAACAAATATTAATATTAATTATTAGGAAATAAATATTAGTAAACAAATGTTGAAATTTCAACTGCTGAAAGCAAATCAACTATGAATCCTGGTCACTTATTGTAATGTCTACTCTACATGGACAATGTTATTGACATTGACAGTATATGAAATTAATGATATACTTATCAACTTATGTAAGAATTCATTTTATAAACTTGATATGAAATGTTTATATGGCTGTGCTGTAAAGGTCTTCAATTTGTTATCTTTCCAAGTTTGTTTATGGTAGGTTATTAACAATCTTCTCATTACTATCATCTGATTTTCATGTTTATTATGATCTTCATTATCACAGGAAGCACTACAGGACAGAGAAAGACAAATCCAAACATTACTTGAAGAGAGAGACTTTGAAAGAAATGAAGTAGCTAGTGCAACAAGTCAAGTGACTAAGGTGAGAAAATCATTTTTATTTACTTTTCATTTTCTTTCTTTTCCTTTCCTTTTTTGTTTTTTTCCCTTTCTTGTCTATTTTCCTTTTTCCTTTTTTTTATTTGTTCCTTCCCTTTTTGACAGTCATTTCCTTGTCATGTCTTTCATTTCTTTATTCCTTCCTTTTTTGGGTTTTCTTGCCATTTATTTCCTTTCCATTTGATCTAGTTCAAGTCTTTTGGGAATATAATTCTTTATATTTCAATGTCACGTGAGGTTCTTCAATGAGGATTTGAATTGGGTCGAAACCTAAAAATGCATTAGATGATGTGATCTGTTAATCATTTGTAGATTCATCCCTCAATTTGTTTATCTATTCATACATTTGTTCAATCAGTCAATCATTTATTGATTCATCTGATTATTTATTCACTCATTGTCCTGCCATCCCATCCATTCAGTCACTCATTCATTTCTGCATCTTTCAGGCTGAAGAAGAGTTAATTAATGTAAGAAAGAAGCATGAAAAGGCAATGCAGGATAATACAAAGAGTCTGGATGCTCTTAGAAATCTAATGGAATTATCAGATGGAGAAAAAAGAGAACTCAGTTTGCAACTGGAGGAGGAAAAAAGGTAGTTTTTGTTGTGAGATTATCGTTGTTTTATACTTAAAAAACACATTGAAATATCTTGCTTCTTTGCATTTAGATCTGCATCTAATAGAGCTCTCAAGTGTGATGTCATTAAAAAAATAAATTTTGGCTCTAACAATTTTCAAAATGCAATAGACAATTTAATAAGAATGTTCACACATCAAATTGGTAAAAAAATGGTCAAATAGCAGCTGAGATATGAGCAGTTGAATAAGTAATTACCCTACAAATCTCTATATTTTTGTCTTAGTTCATATTTTTAATGAATGCTTAAAACCAAAACAATGATTCAGCAAAAACTATTTTTAAGATATCATAACTGTTCTCATTTGAATTGTTTTCAAATCGTTTTATTACTGCGGTTTTCCACTTTCTGCGAACTCAGACATTCCCACGGTTTATTATGAAACACATTTTTAGCTGCCGTCAATCAAAACTAATTAGTCGATACCTTTTAAATCCTTGATTGACGGCAGCTAAAAACGTATTTCACAACAAGGCTTTGAAATGTCTGAGTTTGCAGAAAGTCGAAAACTGCAGTAATTGTATAATTCTGCATCTTATGTCTAAATATTCATTCATTTGGTTGGTTGGTTGTTTATTTATTTATTTATAAATATATTGTTTCTAGGAAAAATGAGGACCTTTCGTTTAAACTGGTAGAAGAAGAGATCACCCTTGGGGATGAGATTAAGGTGGGTAGTGGAACCTCCCTTTTGTACATTTTCATGTTTTCAATGTATTGCAAAGGTGTAATATTTTACAGTGGCTGACACAAGTTCATACAAAGTCTTATATCTAACCAGCATCAATCGTTTTGGGAGGGGTGGGGAAAACCCCAAACCTATTTGTCTGGGAATGTTCTTTGTATAATGTTTTGATGTGGTTGTAAGGACTTATGGACCCTCCCCCCTAAGGGACTGTTTTGTTATTCATTAGTACATGTTTTGAGAGTGAGGAGTGTGAGTGAGAGAGAGAGAACTGACAAGTCAAAACTGTATTTTGGCAGAAAATCATGATCTATTATTACTTATTATTAATTGAGTCTTATTTGGTTTTGCTGTGCAGACAGAAGCAATACAGATCACAGGACTGAAACAAAAACTACAAGAAGCACAACTAGCTATTTCACAACTTAATGAGGAACTTGAGAAAACAAAGGTGAATGTCATTAATATGTAAACTAAAAGTCAACTGATGAATCAAAGATTGTACACAAAAAATGAATATTACTTATGAAACTCCAAAGATAGTCCTTTCTTGTTTAACTGAAAAAAAGAATAAGATAAAAGTAAATCTGGCCGCTAAAATTCAAGCTAAAACTTATGTAAATCAAGACAATTTTCTATCTAATATACAACCTTCTTCACTGCTTTGATTTCTTTTGTCAATTTCTAATTAACTATTAATGAGTTTTATAATAATTTGCATGATGTAGAATGCCAAGTCAGGCTCAGACAAGAAGTCAGAAGATATGGAATTCCAGATGTTGGAGTCAACCCAAGAGATGTCATCTCTAAAAGAACAGCTAGAAACTTCACTGGCTAAAGTTGAAGAACTTGGAGCAAAGCTTTCTTTACTGGAGAAAGAGCACACAGCACACTCCAGTGAAGCAAGCCGAGGCAGGGATGAGCAACTTGAAAGAATAAAACAATTAGAAAATGATATTAACAGTAAAAATACCAAGTGCAAAGAATTGGGTACAGATCTACAGAATGCTGTAAGTAATAAATATTGTATGGGAAATAAGCAGAATTGTATAGAGCTAGAAGGCTATTTGCATTATAGGGTCATATACTATCAATACCAGAATGCTTTGCCTACTTTCTTTTGTTAAATAATTAGTGTTGATGTGCAACTTTAACTAAAAGGTCATTCACCCCATCCCATCCATCTCATCAATTCCATCCCATCCCATCCCATCTCATCAATCCCATCCCATCTTATCAATCCCATTTCCCTTGAATCGTTCAATGAACCCCAGAGATGCAAAGAGCACCTCAAAATTATTAAAAAAATAATGCAAAATTTCAGCTAGTTGTAATATGGATGAAAGAAAATAATAAAGATTTTGAAAGGCTGACTTTGAAACCAAGCACAACATTCCATGTTACATCTGTTGTTTGGGCTCGATCACAAGTGGTGTCTATGGATGGCATCATTCTTTACATCTCAAGCAGATTAGGCTTTAGATTTTTTTCAGTGACAAAGTTATTTGAATTAGCTATGTACAGAGACAAGACTGTAAATCTTTTACAGTTTGCACACAATAACTAACACCGAAAAGGAATTGTGAATATGTAAACAACATATATTGGAGTATCTTATTTTTGCTTAGGTGCATTTTTGATAAATATAACTTTGTTTATTTTGGATGCTGCTGGTATTTTGCAGTAAAGTTATGCTCTGCTAAAAAAGGAGGTTAAAAAAATCAATATCAAAGACCCATAGTTTTTCCCCGTTGTGCAGTTGCTGTTTGCCATTCACTACTACAGCATTTAAATAAGTATATATTGTATCAAGTTTTTAGTAATTCCTTGCCAAACACAAGGTGAATATTTAGAAATATGTATGATAACTTTGACTTTCCATTTATTTTGATAATTCCCTGTTTGACATTGCAGACTAAAGAATTGCAGAAAGCCTTGGATGATAATGAAGCATTAAAAGCACAGGCTGAAGGTACTTTAATGATCATTTTGCCCCTTTCTGCTATTGTGTATTATTGTATTATGTATTATTGCACAAAATGCAATCTGGTCCAAGTGCTCTTCTCACTTCATTTCAATAAATTTGTTGGCTGAAAATGGAATTATCTATTGATGTAAATGTGGTGTTTTGTCAGTTGTAATCCTAAATGGCACTTATTACACATTGCACATACATATGTTGGGCATTGTTTTTCTGGTGTGTTTTTATTATTATTATTATATTTTTTCTATTGTATTGTTTTGTGACTTGTTTTAGTGTGTGTTAACTCTGTAAATCTCACATGTAAGCTACAAGTAAACCATGCAGAATTACTTCAGAAATACACAGCTATTTACCCTTTGATTGTGATAGCCTATTGAGTGAGTAACCTGTCAACTTGGCTATAGACGAACTCGCCACCATAAAATTGCCACCAAAAATATTTGCATACCAACAAACTCGCCTACAAAGAAAACTAAGTATAACTCAAACCTCCAAAACAAAAGTAATCAAGATTTTGTTGTTAAAAAGAAAACATAATTGAAATTTAAAAACGTTTTAAGAAGTATAAGAGTTTGTCTATTGGCATGTTGACTGTGAACCATTGAGTGTTTGTCTCTAAAGATGACCTATTTTTGTCTCTCAAGATGTTGTCTAAACACCAACAGCAATTAGCCACTTTCCTATCGAGTTTGGGGCCTGGGACGAGTGAAGTACGCAAAGGCGTCTGGGATCGTTAATCGGTACGCCTTCGTCAGTTGATTATAGTAAATATGGCTGACAAACGATGTTTTCGCTAAGTGACTGAGAAGATATTCCAGGTGCAAAGCTTATGAAACCGATTGACCAATGTACTTGTTCTGCTTTACGACGGTCATTCTAAGAATATATATAGCTGTGTATTTTACGTTTATTGAGAAAAAATCAAGCAATAAAGACGATCAAGTAATGTCGTTTCGATACACCGCCGTAATCTATAATGAAAACCTCGTAGTTGTTTAGCATATTATCACAAAACTTCGTAATTTTCCAATAAATAAATATCTTAAATGTAGTAATTCCATGCAAGAATGCAATTATAGTTGTGTTTTAAAAGTTTATTGAGAAAAAAATCAAGCAATAAGAACGATAATTTAATACAAGTAGAGTCGTTTCGATACACCGATTAGTTTAATATCTGTGACAAATTAACCGAGTAAATGTCTAATAACCACGCATAATAAACCAGTTTTTAGTATAAAAGTAAACATTTTGAGCTTAAATGTAGTTCTTTTAAGAATACAGTTGTGTATTTTAGGCTTATTGAGAAAAAAATCAAGCAATAAAGACGATAATTACGAGTAGAAGCGTTTTGATACAGATGACAACTTACAATCACCGCCGTAATTTATAATGAAAACATCGTAGTTTTTTACCATATTATCACAAAACTTCGTAATTATCCGGATCCAGTAAATCATCATAACATGTCTTTATAACTTGGTATTTTACGTTGCTTACTTCAACATAGATATGTATCGAATCGACCAGTTGAAAGGAGTATCGAAACGACCGGACACCGCGTCTGAACAGATACGAGTCATTCGCGAGTCAGCCTTTAAGGAATCATTCCTCAACAAAATATCGTATTTTTTCGCAGTTCTGGATCTTTAGGGATGCAGTAAAACTTGAAGCCAAGAGATTTGTTTCGATAGCTATTAGAACAATTTGGAACGCAGCAGTTATAGTTTGGCATGATTGTTTAGTGTGGTAGTTTACAGTAATCAAACACGAAGGCGTACCGAGTAACGATCCCAGACGCCTTTGCGTACTTCACTCGTCCCAGGTCCCAAACTCGATAGGAAAGTGGCTAATAGTCTTTCTCAAGATCTTTGAAGATCACAATAATATCAACATCACTCATGCATGGGTGCATGTCTTATGAATGTTAGTCAACTGTGTGACTCACAGGTCTTTGTGTATGTTTGTAGATCTGACATCTAAGCTGTATAGCAAAGAGAATGAGTTTGCTTCTATGTCAGATGAATTAAAGCACATCAAGGCTGCAACACTAGGTAACAACACATTAATGCACTATAGCACATGTTAAGCATGTTTATAGTCAGTTAGCAGTGTTCTCCAAAGGCACCAGCTGCCAGTGTTACCATCATCATCACCATTATTGTAATTGTCATCGTCATCATCATCATCTCCATCATCATCATCATCATCATCATCATCATCATCATCATCATCATCATCATCATCATCATTATCATCACCATTATTGCCATTGTCATCATCACCATTATTGTAATTGTCATCATCATCATAATCATTATCGTCATCGTCATCACCATGATTATTATCACTATCATTTCAGATCATCATTGGTATCATTGTCACCATCATCACCAATATAATCACCATTATTATCATCACCATCATAATCGTCATCATCTTCATCATTATCTTCATTAATATTAACATTATCATCATCATCTTTATTCACATCATCATCACCATCACTACTACATAAATGCTGATGTTCTAAAATTCTCTCAGAGCTCCAGAAGCAGCTCCAGCTCAGTGAAGCCAAGACCCAAAACCTGACAAGTGATAAAACAAAACTGGTAGGTGTAGCAACTAACAACTCACTCCTACAGTCACATAAACCACCACCACCACCTTACTCACCACTGGATAAAAAGATTTACCAGTCATAACAATAATTAACTGTATAATTAACATAGGGAATAGCTGATATTTAGCTTTCATTGTGACTCATTAAAAGTGGATGTTAGCAAACATCAGCCAAGCTGGAAAATTCATAACATCCTGATATATTATGTTCCAATAAATGAGGAATAGTTAAGGACATTATGTCCAAATTGGAGGAGATAGATATTTAAGTACACTTTGAAAGATTTGCAATTATGCATGTTTGGTTATAATCATTCAGATTTAGATTTTTATTTAAAATAGACCTTTTCACAGTCCTCCTCAAACAACCTCAGCCTGTATAGCATAATATATATTATTATATACACCTATTTCAAAAATCATAGTCGCAATCAAAGCTACAGTCCACACTCTGAAGCCTGCAAAGGTCATAAGGTTATAAGCGTTTGTGGGATATGAACATAACAAGTTTTGCCGTGATAGATGATGAAAGAAAAATTTATCTAAAAACAGGTAATAAATCACACATTCATTTCATAGTACCGACATCCTTTGCAGGCTTCAGAGTGTTGACTGTAGCTTCGGCTGTGACAACGATTTTTGAAATAGGTGCATTCTTAAGTGTTTGTCTACAGCTCGCCATAGTTTAGGAAATGTATACATTATTAAACATTTGAAACACTTCAAAATTTTGTGGACTGTAGTCAAATTCTAAAGAATATATTACATACTATGAAGACTGAGGTTGATCAACAAGAACCATGAAAATCAATGGTCTACTTTGGTTATCTGGATCATTCTAACATTGACATGACTTTGAGAACATAAAGATATCAGAATCATTATGATACAGCATGTATTGCACATTATTTTAAATTATGTCATTGTTTTTGAAGTTTATTTACTATAGTTTATACATATGATGACTATCAAAATAATAATTATACAGAATTGAATGCATTGAGCCTCTCCTGTATGGAGAGCTGCAAAATACAGTCAATGTCATTAACATCATCCACCAAAAAAGACATTAACACTAAAAGAAATGTCACATGACACCATGCATCTTCACTGTTCATAAATGCTCAATACTAGCATTTATTGTGAACATGGATTTCATAATTCTTATTTTATGTTCATGGTTACTCATTATACAGTTAGAAATTGAATTTTCAACTTCTGAAAACAAATAAACAAAGAGTCATGTGTCAATTCTTGTAATGTTAATCTGTACTTTATGTGGACAATGCACATGAAATTGACTGTATATCAACCTATTTTTCAAAAGAGGTTGTCAAAGTTGATGAGTAATTCAAAGACAGAAAGTTGTTATGGGTATACTTCTAATCTGGATACTCCAGTTTCTTGTTATCTAGCACCGCTGTACTTTGTGACACATTTGTACAGGCTAATCCTAGCTTTGTTGTGAAAATGGCATGGAAAATGTTGTTGCTTAACAATAGAAATCACATTTGAATTTTACTGAATCAAGGTTATCCCTGAACAAATGCGCCTTTTGTACAAACATTACAGTAGTGCCAGATAACACAAAACTAGAGTATTACCCTGTATTCAAGATATGTAGATCTTTGTATGTTGTCTCTGATTTTTTTTTTGTCTTTTGACATTAGATATTTTGTTCATGACTATAGCCTTAACTTCTTTGGCAACCATTTTTAAAATATTTGAAAACTGAGGTGTGCAACCATAATTAGTCATAATTTTTCTCACAGAGAAAGGTTAAAAGTAAATTGTAATAGATTAATAGATTATTAATATTTTGCTTGCACTTTCTCTGCATTCAATGTTTTTCACAAAGCACTTTATTTTGCTACAATTTCATAGTGGTGCACAAAGTTTTCTAGGGTTTTTGTACATTTATACTTTGGTATACATCATTGGATTTTTAACATGGGTAAATGATAAACTGGACTAGTCTAGTTGTTACATTGTATATATTAAAAATAGCAATTATGGGCTGGGTTTCCCAAAGAAACAATAACAATATTGGAGTAAATATGGTAACTTATAAACTGAAATTTTGAATATAGAGCACAAACATTAAAAGCATGTAATATATAGACTTTAAAAAACTACAGGTGTAACACTATTAATTTTAGTGAAAATATCATGTTTTATACATACAAATGCTATGATGTGATGATCAGACTGTTGTAATAGGAGACATTCTTTGTGAACAAATACAAAAGGATATGTAAAAAAAACAGTTGGAAGCGAAAGCAGATGAGACCTCTGGCTTAACTATCCTATTTTAGTGGAAGAATTACTGAGAGATCTAGAGAAAACTGTTGGAATTGTAATCATTTGACTATTATGTCTTTCATAGTACTATTAAGTGCCAATTATGCTGCATGCATTTAGTGTTTGTACTCTTACTAAGGCTTATCCAAACTGTCAGAAAACACCCTTATCTTTATGGTGTGCAAGTTAACATTTTTCATGCTAAGCAATAATTATAAAAGAATAATAAAATTGTAATTTAAGACTAGAATAGGTATAAAATTAAAATATAAAATTAAAATAATTATACAATTGAATAAGATATACAATATCTATATTAATATATTGATTAATTAATAATATTTAATTTATAAGGAAGGGGATTGCAATAATATGTAAACACTATCATATTATATATCAAAATAATATGTTGTGGTGATACTATCATACTAATATATTATATATCACTAACCAGTAGATGGGTACAATTACAATAATTAACCATAGTAAAAACATGCCTGAATGAGCCAGTGGTATAAGAACCTTTATGCTGAACATTTGCCAATTTTGATTTTGATTTTAGAAGCATTAATAACAATATATAAGAAACTGACACACATTATATAATTATTAAAACCACTTCAGTCTAATTTGAAAATCACTGGGTCTTTTATGCAGGTTTTTAATGTATTTTGTAAAGAAGAGTACCCTGGAAACCAGAAGGTTTTGTGATCTACTATTTGTATTTCTTTTTCTGTAAATAATCAAGAGAAACCCTCTGGTCAAATAAGCCCAGTGTTTTGAATTTGACATGCCACTGAGAAGTGGAAGGTCAGTATTTTACCCTGGATTCCTGATTGGTTGAAGTCTTTGAAGAGCTTTGATTGGCTGTTGTTTGACAGCTTGACAAGATTAGGTTCCAAATAATGCTAAAACTGAGTGCTAATCCAATCAACATAGAAGTGGGCTCATTTGGCCAGAGGTTTATTTCTTGTTGCTCCACAAACCATCAGGGACAGGTTGTACGTAGCCTGAATAGTACTATCCACCAGATAAAACCTATACAAATTCTATACACTGGATAACTTTATCCAGGCATTGTATTACAACTGACAAAGCAAGTAGAAAATAACCTCTGGTACCCACGATACTCCAAGTAGATGTGTGAGTTGTTGATCACTAATATTGGACTCATTTGACAAGGGTTCATACTAGGGACTAGTTTTCAAATGTTAGTTAGTACCAAACAGTTTCATAATCACATAATTATAATAGAGTGCATCACTCTATTAGTAGATTGTTGTTAATTAAAAAATTGAATTGTATGATAAGTGTATGTGTAATATTTTTTTATCCACCACTCTGTATTTTCATCATTTATTTAATACAGTAAAAAAAAAAACACACAAAAGAACCAGGTATTTTTTTATGTCAGGCTAAGTGGATTTATATGAAATGATTCTAATAAATTGGGAGCATAATTGGAAAATTTTCAGCCCAAAATTTCTTATTTCCCTGTTTCTTTTGTGCAGATAATAATTACTGTAACTATTTCACTTTTTCACGTATAGTATGAGCTATATACGCAAGTATATGAGCTTTTTTCCATTTTGTTCACTTGTGTTGCTTGTTTTATTCATATATTCACTATGTGTTGAAACTTTGTTTTATTTCTACACGTTCATTCATTCACACTAACCTATAACCTGCACTTTATTTAACACCTTGCATGAGCACCTGTCTTTCTCTAGAGCAGATCAGTTTATTTTGGTTTTAGTCAGCAATCTTATTGTCTAGAAAAGGGCAGTTTTCATGCCAGCACTAACATTATTAGGACTAATCTTCCAAAAAACAATTTTTGTTCCTAATTTATGCATGCATGTTGCACTGCATGAGCATTTGCACTGTTGCAATTTAACAGAAATAAGTGTGTAAAATAAGCTAGTATGAAGTACTGACACTTATGCAGTTTTTCCATCATTGATTCTTTATAAGCTTGTTAGAAACTGAGTATGAAAGTGTTTCATTTTATTGTTGGTTTGAATTAGGAATCTTTATGTAACAAGAACTTAGAAGTCTATAAAATCAATTGAAAGTTTTTGGTGATTTTTGTGGAATCAATGTTTAGAAACTTTAAAACAAGTTTCCAAGAACCTTTATGTTTACTATCACTAAGATGTTAAATGAATGGTTTTGAATTACTGAATTCTGTACTTATTAAAAAAATGTACACATTGATGATTTTTTTGAAGCACAAACATTTTGATTTTAAAAGGAAAAGACATCAAATGAAATGTTGGAATGGAAGACAAAAGATAAAACATTTCTTAATAAAGTGCTCATTATTTAAAGAATCAAGTTTGGGAATATTGCATTAGGTGTCATAAGTGCTTCTAACTGCAGTAATACAAATTGACTAATAACAGAACTCCTTCTGTTGCTTCAGGAGAATGAGATTGCTGAGCTAATGAAGAGTTCAGGAAACAATTCTGAAAGATTGACATTTTTAAATGATCAACTCAGAGAGAAAGACAGGTATGCTAACCAATCATATTTACTCATTCATTGTTCATAGTACAACATTCATTCTTGGGTAGCACACTTGCTGCAGATCATGGTTAGGAAGGGGGTTCACAATTGGGGGAGAGCTCATGCTTAGGGTGTACTTGCTATGGGACAGGGTTTGGAAGAGAGTTCACACTTAGGGGAGAGCTCATGCTTGGGGCGTACTTACTGTGGGACAGGGTTTGGGAGAGAGGTCACACTTAGGGAGTGCTCATGCTTGGGGCGTACTTACTATGGGACAGGGTTTGGAAGAGGATTCACACTTGGGTGAGGGCTCATTCTTGGGGTGTGCTTGCTCTGGATCATGCTTGGGCGTACTTACTGTGGGACAGGGTTTGGGAGAGGATTCACACTTGGGGGAGAGTTCAATTTTTTGGGTATACTTGCTGTGGATCATGCTTGGGGCGTACTTACTGTGGGACAGGGTTTGGAAGAGGGTTCATACTTGGGGGAGAGCTCATTTTGGGGTATGCTTGCTGTGGGTCATGGTTAGGTAGAGCATCCATACTTGAGGGAGGGTTCATACTTGAGGGCATACTTGCTGTGGTAAGGAAAATGGTTCACCTTGGAGAATGTTACCACCTCCCGCTATTCCAGGGGAGTGTGACTGCCTCCCACTATCCCAAGGGAATGTGACCACCTCCCATTATTGAAAGGGAATGTAACCACCTCCCACTATCCCAAGAGAATGTTACCACCTCCCACTATCCCAAGTGAATGTAACCACCTCCCACTATCCCAAGAGAATGTTACCACCTCCCACTATCCCAAGTGAATGTAGCCACCTCCCACTATCCCAAGAGAATGTTACCACCTCCCACTATCCCAAGAGAATGTAACCACTTCCCACTATCCCAAGAGAATGTTACCACCTCCCACTATCCAAAGTGAATGTAGCCACCTCCCACTATCCAAAGTGAATGTAGCCACCTCCCATTATCCCAAGAAAATGTAACCACCTCCCACTATCCCAAGAGAATGTTACCACCTCCCACTATCCAAAGTGAATGTAGCCACCTCCCACTATCCAAAGTGAATGTAGCCACCTCCCATTATCCCAAGAGAATGTTACCACCTCCCACTATCCAAAGTGAATGTAGCCACCTCCCAATATCCCAAGAGAATGTTACCACCTCCCACTATCCAAAGTGAATGTAGCCACCTCCCACTATCCAAAGTGAATGTAGCCACCTCCCATTATCCCAAGAAAATGTAACCACCTCCCACTATCCCAAGAGAATGTTACCACCTCCCACTATCCCAAGGAAAATAATGAGGATTCATACTTGGGACCTGGATATGTGACCACCTCCCACTTTCCCAAGGAAATGTCCTCCCACTTTCCCAAGGAAATGTGATCACCTTCAGACCACTTCCCACTCTTCCAGCAGAATGTGACCATTCACCAAAAAGAATGTCACCACCTCCCATTTACCAGGGGAATGTGACCATTTTCCCAGGGGAATATTATTTTTCTTTGTGGTGGGTAACATGGAATTACATGGTTAATCAAGGCTGTATGTCCCAGGGCTATCGATCAGATCAAAGTGTCACTGGCTGAATCACAGGCTAATACCACTATGCTGACTGGAGAGATTACTCAAGCTAAGGTTATATGCTCTTTGTTATTTGTTTATTTCTAAAAGGTTGTCCTTGATTTTGTGCATATTGTATATCTAATGCTGCATATTGTATTACCAAAATGCACTGTATTTTTGCGCTTCAGATAGACATGAAAAAACAAACAAACAGACAAACTTGTAAAATTATCTGGCATGCCCTATTTTTTCGCTTTTCTATGGAGATTTCGGATTTAGCGGAATAGCAAATTATATTCGTTCTAGCCATGTTAGAACAATGTAGTGAAACATTGATATATTTTATTAGGAATCTCATGCAAACGATGTTGACAAACTTGCAAAGTCACATGACGATCAAATCAAGAAATTAACCAATCAAATCAACTCATTGGTGAGTAAAAAACATCTGTAATATCTGTAGGGTCAAGGTGACTTCACTTTTGGTGGAAGGGTCACTCTAATCGGGGAAAAGCTAACTGATAATAGTTAATTTCTTCTTTGCCAACACATTGAAAAACCATAAGAAGATCTCAAATGTAAGCACAAACAACCCCCATTCCCATTTTCTTGGTATACACAATTTATAATAATTGTTTATGTATTTCTATTTTCCTTCTTATGAATGCAAGGAAACCACAACAGCTTACAACAATAACAGTGGGCCCTGTAGTACATTTAAGTTAGACCGCACACACAAACAACTCTCTTATCTACTTTCCTCAAATAGTAGTGTGGGATCCTCCAATGTGTAATGGTTTTGGAGAGACGGGGCCTCTTCTCCTGGGAAGCAGGAAAAGTCTAACAATTTACATATGTAACTACAAATACAGCACCTTTTCAAAACCAGTGTTTAGTCTGGTCTAGTGTCTAGTCTAGTCTAGTCTAGTCTAGTCTAGTTTAGTCTAGTCTAGTCTAGTCTAGTCTAGTCTAGTCTAGTCTAGTCTAGTCTAGTCTAGTCTAGTGTCTAGTGTTTCTAAGGAAATGAGAGATCTTTTTCAGCATATGTTGACTGTTTATTCTACTGTGACACTTGTTGATATTATGTGACTGACATGATTTGTCTACTTTACTCAGAAAACTAATATCCAGAGAAGCCAAGATGAGAATGTAAACCTTGTTGAAGCACACAAAGCAGAACTAGAGGTAAAAAATTGGTATTTGATGAGACAAAACATGGCAACATTTTGATTTGAAAAGTTAAAGAACAACATTTATTTTAGTGTTTTAAGTTGAAGCTTATTATCAAACTTGTTTAATAATCAGTGTTTGAATGTCTGCCTCTGTGCTTGTGAATTTGTTGTTGTTGTTTGATATGCTGTACAGTTTGCATTGATTTACTTTATTTTCTAATTAATTTTGTTTGATTTACTTTTATTTTATTTTGTATTTTTTTTTTCATTTTTACGTACATCACTATAGAACATAGAACAATCAAAAACCCAAGAGATCACAAACATTTCAAGCCAAATTGACGAACAGAACGAAAAATTCCGAAAATTGTCTGAAGATTTTGAAACGACTAAGCAGCAACTGCAAGAAACAACAAAAGAAAAAGACATTGTAAAGGTATTCTCTTGTGTAACAAGCTTGACTTTTTTTCCACTGAAATGATCTATGTATTAGTTGCAAGTGTCTTATAGTGAAATACAAGTGACTTAATTAGTTGACAAAATAATTCCTAGTACTTCTCTTTGCCTTTTAGTTGTTTATCAAAATTTATTGTGATTTCAAAATATTTTGTTTCCACAATTCCATGGAAAAAACAACATTTACAGCATAAAGCTCCCTACCATGGCCACCCAATTAAAGTTTTGTTCAAGTTACCTTTGCATACAAAAGCCTCTAATTTCAAATTGTTTGCTATACCTTTTCAAATTTAAACCTCCTGGGAGGTTTTTCAACCAGTTATACACTTCACTCATGCCTTCCCTTTGAAATGTTGGAATGAATATGTCTGTCACTCGGCGTGTCTTTTATGCTTACCGTAAGTTAAATTCTTGCTTTCTGATTTGTTAACTTGAACAAAACTTTAATTGGGTGGCCATGGTATGGTGCTTTGCGCTGTAGTACCGGTAGTCATATTGCAAACACCTTCAAAAAATATTTTTCCTTTAATTGACAAGTGTATACACCTTTTTTCAAAAGCTGTTTATTTTATAATATTCGAAAAATGTAATCTTCTAAATTACTAATTTTTTTGGTTGATCTGATTAGGAGATTTTAATGTATTTTATCAAACCACAAATGCATTTTTGTGTATTGAAATGTTTTTTTTTCAAATTTTCATTAAAATTGAGTCAAATGGTCCCCAGGAAAGTGAAAGTGCAAAAAGTATCCAAGTGACAAATCTACAAGCTGAGGTTGACCAGAAGAAGACACTATTAGACGGTCTCAATACAGAACTGCAACAGACCAAGTCATTACTTGAGACAGCAATAGTTGATAGAGATAGTGTTAAGGTACTGAGTGTCCATATTAGTGGGTGTCTGACCATTCTTTTCTGTCTCTTATGTCTCTGTCTCTCATTCTCTAAGCAATCATGTTGATAGTCGCTTAAAAACTAAATAGATTACTGGGTGTCTATATTAGTGGGTGTCTGTCCATCAGTGTTGATGAGAGTCATCCCAAATGGATGTCTATATCATATCAAAAAAATGTAAAGTCACTGGGTGTCTATGGTAGTGGGTGTCTGTCCATCGGTGTCTGTCCATAACATGTGATGAGAGATGTGATGAAAGCCATCCAAAATGGATGTCTATATCATATCAAAGAATGGACAGTGTAAAGTCACTGGGTGTCTATAGTAGTGGGTGTCTGTCCATCAGTGTTATGTCCATGACAAATGATGAGAGTAGTCCAAAATGGATGCCTATGTCATATCAAAGAATGGACAGGGTAAAGTCAATGGGTGTCTATAGTAGTGGTTGTCTGTCCATCAGTGTTATGTCCATGACTTATGATGAAAGCCATTCAAAATGGATGTCTATATCATACCAAAGAATGGACAATGTAAAGTCACTGGGTGTCTATGGTAGTGGGTGTCTGTCCATCGGTGTCTGTCCATCGGTGTCTGTCCCTGAGATGTGATTAGAGCCATCCAAAATGGATGTCTGTCATATCAAAGAATGGATAGTGTAAAGTCAATGGGTGTCTATGGAAGTGGGTGTCATCACTTTATGACTATGACATATTATGATGAGAGTCAATGGACACATATTTGTGGGTGTCTGTCTTGAATGGAACTGTATGAGTGGATCAACATGTTATGTAGACATACCTTTTAGATGTAAATGTGAAAAAATATCTTCACCTATCTTATCTTCTGGATGGCCTTTCCTCTTACTGTCCATTCTCTTGTTCATGTCAAGTGACACATGGGTTTGTCTATCTCTGGTGTCCAAGACTTGCCTTTTCTCTCTCATTGTTCATATCTTTATTGACTTCTCAATTTCTTTTTTTTTTATTCCACAATTTATTGTCCACATATTTATTGATTGTTTTTCCCGCAAAACTTAAATAGGAGAACTTGAAATCCAAGGAAAAAGATGTTCAGAGCCTAACCACAGAGTTGGACAGCCAGAAATCTGCAGTGGAGCTATTGAACAAAGAACTTGGACAAACAAAACATCAATTACAGAATTTTGCACAACAAAGAGATGAACAGGAATCTGTTGTGGAAGCACTGAAAAGAGAACTCCAAGAAACAAAAGCAGAATTACAGAATATTACAGAACAACGAGAAAAAGAGCAAAATGAACAGAAATCTGTTGTGGAAACATTGAACAGAGAACTCCAAGAAACAATATCAGAATTACAGAATGTGCAAAAAGAACATGAAAAAGTGCAAAATGAACATGAATCTGCAGTGCAACAATTGAACATTGAACTTGAACAAGCAACTTGTGAAATGCAGAGTACAAAACAAGAAAGTGACAAAGAGCTAAATGAACTCGAAGTTTTGGTGGAACAACTTAATAAAGAACTTGAAGAAATAAACACTGATCTGCAAAAAGCAATGCAACTAAAAGAGAAAGAGCAAAATGCTGTATTGGAATCACTGAATAAGGAACTGGAACAAATAAAGTTAGAGCTACAGAATTCTGCACAAGAAAGACAAAAAGATCTCAACGAGCTTCATGACCAAAAGTCTGTTTTGGAAACACTGAATGAAGAACTTGAAAAAACAAAATCAGAATTACAGAATGCAACTCAATATAAAGGAGAATGTGATTCTGTAAAAAGAGAACTCCAAGAGACAAAAGCACAACTGGAAAATGCAACAAAAGATCTGGATAATATTGGTGAATTAGCAAATAACAAACAAAGTGAAATAGCGTCCTTAGCAACAGAACTAAATGAAGAGAAGCTTGCAAAGAAGAATGCAACTCAACAGGAAGAAAAACGTAATGCTGTAATTGAAAAGCTAAAAAGAGAACTACAAGATACTAAAGCAAAACTTCAGAGTGCAGCAAAAGATTGCGATAATATTAGAGAATTGGCGAATAACAAACAGAGTGAAATAGCATACTTAGAAACTGAACTTAAAGAGTATAAATCTGTGGGGGGAAAGCTAAATAAAGAACTTCAAGAAAGAAAGGCACAACTTATTAGTACATCACAAGATAGAGACACTATTCAACAGCTGGTAGAAAACAAAGAGATTGAAATTTCATCCTTAGCAACAGAATTAAAAGACGAGAAATGCACAAAGAACAATATTATTAAAGAACTTGAAAAAATAAGAGCAGAACTTGACAATACTAAACAAGATAAAGACAAAATTGGAGGATTGGCAAATGAGAAAGAGGATGAAATTGCTTCCTTAGCAACGGAGCTGAATGAGGAAAGGTCTGCCAAGGAATCATTAGTAAAGGAACTTGAACAAATGAAAGTAGAAGCACAGAGTGCCACTCAAGACAGAGACAGCAATAGGGAACTAGCTACCAACAAACAGAATGAAATTATGTCCTTAGCAACGCAGTTGGATGAACATAAAGCTATAAATGAAGGATTGCAGACAGAATTGGAAGAAACAAACTCAAAACTACAGAATGAAAAACAAACTAAAGACAACATTGAACAGTTGATGAATTCCAAACTAACTGAGATTGCATCCCTAGCAACAGAGCTTGATAAACAGAAATCTGTTACAGAAAACCTGAGCCAGGAACTAAGTGACACTACCCGAGAAAAAGATGGATTTAAGGTACATGGGGTTTGTGTTATACTTGCATGTGCATGGGATCTCTACTAACATCAACATCCAGCGTTCTACTAACTTCAGCATCCTGTGCCTAACATATCAATATTCAGGGCATGGACTAACATCAGACTAACTTTGAACATTATCCAAGATCTAACATCTTATCCAAGATCATCATCATGCCCTGCATTAACTTCAATCCTTGGAAATTGCACATGCTAAATAAGATCCTGGGACGTTTACACTAACATCAATATCCAGGATCTTATTGTTCAAATGATATCTAGGCTTTTTTAACCAACTTCTGAGACTTAACATCTGTGATGTTTGCATACCATTATCAAAACTACATACACTTTTCTTGATAACATTTCAATGTATTGTCTATACTAACTGTTTCCTTACAAAACAGGCATTTTCCTTTTCTATTCAGACGCCTAATTAATATGTCAGAACTGTTCACATTCGCTAATTAATGCAGAATCAAAATGCTGTTTGAGACGAGTTAGGTTGTGCAAAGGTGTTTGGGATTATTACTTGGGACCCAACATGGACAAGTAAGCTAGCAAAATGACATTGCTGTCCCATTAACAATCCCAAGTGCCTTTGTGGGACACCAGGCCGCATCTCGATTCTGCATTGGTGAATAGTCTTCACTGTCTTGACCAACTTGACTTTCTTTTTACTAGTACAGTGGGGGAGTGTTACTACTTATCTGCTAGTAACATATTTATTACTTTGAACTATTAGGAAAACTTGACAACATGATTGACCAACTACTGTCTGTCTTTTTGTATATAATGTCTTCCACTTGCCATACTGCCTACCTGTCTGTATGTCTGTCATTCTGCCTACCTGCCTGTCTTCCAGTTATCATTATGCTTATCTGTCTGTCTGTCTGTCTGTCTGTCAGTCATTCTGCCTACCTGTCTTTCTGTCAGTCATTCTGCCTACCTGTCTGTCTGTCTGTTTTCCAATTATTTTTATGTCTGTCTGTCAGTCATTCTACCTACCTGTCTGTATGTCTGTCTGTCTGTCTTCTTTGCAGTTATTATTCTGTCTGTCAGTCATTCTGTCTGTCTGTCTGCCTTCCAGCTATTTTTATGTCTGTCTGTCATTCTGCCTACCTACCTGTCTGTCTGTCTGTCTGTCTGTCTTCCAGTTATTATTATGTCTGTCAGTCATTATGTCTGTCTGTCTTTCATCCTACCTGCCAGTTTGTCTATACTTTTGTATCTGCATGTCTAACAAATCATTTACTAGATTCTCTCTGTCTATTTATATTTCATCTTTTCATTCTATCGTTTACTTGCACTTGTCTACAGCTTCTTCAAAACCGTTGACTGTAGATTTGTTACATACATCATATACATTCCAACACAGCAAGACAGATCATGATAGTCACAATATTGACATACATTTGTATATAAATATTTATAATACTGTTCAGTTTTGCTGTTCCTCAAGTTGATAATGCTCTGTGACTGGTTGTATGAAGGAAGCACTTCGGTTTTGGAATGTAATGTTAAACAACAATATGGTCATCCTTTTTTAAATGACTGTATTCATTATTTGAGATCTTCAGGTCGGAGAGTGACTTCAGAACTTGACATTTATATAATTTATATGCACATTCATAATTGACAGCAAGTTTGCAGTACAAATGTTTCTTCTGGATGACACCTCTGAACTTTTCATTGCAGACTTAGCCTTATACAGACCCAATAGCCCATTTCACAGTTCTCTCCAATCAACCTCAGTCTCGATAGCATGTAATATATTCTTTAGAATTTGACTACAGCTCTCAGAGTATTTAAGTGTTTCAATTGTTTCCTTATGTGTATCCAACTTAAATTACTACAGGCTGTAGTCAAATTCTAAAGAATATATTACATGCTATTAAAGTTGATGTTGAATGGCGAGAACTGTGAAAAGGACAAAGTCAGTTATAAAAAATGTATGACAAAACTCATTATCGTAGTCGTGGCTGCTGGATTTCCATGGGATTTCTATGTGATTTGGGGTGTGAGAGTAATTACAGGAAGCAGGATTTTAAATGTTTGGTCTGTGTTTAGGAATAATGGATTCATGTTGTTAATAGATCAGTTTGAAGTCGTTCTTCGACATGAGGGTCCCTAATGATAACAAAGTCGTTCTTTATATATATCATTTGTTTATTCCACTTTCTAAAGGAAAAGTGCCTTAGTTTCGAGTCCCAGCTCCAATCCAAAGACAGTGAACTCAAGGATGTTACTAGAAAGCTTGAAGCCACTGTTGCTGAGAGAAGTCACATGGCTAGTTCCCAGGGAGACTCAGAGAAGAAAATGACTGAGGTGTTGGAAAAGCTGAGTCAACTGCAAACTCAACACCAGGCTGTCTTGGAAGAGAAGGCAGAGACAAATAAGGTTAGTAACCAGTCTTTTTCTTAACTCAGTTGATCATAACGCATCTGTGAAGGAGTAAATTCTTGTATATCTTGAGGCAGTTTTGAGTTTTGCAATTATTTGGTCTAAGAGAAGTAAATTATCCAGTAAGATGTGTGTGATTTTAAGGGCAAAATGAAGCTATTAATGATCATGATATCTCTGAAACATTGTTTGTTTATTCATGCTAGGTTGCTTAATTCATGCTTGCTTGCTTGCTTGCTTGCTTGCTTGCTTGCTTGCTTGCTTGCTTGCTTGCTTGCTTGCTTGCTTGCTTGCTTGCTTGCTTGCTTGCTTGCTTGCTTGCTTGCTTGCTTGCTTGCTTGCTTGCTTGCTTGCTTGCTTGCTTGCTTGCTTGCTTGCTTGCTTGCTTGCTTGCTTGCTTGCTTGCTTGCTTGCTTGCTTGCTTGCTTGCTTGCTTGCTTGCTTGCTTGCTTGCTTGCTTGCTTGCTTGCTTGCTTGCTTGCTTGTTATATAGTTAAACAGCAAGTTTGTGTCGTTTTGAGCAGCTGTGGTGACACAGTGTTATTTTCTTGTAGTCATACCATGAGGCACAGTCCGAACTGCAGGACCTACAGGCAAAGAACATTGAACTGGAAAACCAGGTAAAGTACTGTTGGCATACACCTTGTTTGATTATTGCGATACTATTGTTGTATAATTGTGGATATGGCCTGTCTCATGTGTGAAACTTGTAGAAAAATGCTTAAGGCAACAGTCTGTCGACAGAAAAACTTGTATATAGCAATTGTTCAAACCTTTGTCGGAGTGAAAGACGTTTTGCACGACCGTTAACTGTCACCTTTCACACCGAGAACCTTCCTAAAAACATTAACACCCATGGAAGGAAAAGCCTACAAACAAGGTAGTGGTGAGAGAGTCACTTTAGAAGATGAATGTTTTTTGGTCCGATGTCCAGTGGTACTCATCCAGCTATTCACTCCACATGAAGTTTGTTGGAAAGGGTTTAAATGTTTTAATTTGTAAAATTAAGAAAACAAAACTGCTTTTTTTATCTGTGATTTCTATTACTTAAATGAATAATAATATTCATTATATAAATAACAGTGGTTTACAAGGATTTTTGCCACATTTTTTCTGCCATATTTGAACACTATCATGTCAAAATACAATAATTTTACATATGAAAATATCATTTTTATCAGTTTTGTATAAACAGCTTTGTTCCAGTGTAATAAGCAGAATAATACATGGATGCTTGGAGATATCATATCTCTGCCCACACATGTATAATTCTCTATTGATATTTCTATATAGTGGTTCTTCATCTGCTGGCACTAACACTCAATACATTAAATATTTTTCCTACATCTCTCCTCACATTGATGTTTTTACTTCAGTTAACTGCCATCAAAGCTGAGTCTTCTCACAAAGACCAAGAACTAATGCAGAGCAAGTCTTCTGCAAATGATGGGGCTTCACAAGTTTCTCAATTGCTCTCTCAGTTGTAAGTTACTACTTTTAAACACTTAGAAAATGTTGTCATTTAGTTTGAATTTACGTTGTCCATTAGATGATCAGTTAGTTCGTCATATCAGTACCCTGCTAGCAGAGTAAGTTTGTTTCAGATCAGTGGTTGGTTTGCAGTTAGTTAGTTTGTCATTGCTTATGTTCTTTGTTTGGCGGTGTTGGTTGCTTATGCAATTGTTTGGTTGCTTGTGTGGTTATTTGTATGAATATTTGGTCGGTTATTTATTAGTAGTCAGTTGGTTGGTTGGTTTGTTAATTATTAGTTTGTTAATTTGTTGTTGGTTTTTGTATCAAGTTTAGATTTTCTAGTTAGTTTACTGTTTGTATATTTGCGGACTGATTTCCTGATAAGTTTTAGTTTGGTCTGTTGTATGATCTTTTAGTCACCTGTGTGGTGTGTATTATCTGTTTTTGTGTGATGTATCGGTTTCTTTGTTATTTTATTTAACTTCAATCTACTTTATATAACCCAGGGAAAACATGAAGTCAGAGCGAGATCAGTTTAGCAGAAAGTCTGTTGTTTTTGAAGAGCAGAGTACTTTACTACAAGAACAAATCAAATCACTAAACCAAGAGAAAGTTGATGCAGAGAATGGTCAACGAGAGGTGAGATAATGGAGATAATGAGTGTATAATAGATCTTACCATAAAAATTAATTAATTAAGTCTAGATGGGATTTGAACCTATGTAAATACCCCCTTGTTTGTAAAGATATCTTTTTTCCACTGATGGAATCAGACTTTTTACCACATTTGATAATTTTCTAGCTTTCTGATTGGTCGAGAGCTGTGGTAAATAAGAGTACCATACCACGGTTGCAATTTTCTCTAAATGTTCTCGCTTTCTTCTCGCACATGCAAAACGCGAGCAGTAAAATATATCTTTAATGTCGAGGTTGTCTCGTGGATCCACAACAATATAGACGATTCGATGACACCAACTGTGGTTAATAAGAGGACATACCATGCAAAACTATTGTAAATTTGTTTTTGTGTTTGTACAGATGAGTCAAGCTTTATCTTCAGCACAAGAGGAGATAAGATCTCTTTCAGAAAAAATAAATGAGAGGTAAAAAACATTGAATTATGTTCATCTCTCAGTATATTTTGTTAAAGTTGTTGTTATTGTCACACTTTTTATTTAAGGCCTATACAAACTAGGTAACAAGTAGCTGCAACAGGCGAGACATAGTGGCGACAATACCCCTTGTTGTGACAATTTTTGTCCGCGCTACAACAATGTTGTCCCTACGACACATTGCACAAATTCATACTGGTTTAAATTAATGCATCAGGTCACAACAACAAAATGAGTGAACTTTAGTTGCGACGTCGCATTTTTGAAGCAATGCACACGTTGCGACGTCGCATTTTTGAAGCAATGCACATGAAGCGATGTGTTGCCACATCATGTTGCAGCTTATTGTCGTCTAGTGTGTACCAGCCTTTATGATCAATGCTCTATTCAACAGGAAAAGTAACCTTAATGTGGAAAATGAGCTGAAACTCAAAGAGGACGAACTCTTGAAGTATAAACAACAGGTAACCAAAGTGATGATACATACCAATGCACTCTGCACCTATTTTCCTCTTTTAAAAATTGCACCTGTGCACCTAACTTCACCTTATAAGCATGTCACTCATGTCTTGCATAGTGTTGCAATTCATGGAATTTCATTGTGATGCACATGTCACACAATCTCTTAATGTGTCGCACTCGATTTGTCGATGTTGACAAGTCACTTGCACCACAAAAGGGGATTTCGTATGAGTAGGACACAATGCTAGCCGTAACACTGATACTTCTCTCATTGTACGTCTGATCCAATCACAAACAAACAGTATGGCAATGATGTGGGAATGTCACGCTCAGTTATGTCACGACACAACATTGTCATGGTACAGCAGAGTCGCTATAAAGAATGTCACGATACAATAATGTCACAACAATTTTGGGCATTGGCGTTACATTTTGACAGTGTTTCGCCATACTACTCATGAGTGTATGTTGTAACATCATGCTATGTCGTGGAACAGATTGATATTAAAATTTCATGATGTCAAATTTTACAAATTCAAAATGTCACGTCACAACATTAAGACATCGGAGTATGTCACTCAATTAATTGTCGCACCACAACATATCTGTCATGGTGTCACGGTAAAGTAGAGCAGTGTCTTTCTCATACGAAATCATGTTAGTGTGTGTATTAAACGAACTGCTGTGCCTTGACTCTGGTGTGTTGCAGCAGTGTGATTGGATAAGATGTATGCTTGCTTTTTCTTCGTGGCTCAAAGCTGAAACATATTAAACGACCTTTATAATGACTCGGTACGTACTTACATACTTGCTAACTCTTTGTTCATCTTGCTTACAACACACTGTTTCTTATGGTCTAAGTCTACAATTTAACAAGCAGGTTTCCATTAACCAGCCTCTCACAACATCACCACTCATTTCTCCATAAATCATTCCTTCCTTATCCTGCCCTTCTATGAAAACAACCGTTACAGCCTGAAAATCATTACCTGTCTTAGCGCCTCCCCTCCATGTGCTGAAAATCATTACCTGTCTTAGCGCCTCCCCTCCATGGGCTGAAAATCATTACCTGTCTTAGCGCCTCCCCTCCATGGGCTGAAAATCATTACCTACCTGTCTTAGCGCCTCCCCTCCATGTGCTGAAAATCATTACCTGTCTTAGCGCCTCCCCTCTATGGGCTGAACATCATAACCTGTCTTAGCGCCTCCCCTCCATGTGCTGAAAATCATTACCTGTCTTAAAACCTCCCCTCTATGGGCTGAAAATCATTATCTGTCTTAGCGCCTCCCCTCCATGGGCTGAAAATCATTACCTGTATTAGTGCCTCCCCTCAAAGGGCTGAAAATCATTACCTGTCTTAGCACCTCCCCTCCATGGGCTAAAAATCATTACCTGTATTAGTGCCTCCCCTCAAAGGGCTAAAAATCATTACCTGTATTAGTGCCTCACCTCCATGGGCTGAAAATCATTACCTGTCTTAGCGCCTCCCCTCCATAGGCTAAAAATCATTACCTGTCTTAGCGCCTCCCCTCCATGGGCTGAAAATCATTACCTGTCTTAGCACCTCCCCTCAAAGGGCTGGAAATCATTACCTGTCTTAGCACCTTTCCTCCATGTGCTGAAAATCATTATCTGCCTTAGCGCCTCCCCTCCATGTGCTGAAAATCATTACCTGTCTTAGTGCCTCCCCTCCATGTGCTGAAAATCATTACCTGTCTTAGTGCCTCCCCCCATGTGCTGAAAATCATTACCTGTCTTAGCGCTTCCCCCCCCCCCCCCCCCCATGTGCTGAAAATCATTACCTGTCTTAGCGCCTCCCCTCCATGTGCTGAAAATCATTACTTGTCTTAGTGCCTCCCCTCCATGTGCTGAAAATCATTACCTGTCTTAGTGCCTCCCCTCCATGGGCTGAAAATCGTTACCTGTCTTAGCACCTCCCCTCCATGGGCTGAAAATCATTACCTGTATTAGCGCCTTCCCTCCATGGGCTGAAAATCATTACCTGTCTTAGCGCCTCCCCTCCATGTGCTGAAAATCATTACCTGTATTAGCGCCTCCCCTCCATGGGCTGAAAATCATTACCTCTGGCTTTGCGGCTGAGAATCTTCTGACAAAGATTGCGAATGTTTGTGTTGTTGTTTGTTAAATCAATGGTTTATTGTGTTCAAGGTGTTGGATCTAAAGAAACAAATCGCAACAACAGGGGTGCAACAGTCTACCAACAAAGAAAGTCAAGGTGAACTAGTATAAACTTGTTTAACTATTCACAATCATACTTTTCAATATTTTGAAATTTCAGATACACATAATTGCAAGAATGTTGTCAAAAAATTACAAATAGAAATGAACAGACTTCTTTACCTTCCTTGTTTGTTGTCCCATTTCAGATCACGTGATGCTACCCTTGAGAATTGTTTCTTTCACATGTAAATGATATAATAGAGTGCAGACACTATGTCCGTGAAATATCACCAAAGTTATTTGTTGCTAACTAGTTGTTAGTTAGTAACTATTTGTCACTATCACTCAACCAGAACATTGTACAAAAAATAGATATTAAGACAATAAAACGTATTTTCAAGTAATGAAATTATTAAAGTCATTGTCCATGGTCCAAGTCTGTTGTGTATTTAGTGTCTCCAGTGTATTTCTGGTTGAGTGATAGTGACAAATAGTTACTAACTAACAACTAGCTAGCAACAACTAACTTTGGTGATATTTCACGGACATAGTGTCTGCACTCTACGTTCATCATAAAAGACCAATTCTCAAGGAATGACACATGGTCTGAAATGGGCAATTTGCATACGGAGGTAAAGAGGTCTGTTACAGCGATCTGTCAATAAACTTTGTAGGCGGAGCTTACGTAAACTCATTGGTTAATTTGAGCTCCGCCTACAAACTGATTGACGGATCGGAAAAACCCAAAACCAAATTGAAATTGATCATTTGCAAGTCGCGATGCAACGATTTTTGCTGTATCTTTGCAAACATGCCATCCGTCCTTGACTGATTACACATGTTTCAACCTTGATTATTCAGGATATGACGGAAACCTCATCCAATAATTAACAATTATTCACCGAAGGCGAATATCGGTGAATAATAAACCGAGATGGAGTCAAGGTGTTTATTCACCGATATTCACTAAGCCTGAAGAGTGAAGTGGACTTTTTTAATATAAATACAAAAGTGATTAATTCAAAGAGTAAAAATAACCAGCATATTTTGAAAAAAACTGTTTATTTTTTACTTCTAAAAGCGCGCGAAACGCTGAAGGTGATTATACGAGAAATAGTATGAATACTCGACCAGCGCGCTATTTTCACTTGTGTATTTATATTAATTATTTGAATATTTCTTTGTTTGTAGGTAACGAGGACCTAGCTGTGAAACTGGTAGAGACGGAGGACCTACTGGATGCCACGCAGGCGGAAAAAGACAATTTAGACGCTCAGGTTAGACATCCTTTGATGACGAGAGAGCCACAAGTTTATAAGTGTAAACTCTATTTCGTGATACCCTATTTAAATAAAGAGTTCATTCATTCATTTGTTCATTCATCCATCCATCCATCCACTCATTCATGACCCGGCGTTTTCAAACTATGCATTTTTACAATAAATTTGTTTTGCAATTCTTGAAAATGAGAAGTTGCAAGTTGCTAAATTCCGTTACGAAAAGCAGAACTCATTTTTTTTTGTGCAATGTTGTCTGCCACAAATCTCAGCCCCTAAACTTTGGAACACAAACAAGGGGCCATTTTGCATGAGCATGCGCGCAACTGCTGCGCTATAACAACCGTGGGCTCTCGGAACGACATTGTTGTTGCTGCGGAGGCTTTGATTCTGGAGGCCAGTGTGAGCATAATTGCTATTTTTATTTATTGGGACAATTTTTCTATCAAAATCAATTAGATATAAGAAAAGTTCACATGATTTTCTTTCAAATTTTATAAACATCGCCGTGGTATTTTGGCTAGATCTTTAACACGAAGCCAATTTGTACAGTCATAATATAGTAAAATATATGTACACATCTTCGTCAACAATTAAGTCCTAAAAGTGAATCGATCGTACTGCAATAGTTTATTTCAATGTTAATAATGATACAGCTATAGAACTATGCAAATTTCTATATGATAAATCAATTCAGACAAGTTGAATTATCCAAGCAAAGAAATGCTAAAAATGCCGTGAGTGCTAAATATCACATAAGAATTTGCAAAATTCACATCATTACCCAATTTTCATCGGCAAGAAAACATTATGAACACATTTGTAAAGCTTAAATCTTGATATTGGTAACCTTAGAACAGTGGTATTTTTTCGGAAAAGTAATATTTTCGAATATTTTACATAACAGCTAATAATAGTTAAGCGTAATTATTATACATTTCAAGAAATTGTCGTTCGAACATTGCGAGTGTGATGTCCATAAACGCTGCTTAATTATATTACTACACATGTACATTTATCATTTACTTCAATGCCTGCAGTAAATCTTGACCAGCACTCATCAAAACTAACATAGTATTTGTATTTATAAACCTCAGCAGCCTCCATATTGTAAACACAAAGTTCTTTATATCAACATTGCTAGAATAAGATTTTAAACAGTCCCAATCGGTCCAATAATGCCAGTGTTTCTCCTCGTTGTAGGTTGAACCATTTATGAGTATTCTTGAGCCATGACAGAACGTTTCAGCGTCGAAAACATCCAAATAATATTGTTGAAATTGTCTCTCATGTCGGCGTAATTTATCGCTTGAAGTGAATCACTCATGAAATTTAGACAACTGGCGCATGCGCACACAAAACGGCCCCTTGTTTGGAACACATTGCCCCAAAACATTAGAAACGCTGATAACATCAACTCATTTAAATCAAAACTAAAAACTTTTCTTTTTCAATAATTCTATTTTGGTTGTTTTTTGTAAGAGCATTGAGCTTTGATTATGCTCCTAAAACATTGCATTATTTATTATTATTACAAAAATTGCGAGCTATCCTCTGTTACACTGTGCAATTCTTCAGCTCGAGCGTCACAACATTGCGGCGAAGACAAGTTACTAGTGTCTCAAATATTTTATATTTTTATGATAGGGTACCTTTATAAATTAGCTCTTTGATAGTGGTTACTAAGAGTTCTATATTTTCATTGAAGGTGGAGTTCCTTAATTCAGTTATCGTAGATCTACAGGTGAGCTCGACAATACAATGATAATGATAACATAACGATGAAGTTAGCTGGTGGTGATGATGATGACATAACGATTAAGATAGCTGATGATGATGATGATGATAACATAACGATGAAGATAGCTGATGATGATGATGACATAACGATTAAGATAGCTGATGATGATTACATAACGATGAAGATAGCTGATGATGATGACATAACGATTAAGATAGCCGATCATGATGATGATGATGACATAACGATTAAGATAGCTGATGATGATGATGATAACATAACGATTAAGACAGCTGATGATGATGATGATAACATAACGATGAAGATAGCTGATGATGATGATGATGACATAACGATTAAGATAGCTGATGATGATGACATAACGATGAAGATAGCTGATGATGATGACATAACGATTAAGATAGCTGATGATGATGATGACATAACGGTTAAGGTAGCTGATGATGATGATGATAATGATGGCATAACGATGAAGATAGCTGATGATGATGATGACATAACGATTAAGATAGCTGATGATGATAATGATGGCATAACGATTAAGATAGCTGCTGATGATGATGCTAATGATGACAACGATTAAGATAGCTGCTGCTGATGATGATAATGATGGCATAACGATTAAGATAGCTGATGATGATGATGACATAACGATTAAGATAGCTGCTGATGATGATGATGACATAACGATTAAGATAGCTGATGATGATGATGATGACATAACGATTAAGATAGCTGCTGATGATGATGATGATAAATATTGACGACTATAATGATGGTGGACGATGGTTGTGAAGAAAGATTAAGATTAAGCGATAATGGTGTTACGTAGTAGGCTATAATGGAGATGGTTGTGATCGTGATGGCAATATTGACAGTGAAGACGGCGATGATTCTGCTGATGATGACTGTGAAGACATTGATGATAATGATGTTGTCAATAGCGACGATGATGCCAACGATGATAATGACGATGACGATATTACTTATGATGACGATGGTACTAACGATGGCACCAGTACTAATGATGATGACGATGGTACTAATGATGATGACGATGGCACTAATGATGATGACGATGGCACTAATGATGATGACGATGGCACTAATGATGATGACGATGGTACCAATGATGATGACGATGGCACTAATGATGATGACGATGGTACTAATGATGATGACGATGGTACTAATGATGATGACGATGGCACTAATGATGATGACGATGGTACTAATGATGATGACGATGGTACTAATGATGATGACGATGGTACTAATGATGATGACGATAGTAATCATGAGGAAGATTTCTTAAAGTTTCGGTTATCTTCAATAGCGTAAGAATGAGGAGAACGAGCAACGAATAGAACTGCTGTTGTCTGGAGGCTCTAGAACTAATGGATTACTTGACTCGTAAGTACATTATTTATATATTGAACGTTTTGTTATCGTTGCAATACTAGTCTCGCTCGCATGCTATTTATAAGTAGTCTCTCATATTGCAATCATAGGAACACTGTACCAAATGGACTCGGAATAAATCAGGATACTATACACCCTTTCCGAGAAACTTTGTCACTCGTGAAGTGAATTGCCTACAAGCTAGTAGCGCATGGGACTATGGGTAACCTTTGTATACTTTACTAGAACGCAGAGATTTCATGGTCACATTCCTACACTTTTCAATTTTGTTTCAGAAATGACTATATATTAGACAACAGGAAAGGCGTGTCGAATGTACATTTATTTGCTGAGATTATTCATGATCCTTTGCGCCACCAGCTTGTAGGCTTTTAATGGGTGACAAACTTTCTCGGAAAAGGTGTATGCTAATGAACCTTTATACTGGATTTCACTAGAAGCTATCTTCATATGTGTATGTAGAAGAGACAAGTTGGTCTATCCCTCAGTAACATAGTATTATCTATAAAACCATTGTTTGTACTACTTTAGGCCTGAGCTGGACGAAGAGCCAATACCACGGTTCAAGGTTCGACTATTCTGTGACATCTGTGACGAGTTTGATGTACATGATACTGATGACTGCCCTACCCAGGCCTCTGATCCTACCGATGTTGGAACAATGCATCATGGGAATCGTGGTGAAGAAAGACCGTACTGTACCACGTGTGAAGGTATTTGTTTGATCTTGGGATCCCTGTGGTGAACTGCACATAGGACAGTTGCTCCTTACTGTATATTCATCGATTTACTCCATTTCACATGTGCATCAATTGATTTAGTCAGTTGTTTGGGTAACCACTAACCAGATAACTGTAGATTCATCGATTTACTCCATCTCACATGTGCATCAATTGATTTAGTCAGTTGTTTGGGTAACCACTAACCAGATAACTGTAGATTCATCGATTTACTCCATCTCACATGTGCATCAATTGATTTAGTCAGTTGTTTGGGTAACCACTAATCAGATAACTGTAGATTCATCGATTTACTCCATCTCACATGTGCATCAATTGATTTAGTCAGTTGTTTGGGTAACCACTAACCAGATAACTGTAGATTCATCGATTTACCCCATCTCACATGTGCATCAATTGATTTAGTCAGTTGTTTGGGTAACCACTAACCAGATAACTGTAGATTCATCGATTTACTCCATCTCACATGTGCATCAATTGATTTAGTCAGTTGTTTGGGTAACCACTAACCAGATAACTGTAGATTCATCGATTTACTCCATCTCACATGTGCATCAATTGATTTAGTCAGTTGTTTGGGTAACCAGATCTATGGAATAGCCTTCCTGTGCATATTAGATCATTTACTGACATCACTTTATTCAAGCGTGATCTTAAAACGTTTCTGTTTAGAAAGGCGTATTCTTCTTTCTGATTAATTAATTGATTAACTTATAATTTTAACATATATTAATTACCGATATATAATACATTTTTATATATGAATTCCTTCTATGCAAGGATTTCTATGTTTCCGCCTTTATTTGGCTTTTTATAATATTTTTTAGCTTGTTTTAATTACATTAAATTAAATATTCTTAAACTCTATTTTAAATATGTAAAGCGTTGTTGAACTTTAAGGAACTGACGCTATATAAAATATTATTATTATTATTATTATTATTATTATTATTATTATTATTATTATTATTATTATTATTATTATTATTATTATTATTAACCACTAACCAGATAACTGTAGATTCATCGATTTACTCCATCTCACATGTGCATCAATTGATTTAGTCAGTTGTTTGGGTAACCACTAATCAGATAACTGTAGATTCATCGATTTACTCCATCTCACATGTGCATCAATTGATTTAGTCAGTTGTTTGGGTAACCACTAATCAGATAACTGTAGATTCATCGATTTACTCCATCTCACATGTGCATCAATTGATTTAGTCAGTTGTTTGGGTAACCACTAACCAGATAACTGTAGATTCATCGATTTACTCCATCTCACATGTGCATCAATTGATTTAGTCAGTTGTTTGGGTAACCACTAACCAGATAACTGTAGATTCATCGATTTACTCCATCTCACATGTGCATCAATTGATTTAGTCAGTTGTTTGGGTAACCACTAACCAGATAACTGTAGATTCATCGATTTACTCCATCTCACATGTGCATCAATTGATTTAGTCAGTTGTTTGGGTAACCACTAACCAGATAACTGTAGATTCATCGATTTACTCCATCTCACATGTGCATCAATTGATTTAGTCAGTTGTTTGGGTAACCACTAACCAGATAACTGTAGATTCATCGATTTACTCCATCTCACATGTGCATCAATTGATTTAGTCAGTTGTTTGGGTAACCACTAGCCAGATAACTGTAGATTCATCGATTTACTCCATCTCACATGTGCATCAATTGATTTAGTCAGTTGTTTGGGTAACCACTAACCAGATAACTGTAGATTCATCGATTTACTCCATCTCACATGTGCATCAATTGATTTAGTCAGTTGTTTGGGTAACCACTAACCAGATAACTGTAGATTCATCGATTTACTCCATCTCACATGTGCATCAATTGATTTAGTCAGTTGTTTGGGTAACCACTAACCAGATAACTGTAGATTCATCGATTTACTCCATCTCACATGTGCATCAATTGATTTAGTCAGTTGTTTGGGTAACCAGATCTATGGAATAGCCTTCCTGTGCATATTAGATCATTTACTGACATCACTTTATTCAAGCGTGATCTTAAAACGTTTCTGTTTAGAAAGGCGTATTCTTCTTTCTGATTAATTAATTGATTAACTTATAATTTTAACATATATTAATTACCGATATATAATACATTTTTATATATGAATTCCTTCTATGCAAGGATTTCTATGTTTCCGCCTTTATTTGGCTTTTTATAATATTTTTTAGCTTGTTTTAATTACATTAAATTAAATATTCTTAAACTCTATTTTAAATATGTAAAGCGTTGTTGAACTTTAAGGAACTGACGCTATATAAAATATTATTATTATTATTATTATTATTATTATTATTATTATTATTATTATTATTATTATTATTATTATTATTATTATTATTATTATTATTATTATTATTATTAACCACTAACCAGATAACTGTAGATTCATCGATTTACTCCATCTCACATGTGCATCAATTGATTTAGTCAGTTGTTTGGGTAACCACTAATCAGATAACTGTAGATTCATCGATTTACTCCATCTCACATGTGCATCAATTGATTTAGTCAGTTGTTTGGGTAACCACTAATCAGATAACTGTAGATTCATCGATTTACTCCATCTCACATGTGCATCAATTGATTTAGTCAGTTGTTTGGGTAACCACTAACCAGATAACTGTAGATTCATCGATTTACTCCATCTCACATGTGCATCAATTGATTTAGTCAGTTGTTTGGGTAACCACTAACCAGATAACTGTAGATTCATCGATTTACTCCATCTCACATGTGCATCAATTGATTTAGTCAGTTGTTTGGGTAACCACTAACCAGATAACTGTAGATTCATCGATTTACTCCATCTCACATGTGCATCAATTGATTTAGTCAGTTGTTTGGGTAACCACTAACCAGATAACTGTAGATTCATCGATTTACTCCATCTCACATGTGCATCAATTGATTTAGTCAGTTGTTTGGGTAACCACTAACCAGATAACTGTAGATTCATCGATTTACTCCATCTCACATGTGCATCAATTGATTTAGTCAGTTGTTTGGGTAACCACTAACCAGATAACTGTAGATTCATCGATTTACTCCATCTCACATGTGCATCAATTGATTTAGTCAGTTGTTTGGGTAACCACTAACCAGATAACTGTAGATTCATCGATTTACTCCATCTCACATGTGCATCAATTGATTTAGTCAGTTGTTTGGGTAACCACTAACCAGATAACTGTAGATTCATCGATTTACTCCATCTCACATGTGCATCAATTGATTTAGTTAGTTGTTTGGGTAACCACTAATCAGCTGGTTTTTTTTCGATAACTGGGGATTCGTCGATTAACTCAATTATTCGAGTAACCACTTCTCAATCGTATTTACTGTAGTGCTGCAGAATCTGATTGAAAATGTATTTATTCATTTATTCATTTATTTTTTTATTCATTTATTTGTTCATTCATTCATTCATTTGTTTATTTTTTTATATATATATATTTATTCATTCATTTGTTCATATATTTATTTATATATATTTATTTATTTATTTGTTTATTTATATATGTATTTGTTTATTTATTCATTCATTCATTTGTTAATTCATTCATTTATGTGTTTATTTTTTTTGTTTTTTTTTTGTTTAATCATTTATTTATGTATTTATTTATTTATTCATTCATTTGTTTATTCATTCATTTATCCATTTATTTATTTGTTTATTCATTTATTTATTCATTTATTTATTTATTTATCTATTTATTTATTCATTCATTTATTTGTTTATTTATTTGTTTATTCATTTAGTTATCTATTTATTTATTTATTCATTCATTTATTTGTTTATTTGTTTATTCATTTATTTATTTATTTATCTATTTATTTATTTATTTATTTGTTTATTCATTTATTTATTTATCTATTTATTTATTCATTCATTTATTTATTTATTTATTTGTTTATTTATTTGTTTATCTATTTATTTGCAGTATTTGGTCACTGGACACATGATTGCGATGATGAACAGGTATTTGTCTTGTGTTTTACTGTGCGACTGCTCAAGACTTGTGGAGTAAAATATCCCGCCATATTAATTACACATCACACTGTCCTATACGTTATTTATTATCCAACCATTAAAAACAATTGGTTTAGTTCGTTTTATAAAGCAAAATATTTTTACTTAAAAAGCTAGTCTTAGACGATTAAAATATCGCTGGGTATTTTTACTCGATCCAATCCTACTCCGGCTGCGATATTTTTGCTCGTCTATGATTAGTTTGATAACAATAACCATTACTTATCATCATCATTATCACCTTAGAGTACAAACATTAAAAGTGTGCAACATAAATACCACTAAATACTGCTAAATTATGCTAATTCTATTGTTCTCTATTGTTTAATCAACACTATTTAGTGGTAAATAGTGCAAAGTATTGCACACTTTTAGTGTTTGTACTCTAATATAAATGTGAGTGAACAAATATGTTTTGAAAGACTATTAACATCACCATTCTTATCATTGTCGTAATAATCTATGTTATCATCACCGTTATCGTCTTCATATCGTCATCGTCATTACATTAATCAAGAAAGGTTAGATTTATTTAATTTTCTGCTTTGTTTTACAGACTTTCTAGTAGCTCCAAGCAAGTCAAGTCTTTTGGTCCCTGTGTTGTGTTTACCGAGTCAATAATTTCTTAACAGTGCCGCTTACTTAAAGCCGGTACATACTATTCGACAAATCGCGGAGACTCGTCGCTGCAAAGTCAGTTCGTGTGCATTGCTTCGACAACACCTCGCCGCGACACTAGTTTAACTCATTTTGTTGCTGAAGGTCAAAAAATTAACACAGGAAGCCCAAGATCCTAAATTCTCCAAAAAGCCAAAAGAACGCCTGCATTGCAGGCTACCGCGTCGTGTTGCAGCGACTTATCGCCTAGTGTGTGCCGGCCTTAATACAACTGCCGCACTTTAATTTGTCCAAGCAAATTATATATATAGTCACTTCAACACTAAAAATCAATTGACTAAACAGTAACTGATTTAATCGAAATCAACTATCGGCCTAAAATAGTATTGTTATATGCACTCTTATTTCAAAAATCATTGCTGAACCTAGAGTTAACACTTAAAGGATGTTGTTAATTTATTCATAATTAATAAATCAGCACAGCCTAAACGCAACTTAGCTCAGACAAAAAAAGGTGCATTATATAAAAGGTGCATTACGAGACATATACCCTGCGTTGCAAGCGTTCTTTTTTGGGAGAAGGGGAAAGTTGTTTTGGGGTAGCTGTGTTAGAAACGCTGGCTTTCTGCAGGTAATCTTGTAGTTTAGATAAAAGAATGTTGTAATAGAAATTAAAACAATATATTAATTGTTGGGATGTACTCGTCATTGTCTAGCCTGTACTGTCATCTCTTGTATTGCAAAGACTGTCTTATTGCAGACACCTGTTATTGAGGACACGGATGTTACTGTCTTAACAGCGCAGCGCAGCGCATGAATGACGTCGCAAAAATGGAGACAAAGGCCTAACTCGGACAAACAAACTTTTATTTAACTTTCAGCAGACTATTTTCTATGCCGATCAAAGCAAATCTTTGTTTAATCACGCTATTCTAATTTCAGCAGGAAATGATAACATCGGTTCATGCTTAACACAGAAAAACTGAACACAATGTTTGTCCGAGTCTTGGGAGCTATTTTTAGCATTTATGCGCTGCGCTATTATTGCCTTGTGGTGTTCTATTATCATTATAGACTAAACCCCGAGTTCACTTATAACTCTGCTTATAACAAGTCAGTAACAAGAAAAGCATTTCTTTTTCTTAGTTTTCTTTTTCTTAATACTTGTTATTTTTGTTGGGGAGGGGTGGGACAAGATTTCCCTGCTAAAATGTCACTTTGCTAATATTTTATTTTTTGGGAACTGAAGTTCAGATATTTTCGTCATTGGCCAGCTTACAGATATAAACTGAGGACACATCAGATATCATAAGTGAAGTAACTACTCAACGTTAACACTCGGCGGCGCTGGCCAAGAGTAATGCAGGCTCTGGGTACGAAATTGAAAAGTATGTAAATCAAACTAATAGCATTTTTCACGGTTACTCATTCTCGAGCCCAGAGTCACGTCTTGCTTTTTGTCAGCGGTCTTACGGCGCCCGGTCTTATCAGGATTTATCAGGATTTATATAATGATATAAAAACGCGTCTAAATCTCCGACCATCGATCCTTTAATTCAGATCGCTTTACCGTCGATTTATTTATAGTTTTCCAACGGTTATTAGTTTGCTTTCGTGGTACGATTGGTCTTTAGTAAATAACTGGATGCCAGAGGTCTGAGGATTGTCAAGGTTTAGAATAGTTTAAAGGAGTATTTTGTGTGTATTAGCGGCGATACAATATCTCTTCGCTTCTCGACTCGTATATATTCTATAAACGACGATATTTAATATTCTACAGTTGACGTCGTATTACATGTAATCGTAAAATTTAAATTTTGAATGTACATTTGTTTACATGATGGACCAATCAGAGCTTTTACTTCGTCTGTTTCCGGTCTGACCATTGTATTTTCAAGGGTCAATCAGCATAAGTAGAGAATTCCGGTCCCCCAGAGTCTTACGTTACTCGGCTGACCAAGAGGAACGAAGGCTCGAGGTTCGAGATTGACGGTTAAAAAAAGATATTGCAGAGCCTTGAGGGATGAAAATGCGAACAAACTTTGTAAAAAAGGCTTGGATTACAAGGAAAAGAAGATCAATATCAGTCGAAAAACCATAGTTTTTCCATGCATGAATTAGAAACAACAAGACAAAAAAAACATTGTTGCAGCATATTAGTATGTATTTTGGGCTTGGCTTGTCCGCATTTCAATCCCATAATGCATCATCGTGACGTCATCTGTGGAAAGCGCTATTCCCCCACCATTTTCTTCCCACTATCAAAATCCCTCTCTCCCACCCCTCCCTTAGTCAAATAACAAAAGCCGCGCCGCCGCGCCTTTTTTCGCACGGAAATGAGGCTTATTATGCAAACAGAGGAAAAACATTCCGTCGCTAAGGACAAAACTACAACTTCATTGACAGCATTTTATATATAGTCGTTTTTCCACCTTTTTCTTTTGTAAAATACTAGAATTTTCAACTAAATTACCGCTTTCTACTTGATATTTTACAATAGCTAGCCTTTTTTCAGTTTTTAGTAGCATTGTACTTTGTTTTTGACCTTTACACTGCTCGACTTCACGCCCTTCTGCGATGAAATTATGGAGGAGAAAAGCGATTCGAAGTCAGGTAAATTGATCTTTTTTACTAATTGAAAAAAGTTAGCCTTTTTTTAGCCATACATACGACTTCATATAAGTTTTTTAGTTAATTATCTATCATTTTGTTGGATATTTTTGTTCAAATTGACCTCGCTACGGCATCGAGATATGTTGATATTTTTGCCGTCAATCAGGTAACGAATCGCTTGCTAGCATATAATCCTTGAATTTCAATTGTTTATGATTTTTACAATTCTTTGACAACGTCCTTTTTAATATTGCTTTACAGATGAAAGAACTGAAACAAATAAAACATTCCATGTACCTTTTTCGACAAGGCTTCATTGCTCAAACTATGGTTATAAGAATCGCAGTTATTCGCTTTCTGGTCGAAGAACAATTTTTCACTTTGATATATTCAGGTCAATGCCAATTCTATGGACATCCTCTTGAATATCAAGACCTTTTTTTCACTGCCGTTTCTCTCTTCATTTCACAATAAACAAAATCAGCAAAATAGTTATCCATATTTTATAAAACTATCTCTTTTTTGCTCTAAGGTGGGTGTGATAGCTATGGCAGCAAAAATATCAACATATCTCGATGCCGTAGCGAGGTCAATTTGAACAAAAATATCCAACAAAATGATAGATAATTAACTAAAAAACTTATATGAAGTCGTATGTATGGCTAAAAAAAGGCTAACTTTTTTCAATTAGTTAAAAAGATCAATTTACCTGACTTCGAACCGCTTTTCTCCTCCATAATTTCATCGCAGAAGGGCGTGAAGTCGAGCAGTGTAAAGGTCAAAAACAAAGTACAATGCTACTAAAAACTGAAAAAAGGCTAGCTATTGTAAAATATCAAGTAGAAAGCCGCGGTAATTTAGTTGAAAATTCTAGTATTTTACAAAAGAAAAAGGTGGAAAAACGACTATAAAATGCTGTCAATGAAGCGACGGAATGTTTTTCCTCTGTTTGCATAATAAGCCTCATTTCCGTGCATAAAAAGGCGCGGCTGCTAAGTTTTGGCTTTGGTCTATAGTGGAAGTACTTTTCGTCTCTGACCTTTTTTGACAACGTTATATTCGTTCAAACTAAATATACAACGTTACCAGAATCTTCTTTAAGAAACCAAAATGGAGTCTTTAGACTGGCAACCTAAACTGTCTACTCTCAGAGAACGTTGTAAGTACGCGTTCGACAATTCGTTGTTCTGTGATGTCGAGTTCTCGGTTGAAGACTGTGATGGAAACAAAGTCACTGTTCCAGCCAACAAGTATCCACTAGCCGTCTGTAGTCCTGTGTTTGCAGCCATGTTTTACGGTAAACTAGCCGAGACTAAGTTTCCTATCAACATACAAGACTGCACCAAAGAAAGGCCTACTCTGGGGCCCACCGTCGCTTAATGTCGGCCAATATCGCCAAACATCGCCAAATACCGCCAATATCGCCAAATATCCCAAAATACCGCCTAATATAACCTAATAATTCCCAAACTCACTTAATGTTTCTACATTTGTACTTTTATTTTCAATAACATCCAGCAACATAATGGTTGCTGCTCTCTTATAAATTTATGACAGCAAATACAGCCGATCTCGAAAAGGTTGTCCACCTTAAAAGACATATATACTAAAAGAAATATCACGTGACTCATTCTATAATCACTTTCCGCGCGTGTAGAAAGTCAGGTACTTCTAGCGGGGGAAGATACTGCTTGTTTGAATCCACCGCCATATTACTTTCAAACACACCTGACTTTCTACACGCACGGAAAGTGATTATAGAATGAGTCACGTGATATTTCTTTTAGTATATATGTCTTTTCAGGTGGACAACCTTTATGAGATCGGCTGTATATATTGTTATTAATATTATTTAAAACAAATATAGACCTTGCGCAACAGTAATTAAATTCCCTCCAACAATGCCCACCATCCAAGAACATTTAAACAATATCAATTATAAGATTAGCAAAAAGGAGCTTTACATAGTATCCAATATATTCCACAGAGTTGCACTCACTCTATCATAAATGGGCTATTTCAATTTCTATCTGCATCCTCCTTGTCAAGGAGCGTTGGAATTTTTTCAAGGGGGCATCACTGAAATTCATTGGATTTCAAAAAGGGGGACGAGTAAAAATATCTGAAATCCAGTAGAATTTCAACGGTCTAGGTCAAAAATCATTTGAATCTATCTCGAATTTCCAGAGTGGCCGGGGGTAATATTTCATAATGGATTTCAAACCAGAATCATTGAAAAAACTGGAATAGCCCAATGAAATGAGTTTAAATGATCAGATATGACTTCTCTGATAGCTCAATTTAGAAGTAATAACAATTTCTGATGTGCTTCTAAAGTGGATTCTGCTTATATTTGTGCATTTTTACATTAAAATCGCACTCTTTAATTATCATTGACAAGGACAGAAATAGTTCTAGCTAGTTTAAGAGTGCTCACAATAAACCCATGAAACAAATAGTACTACTTAGTGCAAAATAGTGCTAATTAAACAATAGATTTAGTTAAATTTTGCACAATGTTGTTGGCTAAGTTTTTCATGGATATGTTATATTGTAATCAATCTAGAACAATATCAACTTTGAATTATGCCTGGAAAAAAATCGGTCTCCACATCATAATTGTAATTCCACTACTACTTACATAAAAAACTGTTCTTTTAGAAGCATGCAAGCCAAACAAAACGCAAAAGCATCCATGTTTGTAGCCCTGTTGAATCTTTGCATTTAACAATTTTGCAATGTACAATAATTTTCATTAAATTACCGCTGACGAGCAGAAAATTAAGGTTAAAACTTCATGAATATACATTAGAGTGTCTTCGACTTGTAGTGAACACATATTCTACACAAAATATTCCACACATGAAGTACATACCTTGCCTCTCCGCTGGCCATTCTTGGGCGGGCTCATTGTGTTGAAAACTGATTGTTGATTGAAATGTTTTGTGCACCAAGTTACTGGGTTACTGCAGTAATTACTGCGGTTTTCGGCTTTCTGCGAACTCAGACATTTCAAAGGCTGGTTGTGAAATACGTTTTTGGCTGCTGCTGGTTACTCGGCACCTTTTATGTCTTTGATTGAGCAGCCAAATACATATTTCACAACTAACCTTGCAATTATGTCTGAGTTCGAAAGACGAAAACTGCAGTAATATTAAAGTACAAATGCAGTTCAGATTGCAAAATTCGCTTTTCAAAAACCAACGAAGGTAAGCATTAATTGTGATATCTTCTTTAGTATCAATTTAGGAAATAAATTTCAAACTTCGAAAAAGCTGCAATACTTTGATCGCATATTAATTCATTAGAAATAAGATTAATTCATTACAAAACTCACAGGATTGAGAAATTATTCTTCACTGATATTCATATGGGCCTTCAGCAAATAATTGTTAAATAAAATAGTAGAGGTATTCAACAACTGTGGTAATTAAAATACATGCACATATCAAATACTAAAATTAATCCATTATTTTGTCAAATACATTCTAGTGATCTTGTCAAAACATTTAAGAATAGCATAAAATGATTTCCAGAATTCTAATCAAACATTATCTGAAAGTTGTTTTTTTTCAATTTCTTTAAAACTTAGGCTATGAGAGTTTATTGACAATATTTCTATTAAGATCTTTAATAGTGATATTAAAAATTGAAATATTCAAAAATATTTGGTTTTTCTGTTCTCTATGAGCTTAATATAAGTGGTTACATTATTTTACTGACCAGACTGAATCTTATGATTGCAAATTCTAATATCAAAAAACACATCACACATCCACATTTGATTAGATTTGTATAATCTTACATAAATGGAACAGTTTACTTTTTACTGTTATAGAATGTACAGACCTATTTGTAATTAAATTAATTGAGCCCAAATGTGATTTGTCTCTTTTATGTCATTATAGCTACAAAAAAATGCAACCCTACTAACAACATATGACATACAGTTGAACTAGAGTGATTGCAAAAACCTTTGAGTATTAGAACCGGAGTATTTAAATGTTATATAGTTTAATAGACAACTGCGGCTAGTGTCATTTAGTCTACTATTTGAGTTTTTTGTAATCACTCTGTGGTTTGGTTGTCAACTATGACTGATAATTTTTTCAAATTTATCAATTATCAATTTTTATCAATTATTTATCAATTATTTATCCAACTATGACTGATGATTTTTTCCATAGGTTTTTTATATGAAGGCAAATTGTCTCCAGTAGGCAGGTTAACCTACTTTTAATTTCTATACAGTAAATTTGTCAGTTTTCCCCAAAAATTTGCCAAAATCGCTTAATGTAGCCCAATGTTGCACTGTGTTGCAGTGACAGTTGGTCAAAATTTGCCAATATCGCCTAATGTAGCCCAATGTTGCACTGTGTCGCAGCAACTTTTGGCCAAAATTTGCCAATGTCGCCTAATGTAGCCCAATATTGCATTGTGTCGCGGCGACGGTGGACCCCAGAGTAGGCCTAAAGAAGGACTACAAGAAATACTTCGTTTTGCACATTCTGAAGAAGCCAACCTTACCGGAAGTAACGTTATGGAAGTTCTTTACCTCGCCAATAAGTACATGATGCCATTCCTGGAAGAAAAATGCAGAAAATATCTCCAGAATAAAGTCGGTCCAGAAGATGTGCTGTATGTTTTACCACAAGTACAAAAAATAGGCGACAAAGACCTTCAAGAACACTTCTGGGAGATTGTTGTCATGAAAACTGATCAAGTCGTATCATCTGAGTCGTTTCTAGATGTTTCCCGAGAATTGCTTTGCCAAGTACTCAAGAGAGATACCTTGGAAGTCAATGAGCTGCATCTTTTCAAAGCTGTAGATAAATGGGTTACAAAGAGGATTGAAGAAAAGGGATTAGTTTGCAATGGTGAAACCAAACGAGTCATTCTTGGAGAAGAGGTCATTCGACTGATTAGATTCCCTCTCATGACACAAAAGAGCTTTGTTGGATCTGTTCTTCCTTGTAAATTGTTAAACATGGATGAAGTGACAGAATTGCTTCAGTTTTTCAATGGTTTTACAGCAACAACAAACAACTTCATTGAAAAGAAAAGGTGCGGAACTGTGATAATTCCTAGTATCCGTTTCAGCATGATTTGTGATGGATGGAACTATAAACCCGGTAAAAAAGTTTATTTGAGCTTCTCTGTAAACAAAGCTGTTGATCTGGTTGGTGTACAACTTTTTGGATCAAAAGGGGCACAATATAGGGTTTATTTAACCATCTGCAGCGTTAGGGAAGAGATTTACAGTGTGTCTTCATCATATGTTACAGAGAGTGTAATGATAGATGACTTGTACTATGGATTTACTGTTACCTTTGACGAACCTATCAGACTAGAACCAGGTGTTGTGTATAACATTGTTGCTGAAATAAATGGACCACCATCATACTATGGGAAACAGGAGAAAAAAAGTGTGAAATGTGATCATGATATCACAGTCACTTACAACAAATGTAAGCCATTAGTTGATGGTCAGTTCCCAACTCTTGTTTTAAGAAAGGTGTAATACCACTGCATGAAAGAGGTAAAACATGCCACCCATTCTATGGGTCTGTACTGTAATCGACAATCAAAATTACGTCACACATGATCAAAACTTTGCTGTGAAACCTCTCGTGAGTTTTGATCATTTGTGACGTAATTTTGATTGTCGATTACAGTACATACCCATACATAAAAAACTGACTTCGATTTGTTAATTAACATGCTAATAAGTGAAATAACATGCTATTGAGCCTGGACTGGTAACCATACAGATTATCACCAATCTCGTGCATGATTTCATTTTTTCTTCAGATTTGACAAATGAGAAAATCATTTAAAATATTCATTATAATACAACAACCAGTTCTAATAATTTGGTTCTTAATTTTTGCCAATATTGTCACATTTATGTAAGAGCTAATTTGTAATAATTGTATAGTCACCCCATGCAATGCTCATTAGCATGTTATGTTACTTATAAGTAAGCAAAAATCCGTTATGTGAAATTGCTCTATTTTATTCACTATCTAGAATCTTATTGTCTAATTATAAATGCATTAGTAAAGTTCAAACAACAGTATAGTACTTATGAAACCTCAAACGCTAGATCTTTCATATTTTACTCAAATTCTCAAGATAAAAGTAAATCTGGCCGAAAAAATTCGTAAAACTTATGCAAATCAGGACGAATCTGTATGAGATATACAACCTCTTCCATGATGTGATTTCTTTTGTTAAGTTCTCATGAATTATTAATGAGTTTTATAAGTGTTTATAAGGTCACCAAAGCTTAATGTCCTACTTCGTGGTGAGAGACTTTGCTATGCTAAGGTTAAACATCGTCCATGGCACGCCCTTTTTAAAGGATTTTCAGTATCTGTTAAGGACATTTCATTCATTCAAATCGCTGTCAAAAAACATTTTTTTTTTTTATTGAGTAAGGGAAGGTCACACTCAGATCTACACAAATGAATTTTTCTCTCGGCCGTTTATTAAATTTATTATTAAAAATAAGTCACATCTTCTGTTAAATAAACAAAAACTGCAAAAATCATTTGAATTTTATATGTCATTGAAGTAGTATTTGATTGAGAACGAATACAACACATAAACTACGTCGAACGGTAATTCACAACTTGTTGAGTCTGAGCGCATGTTATTGTGTTTAAACTTATATAAATTCATACTTTAATACACAAATAATTTGTAATATCTATAGTATTCCCTTGTTTTTTAGAGTGTTTTTATTTAACCCGTGAATGAAAAATTACTACAGTAGTTCGTACTTATAAAACGAAACTAATGGATTTTGTGTGTACTACGTACGTACCAGAGTTATGCGGGACAACTTTGTCTCGTGGGCTCAAATTGACATGTGACTAATAAACTCGTAGATAGATCGATACTACGGAAGCGCTGAGGGGACTTCAGACTTCAGACTTCAGACTTCAGACTTCAGACTTCAGACTTCAGACTTCAGACTTCAGACTTTTAAAAGACTTAACAGAGAGGGGAAGAGGGGGTTCCAATCACAAATCACGGGCCGTTTTTCATAAATTCACGGATCACAGAGTTAAGTAAAGCCTTTTCACAAATCTGACAAATATACAAACAACAAGAATGTATGACTTCAGACTTCAGACTTCAGACTTCAGACTTCAGACTTCAGACTTCAGACTTCAGACTTCAGACTTCAGACTTCAGACTTCAGACTTCAGACTTCAGACTTCAGACTTCAGACTTCAGACTTCAGACTTCAGATTTCAGACTTCAGACTTCAGACTTTCGATTTTGGGCCTGAGAGATCGCGGGCGCAGCATTCAAGATGGCGGAGGCGAATTAACGAGTACATGTTTGCAGAATTCTTTTTTTCTCACAGTTCGTTTCGTGCGTGATATTATTTGCATTAGACTTATGTACGGTGGCCCACAAGGGCAAAACACAACTCAATATTTGGTTGAGAACACAAGAATCTTTCGCAGAACACAACAATCGTCTGCGAAAGATTGTTGTGTTCTGTGAAAGATTGTTGTGTTCTGTGAAAGATTGTTGTGTTTTCAACCAAACATTTAGTTGTGTTTTGCCCTTGTGGGCCACCGTACTTATGGCTTTCAGGATTCTTTCTATTATTTTTAGATTATCCATATATTATCGTTGTCAAACTGTGTTTTGCCAATATAAAGAAGACCTCCAAATTAGCGAAGCGATACGAGGCTACTTTTCTCAAGGATATCAAAATGCCGAAATGACTTGCAATTTTGAAAGAGATTCTATTTACAAAAACAATCAAATAAGCTTGTTCATTTGCATTGAACTTCCAACGGTACAAAGATAATAAAAATATAATACAACAACAATAACAGAGTAATACTGAATAATGAGAAATAAAATAAAGATAAAAGACGAGAGAACTAGATTAGAGCCTAGAGGGGATTGGGGCGAGACAACGGCGGGGAGCGAAAGGCGGAGAGAGCCCCTGGTCTCACGAGGCACGAATCTCACTTTCGCGAGTACAGAATCTGTACTCGTCATTTGATTGGCTCTCAATAAGATCCGATAGAAACTGCGCTCTCATTGGTCAGTCTGAGTTATTTTTATCACCTTGTGATAAAACCGGTTTCCACAAACAAAATGGCGAGCGAAGTGAATGATGATGATCTAGTGTTTGTTCAAGAATATCGTAAAGCTGTAGAGAATACACTCGAAAGTTTCCCAAATGTCCAGCAGATGAAAGAAGTTCAAGAAGATGCCCTTTTGACTTTTATTAAAAGGAGAGATGTAATAGCTGTATTGCCTACAGGAAGCGGAAAATCGCTGATATTCCAAGCTGTTCCTGGAGTCGCTTCTTATTTAAGCAAGACAGGTTTTGATTACCCCTCAAAGCCAATAATTGTGGTCGTATGGCCGCTGAATTCGCTTATTTCTTCGCACATGAAAGAATTGGAAGCTGTTGGCATTTCATCGTGTTCGCTTTCTGATGAAAATGTCGCTGAAGCGGACGTGAAAGTTGGCAAGTTCTCCATTGTATTCGCAAATCCTGAATCGATAGTGGAGAACCAAAAATGGCGTGAAATGCTGAAATCTCCTGTATACCAGGAACGGTTATTTGGTCTTGTAACAGATGAGGCACATGTAGTTCCTAAGTGGTAAGTTTGAATTGCACTTTATATAACTTAGTTGAACTACAAGTTTTAATAAAAGAGCAACGCATTCTGTAACGGATCAACCGACAGTAAATAACAACTAAAAACCTCAAAACATTTTGATTTTTCCGATTAGTTTACTTACATTAACAAAACATAGTTGATTATTATCATAACTTATCAGATAATTTTATTGGATTCACCGATACAAACACAATAACTTCACTTTAAATTGGACTGTGTTGTTTGACGTCGAGAACATGGAGCACACTGTATAAAAAAACGTATAAATTACTTAAACTTTAAACCTTGATCCACACAAATCAAACTAAATTAAACTTTTAATCGTAGTAAATCCACACAAATCAGTATAAAAGTATTTATTAGTTCTAATTCACTTCTTTTAAGAATCAACTCCTATTAGTTTTAATTTATTAAAACTACTAAACAAGTTAAGAAGTCGATTCTTAACTTAGAAATGTTTTTTTTTTGCCACTGATTTTGAATTGATTTTACATACATGCTCACAACCCTAAGTTTACTTTAAGCATGTTTCATTTCCACCAACTCACATTATATCATTTTAAACTATGTTCTTTTACTTATGTCTCTTTATCTATGCTTTATTTTCAAGGGGAAAAGGAAATGCCAAGGAGAAAAAGGCTGCCTTTAGACAATCCTTCTTCAGGCTTGGAGAAGTAAGGTCTCTGTTGCCTGCTGGTTGTCCAGTGCTAGCTTTGACTGCAACAGCCACAGCAGAAGTCAGGAAGGACACCATTGAAGGCCTGGGTTTAAAGCCAGATACACATCAGATAACTGTCAGTCCGGATCGTGCAAATATTTATTTGTATAAGACTAAAGTGAATAAGACATTGGATTGTTTTCAGTGGTTGGTAGATATTCTTAGAGATGAAAGAAACACCACTCCAAGAACTATAGTATATTGCAAATCGCAAAAGCATTGTGGAAAACTATATCAATTTTTTAAGTATGAACTTGGGAAAAAGGCATTTTTCCCAGAAGGTGCAAAGCAAGTTTGCCAAAATTCATTAATTGCAATGTACCATGCTAACACCTTGCCCAAACACAAAGAAACTGTTGCAGAGTCTCTGTTTAATACAGATGGTATATGTAGGGTTGTATTTGCAACAACAGCCTTAGGAATGGGTGTCAACCTGAAGGATGTACGCAATGTTATTCATTATGGACCACCCCGTGAAGTGGATGACTTTGTACAAGAGATGGGAAGAGCTGGTCGAGATGGAAATCCTGCAAAGTCATTATTATTTTATGCAGGTATCCATCTCAAGAAATGTTCCCCATCCATGAAAGAATATGCTACTAATACTGTTGGCAAATGCCTTAGAGAAATACTGCTCAAAGACTTTGGGGAGGATGTCAAAAGAAGTGAATTGCAGGCAGGTCACGACTGCTGCATAATATGTCATGAACAATGTAACTGTTTTGATGGCAAGTGTAATATTGAAGTTCCCGTATTTGCTAATATACCTTCTACACAAAAACCAATTACCAAAAGGAAAGTAACAAAACAGCAAAAAGATGAACTGAGAGAACTTTTGACTGACCATAAAAAACAATTGGAATTGAATTGTCCAGCTTATGTTTTGTCGTCTGAAGCAACAACCGGATTTACTGATTCCCTTATCAAGAGTGTGATTAAAAATGCCAAGAGCATTTTCAACTTAGATGACTTAATTGAACTTACTCCAGTATTTAAGAAATCACAAGCTGTTAAAATTTTGTACATGATTAGAGATGTATTTGAGGACTTTGAACTTAACATGGAGTCTGAAATTGCAGAGGATGATGATAACATCAATATGGATATTGACTATGCATTTGGAGGTTATTATGAATCAGACAGTGAAAGTGATTCTGATGGTTCTGTGGCTTCAGATATGACAGAGTTATCAGGTATTATGGAGTTACATGTTTGATACACTAAGGTTTATAAAGCTAGAGTACAAATATCATACCCGTGAAACAAGTAGTACTAATTAGTGATAATTAAACAATAGAAAACAATATAATTAACCAAAAATTTCACTATTTAGTACTAATTATGTTCCCCGCTTTTAATGTTTGTACTCTAATTGCAACGTTTGCTATTTTTATATTGTACTAATAGACCAAATCGAAATATGACGGCCTGCTATTGTTCTTGACTGACAAGCTTTGTGTTCATGATGGAATACAATGGAGTTTTTACATGAATGAGAGGCCAGTGAGTCAAGAACAATGGTTATTCAAGTTGGTTATTTAAATTGCAGCTACTACATGGTATTAAGTACAGTAAAAACCTGCATATAAGAAGCACTATTTTTCAAGGTTAGGCGTAAGTGATTCTTATATAATTGGTATTTAGTGAGGAATTAGGATAAGGTGGTTCTTAAATGGTTCTTATTTACAAAGCAAAAACAATTTCCCTTATATAGTTTTTTTTATGTTATATAAATTGTTATGTAGAAGCATCTGAATGACGAATGTATTCTCATTGAAAAATAACTGATAAAACATTTGTAAAACATTTTTTTTTTCATTGATTTTAAATTTGGTCATATTCAGACTCAAAGTGTATTTTTCAAATGACCAAATAAATCTTGAAACCTTTCATATAAGAACCAGTCTAGATTTTTAGCCTAGTGGTCCTTAACCTGGTCATATGCTGGTTTTTACTGTAATATATTCACATTTAAGTATATTCCAAAATAACCAATCTTGTTGAGACACAGATATATTTTACAAACGGTATAAATTGGCAAATTGAGTTGCTAACTTAACAATAGAATTAGCAAAAACCTAGTAGAGTGCATTCAGTAAAAGCGTGAAACACTAATTACTAAATTGTGCAAAATAGTTCTAGTTGAAAAATAGAAAACAAAAGAATTAGCATAAAATAGTACAAAATAGTGTTTCACGCTTTTACTAAATGCACTCTAGAGTAATACAATATGTGTGATGTGTATATTTATAAAGCATCCATGGGTTGTCAACATGAGAGAACTGTTAAGAGAATGCTTAAGGACTGCACACAAGCAAGTTTTAAATTTTTAATTAAATACAAATTGGCATATTTGATCAACATACAAGAAATGCCATGTACTCATATAAAGTATTTGTCAGCACCAACAATGTGTGATTTCTAATAGGGTTCTTAATAGTACTTGGTTGTAAGAATTACTAATGCAGTTATACCGTTTGTTCTCATGAAGTTTTCAACATTTTTATATACTCCAAGTGACAATGTACAGCACAGCAAGCAATAATTTTAATCAAAATACAAATTGGCATTTATTTGATTGATGTATTACTAATAATTGTTCAATGATAGTGAATATTATATATTGTATGTACACTACCGGTAAATGTATGGTTAATTGTAAATAACCAAATACAATTAAAAAAAACTGTTAGTTAACAGTTATATATCTTATCACAAATCCAAAAATATTTTTTTGGGAATAGTAGTAAATTCAATATATTGTACTTCACATTGGAAGAAGCTTAATAAAATGCATTTCAAATGGAAAATATTTTTTTATAATTGTATTACACAGTGCAATTTCAGTTTAAAGGGCTGATAATACTGAAATAAACTTGAACAAGCAATATTAAAAGGTAATAAACATAATGCTCAACATGAAATTACTGGAGTGGTTAGAATAATAATTTCTTTCACATATCAAAAATTCCAATATTTCCTTGTATATCTTCTATATAAAATTAATAAATAAAACAGTTCACTGTCATACAATGGGTTCTTGTTTGAAAAAGTTTTTCTTGTGTTGTGTTATCCACCTGTTCAGTGATGAAAAGTCAAGACCAGACAACAAGTTACGTCTAAAATTTGTCAAAACTGTGTACTCTCTTTCGCTCGAGGGATTATCTTTGAACACATCTGCTTTGTATGCCAACTGAGATACAAGTGCTTTGAAGTCAGCTTCAGACTTCTGCACTTTGTGATGCCCAGTTGGTCGGTTTAATTTTAGGTCATCATCAACAGCGTCCAACAATCTCTCAAAGTGACCAATGGACTTGCTGCATCTGCTTGCTGCACTTTCAGTTAGGTTTGGACCTAGATGCTTTAGCAATCCCTTAAGAAGGTTATTTAAGTGTTCTAATCTCAAGTCCATAGGAATGTTTTTGCCAACACCACCTTTATTATTCACTGTCCGGTTCCACATCAGAGTGTGGGCAAGGCGTGGAGATAGCATAGCTTGGGTAAATGCCTGAAGTCGTAAAGCAGCAAGGGCATATTTAGTGTGGTTGTTTGCTCTGTACAATAACAAGGCAAATTTCCAACATCTAAGGGTACGTAGCCCATCTCCCTCCTTTATAGAGTCATCAAAGTTTCTTAGATAGAGACCCATGCTAAGACGTAATCTTGCATAATTGTACACATCATCTCTTTCTTTTGAATCAGGTTGTTCTGGTTTCTTTGTCGATGGATCACTTGACTCAATTGGGCCCTCAGAATCAGGATGTACCTTTCTCATGTGGTTGTCTCTGGATTTTAAATATGTGTATTCCTTACCACAGACAAAACAGCTAAATTTAGGCACTGGCTTAGGACGGTTTGCCTCTATTAATTGGTTTCTCATCCCATCCAACTCTTTCTGCTGATCAGTCATTACAAATTTGAAAAGCATTTTTTCCATGTGTCGATGCAACCATTTCCTCTTGATCTCTTTTGAGCTAGTATGTAAGATGTTAGGAGGGATAAATGATTCTGCTGGTGTGGTTAGTGAATCCATGCTGAAATACTTAAGAACTGCTGCAGCAATGTAGGCATCAGTCTCCAAATTGACATAGTCTTTACAATAGTTCAGATTATCCAACACGTTAGTGGTCTTAGCATTCACATTGTTAATAACATTCATATTACTGCACATAGTACCAATATCATTACCAGAGTTAGGGCGGAAGAATATGTCATACAAGACCTATAATGATCAAAACACAATATCATTGGCTTGAAAATTGAATATACACCTATTTCAATTAATGTTTTCCATCTGGAATGGTTGATCTGAGACTGATATATTGTGGGAGGTCATTGAACTGTAAATGTACTATTATAATCACACTTGAATATTAATGTTAACTTCTGAAATACTATTATCTGTAATTCAGCACCATTCAAGTGTGATTAAAACAATGTATTTGAAATTTAATGAACTCCCACAATTCCTATTTGTATCAGATCAACCATTCCAGATGGACAATGTTAATTGAAATAGGTGTATATCTTAAAGTGGTTATTAAGGTTACTGTTAACATACAATTTAAGGTGATAGAGTGCAAACACTATATCCATGAAATAGAATCAAATTTCTGGATGAGTGATACTGACTAAATAGTGACTTATTAAAAACTATTGGTTAGAAACTGTTTTGTTTGTATTTCATGGTTTTAGTGTTTTCACTTTAAGTTTCAATTTATGTCAAATTAATCTAAAATTGTGAAGTTTCAAAATAGTAATTGTCCAAAAACACTGACAAAATATGATTTTTCTTTGAAGGTAGTTAAAAAATATGTGTTAACTTTCCAGATACTAGTTGTAAAATATCACCTGGTATAAAATACGCACTGCATGCCAATCTTCTACTTTGGACAGGAAACCCTCTAGACGTTCAAATTGGTTGTCACCATCAGATCTGGCATCCTTCGAGTGTGTAGCCCGCTCATCTGTTAGTTCATCTCCACCATAAAACAGCTTTTCCATTATCTCAACAACCTCTTCATCACCTTGGATGTTCTTACTAATTGGCAGATACTTATCATGAAGAACTTGTAGGATGTCTATCATCTCCTCATTGACATTTTCATTCTTGAACAGCAATCCAAGAGGAACCTTGCATGAAAAAAATAATGATGATAGATTGATAATAAAATTATGATGATTAATTATATAGTGATACATTATAATAGGTATTATGATAATGATTGTGGCAATGACAAAGATTATGATAATGATTGTGGAAATGATACTGATTATGATAATGATTGTGTCAATGACAATGATTATGATAATGATTGTGTCAATGACAATGATTACAATAATGATTGTGTCAATGACAATTATGATAATGGTTGTGTCAATGACAATTATGATACTGATTATGATAATGATTGTGTCAATGACAATGATTATGATAATGATTGTGTCAATGACAATGATTACAATAATGATTGTGTCAATGACAATTATGATAATGGTTGTGTCAATGACAATTATGATACTGATTATGATAATGATTGTGTCAATGACAATGATTATGATAATGATTGTGTCAATGACAATGATTACAATAATGATTGTGTCAATGACAATTATGATAATGGTTGTGGCAATGACAATTATTATGATGATGGTTGTGGCAATGACAATTATGATAATGATTGTGTCAATGACAATGATTATGATAATAATTATCAGAACTATTGACAATGACAATGAATAATTACAATAAGGATTATAACAATGATCACAATGAATGTGATAATATTCATGAATAATGATTGTAATTATACCTGCTGTGATTTCATAGACATCTCCTTAGAGTATTGGTGTGGAATATGCCAAACCACTATATTTCTAAATTCTTGGAGAGCAGGGATCTTTGTTACTGCTACCCGAGTAACTAGTGGTATCATGTCACAAAGGAAGTCCAGGTTATCTTGGTACGAGGGAAGAAAATCTGAATTTTCAACATCTAAGATGGATTTAATAGGTACTTTGTCCGACAAATGGGTTCCTTGGATCCTGTTTAGCACACCATTTAAATTAAACCAGTGAATACTGTTGTTTTGGTTGGTGCTAGACATGTGTTTCACTTTGATGAGCAAGTCTAGATTGTCCCCTGTGAGTTGGTAGCTAGAAGGACCTTTTGACAATTTTTCAATGATGTCTGCTTTTCGAGTGTTTTCCTTAGTATGCTTTACCACCATTGCAAAGACCTCGTCGTTGAACTTTCCTCCAACCATTGTGTTCACTCTTTCCTTCAAAGATGTGCCATCAAATGTGTGGACGGGTGAAACAGTTGTTGCAGCAGTTATTACAGTTTGTACAGGTGTTGCTACCCAGGGTTCCAGGGGCTCTAGAGGGGCAAGAGAAGGTGTTGTTGTTGAAGGTGTTACATCAAAAATATCCTGAATAGCATCTACTACTGTACATATCTGGGTATGATTGATTTGGGTCTCTTTCCATTCTTTGACTTTCTCGTCAAAGCCAAGGCCAAGCTGGTCAATTTTTTTCAACGTTCTCCAATGACTCATACAGAGTCCACTTTTGCATAATCTTGAATACAGCTGCAATAGTAAATAGATTAATTAGCCACATGATAATGTATACCATTGATCTATTAATTTGTGAACTAAAATTAATATAGCTAATTATATAAATTAAAATGCTCAAGTTCAAAATGTTGGCAAAGTTAAGTGTGTTAATATTTACATATTTATCTAGTATTTATATTAGACACCAATGTAGCCTATACTTGTTTACTTGCTAGTTTCCATTTAAATTAAAAATAGTCAATTTTGCTAAAGATTGTTAAATAATAACAATGATCATATTTCCTTAAATTCTTTGATATTTTTGATTATTACAATTATTATTCAATTACTGAAATGTCAAGCTTTGAGATTTATGATCAGTATTTATATACCTGTTTTTCAGCTCCTCCATGCCACATTAATATTGACAATCGATAAGCTAAAGCTGACATTGATGGAGTGCGGCATCTGAACAACACAGATGAAGCAATGCTTACTGCTCTGGTCACTTTATCCATTTGTTCAGGTTTCTTTATGTTCGAGTCTTTCCCAGAAGCAACAGCCTTCAAAACTCTATGCAGTATTGGTCCACGTACTTGAAGCTCTTTTACCACAGTGGAATCTTTCAGGCATATCAAACTTTCAGGTTCTGAATTAGATAGGCAGGAAGGATTGCTTCTACTACACACATCTGTGCTCTCTTTCTTTACATCGCGTTCCACTTTCTGCAAAATTAGCTCTTTCAGATCAGTGGAACACCATATAGCATTAGTTGCAGCTTCTCGTTGTTCACAGGCAATTGATCTTACAAGACGGGCATCCAATTCGTCGACAATGCGCTTTTTTACTTGTTTTGAGGGGTAATAGATTATAACCTGCAACAGTATGAATATACATAAACATTCAAAATCATACTTTAAAAATACCAATAATATTGTACGACTTACGTACATATCAATTTCAACTGAATATTACAATTTTCATATGAGAATTAAATCTTAGATATTAATATTAAAGATTTGGTCACATGAAGGTCTACCACGTACATAGCTAGTTGTCTGAATGGAAATTCGGATCTATACGTATTCTTTAAGTGACCACCTAGTGTTATTATTAAACCGAGACGGCCTTTGAACTGTCGCTTATTTTAATAGTCGCTTATCCCCTCTTTAACTACGATTAGTCTTGACCTGTGACTTCATTATAAATTGTACTTTAATTGTCCGTCAATTGATTTATGATTCTGAATTGTAACAACATAGTATTTCTACTATTATTCATCGACAACAGTTCCACTTTACGAATATAGGTCTAACACTGTGAGTGCTATATGTGTGAGTGCGTACTAAATACTACATACGGGCCGCGACTGCGACCGTAATTCCTCTTTATCCTTACCTCAATGACAGCATTTCTGTCTTTGGGCTTTGGTGGAACTATAAAATCGTCGTGAACATTAAGTTCATGGGTTTGGGTATTCTCTGATAGTATAGTTCTCTTCTTCCTCGCATTAGAACTTGAGCTTGGGGAATCACGGTGGCACCTCTTTGTACGCGCTATTAGTTCGACGTTCTCTTGATGTTGTTGCATTGAAAGAATGCACATCTGTTGAAATTCGCGCAGTTCGTTTGAGCTTTTTTCAAGTTTTTCAAAGGTTCGTTTGCATTTGGAGCAAATAATAGATGAGAGATTATCATCTTGAACTATTGGCGCTCCGACCACAACAGATAACCTTTCTGCGAGTTTAAGTTCGATAGACTTTTTTCCGCTTGAAATATTAAATCGACCAAGTCCAGATATTCGTACGTTTATATTGCACAGTCTGCAGATATCTTCTAGGCCGAAACTTTGCTTATTTATGATTTTTTTAACGGGAGTTTTTGGAGGAGACAAATTCATGCTACGCTGTCAGAGTTGTCATTTTTCCCGGTCGACCGCCCACGTGAGCCTTAATGTCAACAAAGTACAAAAACCGGTTTGGCGAGAATCAACAAAGTACAAAAACCGGTTTGGCGAGAATTTGATACCTCATTAGGCGCGAAAGTGAGATTCGTGCCTCGTGAGACCAGGGGCTCTCTCCGCCTTTCGCTCCCCGCCGTTGTCTCGCCCCAATCCCCTCTAGAGCCGCTGGAACCCAGGGTACTATATAGGCCACTAGAAGTGTTTATAAAATGTAGTTTTAAGGTAGCATCACTATCAAGATAGCTTTTTCCTCGACAGTACTCGAACAAAAAATCTTAGCTATTTCTGACAAAAAGGAAGGCCAAAATAAGATCAAACTATAACCTCGAGTTTATCCATCTATTCCTACTACACAAATCTGTGTATTCAAAAATAAATAAATGTCAAGTCATCTTGTATTTTGCGCTCTGACTGAAGATCCAAGTCTGAAGTCTGAAGTCTGAAGTCTGAAGTCTGAAGTCTGAAGTCTGAAGTCTGAAGTCTGAAGTCTGAAGTCTGAAGTCTGAAGTCTGAAGTCTGAAGTCTGAAGTCTGAAGTCTGAAGTCTGAAGTCTGAAGTCTGAAGTCTGAAGTCTGAAGTCTGAAGTCTGAAGTCTGAAGTCTGAAGTCTGAAGTCTGAAGTCTGAAGTCTGAAGTCTGAAGTCTGAAGTCTGAAGTCTGAAGTCTGAAGTCTGAAGTCTGAAGTCTGAAGTCTGAAGTCTGAAGTCTGAAGTCTGAAGTCTGAAGTCTGAAGTCTGAAGTCTGAAGTCTGAAGTCTGAAGTCCCCTCAGCGCTTCCGTACGATACATATCAAATACACTAAACATATTGAAATTACAATTTATTACTCGGGCTACCTGTGGTAGCTCGAGTCTAAAAATGCAAACGGTTCTTCGTCGTCGTCGTCGTCTTTGTCGTGGTCCTCAAATTGGAGGGTCAGGTCCCAGGCGTTCCTAGTAGTGCATGACAGCGCATGGGCAACGATCGCTGACCGAAGGTTAATACGAACGAATAAATATCGATTGAAATGAAAACTTGTTTTTATTTGTGATATGATTGACGAGACTGACGATGATTGGCGTTGCATTATTTTGGATAACATGTGAAGACGAGTCATTGTGAAAATGACGAGTAAATTGTTAGGTCGAACATCGGCTCGCGTTTACTCGTTTAACTCTGATCCCTCAGAAAGCAGTATATATTTTGGACTGATGATCGGCGACACATTCCCTATTGTTAGTTGCTGTATAACATGGTTGACACCCGAAATATAGCTTGCATTTGCTTTTTTTTTTTTATATAAAGACGAGGATATCTTGGCCGGAATGATCCGCCGTTAGCGAAGTCCTTTGCACAAAACAGAAGATGTGCCAGCAGAATTGCATTCGCTACGGCATATTATCAAGCACTTACAAACAGAAATCTTGAGTTTATTTTGATTAATGAGCTATTTTTGTTCTTCATATTAATGTCAGAGAACGTGACTTCCTTCACGAAGCCTACAAAGCGAACACCGTCAACATGGCATGAAAACATACAAATCGGCCAGCCCAAATCGCCTCAAAAATTACACAAATTGCTTTAGTAACTATCTATCTTTCTTGTTCTGACGTTCAATTTTCAAGAACAACTTCAAATTTTCGAAGCTTTCGAGTTTTCGAACTCTAGATCGCATTATTCTGAAACTTCGTAGCGGCGCTTTGGGGGGAGGGGACGGGGTGAAATGTCAACACTTTCTAACACAGGCATCCCGGTACATAGAAATATATGTCGATTCATATAGCCCCAAAAAAAAACACAAATGCCTCAAGAACTGTCGATCTTTATTTTCGTGACGTTTATTTCTCAAAAGGTTCTTGATAATAATGAGAGACTTAGTTTTCATTTTCTCAATAACAACATGATGAAATTTGGGATAAGTATGGTGGCCCATAACTGCCACTACATTTATAACCATCTTTAGTATAATTTTTGAAAATAAAAGTAAAATAAAATCCATTTTGAAAAGTAAAATCAAAAGTAATGTGAAAATGAAATTGAAAAATAAAATCAAAATCAAAAGTAAAATCAAAAGTAAAAAGTAAATCAAAAGTAAAATGAAAATCAAATTGAAAAGTAAAATGAAATTGAAAAGTAAAATGAAAATCAAAAGTAAAATGAAAATCAAAAGTAAAATGAAAATCAAAAGTAAAATGAAAATCAAAAGTAAAATCCAATTGAAAAGTAAAATCCAATTGAAAATCAAAATCAAAATCAAAAGTAAAATCAAAAGTAAAATTAAAATCAAATTGAAAATTAAAATTAAAATCAAATTGAAAATTAAAATTAAAATCAAATTGAAAAGTAAAATCAAAAGTAAAATTAAAATCAAAAGTAAAATTAAAATCAAAAGTAAAATTAAAATCAAAAGTAAAATTAAAATCAAAAGTAAAATTAAAATCAAAAGTAAAATTAAAATCAAAAGTAAAAGTGAAATCACTTTACTCGACGTGGCCCAGGGCTGCCACGGACCACGGCTGCCACTACCGTGATCCTTTGCGGCACGTGCTGTCCTCAATGTTTATTATCTTCGATTCAATGGCGGACACGGCTGGAGCAGTATCTATCATCTGTTGGTTTATATCGAGATTGCACGACTTTGCTGAATATCCCTAAAGGATGAGTTAGGTGAGCTCCTAAGATAAACCTCTGCAGCATTTTAAAATAAGCCACAGCGACAAGACAGTCCAGGATCGTCGATGATGTTTGCTGCAGTTGGAAAGCGGACCAGGACGAGCTACTTTTAATAGCTTTTAGCCACAGAGCCGTACATTAAATTTAATTGAAATTTACTGCAAAAACGGTTTGAAAACACGCGGTGAAACGAGAGCGAAGAAGCAATACAGGAAAGACAGAAGCTTATTATTTAAGTATGTCTAGCTGGGTCTATCGTGAAGTTACGTATGACTCGGATGGATATGATAAGCTATTTTACAACGGGCTAGATATGTCAACATATCCTCGGACATATTCCCTGGACACCGTGAGCCACAAGCTGTTATGGTTGAGGGTATTAATTAGTTGGTCACAGCCACATCGATTTAATAAGTCAAGTTTATCAAACGAGAAGGATTCCATGATATACTGTTTATACGTTGATAGACGACCCGTACCACGGCCACCAGGCTAGAGTTTTTACATTTGACAAGACATGGTCAACATGGATGCAAAAGATATACTGTAATCTATGAATCTTTAACAGCAAACCAGGTAAGAAATGTAAGTCAAATTTTTAACAACACAATAGAACCAAATAAGATAAGTATTCACTCATATTTGTAACAAGGAGATGACCTTTCTTGTGGTACTTTCAATTGTTGATATTTTGTCCAACACACCGCAATTAAAAATCATGGCTTTGAAATAGTTATATCTACAAAATGATTGAAATCAGATTAATTTTCTTTAAAATTAATTGCAAGAATTGTCTCATCAACTTATAGCATTATTCCATATTTGTATATCATTGCCAAGGCAACAGCAATCAAGCTCAAATTAGCAATATCACAACTTTTATCTTAGCTCAGACGTCTATACTAGTATACACCTATTTCAATTAACGTTGTCCATCTGGAATGGTTGATTTGAGAACGATAGGAATTGTGGAAGATCAATAAATTCCAAATGCATTGTTTTAATCACATTTGAATGGTGCTGAATTACAGATAACAGTATTTCAGAAGTAAACATTGATATTCAAGTGTGATTATAATAGTGCATTTGCAGTTTAACAATTCCTATCGGTCTCAGATCAACCATTCCAGATGACAACGTTAATTGAAATAGGTGTATAACTGATCCAGAAACAAATAATATGCAGGTATAAATATAAGGCAGTTGAGAATGAATGTAAGAAGAGAACATAGCCAATACTTTGGAGTTTTGAAAAATATGTGTTTATTGTTATGGAATTCAACAGTTTTCTGTGTGATAATGCATTTCTTTAAGGGTGTGATCTTACTAGCAAGCAAACTAAATTTCCATTTGGTTTAATTTAATTTTTATTGTTTTTTTAATAACAATTAAGTTTTTCACTTTATTTTTTTCTCTATATGTAAATATTATTCTTGTATTGTTATTTATATGTAAGTATTGTTATAATGTGTGGGTGAAATAAAGATTGACTTGTTTGGAAGATTACTTGACAAAGGGAAAGACGATCAGACATTTAGTGAGTTGTTAGTAAGTACTGAAATAAAGCAGCTAGGGTGGACAATTCAAAATCAAAAGTTTTTTCCACTTTATTGTTTAAACATGTAAAGCTAGGGTCAGACACACCCTTAATACTTGGAGACAGGAAAATCATTATACTAGAAAAATCCTAGTACCCGAAGGAAAACCACCATTGTCCATGTAGACTCACTGCAGTAAATGTGTACTATGTAGATTTCACCTATTACTAGGATGATGTCATCCTAGTACTTGGATCTCCCTAGTCCTGTGTATAAACACCCACTGAAACAAATGAATGCATGAAATGGTTCTATACCAGAAAACACCCCAAACAATGTAGTAAATTTGACATTTTTCTCCATTCCCAGGCTTCCCAGTTACTGAAGAGCAGTTGGAAGCAGTTGCTATGGAGTCAAGTGTGCTGGAAGAGCCAGATGATATCTTATCATGTGATATTAGGAACATCTCACTCTTTAGATCTGTGCTTTCAAGCTTTGTTCTCTACTTATGGTTTGGTGATATGATGTGTGTTTAGCCCACCGCTCAGCCAATGAGGGTAGGCTTTTTTTAAATGTTCAATTCTAAACACACCACCAATTCATAGTACAGAATAAAACTGGAATGTACACATTTAAAGTGGAACCTGTCAATGAAGGCATAATACCAGATACAATACAATACTTTATTTATCCATGGGAAATTCATCCGGATTTTTACAAATAAAACATTATGTATAAGATATAAAGAATCAATTATAGATAGAGAAGGTGCATTTATTTATTTTAACAAGTCAATTCTACTCTTACAGTGCGAATCAAAAAACTGTTGGCACCCAGTAAATATACCTATATTTACATTTTGAATTTCTGTGATGCTTTGATTGATTTGTTATACTAAAAGTTTAAAGAAAATCTGGGTTTGTACAAACACATCTCCTGGCATCCTGGCACTTGACAATTGTGTTGGAAAAAAAAATATCATTTCTGTTATAGTGTAATTAGCTTATTCCAAGAATACCAAAAAAGGTTAATGGGAATGTTGATATCTATCATGTACATGTGTATGTACGTATATATAAATATACAATGAACAAAACTATACTAGTATAAAGATAATAGAACTTCTTGCTGTTCTATCTGTCTGTAGACACAGCTTAAAATTTCAAAAACAGTAGTTACCCGTAATTTTTTGTAAAACCATAAATCAGAAGGTATTCATTTAGGCAATACTTTTCTTGAAAAAAAAAGTCATTTTTATCTGTTACCACCAGTTTTATTACTACACGCCATCAGACAAAAAAATTTGTGAAGTGGAGATGTCATTACTCTTGCATCAATCAAACACAATTTGTCTAGACAACTTATTATGTGAACTGTAAACAATGGTCGATGTAAACAAAAAACAGGTTGAAATGTTATTTTAAAGAGAAAATTGAGCCAAATATAAAATTGTCTTATGAAAGACATGAAACCTATTTAGTTTGAACAGTCTGATACCTAAAATATTTCTTCATTGAACTGTCATTGACGACTTGTTTGTAAAATGTCTAGACAAATTGTGTTTGATTGACGGAAGAGAATTGCCAACTCCCTTCACAAATTCTGTTGGGTGTGTAGTGATGAAATCAGTGGTATTGTAATTAAGCTCTTTTGGACTTTTTTAGTTAAATATGAAAATGTAAATACAATAATAACATTTCAAAATAGTGCCCAATTCCTAAGGGTAAGGGACTCTCGTATTTTAGATGTTTTTTTTTTATAAAATATATATGTACCTCTTAAGTGCTTATGTTTCCTCTAGGAAATGTATGTGTAAGTATATATAAATATGTTTAAAAGTTTTCATTCCTTTATATAAAAAATATGTTTGTATGTAGGAAATACATGTTGTTGTTTGTTCTTTTCTATAAAAGTGTGTGTGCATTGTGGGTGTTGTTATTAAATGTGTATGAAGTGTTTGCCTATTTTATTCTTCTTAGAAGTTCTGAAATTATGTACGAGTCATACTTTATTTTATAAAGTATATGCGTAATTGTTTTTTTTAATAAATGTATGTGTAATTCTTAAGTGCTTATGTTAAGAAGTGTTTGCGCATGTTGTAGGTGGTGTTCTTTTTAAGAAATATATATTATGTATTTTTTTAAAAGCTTAGGTAGAAGTGTTGCTTTGGGTTGTAGGTGGTGTAAGTCCCGGTTTAATGGACCCAGCTAGACATACTTAAATAATAAGCTTCTGTCTTTCCTGTATTGCTTCTTCGCTCTCGTTTCACCGCGTGTTTTCAAACCGTTTTTGCAGTAAATTTCAATTAAATTTAATGTACGGCTCTGTGGCTAAAAGCTATTAAAAGTAGCTCGTCCTGGTCCGCTTTCCAACTGCAGCAAACATCATCGACGATCCTAGACTGTCTTGTCGCTGTGGCTTATTTTAAAATGCTGCAGAGGTTTATCTTAGGAGCTCACCTAACTCATCCTTTAGGGATATTCAGCAAAGTCGTGCAATCTCGATATAAACCAACAGATGATAGATACTGCTCCAGCCGTGTCCGCCATTGAATCGAAGATAATAAACCTTGAGGACAGCACGTGCCGCAAAGGATCACGGTAGTGGCAGCCGTGGTCCGTGGCAGCCCTGGGCCACGTCGAGTAAAGTGATTTCACTTTTACTTTTGATTTTAATTTTACTTTTGATTTTAATTTTACTTTTGATTTTAATTTTACTTTTGATTTTAATTTTACTTTTGATTTTAATTTTACTTTTGATTTTAATTTTACTTTTGATTTTAATTTTACTTTTGATTTTAATTTTACTTTTGATTTTACTTTTCAATTTGATTTTAATTTTAATTTTCAATTTGATTTTAATTTTAATTTTCAATTTGATTTTAATTTTACTTTTGATTTTACTTTTGATTTTGATTTTGATTTTCAATTGGATTTTACTTTTCAATTGGATTTTACTTTTGATTTTCATTTTACTTTTGATTTTCATTTTACTTTTGATTTTCATTTTACTTTTCAATTTCATTTTACTTTTCAATTTGATTTTCATTTTACTTTTGATTTTCTTTTTACTTTTGATTTTACTTTTGATTTTGATTTTATTTTTCAATTTCATTTTCACATTACTTTTGATTTTACTTTTCAAAATGGATTTGATTTTACTTTTATTTTCAAAAATTATACTAAAGATGGTTATAAATGTAGTGGCAGTTATGGGCCACCATAGATAAGGACATTTCTCATTAAAATAACCTAAAATTAAATGATTATTTGTTTATTTTTGTGCACATTTCAAACATTTTGTTAACATTAATCAACCAATTTAGTCCTTCTTTGCATTTTCCTATTAGTGCCTCAGGATAGCTTTGTGTAAATATGTGAATTTATGAAACATTTTTAATGCTGTTTTAAACTACCAACCAATGCATCAAAACACGAAGCGGGTTAAAATGCCTAAAATAAAACACAACTCTGGCTCTGTTATCTCCTTGGATATAATAACGTTTTCCTATTTGTGTCTCAGGATAGGTTTCTATACGTATAATATGCCTGCGTTAGAGCGTTATCAGTTTGCTCGTGACTAACTGAATTTGCATCAGTTAGTTTCTATGTATACAGTGGTACCTCTATTAAGCAGTGACCCTCGGGACTTTCCAAAGTGGCCTCTTAATAGAGGTTGGCTGATGAATACAGGTATAGAATAGGTATATGAATAGATTTGGGACTTTTTATTGTGACCGCCTAATAGAGGGTGTCCGCTTAACAGAGGTACCACTATATATGTATTGTGCATGATCTATGTATGATACATTATGAATTTCAATCCCTCAGAATCCCTTCTGTTCAGTAGCCCGAGTAATCGCTCACAGAGCGTCTAGTTTATCAAGGTTGAGATAATATATTGTTTCATACTTAAAATAAAAGAACAAAAATGTGATCAAAATTAAAATGAGTAACTTAAAAGGATAGCCCTCCCCTAGATTAACTTCAAATGAAATGTGTGGCCCTCCCCTTAAGCTTATAAATTTGACTATTGACCCTCCCCTCTGAGGCTCCAACCCTCTCCCCCCCCCCCCCCCCCCCCGATAATAAACGTACCTTCCCTAAATGTTTTAATTCAGTTTTAACTAGTTTTATATGTGTCTGCGCGAGTAATCTGCTAAAACATCATTTTTAGTTTTCTTTACTTGTGTTTATTTGTTTTTATTGTTTAAATGTGGTTCTGCTTTAACTAGAGCGTGTTCAGGTTTATGTATGTGTTCAGTGCGCGTACTTCATCAGTAGCAGTTTTCTTTTCAATTTTCAAGATAAACACCTTCCTGCGCTGTGAGCACTATACCAAATTCTGCAGGTATTCTTCATTGTTTATAAGGGGAGGGGTGCATTTCAATTGCACAAATTATTAGTGACCTCTTCCCCCGAAGTACCCTTTGTCTCTCTCAGTCCCGTCCTTTGTGGAGCAGGAGAAATGGTGCCCTACCTGTATTTGCAGGCCCATGGTCGCAGAACGCATGGTTCAACGTCCACGTTTGTGTAAATCTCTGTATTAATCTTTTCAATTTATCTAGTGAAAGCCTTTTAAAATAGATTACACATTTTTTTTTTCAATTATATAAAACTAAAATTGTTATTTTCTCTATATAATTATTGTATATAAGTATTGTAGTGTAGTGGAACATCCAATAAACCATTATTAATATTAGTAGTAGTAGTAGTAGTAGTAGTAGTAGCAGCAGCAGCAGCAGCAGCATGACTTGTAAGTTATGACTTTTAAAACATGGTGTCAGAAAGTTAAAGCGAAGAGTAACGAAAGGACAACTAGAGGAGTAAATTTAGAGAGTATTTTGAGTCTTTAAAAAAACCAAAAGAAGAGATTTCGCAAGTTTGACTCTCAGTCAGTCTGACAGCGGTGACAAGATGGCGAGTAAAATAGCTCCACCGGGCAGTTTTGATTTCAAACGACCCGAAAAGTGGGAGAAGTGGATAAGGCGGTTCAACAGATTTAGAATGGCATTTGAACTGCATAAGAAAATCGAGGAAATACAGGTAAACTCGTTAATATCCGCTATGGGAGATTCGTCTGACGACGTGTTGACGACCTCAGTCGTGTAAGAGGATGGAGATGACTCGACATTTGACAAGGTCAAAGAAAGGTTGACCTATATTTCATTGTACGCCGAAACGATATTTACGAACGAGCCAAATTTAACCAACGTAGACAAGAAGTTGATGAATCAGCCGAATAATTCATTACGTCGCTATATTGTCTTGTCGAACATTGTAATTATTCTGCATTAAAAGAAGAGATGATAAGAGACCGCATCGTAGTTGGCGTGAGAGATGCTAGGCTGAGTGAAAAGATGAAGCTCGAGACATACCCTGGAGGATTTTTTACGATTTAAAGTAGTTTCAAGGACTTTTTGGTATGTATTTTGTTTGTTTGTTAGAGTATCGTCCCAAAAACCTCTGGCCACTCAAAACATCTCCAACGGACGGTGTTTATTTCACGTCATTTCCTGTCAAACCGGTTTATAGTGCCAAATTTGCATGTGACAACGATTTTCCTTGTCCAGTCGGCAAAACTGAGAATACATCTCTTCTCTTCATAAAATGGTAAATTGCTTCATCCTGCACAAATTTTAGCTACCGTATTTCTGTGTATTTTGATGCTAGCTCCAACTGTATAGCGTTGTGAAATACACCTATTTCAATGAACGTTGTCCATCTGGAATGGTTGATCTGAGACCGATAGGAATTGTGGGAGCTCGTTAAACTGCAAATGCACTATCATAATCACGCTTGAATATTAATGTTTACTTCTGAAATACTGTTATCTGTAATTCAGCACCATTTAAGTGTGATTAAAACAATGTATTTGTAATTTAATGAACTCCCACAATTCCTATCGGTCTCAGATCAACCATTCCAGATGGACAACGTTAATTGAAATAGGTGTATACCAATTGAAATTGAAATTGTAAAAACCGGTTTAGCATAACATGCGTCATAATCTGCATTTAGGGCCAATCAAAAATGACCTTTGGTGGTTCCTATGACGATCAAATGACTAGCCAATAAGCGAGCGGATAATTTTTTTCAGGAAAAGCGGAAAAATTTGATTCGAGTGGCCAGAGGGGCTCATAGCTCCGCGACTCGACCATCGTTGCTTTGTGACTCAATAGCTCGTCGCTTCGCGAATCGTATTATTTCCTATAAAAGAAAATAAGCCCCTCCGGAACCGGGTACTCGAGACACAATTGACACTTGAAATGGCGGTAAAAATGGTTCGTGAGAGTGAGTGAGTCTGTGAGAAAACAGCAACGGCAAAGTGTCTAATTCTGCAAATGTAGAAGAGCTAAGAGCCGCAAAGACTAGCAGATTTCGGAAAAAGCAAGCGCCAAAACTTCCTGAGAGTAATCAAAGTCGAAAGGCAACAAAGTTGAAAGGTTGTCAAAGGTGTGGAAGACCATCTCATTCCAACAGGAATGAATGAAGAGCTCTTTTAAGATGCATTAAAATGCTATTTGCCATAAATGTTCTAAAAAAGGACACTTTGAAAAAGTATGCAAAACACATCCAACAAGAGTAGGCGAGGTGACTACAGAGTCTGACTCTTATGATCAATCCATTGATGGTATGTTCTTAGGAGTAATCTATGAAGGAAGCGATGCAAAGAAAGAGTGGAGAGCAAATGTTAGTATTGATGGTTACAAAGTAAATTTCAAGCTTGATAGTGGTGCCCATGTGTCTGCAATTCCGAAACTGATTTATAATCAGATAACGTCTCCATTAACTCTTTTAAAATCAGACAAGAAGCTCTATGGTCCCCGAGGCTGTGTAGGACACTACGTAGATGTAAAGGCAATTAAGTTCAATGCTGTGTTGAAACATGGGCAAACGTGCTGTACTGAAGACGTCTATCGGTAGTTCCTGGATTGGAGAAGCCACTGTTAGGAAGAAAAGTATGCCAGCAGCTGGAAATGATTGAGCATAGAGTGGATCTGATTGAAGTAGACCACCAAAGAAAGCTATCAAAGACAGTTTCAAAATTATTTGAGGGACTGGGCTGCATGGAAGGAGAATATGAAATAAGTACCGATGAAACAGTTGAGCCTTTCAACTTCGCAACGTCTAAACGTATTCCTATACCACTATTACAGGACCCTACTGTAAAACACGTATGTGACGTAGGCATTTCCTGAATAAAGATTGATTATTATTATTATTACCTGCAGTTAAGAAGGAGATTGAACGAATTAAGGGTCTCGGAGTGATGTCAGTGATCGAACGTGTTGATCAACCAACGAAGTGTTGCTCACCATTTGTAGAAGTACAAAAAAAGAAGGCAAAGTCAGAGTCTGTGGTGAATTTGTGCAATTTAACAAAGCTGTTCAGTGAGAGGTGTACCAAATGCCTACCACTGAGGAAACACTTGCAAAGCTTGCAGGGGCAAAGATTGTTTCCAAATTAGATGCCAACAGTGGATTCTGTGTGAAGATTACCCTTCGGAATATCGTCGGTCCCAGAACACTTCCAGAAACTGAAGTTATGAATAGAATTCTGGATGGACTGCCTGGACAAGTATGTCAGGTTGATGATATCTTAGTTTTTGCAGAGACACAAGAGGAGCATGACTGAAAACTAGTGGATGTCCTAGAGAGGCTTCGGCAAGCTAATGTGACGCTTAATGCAGACAAGTGCAAATTCTCTCAAGACAAAGTACAGTTTCTTGGTCATGTAGTAGGAAAAGATGGTGTTCAAGTGGATCCTAGCAAAGTTGAAGCTGCTACACAAATAAGTGAGCCAACCGACTTTGGACAGCTCAGGAGATTTCTTGGCATGGTCAATCAGGTTGGTCGGTACATTGCAAACCTTGCTGATTTGACAAAGGCTTTGAGAGAACTCCTAAATAAAAATAGTGCATATGGCTAAAAGATAAAACCTACATAAAAAAAAACTACATAGTTGTGGATTACTTCAGTCGTTACATTGAAGTAGCACTGTATCTATCATCCCATACATCACAAGATACCATTAGGGCTCTAAAGTCAATTTTTACCAGATCAGATAATGGCCCACAGTATAACTCAGTCGAGTTTCAAAAGTTTGCCAAAGACTGGGGATTTGAGAGTGTTACGAGTAGTCCAAAGTATGCTTAGGCAAATGGAGCTGCAGAAAGAGCTGTACAAACAGTCAAAAGTATTCTTAAAAGAAGAAGAAGATAGAAGATCCAGCGAAAGTACTACTGTCCTATCGCTCAACTAAGTTAGAGAATGGATTCGTCCAGCAGAGCTGTTGTTTGGTCGGAAGATTCGTTCAATGATTCCAGTGGCTGAATCAGAACTTACCATCGCCAACTGTTCCGGCCATTGAGCCCGCGCACCGTCAGCGGTCATCATTTTGAATGTCCACAATAATCATAAGAGAATGTATGCGAGGAAAATATAAACATGAAATAACTGCACTAACAGTTTGATAATTTTGATTTACCTAACCGGAACTCAATAATACACCTTAAAATAAAGCTTTATAACCAATTGTTACCTTTGTTTATTTTACCTTTCCTTTCAACTTGTGAACACAACTGAAAGACGTCGGCGCTCTTTCCCCCTTCGAGCTTTATAAAAATCACGAAAACTTGCATTTTTGGACGGTAGTAGCGCCAAACAAACGTTCGACACTTCATTTACCGTGCTGGATAAGTAAATAGTATCATCAATCATCTCCGAAAGTTCTACACGTATGGGTTGATATTAAACCGTTCTTTTTGCCTTTTGAAAATGTTGATTCTTGTAAAAATGTTGGTGGAAGGATCAGTCATGAAAGTTCATTTCCGGTTTGAAACATCAACACACAATTGGAGTATTTTTTTGGGCCAATATTCATCACCACACTGTGAACTTGGTATCAAAATTGAGAGCAAAACAATAGTTGTCTTTCCCTTCAAATAACTCTGGGATAGCTGTAAAAGTAATTAACTGGTGAGCAGTTAAGTTCTAGAACCGGCCACTTCCGATAGAAGTTCGCGCCAGTTTTTTATTTTCAAAACAATAGAGTAGTTTCACATAAGCCGGTTCTTGTATGTTAATGTGCAAGAAATATAAAGAATTCACGTGCATACATTGTTACAATTAACGTCTTTTTCTATTAAAAGTTCAGAAAACACATCCAAAAGGAACGTTTTGACACTCGTCATGGAGCTAGAGATCTGAAAGAAATTCCAGTAGGAACGTCAGTGTGGGTTCGTGATTTGAAATTACCAGCCACTGTCAACAAAGCAGCATAAACAACACAACCATACCTGGTTCATACACCCAAGGGAGCAGTCCAAAGAAACCGGAAGTCCTTGTCTATTTACCCATCAAGTCAAGCAGATGCAGATGCAGAACTGAGACACAAACACAACTGACCAGACAGATGCTCCGGATACTTCACACGCTCACAAGGAGGAACCACAGCTGACCACAAGGTCAGGGGTGTCATTCGTCCTCCGCAATGTTTGGACATGTAAAACAAACATTTAAGGACTTTAAACATCAATAACATTAACTTTATTATCTTATTATTTTGATTTCTTTTTTTTTTTGGACTAAAGTACATTGCTAGTAATTTCAACACGTGTAGGCTTCATATTCAACTTACGTAGAAGGTTACTACTGATGTAAAAACTTCTTGCTCCACTGCCGAGCTTGATGCGTGCTGGTATTCCATTAAATTTTGCAATGACTGTAGCATGTAATGTGGTTGGTACACCAAGGGCACTATAAAATATTTCCTTGCATGGGTGGACTGGATTCTGGTGAAAGTGTAGCTGTGGTTTGTCACATAAAGATGTATGGTGTTTACTGTTGCACTTAAAACACCCACGTGACTTGCATTGAGAAGCTGAGTGTCCTGTCTTGCACAGTTGTAGCACAGTCTCTTTCTCTTTAGGATTTCTCTTCTGCTAGCAATGTCAAGAACTTTAGTACAATCCTTCGATCGATGGTTGGTAGAGTAACAATAGACACAAGCTTGAATGGCGAATGGCTGTTGAGGCGGTGGGCTTGCCAACATCACTCTTTCTCTTTCCCATATTTCAGTACTCTACTCTCCTTTTCTACTTGAGGCATCGTTGGTTTTTGGTAGTGGGTTTCTATAAGTAAATTTCCTTAACAATAAGTGCTCTACAACCTCCTTCAGACCCCATCCCTCCCAGTTGTCGGCGTCTTTCTGGATTATATCTTCCCTTACTGGTCCAAGTTTGTCCATAATACTATAGGTGAATGCTTGTGACCCCTCTAGTTTCTTCATAGTGGTTAATTTTCTGACTGTCCTAGCAAATTTTGTATGAAACTCATGTATTTCTTTGAGCTTATAAATATTTGTGATGGCAGGTAATGACTCTAGATCTCGTATCAATGCCTTGTGAGCTTGATTATCCTTTCAATAAGTAAGTTCTAAAATTTTCTTAGCCTCTGCATACCCCTCAGGGGAAAGGGGAAGACCCAGAATATGTTCCTTAGGTTGAACCTGTACAAGTTCTAACAGATAGTTCAACTTACTTTTTTCTGAAATGGTTAATCCATCAACTTCTCAGTAATTGAAATTGGTTCCAAAATCTCATCCAATCCTTGCAATCTCCTTTAAAAGGTGTTATAGTGTATTTTTGCAACTTCACTGATTGTGGTTTTGACATGTTTTCATCAAGCTTTTTCTTGTATGTATCTTGTATGTATTTATGTATTTAGCTTTTTCTTGTATGTATCTTGTATGTATTTAACTAACTGCGGATAGTAATTATTTATGTAATGTAAAAATGAAAAAAATTAGAATAAAGTTGTTGTTGTTTTTGTTGTTGTTGTTGTTGTTGTTGTTGTTGTATCATCGCCTTTCCAAATCACTTGTCCTTTGTTTCAGTTTACTTCTCAACTCCTGGATACCTCCCCTCCCCTCCCCCTTCCCAATCCCCTCCCCTAAGGGTAGGATAGGAAGTATTTTTAGTCTCTGTGCTTCTTTCACGACGTTACATTCGTTACAGTCAACGCATTTCACGCATGAACACTAAACTTGAACTTTTGAAAACAATATTCGATTATTCAAAAGGAATATTCGATTAATAAAAATAAATATTTGATTATTAAAAATAAATATTAGATTATTGAAAATGAACATCGATTACAGTACTTACCCGCTTATAAGAACCTGAAAATATCAATTTAGACCCCATTCACATAAGAATCTATTTAGCCTAAAATTTGAAACAGGTTCTTATTTTAGAAAATGAACCTCAAAAAATCTTCAGGCAAAAAGAAAAGACATGACTCAAAAGTAGTGAACTTGAACATGTATACACACTCTAATACTGAGAATTGAAATATCTACTAAAATGGGTCATGGTCACATACTGTCTGAAAGCCAGACCAGTTTTGGCATTAAATTAATATACATGCCCTTCTACCAGCCACGGGTGTATAAAATATTTTAAAATATTTAAGAACCTAAATAGCCTAAAATTCCGCTAAACACCATTTACATAAGAACCCGTTTAGGCTCAATTTGAAAAATGGGTTCTTATAAACGGGTAAGTACTGTATTCAAAATCAATATTCAAATCTTTGAAGAAGAGGCCATCCGACTGATTAGATTTCCTCTCATGACACAAAAGAGCTTTGTTGGATCTGTTCTTCCTTGTAAAATATTGAACATGGATGAAGTGACAGAATTGTTTCAGTTTTTCAATGCTTTTACGTTGACAACAATCAACTTCATTGAAAAGAAAAGGTACGGACCTGTCATAATTCCTGGTATCCGTTTCAGCATGATTTGTGATGGATTGACCTATCATGCTGGTAATAGAGATGGTGTGGGCTTCTCTGTAAACAAAGATGTTGATCTGGTTGGTGTACAAATCTTTGGATCAGAAAGGGCAGAATATGATGTTGATTTACAACTCATAGGAGGTACTAACTCCCATTTTGCATCATTTCCAAGGCATCTTCATCATATGTTACAGAGAGTAAAATGATAGATGGCTTGTACTATGGATTTACTGTTACCCTTGATAAAGCTGTCAGACTGGAACCAGGTGTTAAGTATACCATTCTTGCCAAAATAGAAGGACCACCATCATACTATGGGAAACTGGGGAAAGAAAGTGTGACATGTGATCATGATATCACAGTCACTTACACACTAAATGTTCATTAATCCCAGTTCCTGATGCATCAGTTGAAGGTCAGTTCCCAACTCTTATTTTTAGAAAGGTGTAATACAACTGCAAGTTCAATTTTACTGAATCATAATAAAAAGTTAGAGAATTAATCATTATAATTTGTATCAGGATTTATTATATTTTTAGAGAGATTACATGGTGTCAAACACCTCTATACTGAACGGCTGGAACCAATGAACATTTCTGGTTTAACAAGGGTTCTGGTTTATTGAGTTTCTTTGCAACCTTAATTGTTGAAGTTCAAAACATTTGGCCTTCACATTTCTAAGAGTGATTTCTATGCCTTCAGTAATTAGTACTGATCATGTTATCCTTTGCTTAGCTCCTTATCAATGATGGACACTTTGAAATACACTTGTATTGTTTTTAGTCTTTTAAATTAAAACAAAGGCCTATTAAAATGAGGTAAATCCTATTTTCTGTTATTGATTGAAGTTCCAGTTTCATGAGTTTTTCCAGTTGTAACATCTACTTTTAACATGATAACACATTTTAACATGCTAATAAATAAAATGATATGCTAATAAACTTGGTATTGTTGACCATACAGTTTATCAAAAATTGCTTATTGCATGACAATTAATATTAACATCACAATTTCCCCGGGGGGACTCCCTTATAAAAGGGGGCAGGGGTCCTTGTCGTCTCTTTTAGGTGTTTTGGTCCCGCTTAGGGTGATAATAACGAGAATGCCCACCAACTGAGGTTTTGTGGTCCCTTTTAGGGTATAAGATCAACAACAATGCTTCTGTTCAAAGATTGTTTTTATTTTAATCCCCTTCAGTCTGGTCCCTCTTTGGGGTGAAATTTCATCACTGCCACACCCATCATCTCAAAATATATTTTAGGGGTCATTTTCAGAATTTCCGAAGAGGACCCCCGCCCCCTTTTATAAAGGCCGTGAATCGAACCCAGGAAAAAAAACAAAATCCATATATGGTAAAAATGACCAGTGTTTATGGATGATTACTTGGTTATGTTTTGATATTAAAGATCCGAGTATGATAATTTGCAACACCAGCCATGCAAATCTTTTAAACAAACATCAATATTAATTCATCAATACGCTTGAAATAATAAAGCTATTGCCTGGATTTCTCTGTTCCCTATATATCCCTTTAATATTAGGTATCTGCAATAAGATCTAAAAGAGCATATTTTTATACCCTTTTAAAGAAGTTTTAACTTCTTTTTAAAAAAACGAAATGAAAACTACCAACATTCAAAGTTTGTTTACTTTTCGTATAAAGTTAACAATGCTCAAAGACTGGGCATTTCTGAGGTTCAAAAACGACTTATTATTTTGGTTTCTTTAATGTTTCTTCAAGGACTGACAAAGATACGTTTATTGTTGATATAAAACCAGGAAGATATCACGAAAGTGAAATAAACATAATTTCCAACAAACAAAACGCAAATAAACATACTAAAAAACCCAGCTCAGTCGGATCAGTACAAGTTACCATTGACGAATTCGAAATACTCAGTATTTGAAATATTCAGTGAACTGTCAGTCAAATATAGTGAGTGCTGTTACAGTGCGAATCGAAAAACCGTGGGCACCCAGAAATATTTTAGAAATCGTTTATTGTTCGTATAACAACTCAGAAACAACTATATCACCGCAAGAAGTTTGACTGATGTGTAGTAGGATAATTTTTTTGTAGTTAGAGTTATTTGTGAGTTGTTTAACGAACAATAAACGATTTATAAAATATTTCTGGGTGCCCACGGTTTTTTGATTCGCACTGTAAATGGATATATTGATGTAACTGTTTGATTTGTGTAAATCTGACCCCTTGACATATTAAGTACAAATTAATGCCTGTCCTGCAAAGACGCAAAATAATTTCCAGACCTTCTACGTTCTACGGAATAAAAAAATGTTTTTAAACAATTTTTGAACATCTTCAATTTTTTTTTATTTTTTAGAGGCTCGTCAAATTCACTATAGTTATCGTCCTTGAAAACTTCATTCTGACGCACTAATTCAAAAAAATAAATTCTATATGTATTGTTTTAAATTCAGAAACTTTTAAAACTTAGGATTCTAAACAAGTTAAGTTGGATCTTTAAGAATTTGTAAAATCTATTTTTGGGAAATGTCCGCAGCTGCGCTCCGAGCAAGCTAGTGAAAATGCCAGTTTTTGGTGAACATTCCGACGGAGCCGTTCAAAAGTGTGTTTGGAGTCTTTCCAATTACAATAAAAATCGGTACAAATTTTAGTTTAATAGAACTTTAAAAGTAACAGTTTTAGATAACTCCAAAATATCAAAGTTAAGAAATTTATATTTCTTTTGTTTACTCCAGTTATAATGACTTAGAATTTCTAATTAAAATATTGTAAAGGAATAGATTTTTCAATTAGATTTGGATGCGAAAAAAACTCTCCCAATTTGACTGATAAAAAAAGTAATATATCTTAAAGACATGATTACATGCTTTACACGTTTTCTTGAAATGTGATTCTTAAACAGAAACAAAAATGTTCAGTAACTGATTCTGACAGTGACTCAAACAAAAATATGCAAATTATCACAATCAACCTCCCCCACCCCTCCCTTAAGCAAATAACAAAATAATACCAGAAAGAAGTCATCGTTGTTTTGCTTGATTTCAAATTTCTTCTCCCCGTGGGGGAGGGGGTAGTTACGGTACGCTGCATGGCAGGTGTAGGGTACCCTGGCAGAAAAGGAACGCATTTAATAAAACATCACTTCTCCGAATCGAAGTCTCTTCTCCGTATAGTGGAAGCACTTAGTCTCTGTCCTTCTTTCACAACTTGACTTTAGTTAAAACAAAATATACAACGTTACCAAAATCTTCTGTTAGAAAGCAAAATGGAGTCTTCAAACTGGCAACTTAAACTGTCTACTCACAGAGAACGTTGTAAGTACGCGTTCGACAATTCATTGTTCTGTGATGTCGAGTTCTCGGTTGCAGACTGTGATGGAAACAAAGTCACTGTTCCAGCCAACAAGTATCCACTAGCCGTCTGTAGTCCTGTGTTTGCAGCCATGTTTTACGGTAAACTAGCCGAGACTAAGTTTCCTATCAACATACAAGACTGCACCAAGGAAGGACTACAAGAAATACTTCGTTTTGCACATTCTGAAGAAGCCAACCTAACCGGAAGTAACGTTATGGAAGTTCTTTACCTTGCCAATAAGTACATGATGCCATTCCTGGAAGATAAATGCAAAGAATATCTCGTAATAATTCGTAATAATGTTAAATAAAAAGGCGATTTTATTTAGCATTTTAATCGCTAGTCTTATCTTGCTCGTGTCGCTCGTATATGTAAGAATACAACAGTCCATGGACAATTTGTTAATGTCGTTAGAAAACGATTGTAATTTGTTTAAAAAAGCTGTACAATTGTCTGTTGATGTAAATACAATTAATAAAGATTATATGTCCAAACAATGTCTTGAGGTCTCGATTTGCAAAGTTTCTTGCTTCTGAATATGCCGTGGAATGTGTAATAAACAAACCTCGTGCTGTACTTCAACGTGATAGAGAACCAAGCAGAATCCCAATTAAACAACTTACACGTATAATGAAGATGTGTTTCTCTGTTCCTGGCCACTGCTTTAGTTGCACCACAGGAAGCCCGCAGCCCTAGCCCGACTTCACGATCCCCATGATCGTCTAGTTATTATAAGTCGGGCTAGAGGGCTCGACTCTAGGTTTACCTTTTAGTCAATCTATGTATCTATATATCTATCTATCTACTATCTGTCATGTCGCGTATAGGCCCCATGATGCTTTGGGAACGAACACAGGAAGCCCAACGTAGAATTGTTTAGCCTCCTGTTTTGATTTCATGACTAGCCCGACTTCACGCTCCTAGAGCGTTTAGTTGCATTTAATATCTGATTTAAAGATGAAAAATGCCGAACAGCCCGAAACCCATTGCAGTCGATTTTAACACAAAATGTTGTGATACAGTACAAATAGCATCCCAGTCATCGTGTTAAAAGACCTGGCATCAGATAGTCTTATTTCCTGAGTTACACCGACGGCAAAGTATGGCGGCCTTAACCACGTTACAGTCGCCATTTTTTCTTCTCCGCGAGTCAGTTTGAATGACTCTTTTAAAAAATTTTCTCGAAACTATACTCCAATGATTTCGCTTGAATCGCATACAGGACACATATTCGATATCAGCCTTAATATTTGAGTCTGATCAATTAATTACACAAAAAGAAAAAACGGATTTATTTCATAAGTACTGAGATTTATGTATAAAATTGCAGTGATGTAAAAATCGTTCGGTTTTAAGTCACAGCCAATCAGCGATGAGAACGATGAAATTTCACTATCGTTCGCGGCATCTGATTGGACGAACGATTTTTTTCACTTGTGAAAAAGTTTTGTGCGGGAATCTACCTCTTTCAACCGCCTTGATGGGAATGTTTTTAATTTGACACCGATTAGACTGAAAATGTTATTTTAACACTAGGAAACAAAGCTATTTCGAAAAACTATATCCAATGTGATGTTTAGCTATAGAAAAACGTCTTGGAATTCAAGAAAGAAGCAAGAAAAGTTGACACTGAAATTTCTAGCAGTAGCCCAGTTTATTTATTACTGTCAATGACGGGAAAGCTAAGACTATTCTCGCTCTGAAGTTTATTATTTGGTATTGAGCGACATATGAAGAAAACAAGTGATATGAATGACCTCCTATTTGAAAAGACAAGTCCTTCTTTCCAAACAGAAAGAGCTGAAGAAAAAAGGAAAAGACTCGCAGAGCCTCGCTCGTCTGTTTGTAATTCTTCACAACTCGTGAATAAAAATCGTACGCACTCACTAACCATGAAGTAATATCTCTATATCTTGAACACATATTTTTGTGAGCACCTCTACTGAGAGAACATGAAGTTTATACCCGTAACTATACCACAGGAAGCCCACTTCGCACCGGGTAGGGGTACGTTGATCGATGACCGAGTCACTTCCCTCCCGGTAGGTTTTAATTTTGTAATCGTTTCCAGCGTCTTTTAAAATGGCGTTTTGTGCAGTCGTTTTGGCGAACGTTGAGAGAGCTTACAGCTCAATACCGTTAGCAAGTTCGAAGAAATTAGCATGGATTAATTGCTGAACAACCCCTTCATGGCTCTGCGAAGTAATTTTCTAATCGCAATTGTTTTTCGTGGAAAAAAAAGCGTCTGAAGTGGCCGGTATTTGAAGTGCTGGTTCGAAGACATTAGCATGGATTGATTGCTGAGCAACCCCTTCATGGCTCTGCGAAGTGATTTTCTCGATCATCGCAATTCTTTTTCGTGGAAACAAAAGCGACTGAAGTGGCCGGTATTTGAAGTGATTTTGGTCTTGTCATTTATGATTTATGAAAGTAAGTTTTCAAAAACTCGTGACAAACAAAAAAATACACGAAAATACAGTTAGTGATGGAAGTTTTAAGTAAGATTATTTAATACTTTAAAAATAATATTGTATTCAAAACCTCAAAAAGCTTGGGCTACCTGTGATTCAATATGCAAACAATTCATTGAGTATCGATTTCTATTCAATAGCCACATGCGCTCATTAAAACTCTTAGTGCTTTGCGTTCTTGCAAAGAAAGATTATCTTTGACTTTATTGAAATCCATGAATGAGAATATCAACTTAACAATACAACAACAAAACCTTAAAAATGCAAAAGAAAAAACAAACAACTACTGAATCAAGTAATTCAAATGTTTTATTCATGATCTTAATGGATCTTTAGAAAGGAGTAGCTTCTTTCACAAGTCAGTGAAGCAGGTATATAGAAGCCAAAACAGAACTGTTAGTTGATACATTTTAGGTGTGAATAATGATTGTTTTCAACATCATTTGTTATTATTTTTTGCTATTTTTTCTTAATATTAGAATACAAATATTATACCCGTGAAACAACAACTACTGAATCAATTAATTCAAATGTTTTATTCATGATCTTAATGGATCTTTAGAAAACAGTACACACCTTCTTTCACAAGTCAGTGAAGCAGGCGAACAGAAGCCTAAACAAAACTGTTTTAAATACATTTTAGGTGTGAATAATAACATCATTTGTTATTATTTGTTGCCATGTTTTCTTAATATTCGTGAGATAGAAAAGTAAAAATATCGGTTTAGTCTGTTTTTATCGACAGATCAATTAGCTGGTTGACACGCCCTAAAACTGGTAGCGAGAGGGAACACAGCAATTAAAGTTGTTGCTATTTTTTCTTAGTATTAGTCTTTTGTTTTCTCTGTATATGGAAATAATTTCTAAATCATTACATTTATTAAACCATTAGATATTAGCAATTTTAATTTGCATTATATTGGAATATATCTAACAAATTGTTTTTTTTCTTGTAAAGTAAGTTTTTTTTGTTTTCAGGTCAGTTGGACTAGGAAAACAAGAATTATTTTTGTGTTATACGTGTGTTTACTTGTTTGCTCAAGCGTATTGTGTAAGTACATGTTTTTGTTAATAAAAAATGTCGTTGGTCATGATATAGATCTTACTAGCCGATTGACCTAAAGATTAAAACAAAAATCAAATTAAAGTGATGTGTTAAAAAATACTCAAATTTGGGACAGAGATTGAGAAAGAGAGAGAGAGAGAGTTAAAATGTTCCCAGACCAACGTATCAAACTTTGCAGTTGAAACTTTGAGAACAAAAGAAATTCCATATATGGTAACAATATGAGTAATAGAATAATAAATATGATTGGCTGGTATACTAGTTATGTCATTTATTGCTTTTGGTTGTTATAAAGATTGTCCAAAAGGTTTTGCCTGCACTCTTTATTGGTCTTACACAGGTAAGGTGCATTCAAACATTTTTCGCTTCCATTATTTTCATTTCATTCATTTCCTTCCATTATTTTTAAAATTGTTTTTCTTATACGTTAGTATATTTTAAACTTAATTAACTTGGTTTATGATTTTTTCAGAGCTCTCATAATGAAGTTCCTTATTCCATTGGCATTTTTTGGTGCTTTAGTTTGCCTTATCGAGGGTAAGTTTTCCTTCATGAATGAAGGTTGTTAGTTTTCTTACGTGCCCAAGGAATTTCTAGCCATTCCTTTAATTCATTTAAGGTGACTGGCTACTTTTGAACGTTCGATTCGAGCCCACGATGTAAAAACTGCTGAATAAAATACAAATTTTTATTTAGGAACCATACACGTTTTGAGCTTCAACAGGGCAAAACCCTCGAATTTGGCGCGGGATCCGGACTCTATACTTTTGTTATGCTTAGTTGAAAGAACCTAATAAAATCTACGTTATATCAAATTTTTTTAAAAGTTAATTTTTCTAACATACAAAAAAAAAAAAGATTTTCGTAGTATTTTTTGTCCGACTTTATGCGAGTTTTGAAAGGACGAAATATGTCAGATCAAGGTATTTCTTTGTCTTTTATTCAAACCCATCCATGTTGTATTGTAGAATGATTCATTTCCCGGCATTTGTGCTTGATATAGTATGAAAAAAATATTTTTATATGAGTTGTGATTTTTTTCATATCGCTTCGGTTTTCGCAGGTTTTTCTTCAAAATCTCGCGCGTAGGCGTTCATTAAATGCTGATTATCTCGGAAATGAGCTCGGGACACCCCATTTTTATGCATTTTTGGAATCAGCATTAAATTTCACATTAAAAAATCGTAGTTTAAAGAAAAGTTTAACATTATTTCCAAAAGTAGCCAGATCGATTGAAGAAAAAACAGACTTAGTCGAAGGTGATATGCTTTTGACCAAAGAACAAAAAGAGATTTTCAGTCAACACAAGAATGGTCGAGTTCGCCGTGCAGCTATGATAGATAAATATCTTTGGCCAAAGGGTATCGTATACTATAGGTTTGGACGAAATCTTGGTAAGGTTATCAAATTATTTGATTTATTAGTATTCTCTTGGTTTAATTTTTAAAACAGTACTAAACAAAAATAAATGAATGGAAAAAGGAAAGAAAAATCTAGAAAAAGGGGAAATTAAAATACAAATTTTAAGTTCTTTGAACCCCTTTTCTAGGTACAGGCTTCCATGAGTTAAGCTTTTGAGTTGACCTTTTAAGTTTATTCAACTGTAATTCAAATAGAAGCTACTGCAGTGTTAAGATAGAAATTGTTATGTTTTTGTGTAGATAAAACCGGTCGTAATCTGGCCAATCAAGCCATGGACCACTGGAAGAGACGAACCTGCCTGAAATTCAAAAGGCGAGAGAAAGGGAAGGGTTACATACAATTCCAATACAATGGGTGAGCAAACTTTATTTTTATAAACTAGAAGAGAGCGTATAAATGGATATAATGGATTGTTTGACACGGATCAGTTGGAATTGTTGGGACGTGGGGGGGGGGGGGGGGGGGGGGGAGTTTGGGAAGTTGGTGAGGGGAGGGGGGTTAGTTGCTTTGGTGGGGAGGTGCCATTAAATAAATCTAATTGCCAAAATCATTTTGGTATTCAATAAAACAGATAACAAATAGATAATGTATGGTCCTGAGAGAAGGGAGGCGAGGAGTATTCAGGAGTAATATCATTTATGCTCGTTGGAATCCTTAAAACTTCCTCTTAAAGATGCTAAGGGAGCCAAGGAGGGACTGTTTTAGACGTTTATGGTTGCACTGTTACTTCCAAGTCAACTACAATGCATTGGTCTCCTATATCATTATTTACATGCGGGTTGTGCAACGAATTGAGTCACGCGTGCCGCAACAGTCTGTAAATTTATGAGTAAATAGACAGTTTATTGATAATTACTGGCACCCTACGAAAGCTGAATTACATATTCATAAGCTACAGTTCAAATACAATAATATTTCAATAGATTCATGATTAAATTCACCATAAAAGTTACGATACATTACGATACAAATTATTATATATCAACAAATATTATCAGTCCGGGTTATAGTCAAACCTGTATGACGTCACGATTCTATTGTTTGCAAGGTGACATAAAAACATTCAGTTACGTGTAATATTAAACGAAGCGGCGGACGCGTTCAGTGTTTATGAAACAAGTACAAATCGGGCTAAATTTGTAATAACAAAATGTCTTGTTTCTTGCAACACGGAGTCACCTATGTCAAACTAATATGGAAGATTGTAATGAGGTGGGAGTTTTTGAAAATAAAGCATTTTGGTGATTAACTTTAGAGTCAAAGTTTCGGCATTCATCGTAAGAAAGTTCTTAAAGAATTATTCAAACTTATCTTAGCTGGCTAGCTTTGAAATCTGCAGGCATCAACTGACCAATGTGTAGATTTTTCGTCGGTATCTAATATATTTCATGGTATACATGACTTAGACGAAACGATTGTCCGTGCTATATGTTGCTATTGCAACAACAAGCGATATGAAAATTACTCAGATTTTTATTGATTTGTATAATATAACTAGTTATATAATATAGAAGCTTTTGATGCTTTTAATAGTAGACATTGAACCGGCTTTGCTCCTCTTCATATCAGATAAAACCTGAAACAAGAAACCACATCAGAAATCAGGAATCACACATACATGTTGACCTTAAAAGCTAGCTAATTTTTCACATGAAGCAACCAAATCATTTAGTATAAACTAGCAATTATGCTCGCCAGTCTATACTGATATACATGAAAACTCAGTTATGTATTCTGTAACTTATTTTGATGAATTATACAATCACTCTTTGGCTTTTGCACCGCACGCAAATCATAATTTCCCCTTACAAGCTAGCGACACCGATAAAGCTTCGTTTGAAGACATTCATTTCATATCTCAAACTTTGAAAGTTGATTACCAAATAAATACGAGGGTTACCATGCCGAAACTTCGCACACAAACGCTTTATCTACTTGCGAAAAATATATGTAGTTTAATCAAAATTAGCTAACCCAACCCAACACAAGACATTCCATTACTTACCATTTGATCATTATCAAAGATGGCGACATCAAGTGAAAGTAAATAGGCTTTTTTCTTCGAGTAAGTCTTTCTTTTCTGTTTGAACAAAATATGTGTCACCTTCGAATCGATATGTGTTCGGAAACATCCGGTGAAACATAGAAGACAGAAGATATTGTGGCCGAAGTGAGTCACTTTGTCGTTTCGTAGTCTCCTCGTGTAATGATCCGAAAGACAATTGAATCGTGACGTCATACGGATAGTCAGATTTGACTATAACCCGGACTTATTATATGGAAGAGTTAGTAATAGAAAACTGTCTACTAGTGTTCTGTGTAGCTTTTCGGACTTAAGGATGTATTATAAGTGTTCTTGAAATTAAACGTTTTCCATCTGGGTACGCAGAAGGCTCTGTTATGTTGAGCGAATATGCTGGAGTTGACTTGTCTTGTGTGGAGAGTGACGAGAAACAAGTACTTCTATTGACCTCCTATAACCATCACAATGAATGGAGTCAAGTGCCTATATAGTCCCTCAATACTAAAATTCTCCATCCTTTGATTCCAAAGTAAGAAGGTTGAATGTTTAAGAGAAATTCTCTTCAAGAAATCTTGACTTTTTGGTCACTTGTCAGACGGGCAGATCAGTAGCGAACATTGCATTCAAATTATACATAAAAAAGGACTAAACTTTTTCAAAACCATCGAAAAACTAAGAAATACCATTGGTGAACTTATCACGATATCTGTTAACCATCTTGCAATAATTCAAAGGCCGACGGAAATGGATTCACTTCACAAACCTAAAAATCCGCCATTTTGCATGGCAAGGAAAATGGCACTTAGTGATTATTTTTGCAATATCAAGCGAGCAATGCATTGTGGTTTTCTTGGATTCTTTAAGTCCTTGTTAATATGTCTTTAATTTGTTCATTTTATTCGATCCGTCTCAATTCTTTTATATCGATTTCCTTGTCTTTATTATTTGGGCACGAAGACTTAATAAATATAATATATATTGTTTATCAATTTCAGTCGCTGTTACGCTAACCTCGGATACAAAGGGGAAAAACAAATAGTGTCCCTTGGAAGTAGTAAAGAGTAAGTATGATTATATATTATATCATCCATCAGCTATTTTGACACTAGAAAATGGACACATCTTCTCAACCGACAAATCGTTTCCACTGAAAAATAGTCCGTAAAATTCGTCTGACGGTGAATTCAATAAAATCGGACGATTTTTCGTCTCGCATTGGGTTCGTCCCCTTTTCACACAAAATGACTACTCTGACGATTAGTTCAAACTCAGTGTCTCGACCATGCTTGTAAATATACAACTGGTTCGCCTTCTTGCCATTTGGGATTCTTATCTGAGGACCATAATGTGAAACTATTCGGTAGCCGGTAATAATGTATCTACCCTATAATGTATTTTTTTCGGCGTTGTTCTCACTATGGTTACTGGTTTACAGGCCTTGTCCACTTGGTTCTGCAATTCATGAGATAGGTCATGGTATTGGTTTCATGCACGAGCACTCCCGACCAGACCGTGAAGAGTTTGTCCATATCAACAGACAAAACATCCGAGAAGGTATTATATCTTTAAGGAAACGACATTTTATATCAGTTCGACAAGTTCTTCAAAATCAAAGAAAATCTCATTCGAACAGGTAATATGTAACCTGAGTATCAGGCCCAGGAAGCGCAGGAGGGGGAGGGGAGGTGTGGGATCGATGAGAAGAAGAAAGAGGGCTTGACTCTAATCCTTGTCGGGACTCAGGTACGCGTCCATATTCTGAACAAGCTTATCATTGGCCTAAAATATAATAGGGATATACCGGAAGTCAAATAACAAATCTTTCACTTCAGTCGATTAAGACGGCCATCCAAATCTTCATTGTATTCACATTAGTGAGTCATTGTACATTTTGTCATTATCCCCGACCCGGCAGTAGGAACAGCTTTGGAGTCCTATAAATTTGTAAGTTTTGCGAATAACACGTCTTACTTGTTTTGTACTTTTATTAACAAACTGCTGTCTGAATTATGTTTTGATTTATAAGCGCTTAAAGCGAAATCTATGAATGATAAGATATTTTTGAAGTGAATAATGAATAGAAATGTGAATTGTTCGGGGTATAGTTTAAATATACAGATACATGAGAAAAATATCATATGCCCAGCCTTGTTGTTCTTGTAATGTAGTGGTTAATACATCGGACTAAAAAGCCGAAACCGTGGGGTTCAATTCCCGCCAAGGGCATATGATATTTTTCTCATGTACCATCGCTTTCTCTCGGTCCGTACAGTCAAGACCTCGTTCTGAGATTTCCCTGTAATGAAACAGCATTTCACATAATAAGCGCTTTGTTCACAACTTTCACCCAAGCATAATACCTGCATGTTAAAACATTTTATTTTATCGATATAATCCGGTGTGCTAGCAAGAGATGCTCAAGATGTGTGTAAGTTGATATTCCATACATTCTGGAATTAAAAGTGTGTGTTTGTTTTGGCAGGTGCTGAGGAAAACTTTAGGGAAGAGGAGCCGGGCACCAATGTTGATTCTCGTGGCCAAGACTACGACTATGGCAGCATCATGCACTACTCTCGTTACCAAGGCAACAATAAGGACAATGCCGTAGTTATTCAGCCACTCAAGCCTAATGTAGAGATTGGTCAGAGAGATGGGCTAAGTCCTGGGGACATTGCCCAAACTAAAGTCATGTACAAATGTGACGGTAAGCTTTCTACCCTATCGATCGTAACTAGTTATCATATTATGTATAAGTAATACCATGGCACGAGGGACCAGCCCGATTTGGGTTTGTAAACCCCTCGGAAGACAAAAGAATCCGAGGTGATCATGGTATTACAATAATTAGACTTTACAGCAAGCAAACCTTCTTATGGCCGGTACCCTTTGCCACTTCTCTGACGTAGGGAGACTTGCCCCTGTACATCGTGCTTTTGCGCTCGTACGTAAGTCTATCCTCGGAAATCTTGTGACTGTTTTTGGACTGTTAATTGTGAATGGCTGAAAAAACATGAAATTCAACACATTGAAATTCAACACATTGCGCCCGACGTGTAAAGTCAGCGGCTTTCTCGTATAACGCAGACAAACATACCGATTAGGCTTACAGAGAAATGTGTGGGTCAATAATTATATTACAGAATAACATATCGTCTGGTATACTTACTATATAATTCTTTCAAGTTGGATCCCACTGCATGAAAGTCAAACACACACGATATCTTAAACAGCGTCCTTTTTAAGAATGTTTTTACTCTAATGACGTTCCCTTAATCTTTTATTGTTGGAAATATGCAAAAAATCAAACTTTCACTGTAGCTGGCCATGTTTCCTCTCATTTGACTGATTCTTCCAAGTTCCTCAAAGTCCACATATAATGAACACACAGAGAAAAAGTAATTTTCACCTTCCTGTGTGAGGATACTTGACATGGTGGAGTTTGTAATATAATAGATAAACGATGTATCTCGTGCCCTCTTATCAAAAGTGCGAAAGAGAAATGTTTGTCTCAAAATAACTTTGGGCTGCTGACAAATGAAACTGGTTCTTAAAATAGACAATTATCGATTCTAGTTAAAGACAAGTTACATTTATAGTTTATATAATAATTTAACAGTTAAATTACAGTTCATTTACTAGTTCCATTCAATAAGGTTTAAAACTCTAAATCAGGAACAATTGTTTTGACGGAAATAAGAACCAGTTAAAAACCACTTCAGTTTGATTTCTTTCTAAATACCCCTTATACAAGAACCACTTCAGCCTGAAATCAATAAAGCGGGGCTTTACTATATATACACGAACGTCATGGAACGTCATGTTCAAATTTGGAAAGGTGAGGGTATTTTGTTGCTAGAAAGTATGACCATTGTCGTATGTATTTTTTACTGCAGCGCAAGGTAACAGCCATCTTGATTTCCATGAAGATGAAGAAACCGAGGACGCTACCGGTGGTAAGTAGGAGGAATAGACCTTTTGCAACAACTGGTCACGTGACCCTACCCCCTTTAAATCGAGCAGCTGTGTCAAAATGAACATCAGAAATGAAAAGAGCATCTCCATATCAGTGGTAAGAAGCCAAAGTTCTAGCTCATAATGTTAAGCATAGGAGAAATGGCATTAAACATAAAATTCAATATTTTATAAGGATTTGTATGGGAAATATGGTGAGCAAGCTTTGCCCACCAGAGCATATTTTCCATACAAATCCTTATAAATATTGAATTTTAAATTAAATGCCATTTCCCTCGTGTTACATTTTATGAACTGATATTTCGCCTTCTTACTAATGTTGAGGTGCTCTTTTCATTTGTGATATTCAATTTGACACGGCTGTTCGATTTAAGAGGGCTAGGGTCACGTGACCTGTTGTTGCAAAAGGCCTATTAACATTAACATATCCCTTCTTCCTTATTTTCAAAGCGTTTCCCTACAGTCATATGCCAAATTCCTTACCGTTTTAACGTAAAAAGAAACTATAAAAAAATGTTACGTTTCCTTCTCCCCCGAATCAATGTTGAATATTTTAAATGTGAATTAGTTGTAGCTCATGAGAAAGGCGAAATCAATATTGCTTTGGAGGTTCGAACTACAACGTGCTGTCGATGAGAACTGATAACGTCGATACATTCAGTTGTTAATGGTGCATGCTTTCTGATTTACTCTGTTTGAGTCTCGCCATCTCCTTGTCGTTCTGAGTATTCTACATAGTTTCAAACATGCAATTTTATTTATTTCACTTTACTCTAAAGTTAATGTTTTTTTTTTTATTCCAGCCCTGAAGACAACACCAAACCCAGGGGACGGACCCAAACCTGGCGAAATCGAAGAGTAAGGTCACCCATTACGTAAAAGAACTCATGGGAAGAAATATATCATTAAAGATATGATATCATCATTGTAGTTGAATAGAATTAAAGCAGTTAAACAATATGCTGTGCATTTGATGTGTTTTTATGAAATTGCGGGGTCCGATGCTTCCATCATGATGTACAAAATTCTTTGAGACACAAAACTGTGAGCCACAAGTGGCCCATCATTTTCTACCCTGGAACCCAGAAAATTTTTATTGTTTTAAGCCATCAGATTTAAAGTGCAACTAATGGATAACTCCAAACCCTTTTCAAACGAACCCTTATAGTCTTAAAAACATTATCCCCGAAAATTTCATAATTTTGTTGCAATCCTGATTTTTTACAGCGCTTTAAAGTTAGCAAAAACCTTGTGTCCAATCACCCTCATCGTTTCAGTACCGCGTTTGGGGAGCCTGGAGCGAAACAATAAAAATACGTCATTGGGGTGACCCTCGGGTTAAATCACCAAAGGATTGATGTGTCTAGCGCGAAATATTCTCCTATTTTTTACAAAATTATGGGCCAATGTTGTTTTATTTTCCACTAAAAGAGTTAACTAAACTTTGTTAAAGGTACTAGTCATCGAAAAAGTACTTATTTTTTGCAATGAGCGCTATCCTGAAGCATAATAAGAGCTGAAAGCGAACAACAACGACGAAGAACACTGGAGTCCTTCGACAGATATAGTATCTAAACTTTTCTTCTCATACAGCCTTCTCGCTACCTTTTTCTATTATGCAAAGATGACCTAAGGTTTAATTCGACTCAATCAGATTATTATATAGGCCTACTCTGGGGTCCATGTTCGCCTAATACCGCCTATTACCGCCTAATTCCGCCTATTACCGCCTAATACCGCCTGATTCCACTTAAAGCCGCCTATCGGTAATAATTCTAAAATCATCTAATATTATAACATCATTATTTTCCTTTTGGGTAAATCAATTAAAAAATATTCGCTATAGAAGAGAATTAATAATTCCTCCTATAGCTATATGGAACAACTGGACCATCGATCCTGACCATGGATGCACATGCATAAATGCATTTAAAAGATACTGTAGAAAAAAGGAAGACTGGACTTTCTGATAGTCACCTCAAGTACTTTAGCTATAGTGAGACTTACAAATATACTATTTGTATATTCCTTCACTCTTACCTGCATGTACTTGAAATGTACCAAAAATATGGGTCTGAATTAAAAGGTCAGGTTAGAAAATACCTTCTGTGTGTATGATTATGATTGTCGCGGAGAAATAAGCAATTTATGTAATTGCAATTATAGAAGCCTGAAAAAAATTTGGGACTTCAACGGGATTTGAACCCATGACCTTTGCAGTGCCAGTGCAATGCTCTACCAACTGAGCCATGGGTTCAAATCCCGTTGAAGTCCCAAATTTTTTTTGGGCTTCTATAATTGCAATAATATTACATAAATTGTTTATTTCTCCGCGACGATCATAATCATACACACATCATATAACCGCGGATCAGACCCACATACATAAAATACCTTCTGTTTACTCTATTTACTAGTTAGAGTGCTTACACTATGTCCATGAAATAAAAACTAAATAGTAATACTAACTAATAGTTTTTATTTAGTGACTATAATTACATGTAGCTATAGTCACTACCTGGAGTCACTATCACTCAACTGGAACAACTTTAGTAACAATACAAAAGGGAAAGCAATGCAAATATTCAAGAGTTTAGAAAGTTAATGCTTTATTTATTAAAATAACCTGTGAAACTGGCAAAGTTTACTTATTAGAGTGTAATATTCCGATTCAAACAATAGAAAACAAAAGAATTAGACTGTAATAGTACTACAATTTTCATGGGTTTGTGAAAACTACTCTGATGAAATGCAATGTTGAAACAATAAAGTTTGCCTCTATTGAATAAATTATTAACTTTCTATGGTCTTGAGTATTTGGTTTCCCATGTGTATTGTTACTAAAGCTGTCAAAACTATTAGTTAGTATTACTATTTACATTTTATTTCATGGACATAGTGTAAGCACTCTAATTAAACGTTTTTAATAATTCATACTTAGAATTAGCTAAACAATACTAGAGTACAAGCACTAAAAGTGTGCAGCATAAATACCACTAAATACTGCTAAATTAGTCTAATTCTATTGTTCTCTATTGTCTAATCAACACTATTTACTGCTAAATAGTGCAAAGTGCTGCACACTTTTAGTGTTTGTACTCTGTTACGCATTCCTCACGATTGTATAGTGAAATGAAACAAAATGAAATAATAATTCAAGTCAATAATCACTCTTTTTAATGCTGATGCAGTGTTGCTTGTATCACAATATTGTTGATGAAAGTGAGCAAAATGATTCATTGGAAAGAGAACATTGGACTATTAAACGGTGTAAAATCAACGTGTATGTTGCATTACACAATGTTCATCTACTATTTCACTAGATTAATTATTTTGCAGTCACTCATCGTGTGATCGAGTTGAAGTTATATAATCTTATTTCACAAAGAAGTAAAAAGGTATACTTATCATCAGCCAGGATCCTTTACATTTCCAAAATCAAATCAAGACATCAAAGAGGCAATATCTGGCCGCACATTTTGAAAATAACCTAGTTTTCCCCATAACTACAGAATTTGTGTCAACTACCATGAAAAGTAACACCGCTGTTCAAATGTAGTGTGGATTTTAGGTAGGTACTTCATGTATGGTATATTATGTGGTCTCAAGTAACTGATGTATGTGTAAATGAAACACTAGTTATGGTACATGAAGTACCAACCTAAATTCCACGTTACTTTTGATCAGCGGTGTAATATTTCACTGTGTTTAGTATTTTGTATACATTTTTGTAGATAAGCAAATGAGATTTTCTTTTAAAAACAAATTAAGATTATCCACTGAACCATTTGTCTGAGGTTACTGTCAATTTTTCATCTGCAATGCTTCATAAACTTAAGTCTTTTCTACTCTAATGAATTGGGAAATCACCATACAAAAGGTAAGCAAGCTTATGTACGAGTCAAATCCAAAGGTGCCCATCCCCCCCCCGGGCAAACCCCGGGCATTTGACAAGACTTGGGTTCCGTATAGTGGGGAATTTGACGCCGATTAGCTACTTGAACGGGCGGGCATTTGACGAGTGTCGGCCATCTTTAAAAATACCCAGAAAGCATTGGAGTCCTAACCACAGGTAGCCCATGATCAGGCAAAAGTCACACGGGAACGGAAACGAAAAGCAAAGAATTGATAGATAGTTTTTCCTTGTTATACACCTATCTCAAAAAACGTCAGAAAGAATTGGCGATTGACGAACAGCGATTGCAAAGGAGCTCTGGGTACTGTTCTTTCACAAGTAAAATTAAATTGACGAAGTATAAATGCTTGTCTTTGTGTTTTAGAGTCGAAAAGTGCAAAGAAAATCCAAGTTCTTTCAGTTTTTAAGATAGATTTGTGAATTATATCGAGATCCATCTTTCGGTCGTGCAATCACCAATCAAAAATTGCCAATAACCATTCTCTTCTTCAACGTTTTTTGAAATTTCCCTTCATATTTGATTGTACAAGTTTTGTCCACCATATTCATGAGACGTCATGTAGTAGAAGGAAGTTTAAGTATTTTCTTTTCTACTTAAAGTAAAATTTGAGTTTATCACTGACTCGAGCTCGAGGGGCGGGCATTTGACCATTCTGTTGTTTCAATAGTGGGACATTTGACTGTTCAGTTTGCCCAGATGGTGGGGAATTTGACCAATTTTTTTTCAAAAAGTCAAATGCCCGGGGGTTTGCCCGGGGGGGGGATGGGCACCTTTGGATTTGACTCGTACATTACTCTAAAAGCGTACACAAATAAACCCGTAAAATACGTACACTTCAGATTATTTAAGATTATTATCTAATTAATTCTTCTGTTTTCTATTAGTTTGAACTTTAACTGAAATATATTATCTTCTTTTTAGTCACCATATAAGACGAACAAATGATAAATGCAGAGAATTTCAGATGTTTTATGAGCTCCATCTGTTCAAAGGAACTTTCTTTAAACTTCACAAAGATAAGCATTTTATTTCAGATATATGGTGATTAAAGCCAAATCATAGTGGTGTTTCATTATTCATGTATGTGAAATACACTTAAGCTTATGATGCACTACTATACTCTTAAATTAATCTTATATTTCTATTGTGTTTATTTGACTACTAATTAAAAGTAATACGTTTTATAAAATGATTCAATATGTTATGAAAAGCATAACATCAGCTAATAAAACTGTTTGTGAAAAGCAAACAATGCAGTGCAGAAATTCAGCATACTATGTGATACCAAATACTAATGTTCTTCCGATAAAATGAACTTACCTGTTTTTAAAACAGTTTCTTTGATTTAGGATATTTTTGTTTACATTTTAGACGCTTTTGTTTTAACTCGTAGATCTCTCGATGTATGTGAACTTATGTGTTTCCCACGATTAAATATGAAGAGTTTCCCCTGTTGATTGGTGGGAAAGTACGAAAGGCGGCTAAAATTTCACTCGCATCAGGTAGGGGTCCGTTGTTCGCTGACGATGTCATTTCACTGACACCCTCCCGGTGAGGGTTAAATTTGCAACCGTTCCCAGGCCATACCGCGCGTTCAACGGCTTTTCTGTTCCGGATCGTACCTTCACGCATAAAATGGCGGTTTTCGTAGTCGTTTTATTGAGGGTCTTCAGGGCTCACGGCTCAGTACCGCGCGCTGGCTCGAAGAATTTGGTATGGATTGATAGCCAAACAACCCTTCCTTAGCTATGAGGAGTGAATTTTGGAAAGGAATTGTTTTTCGTGGAAAAAAAGCTTCTGAAGTAGACTGGATTGGAAGTGAGTTGGTGCCTTTAGCGTCCAACCTTGTCAATATATTTACAAGGGGATGTACAATTGATCAAATTTTCCAAAAATTCTTCTGATCCTTTATAGACATTTAGGTCGCCCGGGAAGACGACGGACCTTCCACGACGTCGGGTCGACATTTACATCAAATATAAGTATAAAAAGGCCGGAACGACTGAAATATTATCCCAGAAAGCTTTATTAGATATTAACTTATATATATATTTTTTAAAATATGAAAATTAACTTTTATAACGAACGATGGAAACAGATATAATTAGATATTACTTTTCTTCACAAATATTGCTATTTTCCGTATATGTGAGAAAATCATCGAAGCGCGCAATGCATCTTGGATGCACCTGGGGCTTTAACATTGTGTTTTCGTAATAATATAGGCTCAGATTTCAGCCGTTGGGGTTTCGTGCGCCCGCGATACTCTCCCCACTAACGGCTGGGCGCATCGGCTTAGCATTGTTTTTCTCAGCCAATCAGCGATTTGCCCCTCGAAAATCGAGGGGCATAATATTAATAAATTAAAATTCATCGTGAACATTATGGCGGATAAGAGTGATTTCGAAAGTGCTTGTTCAAATGCTTTGAAATCGTTTGGTTTCGAGAAATCTAAGGATATTCAACGAAGGAATAAGTAAAAGGCAAAGATGTTTTTGTTTATCTACTGACTGGCTCGGGAAAATCATTGATTTTCCAAACAGCTCCGCTTGTTTTCGACTCGACTATGGAAGGGTCGAGCGGATCCATTGTTTTGGTTATTTTACCTCTTGTTTCTCTCATGAGAGACCAAGAGAACTTCTTAACATCCAAAGACATTAAGAATGTTTTGATAGGCCAAGAAGAGGATCATGGCGAATCAGTAATATGCTAAACAACTACGAAGTTTTCATTTTAAATTACGGCGGTGATTGTAAGTTGTCATTTGTATCGGAACTCGTAATTATCGTCTTTATTACTTGATTTTTTTTCCTCAATAAACCTAAAATACACAGCTATATTCTTGGAATAACTACATTTAAATCCAAAATGTTTACTTTCAAAATTAAAACTGGTTTATTATGCGCGGTTGTAACATATACTCAAGCGGCTCTCTTAACGAGTTAACAATGTGTATCGAAACGACTCTAGCTGTAATTTTCTTCTTTGTTGTTTGATTATTCTCAAAATCCTATAAAAATGGACTATATACTTGGAATAAACAAAACGTTTACCATTGAAATAGCTTTTGCGCTGATTTGTCTCGATCGTTCTTATGACAAATAACATACCCGATGGAATTGCTAAATGATATGCAGGTTTTGCTAAGAGTTGTTTCGAATTGAATTCGAATCATTTACAAATTTTAATAAAAGACTTTTTGACAATCAGGCCGTTGGAAAGTTTATTTACATTAGCTTACATTTCAACAAATATTATTTCCGTTTCCGTTTTTTTATGCTATTAGCATAATTACGTCACGGACATGCGCGACACGTTTCGAAGCCGATGCGCCCAGCCGTTACGGGGGAGAGTATCGCGGGCGCACGAAACCCCAACGGCTGAAATCTGAGCCTAGTAATAATATATCTTTTGTTAATATATAGTTTTCAGTTTAAACAGCTTCGAATCTCAGACGTCGTGAGTGACAATTAGAGTGTGCGACAAGCTCTTCGACTGTTTGATTACAGTGATAAATCCCCGGAAAAATCATTTGTAAGCATCTTACCGATATTATGTCAGTGAAATTTTCAGGAATGTTTGAATGCCGACTGATAGACTCAGTTAATTGGTCGTGTTATTGCTATTTCGAAGGCCATTTCGAGGCTCACAGAATCAGTCTATCTCGATTAATTAGTGACCATTTGTCTGAAATAGAAATAGTCTGAAATAGTTTTTCTTTACTAGTATTTAAAATCAGCCAGTTTCAATATCTATTTGCACGGCAACCGCTAAATTAGAGAGTATTTTAAAAAGCTTATTGAAGTTTAAAAATCTCATTAAAGTTTATCGGTTCAGTTGTGATAACAGCGACAACGATTCGAGCTTTGGACGTTCTTGCTCTTTGTTAACTTATATTCTCTTTTAAGAGCGGTTGTCAGGATCGGTCAGGTAAGACGTGCAGAACGAGCTTTTTCGAAATCTTCAAACTTTGCCAGTTCGTAGGCCTATATAAACTAAAAACCCTGTGTAAGTTTCATCTCAATCGGATAAATATTTTAGAAGTACGGGGTCGATTTTTGAATTCCGAGCTTTCTTCCGGTTTAACGAGGTCATTCTACAGCATCACCGAAAACTCTTTAGAACACAAAAAATTTAATGTTTTACAACAAAATCAAAATCGTTCCATAAAATTAACATAATTCTTTAGCAAATTGCAAATTATTGGAACATTTTCATTTATAACAAATATTTTAGAGATTTTTCAATTATTTTAAATTTTCGGAGCACTTTTTGGTAGGTAAAGTTTATTGCCAAATAACTCCACTGTTACATCGATTTACACTTAAAAATCATATCACAGATGAAGAAAAACTATTCCTTTTTTAAAATATCAAATAATATTTTTGGGCAAATAAAAAGTGAATTTTTGGCGATGTTTTTTGTAACGTCAATTTGATTGTAACGTCAATCACGATTGTCTACATAAGCGACGCGAGTGATAATCAGCTGAATGATGAATATTTGGCTGGCGAAAATGGTCTTTTTCTCCAATAAGCCTTTTCACAGTTTAGTGGGCGCGCGGGGCCTGGAACCGATTCGGGATAAAATCGAACCGGAAGCGAGTTTTGCCCCATTCGTCCTTGTCATGGTTGTTGTTTTTCATGCTCATTTTATGGCTGATTATGGCAGATTGTTTATAAAATCATAACCTAAGGTATGTAATACGGCCTTCTGACATTATCTGTGTACTTTATTTATCGAAAAAAATTGTTTTGTGCTAAAAATGCTTTGGTTTGTAAGGGCAACTTACATATAAGAGACATCACTCTATGTGGCACATTCATTTCGTTGTTAAACAAGTTTTGTTTGCTAAATCGCTTCATTTACTCCTGTTGTAGATGAGGATTTGTGCATTTCAGCACTGCTCTAGCAGCACCTATAAACTAAAGAAGTGGGAACTTCAAGAGTGTAACGTTCACCACGGTACTAAGCATGAACGATGTGGTTGTAAGCCCCCTTTTGTACTGTTTCCTTTCCCAACTACTATGTCCGATGCGGAAGCCAGAACAGAATGGATAAGAGCCGTTAACCGTAAAGATCCAAAAACTGGCAAAAACTGGCAGCCAAACTTTGATTCAAGGGTCTGCTCTTATCACTTTGCTGATGGAAAACCGTCAGAGGCTCACCCAAGTCCATCGATAAATCTCATAGATGCTACAAGTGCAAAATCAAACTATCATTTTGTACCAAAAAGAAAAAGAGGTTTACCTCGTAGATCGGAGAAATTTGCAAAAAAGTCTAAATTGTCTAGTAACTCTACAGAAGAGTCAATAACATTGGAAGAGCAGGACAAACAAGACAAATCAGGAACTGATGACTCAATACCATTACCCACTATAAATAATGACCATGATTATACCTTACCCACATTCTCAGGGGAATGCAACTGCAGAAAGGACTGTGACTGTACTGGTTGTTTGTCAAAGGATTTAGAAATTGCACGTCTCAAGGACAAACTTGAAAAGGCATATGTTTTGATCAATAACATAAAAAAGCAAGAAAAAATGGGACCACCAACTGACAGATTTACAGTCAATGATGCAAAGGTCAGTGTGTACACTTGTTTACCAAACAAAGATTGTTTTGATTCACTGTGCAAGTACTTATATAAGAAATCACTAAAGATTAGACATTGGAGAGGAACACAAAAAGTAATCGTTACTAAGGCCAAAAGAGTTTTTTTGAGAAAGCCAATCAAAATAAGTAAAAGAGGACCACAAAGAAAGCTTACTGTCAGAGATGAGGTGCTTTTGACATTGATGAAATTGAGACTTGCTCTTCCTACAGAATTATTAGCAGATCTGTTTATGATTAGTACTGGTCTAGTGTCAATGATATTTAACACTTGGATAAAGTTTTTAGCCAAGCAACTAAGACCTATGATTTATTGGCCAAATAGAGATACTATCAGGCAAAAACTACCACGTTCTCTGAAGGGATACCCTAACTTGTGCTGTACCATTGACTGCAGTGAAATCTTCATTGAGAGACCGAGGGATCTAGAAACACAAGCACTCACATGGTCTGATTATAAAAAGCACAATACAATCAAATTCTTGGTGGGTATTGCTCCCAATGGAATGATCAGCTTCTTGTCCAAGCTATGGGGTGGCAGGGCCTCTGATTAACTTATGACAAGGCAGTCTGGCTTTCTTGATAAATTAGAACCGGGAGATTTGGTTCTTGCAGACCGTGGTTTTCCTATTCGTGAGGATCTGCTTCTGAAAGGATCAACTATCAAGATTCCTCCTCCCAGCAGTGGCATCGAACAGATGACTCAAGAAAATGTTAGAGCTACAAAAAAGATTGCTAATGCAAGAATTCATGTAGAGCGTGCTATAGGGAGGATGAAGCAATTTGCTTTGCTGAGACATGTAATGCCATTTACACTTTTACCTATTGCAGATGACATTGTCACAGTTGCTGCTTGCCTTTGTAATTTTTTGCCACCTTTAGTTAATTAGTTTTATTTTTCAAATTTGTTCTAGAACAATAAAAGCATTGCTACAATACATACATGTATAGGCCCTCTCGATTTTACTCCTTTTAACATGTTATCTTTTTAATCCATGTCTGTCTATGATATATTGAGCTCTAATTCTCAAACAATGTCTAGTATCCTAATTCTTTAATTAGTATTATTGTTACTATGACATTTTTGTCATTTAACTAGATCTGCAAGGGGCCTGTAATAAAGACACATATTGTTTGTAATGATTCTATAGTTAAATTGATAACCAACATAAATACCACTTAATGCTGCTAAATAATTTATCAATATAAAACAATAGAATAGCATAATTATTAATTATTATTAATTATTAAGCATAATTATTATGCTATTCTATTGTTTTATATTGTTTAATTAACACTATTTACTACTAATAGAGTGATTTTCATATGACCATGAAAGGATAGACAAACTAATAGTTAGTCGGTAAACACTAAATCCATTGTTTTCTTAATTTGTTCTTTATCAACTACTACAAACTAAATGGTCTATTTTCTCATCATGGTTATATATGAAAATCACTCTAGTGCTACTAATTAACACTGTACTACTAATAGTACTACTATAATAATGCAAAGTGTTGCTTTTATTTATTATCAAAAACTTAATCCATTCTTTTTTTATAATTTGAAAAATGTTTTTACCAGTTTTAAATTCTCAGTGTTGACTGGCCTTTATGGGTACACATTATGTTATCATGGCATCTATAAACAGTGAATCTTGTTTCAAATTGTGAAATAACATTATATTTCTAGTATATTAGGATATTGTAGGTGCATGCAATATTTTTTTATACCTTTGTGTTGTTTTTATTGTTCATGAGGTATGGGATAATGTGATTTTCAAAGAAATACTGTGCTGCACTCTCAAGTGCTTTCCATCTTTCTGCATCAAACTTAATTCTCTCCAGGTAGAATCCATGTTTGGTATATACAAAAAAGTCACACCATAATCTTCCAGTGACCCCCATCTGGTATTGCACTTGGCTATAGTATGGATGGCTCTTTGAGAGATTTACTTCTCTTTTGTTGTTAGCTTTTAAATACTTCAAATTGCTTTCATTAGGTGCAGAGTCAGCAATGCTAAATGGACACTTTATTTCAAGAAGGCCTTCTCCACAACAAGTACAGTCAACCAATCCATCTGGGCTTGCACCTATGTAAGCCTTGCTTGGTATAACTGTAAGTCCAGTAGGCCTCACTTGAATATCCTGATGCTTAAGTCTTACTGCTTGCTTTGTATATGCATGTCTTGCCTCATCTTCCATTTTTATGCCATAAAGCAATGCAGGTATTGCTTTGTTGTCAGATTTCAATGAACACAAGGATTCCAAAAGAGACATGCATTTACTATTTGTCTTGTCATTGCATAGTTGTAATGTGTTAACCTTAGTCATGACACTGTGTGAGATAGAGGCAGTAATCCTGCCAACACGCTGTGACTTCCAATTCTCATTGTCATTTTGTCCAAGGGTCTGACTTTCAAGAACACAGGCCTCTTCAGCACTAACACTGCATATAATTTCAAGTAGCTGACTTCCTGTATTCACTTCAGAGACAATCTTAGGGATACTTTTTGGTACACTAGTAGAAGTTTCAATCTCTACAGTACTTTCAACATTTATATCATCTTCAGGAACATAGTTAGCAGTTGTATTTAGGTCAGCATATTGAAAACCACATGCATTTGGTATACTGGGATACAAAGCATCCAACAAACTATTGAGTGTGTGAGTATTCTTTCCAACATCCAAGATTTCTGGCTGATAACTTTGCCTGTGGGGAGGATTGATGGTAGTTGCTCTGTCTTTCTTTTTGTACTTTGGTTTTCTTAACCTCATCTCACACACTCTCTTTGGTTCAATTTTCTTTTTTTTGCCATAATTATTCCACTGGCACTCTACTGATGTTGGTGATTCTTTTATGACTAATCCATTACTCCAGGCATATTCAACTTTAAATAACACTGCGGCAACATGATTACAGGTTGAGCCAAGTCTGTCAAAAGAAATACAGACCAAGCAGTGTATATAAAATAATGTGTGACAATGATAATTAGTGATAATGTTACATTTACATAAGGGACTGATCATAAAGTATGGGGGGGGGGGGGGGGGGGGTGGGGGGGTGGGCCAGAAAATTCAGAATTCCTAAGGAATGACTTTTATTGGCCCACCCTATAGTCTATGCACAGTTAAAAGTAGCCCACCCCTATACAATGCACAACAATTACCCCAAAATACCCCCAGTGTATTGCTTAATTTTTCTTGGCCCACCCCTTTTTTCATGCTCAAGAATTATGGCCCACCCCACTTTTTTTTCTGCCTCCCCCCCCCCCCCCCCCCATACTTTATGACCAGTCCCTAACAATTATGATATGTAAAAAGTAAAATGAAAACCACATTAAAAAAACCATAAACAAAAAGTGTTTAAAATGATGCATGCACATACCCAGCAAAGCAAGTGCAATAAGCTGAGACTACTGTACCAGTAGTTTTTTCTGCACAAACCCATATTTTATGAGGCACATTATTGATGTTTTGAGAGGGTGTGGACTCAGACTTTAGGAAACAGAACTCGGAGGATGAATTGATTTCATGATAAAAGACATTCTTTAGCCACTTGGAGTCGAAGTAGCTATAAGCTTTGCCTTCTTTGTAATCACTAAGCAAACGTTTCTTTAAACCAGTTTGCGATTGTTCAGCAGTGAGAAGGAATTCTGCAATGTGGAGCTGAAAAATGGGTGGCCACTTCCTCATCCCTACATTTTCGCTGAGCCAACCACTTGAAAGTGAAAAGGGATCTGGTAGTTGTACAGTTTTAACTTTTAGCAAGGCGTCATACTGGACCTTCTTTGTAGAGCGCTCTTCTGCCGCGTTAGGTTTTACAAGAACTCCAAGTTCGTGTGCGCCATATGCTAGTGCAGCTAACTCCGCTTTTGTTCCAGTTACTTTCAGACCGCGATCGCGTAGAAATGACTTAAGTTCAGGGACTTTGAATCTTCTAAAGTCATCTAAGTTTTTGCTTTCTCGGTTTTCCTTCTCTTCCATTTCGAGTCCGGCGGGAAAACTTGGTCACGTGTATCAATTTTAGTTTTGTTTACATCGGAAGCTACTTGACAGCTCGAGTACTTTAAACTAGTTTAAAGGGCGATCATATTTGATAAATTACGAACGTTTTTCATAGTTGTTTATCGTTTTGAGAATTCAGAGTTAAAAACACTTACCTCTAAGTGAGTTTTCCATCGAAAAATAACAGAAATTTATTGGCAAAGCAACAAAGACTGAAAAGAAAAATCCCCTGCTACAATAAGAAACATAGGGCAAAACTCGCTTCCGGTTCGATTTTATCCCGAATCGGTTCCAGGCCCCGCGCGCCCACTAAACTGTGAAAAGGCTTATTAAGTACACTAAAACTCAAAAACATATTCAATCTATGGTTTTTACGTTCTCTGATAAATAGAACAGTTGAATTTAAAGCTTTTGAGAAAAGTTTTAATGTATTGTCTACCCTAGAAACTAGAGGGTTTCTTGATCTAGTATTCGTATTTATCATTTGTACGTCTGTGTTCGTTTTTTTTTTTCAAGAGAAACCCTCTAGCCAAACGAGCCTATTCTTTTGAATTCGCCGAGCCAATCAGAAGCGAGGGATCGCTGCGTGACCCCGGCCTTCTGATTGGTTTAAGTCTATGAAGACCTTTGATTGGATGAAAGCTGACAGCAAGATGTCAACAAGTTTGCCAAGTTTCTAAATATGGCTATAATTGGCGGTGTCAATCAAAACAGCATGGAAGTGAGATTCTAAGCTCATTTGGCCAGGGGTTAGATTCGTTGAATAACAAACCGTCAACAAACCGTCAAATTTACAAACGCTAAAGCAAACGATAAAGCAAGGAGAAAATAACCCCTGGTACCCAGGGTATGTATTGTCGGGCTTGATTGGCGGTCAAAGAGCGGTTATAAACAAACACTTCAACTGCTAAGGTCGTCTTTTAAACGGTGAAAATTGAAAAAATACTCCTTCCAGTTGCTAAAAACGGTCCAAATAAACCTTATATACATCTTACCTCGATGTATAGTTTTTCTTGGTACGTATTTTCATCTTGAGTACAGTTAACGGAGTTCGTTTGACCGAATACATCGACAGCCGTGTACAGCAATGCAAATTGCGTGACACACAGGAAACCCACAACGATCACGTATTTGAGTTTATTTTATGCGTGGTCAAAATCAAAGACTATGTTTTTATGGATAAATTTAGGTTTAATTTCGCATGGCCATTTATTGTGTCTACCCTAATATTTAGAAAGTTTTTAAAAACAGGCTTTATGACTTGAAACGTATTCAACTTGCAGATACAGCCGATCTCGAAAGGGTTGTCCCCCTGAAAAGACATATATACTAAAAGAAATATCACGTGACTCATTATATATTCTCTGTCCGTCCGTGTAGAAAGTAAGATGCGTTTGAAAGTAATATGGCGGTGAATTCAAACAAGCAGTATCTTCCCCCGCTAGAAGTACCTGACTTTCTACATGCGCGGAAAGTAAATATATAATGAGTCACGTGATATTTCTTTTGGTATATTTGTCTTTTCAGGTGGTCAACCTTTTCGAGTTCGGCTGTATTTTAGAATTTTCTGGTTCTACAAATAGAAAATTTATCGAGCTGCTATAAATAGACTAACCGCATTGAAGCGTCGACGTCTGTTTATATTTATAGATAAAACTCCATTTTTCCCCAAAAAGAACTATTATGTTCTAACAGAATAAATATTTTTGGTTGTTAACATTCAAGATAAAGTACTATGATTTGTTTCAAATGGAAACTAACGAGTAAATTAGTATAGGCTGCGTCGGTGTTTGATATAAATGATAGGTAATATAATGAAATTTGTAATACTGTAAAAAATGTTGACTTAACTTTACTGACGTTTCGAACTTTAGCCGTTCGTCAGAGCACTAAGAAAATTGCGTGACACTTAGGAATCCCTATGACATTTTTGGCGGGAAATCTCTTGTTATATAAAGAACACAAACTAGCATTTACAGTTAGGATGCTCGACCTAGCAACACTTTATTTAATACGTGTATCCGAGTAAAACATGATTATTATTGAATCCTGAACAGCAGGGAATTAGGGGTGGACCATTAGAAGTTTGGGGAGGAAGGGTGGCAATTCCCAAAATAAAAAACGTGCACGGCCAACGCGCCCCCCCCCCCCCTGAAATATATCAGCTCATGCATTTGTAGTATTTAAAAATTCTAGACTCCGAGACATCAAAAGCACGAAAATCCGAGACTCCCGGGGGGACTCTAAGACATCAAAAACTCAAAAATCCGAGACTTTGAGACATAAAAACACGAAAATCCGAGACTTACGCCCTTTGTATCAGTATACAATATATACCAAAACATAGACTTGCCCCAGGTCGACCTCGGTGTGTTTTCCCGACAAAAAGTGAACAAATCGTCCGAAAGTTAACTGAGCAAAGTCGCGAAGTAACTACTGTGCGTTGTACCGGACTAATAAATAAAACGGAAAAACGGACTTTAACCAACACACAAACAATTGTTTTCGCTTTGAATTTCACAGAACAAAATTCTGTAAAAAAAAAAAAAAAAACGTGCAAGACCTCTCTGGTCGAAAAAAAAAAATATTGCATAACTGTGCGGCGAAAACAAATAACCTACACAAAAATATTGCCACCCCCAACCCCCCAACGCTAATCCATTACCGGAAACTCCAAGGATTAAATACAGCACAGGAAATCCAAAGGCTCTCATGATTACAATATATTTTATTTCATTGTATAAATTATTTCATATAAAAGCGACATAAAGCCGGGCTCCCTGTGGAATCGATCGAGTTGTATCATTATTACATCCTTCTCTGTACATGTTCTCTCCTGTTGGCCATACTGAGTAACATTAACAAAGAGGCGGGCAGACTGGGGAGGAGAAAGGGTAGTGAAGTAAAGAAGTATTTCAGTTTCCTTTCCATTTTTTTCCTAGTACTGCAAGTCTAATAACACAAGTGGACACAAGTGTCACGCAATTCTATTAGTACTGTACGGCTGTCGACGCATTCAACTTCCATTGTGGATTTTAGATTTGCTATCAGTATGCTTTTACTTTAAATTGCAGTTGTGAAGTTGTCGATTTCAAGAGTTGACAGTCAGATTGTTCCATTGTTTGTTATTATTGAAAGCAGAACATCGCAAAACAGCGTCAAAGAAGAACGGTACAGATTTGTGAATTGAAACAAATCATAGTTTATCTTGAATGTTAACAACCAAAAATATTTATTCTGTTAGAACATAATAGTTCTTTTTGGGGAAAATTGAGTTTTATCTAATATAAACAGACGCCGACGCGTCAATGAATTAGTCTATTTATAGCAGCTCGTTAAATTTTCTATTTGTAGAATCAGAAAATTCCAAGATATCTGCAAGTTGAATACGTTTCAAGGCATAAAGCCTGTTTTAAAAAACTTTCTAAATATTAGGGTAGATATTATAAATGGCCATGCGAAATTAAACCTAAAGTTATCCATAAAAACATAGTCTTTGATTTTGACCATGCATAAAATAAACTCAAATACGTGATCGTTGTGGGTTTCCTGTGTGTCACGCAATTTGCATTGCTGTACACGGCTGTCGATTTATTCGTTCAAACAAGCTCCGTTAACTGTACTCAAGATGAAAATAAGTTCCAAGAAAAACTATACATCGAGGTAAGATGTATATAAGGTTTATTTTGACCGTTTTTAGCAACTGGAAGGAGTATTTTTTCAATTTCACCGTTTAAAAGACGACCTTAGCAGTTGAAGTGTTTGTTTATGACCGCTCTTTGACCGCCAATCAAGCCCGACAATACATTAAAACTTGTCTCAAAAGCTTTAAATCCAACTGTTTTGTTGATCAGAGAACGTAAAAACCATAGATTGAATATTAACAACCAAAAATATTTATTCTGTTAGAACATAATATGTGCTTGTTCTTCTGCTGCTTTGATTTCCTTATTATATATTGATATCCTTTGTCAGCTAGCGGCTCATCAGCGCATAGTATCAACGTGAATACTTATCTTCACTTATAGTTTCTTTGTTGTCTTGGCCGCGGGCGTCTTCGTAATGCATTCTACTTTCTCAGAAAAATCGCTTTCATAGCTGCTTCTTTCTTTTAAAATTATTGGATCTGATTCACAAGATGATATACTTTCGATAAAAGTTAGAATAAATAACCAAGAGGGCAATTTACAGCTTTAAATATGCGAAAAACTTCTAATGTTTACAAATTTCCCATACATTCCTTTGGGGATTTTCGAAACACTTGTGATGTTTTACAGTAAATGTATAGTATGGAGTCGCGAAATATCCTTTCGCTGTGTCTCAAATATACAATAATTACCTGTCTTAGCGCCTCGCCTCCATGGGCCCGAAAATTATTACCTGTCTTAGTGCCTCCCCTCCATTGGCTGAGAATCATTACCTGCCTTAGCGCCTCGCCTCCATGGGCTGAAAATCATTACCTGCCTTAGTGCCTCCCCTCCATGTGCTGAAAATCATTACCTGTCTTAGCGCCTCCCCTCCATGTGCTGAAAATCATTACCTGCCTTAGTGCCTACCCTCCATGTGCTGAAAATCATTACCTGTCTTAGCACCTCCCCTCCATGGGCTGAAAATCATTACCTGTCTTAGCACCTCCCCTCCATGGGCTGAAAATTATTACCTGTCTTAGCGCTTCCCCTCCATGGGCTGAAAATCATTACCTGTCTTAGCGCCTCCCCTCCATGTGCTGAAAATCATTACCTGCCTTAGTGCCTCCCCTCCATGGGCTGAAAATCATTACCTGTCTTAGCGCTTCCCCTCCATGGGCTGAAAATCATTACCTCTGGCCTTGCGGCTGAGAATCTTCTGACAAAGATCGCGAATGTTTGTGTTGTTGTTTGTTAAATTAATGGTTTATTGTGTTCAAGGTGTTGGATCTAAAGAAACAAATCGCAACAACAGGGGTGCAACAGTCTACCAACAAAGAAAGTCAAGGTGAACTAGTGTAAACTTGTTTAACTATTCTCAATCATACTTTTAAATATTTTGAAATTTCAGATACACATAATTGCAAGAATGTTGTCAAAAAATTACAAATAGAAATGAATAGACTTCTTTACCTCCCTTGTTTGTTGTCCCATTTCAGATCACGTGATGCTACCCTTGAGAATTGTTTCTTTCACATGTAAATGATATAACACGTTCATCATAAAAGAACAATTCTCAAGGAATGACACATTGTCTGAAATGGGCAATTTGCATACGGAGGTAAAGAGGTCTGTTGTAGGCGGAGCTTACGTAAACTCATTGGCTAATTTGAGCTCCGCCTACAAACTGATTGACGGATCGGAAAAACCCAAGATCAAAGTGAAATTGATCATTTGCAAGTCGCGATGCAACGATTTTTGCTGTATATTGCAAACTTGCCATCCGTCCTTGGCTGATTACACATGCCTCAACCTTGATTATTCAGGATATGACGGAAACCTCATCCAATAATTAACAATTATTCACCGAAGGCGAATATCGGTGAATGATAAACCGAGATGGAGTCAAGGTGTTTATTCGCCGATATTCACTGAGCCTGAAGAGTGAAGTGGACTAGTTTTTAGTATAAATACAAAAGTAATTAATTCAAAGAGTAAAAATAACCATTCTTTTTTGAAGAAAAACTGTTCATTTTTTACTTCTAAAAGCGTGCGAAACGCTGAAGATGATTACACGAGAAATAGTATGAATACTCGACCAGCGCGCTATTTTCACTTGTGTATTTATATTAATTATTTGAATATTTCTTTGTTTGTAGGTAACGAGGACCTAGCTGTGAAACTGGTAGAGACGGAGGACCTACTGGATGCCACGCAGGCGGAAAAAGACAATTTAGACGCTCAGGTTAGACATCCTTTGATGACGAGAGAGCCACAAGTTTATAAGTGTAAACTCTATTTCGTGATACCCTATTTAAAAAAAGAGTTCATTCATTCATTTATTCATTCAATCGTTCGTTCATTCATTAATTTATTCATTCAATCGTTCGTTCGTTCATTCATTCATTTGTTCATTCATCCATTCATCCAACATTCATTCACGACCCGGCGTTTTCAAACTATGCATTTTTATAACTATGCATGTATATAATAAATTTGTTTTGCAATTCTTGAAAATGAGAAGTTGCAAGTTGCTAAATTCCGTTACGAAAAGTAGAACTGAACTTTTTTTGTGCAATGTTGTCTGCCACAAAAATTGCGAGCTATCCTCTGTTACACTGTGCAATTCTTCAGCTCGAGCGTCACAACATTACGGCGAAGACAAGTTACTAGTGTCTCAAATATTTTATATTTTTTATATAAATTAGCTCTTTGATAGTGGTTACTAAGAGTTCTATATTTTCATTGAAGGTGGGGTTCCTTAATTCAGTTATCGTAGATCTACAGGTGAGCTCGACAATACAATGATAATGATAACATAACGATTAAGATAGCTGAAGATGATGATGATGACATAACGATTAAGATAGCTGATGATGATGATGATGACATAACGATTAAGATAGCTGATGATGATGATGATGATGATGATGATAACATAACGATGAAGATAGCTGATGATGATGATGACATAATTAAGGTGGAGTTCCTTAATTCAGTTATCGTAGATCTACAGGTGAGCTCGACAATACAATGATAATGATGAAAACGATTAAGATAGCTGCTGATGATGATGATAATGATGGCATAACGATTAAGATAGCTGATGATGATGATGACATAACGATTAAGATAGCTGCTGATGATGATGATGATAAATATTGACGACTATAATGATGGTGGACGATGGTTGTGAAGAAAGATTAAGATTAAGCGATAATGGTGTTACGTAGTAGGCTATAATGGAGATGGTTGTGATCGTGATGGCAATATTGACAGTGAAGACGGCGATGATTCTGCTGATGATGACTGTGAAGACATTGATGATAATGATGTTGTCAATAGCGACGATGATGCCAACGATGATAATGACGATGACGATATTACTTATGATGACGATGGTACTAACGATGGCACCAGTACTAATGATGATGACGATGGTACTAATGATGATGACGATGGTACTAATGATGATGACGATGGTACTAATGATGATGACGATGGCACTAATGATCATGACGATGGCACTAATGATGATGACGATAGTAATCATGAGGTAGATATCTAAAAGTTTCTGTTATTTTCAATAGCGTAAGAATGAGGAGAACGAGCAACAAATAGAACTGCTGTTGTCTGGAGGCTCTAGAACTAATGGATTACTTGACTCGTAAGTACATTATGTATATATTGAACGTTTTGTTATCGTTGCAATACTAGTCTCGCTCGCATGCTATTTATAAGTAGTCTCTCATATCACAATAATAGGAACACTGTTCCAAATGGACTCGGAATAAATCAGGATACTATACACTCTTTCTGAGAAACTTTGTCACTCGTGAAGTGAATTGCCTACAAGCTAGTAGCGCATGGGACTATGGGTAACCTTTGTATACTTTACTAGAACGCAGAGATTTCATGGTCACATTGCTACACTTTTCAATTTTGTTTCAGAAATGACTATATATGACAACAGGAAAGGCGTGTCGAATGTACATTTATTTGCTGAGATTATTCATGATCCTTTGCGCCACCAGCTTGTAGGCTTTTAATGGGTGACCACAGGCAGCCCAAGCAAATCACTTGTATTCAGTGGATTTTTTTTCATTTTTTTTTTTCAATAAAATGTTACTAAACTTTGTCTGTAGTTGTTGTGATGTATTTAAATACTTTTTGGATAATTTTTAGCTAGTTTTAAGCCATATTTATAATTTCTTCCCCTCTAGTAATATATTTACACAAGGCTGGCGACTCGGGTGGACATTACCTTCACTTTCATCGGCAGTTAATCCCCTAAAAATCCCTCCATAATCCCCAAAACCAAGTCTGACTCAAAGGCCAATGATCCTTCTATCCATAACTTTTACTAGAAATCAGAAATACAAATCTAAACCTAACGATTTGCTCCGTTTTCTTGCTTTTTGAAGTCGTTGTTTCACTCCGGAATATCCGTTAGATGTCCAATTCGGACATGAAGCTTTGTGCCCTGGCCTGATTTTATGAAAAATCACTCCCCTCAGTGGTAGGGAGAGCAGTTACAAAACTAAAACGAGCGTTTGTTTTGACGTGTTTGGTTCGTGGGTGCCCCTAGAGGGGAGTGATTTTTCATAAAATCAGGCCAGGGCACAAAGCTTCATGTCCGAATTGGACGGCTAACGGATATTCCGGAGTGAAACAACGACTTCAAAAAGCAAGAAAACGGAGCAAATCGTTAGGTTTAGATTTGTATTTCTGAATTCTAGTAAAAGTTATGGATAGAAGGATCATTGGCCTTTGACTCAGACTTGGTTTTGGGGATTATGGAGGGATTTTTAGGGGATTAACTGCCGATGAAAGTGAAGGTAATGTCCACCCGAGTCGCCAGCCTTGTGTAAATATATTACTAGTGGGGAAGAAATTATAAATATGGCTTAAAACTAGCTAAAAATTATCCAAAAAGTATTTAAATACATCACAACAACTACAGACAAAGTTTAGTAACATTTTATTGAAAAAAAAATGAAAAAAAATCCACTGAATACAAGTGATTTGCTTGGGCTGCCTGTAGGGTGACAAACTTTCTCGGAAAAGGTGTATGCTAATGAACCTTTATACTGGATTTTACTAGAAGCTATCATCATATGTGTATGTAGAAGAGACAAGTTGGTCTATCCCTCAGTAACATAGTATTATCTATAAAACTATTGTTTGTACTACTTTAGGCCTGAGCTGGACGAAGAGCCAATACCACGGTTCAAGGTTCGACTATTCTGTGACATCTGTGACAAGTTTGATGTACATGATACTGATGACTGCCCTACCCAGGCCTCTGATCCTACCGATGTTGGAACAATGCATCATGGGAATCGTGGTGAAGAAAGACCGTACTGTACCACGTGTGAAGGTATTTGTTTGATCTTGGGATCCCTGTGGTGAACTGCACATAGGACAGTTGCTCCTTACTGTAGATTCATCGATTTACTCCATTTCACATGTCCATCAATTGATTTAGTCAGTTGTTTGGGTAACCACTAATCAGATAACTGTAGATTCATCGATTTACTCCATCTCACATGTGCATCAATTGATATAGTCAGTTGTTTGGGTAACCACTAATCAGATAACTGTAGATTCATCGATTTACTCCATTTCACATGTGCATCAATTGATATAGTTAGTTGTTGGGGTAACCACTAACCAGCCGGGTTTTTTTTCGATAACTGGGGATTCGTCGATTAACTCAATTATTTGAGTAACCACTTCTCAATCGTATTTACTGTATTGCTACAGAATCTGATTGAAAATGTATTTATTCATTTATTCATTTTTTTTTTTTTTTTTGTTCATTTATTTGTTCATTCATTCATTCATTTGTTTATTTTTTTATATATATATATATATATTTATTCATTCATTTGTTCATATATTTATTTATATATATTTATTTATATATATTTATTTATTTATTTGTTTATTTATATATGTATTTGTTTATTTATTCATTCATTCATTTGTTAATTCATTCATTTATGTGTTTATTTGTTTTTTTATTTGTTTAATCATTTATTTATGTATTTATTTATTTATTCATTCATTCATTTGTTTATTCATTCATTTATCCATTTTTTTATTTGTTTATTCATTCATTTATTTGTTTATTTATTCATTTATTTATCTATTTATCTATTTATTTATTCATTCATTTATTTGTTTATTTATTTGTTTATTCATTTATTTGTTTATTTATTTGCAGTATTTGGTCACTGGACACATGATTGCGATGATGAACAGGTATTTGTCTTGTGTTTTACTGTGCGACTGCTAAAGACTTGTGGAGTAAAATATCCCGCCATATTACACATCACACTGTCTTATACGTTATTTATTATCCAACCGTTAAAAACAATTGGTTTAGTTCGTTTTATAAAGCAAAATATTTTTACTTAAAAAGCTAGTCTTAGACGATTAAAATATCGCTGGGTATTTTTACTCGATCCAATCCTACTCCGGCTGCGATATTTTTGCTCGTCTATGACTAGTTGGATAACAATAACCATTTCTTATCATCATCATTATCATCTTAATATAAATGTGAGTGAACAAATATGTTTTGAAAGACTATTAACATCACCATTCTTATCATTGTCTTAATAATCTATGTTATCATCACCAATATCATCATCATATCGTCATCGTCATTACATTAATCAAGAAAGGTTAGTTTTATTTAATTTTCTGCTTTGTTTTACAGACTTTCTAGTAGCTCCAAGCAAGTCAAGTCTTTTGGTCCCTGTGTTGTGTTTACCGAGTCAATAATTTCTTAACAGTGCCGCTTACTTAAGGCCGGTACACACTATTCGACAAATCGCGGAGACACGTCGCTGCAACGTCAGTTCGTGTGCATTGCTTCGAAAACACATCGCCGCGACACCAGTTTAACTGATTTTGTTGCTGCGACCTGACGCACAAATTCAATCCAAACAAAATTCTGTCGCGGGGACAAGGATTGCAACAAAAACTGTACGTGTACACGAGGGGAGTTGTCGCCGCAACGTGTCGCCGCGTCGTGTTGCAGCGACTTGTCGCCTAGTGTGTACCGGCCTTAATACAGCTGCCGCACTTTAATTTGTCCAAACAAATTATATATATAGTCACTTCAACAAAAATCAATTGACCAAACAGTAACTGATTTAATCGAAATCAACTATCGGCCTAAAATAGTATTGTTATATGCACTCTTATTTCAAAAGTCATTGCTGAACCTAGAGTCAACACTCAAAGGATGTTGTTAATTTATTTATAATTAATAAATCAGCAAAGCCTAAACGCAACTTAGCTCAGACAAAAAAGATGCATTATATAAAAGGTGCATTACGAGACATATACCCTGCGTTGCAAGCGTTTCTTTTTTGGGAGAAGGGGAAAGTTGTTTTGGGATAGCTGTGTTAGAAGCGCTGGCTTTCTGCAGGTAATCTTGTAGTTTAGATAAAAGAATGTTGTAATAGAAATTAAAACAATATATTAATTGTTGGGATGTACTCGTCATTGTCTAGCCTGTACTGTCATCTCTTGTATTGCAAAGACTGTCGTGTTGCGAACACCCCGTTATTGAGGACACGGATGTTACTGTCTTAACAGCGCAGCGCATGAATGACGTCGCAAAAATGGAGACAAAGGCCTAACTCGGACAAACAAACTTTTATTTAACTTTCAGCAGACTATTTTCAATGCCGATCAAAGCAAATCTTTGTTTAATCACGCTATTTTAATTTCAGCAGGAAATGATAACATCGGTTCATATATTGCTTAACACAGGAAAACTGAACACAATGTTTGTCCAAGTCTTGGAGCTATTTTTAGCATTTCTGCGCTGGGTTATTCTTGCATTGTGGTGTTCTATTATCGATCATTATAGACTAGACCCCGAGTTCACTTATAGCTCTGATTATAAGTCAGTAACAAGAACAACATTTAGTTTTCTTAATTTTATTTTTCTTACATACTTGTTATTTTTGTTGGGGAGGGTTGGGACAAGGTTTCCCTGCTAAAATGTTCTGCTAATATTTCATTTTTTGTTGATGCTTTTTAATGGGGGAAAGTTCAGATATTTTTGTCATGGGCACTTACAGATATAAACTGGGGCCACATCAGATAGTAACTAGCAAAGTGTAGTAACTACCCAATGTTAACTCTGCGGCGCTGGCCAAGAGTAATGCAGGTTCTGGGTACAAAATTGAAAAATATGTAAATCAAACTAAATCCCCCACCATTTTCTTCTCCCTATCAAACTCCCTCTCTCCCACCCCTCCCTTAATCAAATAACAAAAGAATATCACAAATAAGTCATCCTTTCACTTGTTTTCAAACTTCTTCTCCCCGTGGGGGAGGGTGTTGTTACGGAAAGCTGGTGCGGTACCCTGCCAGGAAGGAACGCCTGTCATTAAACATCCATTCTCCGAATCGAAGTCGCTTCTCCGTATTATAAGTAGTACTTTTCGTCTCTGTCCTTCTTTCACAACGTTATATTCGTTAAAACTAAATATATAACGTTACCAGAACCTTCTCTTAGAAAGCAAAATGGAGTCATCAGACTGGCAACCTAAACTGTCTACTCACAGAGAACGTTGTAAGTACGCGTTCGACAATTCGTTGTTCTGTGATGTCGAGTTCTCGGTTGAAGACTGTGATGGAAACAAAGTCACTGTTCCAGCCAACAAGTATCCACTAGCCGTCTGTAGTCCTGTGTTTGCAGCCATGTTTTACGGTAAACTAGCCGAGACTAAGTTTCCTATCAACATACCAGACTGCACCAAGGAAGGACTACAAGAAATACTTCGCTATGCACATTCTGAAGAAGTCAACCTAACCGGAAGTAACGTTATGGAAGTTCTTTACCTTGCCAAGAAGTACATGATGCCATTCTTGGAAGAAAAATGTAATAATTACATTCAGAATGAGGTTGGGCCTATAGATGTGCTCCATATTTTGCTTATAGTACATAAAATAGGCGACAAAGACCTTCAAGAACACTTCTGGGAAATTGTTGACAAGAAAACTGATCAAGTTGTAATAGCTGAGTCGTTTCTAGATGTTCCCCGAGAATTGCTTTGTCAAGTACTTAAGAGAGATACCTTGGATATCGATGAGCTACATCTTTTTAAAGCGGTGGATAATTGGGTTACAAAGAGGATTGAAGAAAAGGGATTAGTTTGCAATGGTGAAACCAAACGAGCTATTCTTGGAGAAGAGGTCATCCGACTGATTAGATTCCCTCTCATGACACAAAAGGATTTTGTTGAGTCTGTTCTTCCTTGTAAAGTATTGAACATGGATGAAGTGACAGAATTGCTTCAATTCTTCAATGGTATTACAACAACAACAAACACGTTTATTGAAAGGAAAAGGTCTGGATTTGGTGTATTGACTCCTAGTGTCCGTTTCAACATGATTTGTGATAAGAAAATGACCTATGGCTGTAAGGAACAAGGTTTCGATGATGTTTTGGCATTCTCTGTAAATAAAACTGTTGATCTGGTTGGTGTGCAGCTTTTTGGCTCAAAAGAGGCAGAATATAAGGTTGATTTAAGAATCAGCAGAAGTAATCAACTCGGAGTATATACTATTTCAAGTATGTCTTCAAACTATTTTACAGAAATGATAACCGATGGCTTGTACTATGGATTTACCGTTACCCTTGACGAACCTGTGAGACTAGACCCAGATGTTGTGTATTACATTTTTGCCAAATTTGAAGGACCCCCATCTTGCTATGGGAAACAAGGAAAAGAGAGTGTAACATTTGATCATAATATCACAGTCACTTACAGAAAACCAGAACCAATTATTAGTTTTTTAATTTCTCGTTGTGGACCTCTTCAATGTCAGTTCCCAACACTTGTTTTTAGAAAAGTATAAAATCATTTTATGTAAGGGGTTAAAAATGCCATAAACGTTCTTTGCAAATTTTATACGGTGTTTTGTTTGCTTTAGTTTACTTTTTTTAATCAAAACACTGAAGCCTTTAGGCAACAATTTCATAAGTTTTAAGCAATTTTGTAATAATGGCACTTGGAGAAAATATTTTTAGAAGTCACCCTTCAAATTAGAAATATCATTAGAAATATCTCACGTATTAATTAGAAGATATCTAAGTTTTGAATCCACTAAGACTCTAGTTTATGCTTTTGTTACATCTCGTATAGATAGTAATAACGCCTTAATATATGGGTTACCAGAAAGGTTACTTAGTTAAGCGTTTGCAACATGTGCTTAACACAGCTGCTACATTACAAACAGCGACAATTTCCTGGGCAACGCCTATACTTTATGACCAGTCCCTAATTTGTAATTTAAAGTTATAGGTATAATCCAATTGTAACTATACTTTTATATTATTGTAATTAATAATTAACTTGTCTCACGAGACAAGCGCATTTGGGCATTTTGGAAAATGTGCTTTATAAATAAAGTTATTATTAATAAATATCGAGGTAAAATGTAGGGCTCATGCAGGTGATGAGGTCTGAGAAAAACAAAAAATCGTGCAATCTATAAAAAAAAGTCTTACTATGGCCCTAAAAATGGTAGTCTTTTATGTGCCATTTTTCTTTATCCGGCACCAAATCATTTTTCTCTTTTTTTTCACGAAATAAAGATCTCCTGGCAAAACCAACACAAGTAATAGATAAAATATGAGCGGGAGACCTTTATGGGCATGTTCCACGAAACAATTAAGATGGCGACCGACTATTGTATGATATTGACAGTTTGCAGAGCAATATCTCGGAAACGAATACGGTGACCCCCATTTTTTATTTTGAAAATTTATAAAGAATTTAAAAAGCTGTTTGTGTTCAAAATTTGAAGAAAAAATTATGTATTAGATAGTTACTGAGGCCGGCAGCAATATTAGATATATTGCAGTCAGCTGAGGGCGCAGCCCGAAGCTGACTGCAATATATCTAATATTGCTAGCCGGCCGAAGTGACTATCGTATATAGTTACTATTCACCACCCTGCCCCATTGTTTTCTCTCTTGCACAGTAATCGGCGGTTTCTTGTGTTTTTGAATATAATAAAAATAGGCTTACCAAACTTTCACGCTGGGCTGGCAGTGTACTGAAATCGGCGTTTTTAAGCGTGATTTTGAATAACGTTTTATAGTTAGGTCCGATCAACTTCAAATTTTATATGTGAAGAGTACACACCCAAAGAAAATAATTCTTCTTTTCACTTTTACAAATGTTACGATTTTTGGCGGGAAAATAACGTCATCAATTTTAGAGGAAAATCTAAAATGAGGGTAATGCAAAATTTTAAAATGCGCATTTGAAAGAACTCATTGAGATACGTTCAAAACCGAAGAGATAATAGTCAAAGTCAAATTTAATCTAAAGTTATAATTTTTTGAATGTAAAATAGAAAACATTTCTAAACTTCAAAAATCATATATTTTGATTAAATTTGACTTTGACTGTTATCTCTTCGGTTTTGAACATATCTCAATGAGTTCTTTCAAATGCGCATTTTAAAATTTTGCATAACCCTCTATTTCAATTTCCCACTAAAATTGGTGACGTCATTTTCCCGCCAAAAATCGTAACATTTGTAAAAGTGAAAAGAAGAAAATTTTTCTTTTGGTGTTTACTTTTCACATGTAAAACTTCAAGTTGATCGGACTTAACTATAAATCATTTTGTTTTTTACTCGACAAGGGACTGGAACCAATATTATGTTAGTACTCTGCTGAATGCAAGGCATTGTGGGCACAACTTAAACTTGTCAAGGAAAACTTGTTCATCATCTACACGAGCAAGGAAACCTTGTCAATATAAAATTGTCAAGGAAATCTTGCTGATCGTCTACACGAGCAATGAAAATTGTCAAGGATACTTGTCAAGGAAAAATTGCTCGTGTCAACGCCGCTTAATTAGTTATAATATTATCAGCCAATGAAAATGTAATAATCATTCAATAGCCTGTCCCATTATTGTTCTCTTTGTTGCATAATAATCAGCGGTTTCTTGTCTCTTTGAATATAATAACAATAGGCTTACCAAACTCTAATTAGTTATAATTTCATCAATTCTATTTAGAGGAATGCTAATGAACTTGATGACATTAAACGTGTTTTTGTTGCAAGTTTTCCATCGGTTGCCTGGGTAGCATAATGGCTTAAAGCGCGGATACAGCAATGCAGAAGGTCTCGGTTCGAATCCTGGCATTGGTACTCAAAGTCTTTTTTCACCAAAAATCGCTATCTAGTAAATTATTTAATGAATTATAAGTCTGATGATGCTTACTAGAATGGAAATTATTAGTTATACACACTTAACAAAACACACTGCAATATGTTTGATATTGCAGAGTGCGAACTGCAATATGTTTGATATTGCAGAGTGCGAACTGCAACATAACTAAATATCTTTGCTTTCAGACGCGGGTACTCAGCAATCAGTGATTTAGTGCAGAGAGAGAACAATGGGGTAGGGTGGTGAATAGTAACTATGGTTAAATATTACATGATAGACGTATTTGGATAAAAATGTCGATCTTCATCGATCGAAAGAGTCACCGAATGTTGCACGATGGCTGCGAATTCGAGCCAAAATCCAAAGGGTTAGTTGTATTTATTCATATAAATATTAATCTATAGGTTATTAGACGTTTGTCTCAAGAAGTATTTGGCAATCCATTCAGTTTTTCTATCAAAAAATTGACTTTTTCACTTGAATTGTTCGTATTGCGCGCAAATGATTTTTGACAAGAAAAAGGCTGCACTTTGAGATCATCTCACTCCTAAACGAGTACGGTGACCCCCATTTTTTATTTGATCATAAGCTTGTATATATAAAGTTAAACTCTATCTGCATATAGGCAGATTTTGAGCAGTCCATAGAACCATATCTAGAACTCTTTATTTAAAGGCTCTTGAGTAAAACTCATCGGCTGATAGTCTCTGAGCTTTTAGTACTCTGTCTTCTCAGTAGTGTTTTGTTAGGTTTCCCTTTCTTGGTATATTTGTCTACGTTAAATAAAAGCTGTTTGGTTGCATTACGGTTTGTTCGTCTGCTGATATGTGCTAGATATCTATGATATGAAGTATGATAATCATACTTCACCATGCGAAGTTTGAAGAAAAATCTATGTTAACGTATTTGCCCGCGAATGTCCTTAAAATGGCCTTCCGATTAATAAAAAAAAGTACTTCTTATTTATGCTCAGTATACTGATCTCTCTTAGTCTAACTCTTTTACTCCGACGAAGGGCTAAAGCTCAAAACGTCAATAAAGTCGAATTTCATTATATTACTTAAGTGAAATACAGATATATGCTGAGAAAAATATCATATGCAGGGAATTGAACCCTACGGTTTCTACCAATAACATGTTTTCTTTTCAGCAATGATATTTTTTTTTATATCCGAACGAGCTAAAAAACAATATCAATCTTCATATGTCATCCAAAACTACAAATTAACTGACAAAGTTTGAGCGATTTGGGATAAATAGGGGGCGGGAGGTGTGTAGCCGACTTTACGGAGAAAACTAAATCGGGATGCAACGCAAGCTAGAGGTGTGAGGTGTTTTAAAAAAGGTAAATTACAGAACAAATCGCTTCGATATCAATGCTTTTATAGTTTTTAGTTTTTTTATCAAATGAAAAAGTAATTTATTTTTATAAGCTGAAAAAGTCGCTTGCTGGGCTGCCTGTGTCCTAATTGGGAGAAGGGCTCGGTCAAGCTGTACAATACGCCGACAGGAAAGGAACGCCTGTCATTAAAAGTACTTCTTAGAAAATATCGGATTCGTGGAAGCAATTTCCTGCTATCTCTCCTTTATAAAGTTACTTTCATGATATATTGATAGTATCCTAGAGATATTCTCTTAGAAAGTAATATGGAATCCTCAGACTGGCAACTTAAACTGTCTACTCTAAGAGAACGTTGTAAGTACGCGTTCGACAATTCGTTGCTCTGTGATGTCGAGTTCTCGGTTACAGACTGTGATGGAAACAAAGTCACTGTTCCAGCCAACAAGTATCCACTAGCCGTCTGTAGCCCTGTGTTTGCAGCCATGTTTTACGGTAAACTAGCCGAGACCAAGTCACCTATCAACATAGAAGACTGCACCAAGGAAGGAATACAAGAAATACTTCGCTATGCACATTCTGAAGAAGCCATCCTAACCGGAAGTAACGTTATGGAAGTTCTTAACCTTGCCAAGAAGTACATGATGCCATTCCTTGAAGACGAATGCAAGAAATACATCCAGAATGAAGTTGGACCGGAAGATGTGCTGTATATTTTACCTCAAGTACAGAAAATATGCGACAAAGACATTCAAGAACACTGCTGGGAGATTGTTGACAAGAAAACTGATCAAGTTGTATCATCTGAGTCGTTTCTAGAAGTTCCCCGAGAATTGATTTGTCAATTACTCAAGAGAGATACCTTCCATGTTGATCTGGAATTGCTTCTTTTTAAAGCTGTGGATAAATGGGTTACAAAGAGGATCGAAGAAAAGGGATTAGTTTGCAATGGTGAAACCAAACGAACCATTCTTGGAGAAGAGGTTATACGACTGATTAGATTCCCTCTAATGACACAAAAGGACTTTGTTGAGTCTGTTCTTCCTTGTAAAGTATTGAACATGGATGAAGTGACAGAATTGCTTCAATTCTTCAATGGTATTACAACAACAACAAACAAGTTTATTGAAAGGAAAAGGTCTGGATTTGGTGTATTGACTCCTAGTGTCCGTTTCAACATGATTTGTGATGAGAGCATGACCTATGACTATAAGGAACAAGGTTTCGATGATGGTTTGGCATTCTCTGTAAATAAAACTGTTGATCTGGTTGGTGTGCAGCTTTTTGGCTCAAAAGGGGCAGAATATAAGGTTGATTTAAGAATCAGTAGAAGTAATCAACTTAAAATTTGTATTATTTCCAGGGTGTTTTCATGGTGTGTTACAGAGAGTGAAATGATAGATGGCTTGTACTATGGATTTACTGTTACCCTTGACGAACCTGTCAGACTAGAACCAGATGTTGTGTATTATATTTTTGCTAAATTTGAAGGACCACCATCTTACTATGGAAAACAGGGTAAAGAGAGTGTAACATTTGATGATAATATCACAGTCACTTACAGAAAACCAGAACCAAGTTGTTTTTTAATATCTTGTTGTGGTCCTCTTGAAGGTCAGTTCCCAACACTTGTTTTTAGAAAAGTATGAAATCATTTTGTAACTTCTCTTAGACTTTTGTTCTACTGCTTAATTCGCAACGTAAACGTGAAACTAAAAATAAATAAATAAATACAAAGTGAGGAAACTAAACTAGATTACAACATGGTTGACATATAAGAAACTTACCAAATTCCTGTCTCTAAAAGTTGGTAAAATCCATGCTACTACTACTACTGCTGCTGCTGCTGCTGCTATTATTATTATTATTATTATGGCAAGTTTTATTTTCTTTTGCTTTTGCTGCATAGCTACATTAACAAGCGGACTATTACGTCTAGTCTAGTTAAGTACATTGTTCTTTACAATCGTTTCAGCTTATGCGTATTCATAGAACTTCTTCGCGATGTTTGCATTCTGGCAAATAATCCATTTCTGACAACGTTCAATAAGGAAGGTCAGTTCATTATCAGTGTATGTTATATTTAGTTCTTTTTTAAGTTCTTCATGGTAACCTCCGAGAAAGTCAAAAACAACATTGATTTGCTTTACACTTGAGCTTTGGTAGAGTTGTTTGATGCCTGCGCGTAGTTCTGTATATTTCTCTTGTTTTTTTTTTGCTGTTCTGTCTGCAATTGTACCAACCTGGCAGACTGTGCCTTCAAGTAGTGTCCAGGATTTAGTTTCTTTATTTTGTTCTATCACGTCGACTTTATTTGCTCCGTTTTCTGGTGCTTTCTGAAGTTGGAAAGGTACATCCCAATATATTTTCGCCTTTTCGTTTTCAAGTACTGCAGGTGGTGGGCGCTGCTGATACCATGGCTTTCCGTTATCGCTCTCTTGGAAGTTGTACTTTTCAAGCAAACAATGCTATATTGGTCTTAGCATTCTATCATGTCTGGCCTTGTAGAGGCTTTGTGCAATCTTTGAGCAGGCGCACATTACATGTGTTGTTGATTCTGTCGCCATATGGCATATTCTGCATTTGATGTCTGTGATAGTCATCTGTACTTTGCTTTGTTGGTATGTCTTTGTTGGTAGTAGTTGTTGGCGTATGCTCTTGTTTACGCTGTAAACGATATCGGGAATATTTTTCCATTTCTTCAGGATCTGGTTGGATGTAGGTGACATTTGTTTATCTTGAAGCTGTTGGTTGGTGTATTTTCCCAGCCATGACTGCTGTTCTACTTCGTTGACATATTTCTCTATAATCTTTGATCTTAGCATCTCCTTTATTGCTTGAGGGGACGATATGGTTATCAGCTTGGTCTCACTCGTAGATGATATTGTAGTTCCTGTTTCGTCGAAGCTGCATGTTAAGTTGTAATCTGATGCGTGCTTAGTGGCTTGTTTAAAGATTGTGTGATTTTTTCCATTTCGAGTGTTCTTGTATGTTTGATCCTTTTGTCTTCACTGTTGTACATGTTGAGGTAGTTGGCCATCTTAATTGTTGTTAATTTGTAGGTGTCCTCTATGCTTTTCATACCACTTTCCCCCTAGTTCTTCTGGTAGGTAGAGTAGTTTGATGGATTCGTGATGGTGCATTCCTTTTTCTTTTCTGATGATCTCTCTTGTGCGTCTGTCTATATCCTTTAGTTGGTTTACTGTCCAGTCGCTTGTCCACATGTGGTATTGATGACCAGGTAGAGCAAAGGTCTTGGTCGTGTGTACTTTTCTTGGGATAGAGATGTTGCTTGATCAGATAACAGAAAGGCGTTTAAGATATTCTTTATTTGCCTCGTTGTAAACTTGTTCTTCTAGTTGTTCTTCTAGTTGTCTTCGTATTTTCCGAGGAATTTGTAGTAGTCGTTAGTATCAAGTACCTTCAGTTCTTCAGCCCTCTTACAACCTAAATTCTTATGGTAAGAGGGCCTTTTCGTACGCGTCCCCTGAGCTGTGGAACTCCATGCCACAAGATATACGATCTTGCACTGAACTTTCTACTTTTAAGAGCCTACTTAAAACCTTTCTCTTCAAGCAAGCATATCCTGTTTAATTAGTTAAGAGTGAACCATGGGGTATTTAGTAACTTTCACAGTTGTTTTTATTTATCTTTTTGTTGTTTTTAATTATTTCCATATATCGATACATTTTTATATCTCTGAACGATATGAAATTTAGTAACTTTGTTTATATTTATATTTATTTTCCTTTTTAAAACATTTTTATTAATTATATAGATTTAGCTTAGATTTCATTCCATGTACTGTATATAGAATTTTATCAATCATATTTTTTTATTTTTTTTTTTCCTTCTAAAATTGTAAAGCGGTGTTGAGCTTTTGTAATTGTCGCTATATAAAATAAAGTTATTATTATTATTATTATTATTATTTCAGTGTCCGATATTTGCACACTTTCTTCACTTCTTTTCATTTTACCTCGTACGATATTGACTGTTGCACATTTGTCCAAACCCCAGAAAAGTCCAATGTTCTCAAACATACTCTTTGCTGTCTTTGTAATCAGTAGTGCTTTTTGTGCTGACTTGTGACAGGTCTTTAGATCATCTACGTATAGTAGGTGTGTCAATTTCGTGGTTTTATGCATATTTTCGCTCAAAACAACATGCAAATTTTAGCGAACTATTTTTTATTCTTGAATTAAGAATTAAAGTTGGCTTTATAGGAAAAAAGCTTAATGGCTCCCATAAAATCGAAATATATAATTACATATTACTCGCTGGGCACCCTGTGCCAGCGAGTTGAAAATTCGGTGCTGATTATTGTTCGTCGTAGTTCACCACAAAAAGGCATACGTCATCCGCGCGGTCGTTGTCAAGGCAACGGCCGACATGTTCGATCGAGTTTATGCTCGAGAGAAGGCTGGCTTTTTGTCGTTGAAAACAAACATGAATCTGTAGTGTCAATAAAAATGTAAACGGAAATAAGATCTCCTTATTCAAAGTTTAGTTATTATAATTCTAGACAAGTAGTGCCGTGTATAAATTGTCATAAAACTCGATGCCGTTCTCGTGAACCCAGCCGAATACCCGTGAAAAGATTGAATAGATCAGACTTGCAACTACAGGAGGAAAGTTGAGAAAATGTGTTTATCAAAGGATTTGTGAAAACACACCAAAATCTTCTGTGATACGTACATCGTGTAAATTTCAAAAACGTTGTCGTATATAAATAGAATGTTTGTACTTTAGTGGAAAAGGAATACATTAAAAAGAATGCAAAAGAATCGTTCAACTTTAGTGATTTTCTTTTGTGTTTTTAATGTAATTCTTTTCCATTAAAGTAAGACAAAGTTTCTGAAATTAGGTGTATGTGATATTTTATATATACAATTATTGTCTTGTTAATGTTATGAATTTTTTTTTTAAATTTATTTCTTCATTTATTAAAATAGAGAGCCACAAAAGGGATGTCTGGGCTACCTGTGCTCTTCGACAACGTTTCGTCAAATAACTATATGACCAGCGAGTTAATGCCTTATAGGCATCTAGTTAGATTATAAAATACAAGTTGTTGAAGTTCGTCAAATTTATCACAGTGGAACAGTGGAACCATGTTGTAAACACTTCTTGAAATCATATCCAGGGACAACGAGTTTCTACCAAAATAGCTCAGTTTTGCGAAAAGTAAACATGGAAATGTCCAATTCTTTAAACATTTTTTTGGGGCACGATGTTCAAGTAATAAAAATTCTATGATGAATTGCGAGAAGTTCGCACTCAATATTGCTGATATTGACATCAACACGCCCGTTTACTTGACGATCTAAGGCGTCTAATATCTCCTAATACTAGTCGTTTCTATCAAAAGTTGCTGCGAGCTGTTTACATAATATTCCAAAGGCAGCCCAATCTTGGCTATTCAGTAAACGAATTTATAAAATAATTTAGATAGTACGCACGCTCTGATTGGTCAAAAACCGTGTTGGATGAGGCTATCTAAACATGCGCGCGCGTATTGATGGCGCGCGTATTGAGAATTGCTATTCTTATCAGCAATTAAAATGCCGGTTTAGCTCGCCTAGCGGCTCGTGCTTTTCCTACGCTCTCTCGTGTTCTCCCAACATCACGCGTGTTTAGATCAGGCTATATAACACGGAAAATCGTCTTCTATTTCTTAAATGTAAGCATTATATTCAATAACTTGTCGAAATTGTACGTTTTTAGTAATATTACATGCATGTGATTAGCGCTCGTGGAGTAGCGTGATCGAATACGGTTATACGTGATAAGTTTAGAATCGCACTGGAATTACATATTGCAAGCATTGCTGTGTAACTGGCCATTATTAACTCGTTCGAAAAGTCGACTTATTATCTTCTTTAGCTTAAGAATTTGCCAGAAAATAGTCTATAATTGCTAACAAATAGTGACAAATTGAATGACTTTCAACAAAGGAGAAGGATCTCTTTATTTACGTTTACTAATAATCAATACCATTGTTCACATTACAGTTTTTACAAAATTTAATAAACAAATGTAATAATTATAACTTAAGTTTACTATTCACTAACTCAGACAGCGACAGATAGTATAAGCATAATGTCTCTGTATCAGGGATGATTCTACATTCTAAATGGAAGAACTTTCGAATCGAGATTTTTGCTGGCTTATGGCACACAGGAACCCCAAGATTAGTGTTGCTGCTTGCCTGATGGCTCGCAGCAATGATACAATGCACAAAGTAGCGTGTTGGTTATAACTTCTACTAAAAGTTTTGACCTGCACATTGGTTTATCGTCCCACATGCTACTTGAAAGTACGCAGTTCTGGTCTTTCTTTTCACTTTGGTCGGACTTTGACGTGTGATATTTTGCAATCCATAATGTGTTGGATTGAAATAATTAACTACAGCGCACTAGTAGACGGTCAACATTTTATGTCTCAGTAATTCGGTTCATGAACATAATTGTGAAAGATCATTGCTGCGAGCCATCAGGCAAGCAGCAACACTAATCTTGGGGTACCAGCATAAAATTCTCTCATTCGACGTACAAATGTTTTTTACAACCAAAACACACGCATGCGCATTACAATTTGCCCATGTGCTTTCGGCATTATTATTATTTACTCGTGCCCAGGCCTTTGGCCGGCACGAGTCTTAAAATGCAACGATTTCTGCCTGAGGGCGTCAAACTTTTTGAAAACGAGGCGCTAACACCCAGCATTCTTTGCGACACACAAGCTGAATAATCAAGGCGGCCATTTTACGAAGGCATAAACAAAATGGACATATTTGATCGAATCAACACGCTTTCCATTCGTAAGGAAGCTGTCCTAGCTCCAAGAAACGAAGAAATCAGCAAGTATATGGTCGCTTCTCCTTCCATTCGTGAGGAAACTGTCCTAGCAGCGACAAACGTAGAGACTTCAGCTATGGTCCAAAAACCGGCAAAACAAATTACTAATACAATGAAAAACAGTTAAACATTGGTTTAACTCACAAATCAAGAACATGAGTAAGTCTTAATAATCTATTCAATAGTAAATCTTGTTGTAATAAAACAAGGACGAAGTTTATATTGTAATGACACCAAATGCATTTATTCAATAAAATGTTGTACTCAAAATGAGAGCTATTGTATTTCTCCACGAAAATTACTTATTTCACGTGACATTGAATCAAATCCTGGCCTTCTAACTCTAGATAATATTGTGGAAACTGTTCCAAGAATTCCCCCAGTGGTCCTATTGCAGTCTAGATTAGCTAAACGAGGTTTTACAATTGTTAGATGTTGGTGGTGCAGGTGATCACCATTTAATTTGATTAGTCCTCTATATACAGAAATTAATTATACTACAATAAATGAATTATATTGCTGGGAGTAAAACATATTTTCTTATTGCAGCATATGCAATATGTTTCTGTTTTATAAAATCCTGTGGATATTAAAATTATGTAACAGATGCCATCACTGAGCATGCTAAGCTGTATAATATTTGTAATAGTTTTGTACAAAATGAAGCCAGTGCATCGTGCATGCGCAATTACTGACATCAAGTAGTTCTTCAAGTAAAATATTTAAGTATTTTTAAAAATTGTATGATGATATGTACATTCCTTAAATCACCTCGGCCTGTAGTCAAATTCTAAAGAATAAATTACACGCTATCGAGGCTGAGGTTGATCGACGAGAGCGATGAAAAGGTCTTTTCCCAGTTCTTGGACACACGCGTGCAACCTCCCGCCTTCTTTAAATTTGGTGGAAAAAATAAAGAACAAAAATTTAACGTTTAAACTTCTAGGTAATTCAGAATATTGAAAATAATAGTGTGCATGAAACAAACATAAAAATATGAGTGGAAAATTTAGTCGACACCTTCAATGGGACTACAATTCGAAATTATCAGGACGATTTAATTCCCGTTTAAAGAATCAATCAATTTTTTGGGAGTATTCTTTAGGATTTTGCCCAGTGGCATATTTACATATATTTACTACACATGCAACTGATTATTTACCTAATGAAGACGATGTACCCGGGTATACCATGTACATCCTTAGTGACCAGGTAACATGCACAAAATAACGATAACAGGAAACTCAGTCAGTGTTAACAAAAATGCGACGTATAAAAATGAGTTTGACATTTTGGACGTTAAATTGTCGAGTAAATTAAGAAAACAAGGTTGTATTTAGTGAGTAAAAGTAATAACTTTTGAGAAGTGTGATGGCAAGGAAACTTAGAATGAACAATAATAAAAATCAATTCAGAATCAAGCAGCCGCCAAAGGTCAAGTGTTTCACGAGTTTTTTAAACGACTTCTAAATTTGTGTGTAGCATAAAACATGTTCTAAAGTAATCACAATAACTACATTTTTAAACACTTTCAATTCTTTTTTTAATTAAGATTTTCAAGTTTTTACTGTCCATGAAAAACAATGCAACTCTAGAAGAACAATAAACATTGTGTCATAAGCGTTGAAAATATTCCTATTCCTTAATCCCTGGTTCTTTGTTAAGCATTTGAGTGTCAAAGCTGTTTTGTTTTTAAATCCTGAATTGGAATACTTACGCATGAACATGAAGCGCGAAGAGAAAAGGAAAATATTTAAAAAGGCGTTCTTCAAGTAGCAAATACTCTACTAAGTCAGTAAGCTTGTTTCTTAAACATTACTTAATGCGTTATAGCTCGATCAGCCATAACGTGTGATCCAGGGGACTCTAGGGTAAAAGTATAGCCTATATAACTCTGGTATAGCCTATACTTTAGCCCATACTGGCTCGGGTATGCTCTTCCGCAATGTTCAAAAATTCCCCCAAAAGATCAGTACCAAAAGACGGTTTTTAACAACAACAAAACGATGCAATATTTGCGTCCCCCCAATTAAAAAAAAGATAACAAGAAATTTCGAAATTCTAAATTTCGCTTTTAATTGCCTATAAGATGCAAAATCGCTTCTTTTTACCCCTTTATTAGAGTTGTTTTCATTAACCAGTGAAACAATGTGTATTCGTTAAAGTGTGATAGTCAATAACAACAAAAGAACACAATCAGTGGAGTTAAGGTGCATTAATGGGTAATACACTAAATAAAGGTGCGTTTCACGTGTTAGTGTAAACAGCTCTAAAAGATGCGACGCGTGTATATCCGTTCCTATTACCCCTGAGTTACCCCCCCCCCCCCTCCCCCAGGTTGGTGTCGAGGTTGCTGAATGTCCGTTTCTCCCTGCGTAGTTGAAAACAAGACCACGAGATCCAGCCTGCAGCTTTGCGTCTCAGGAATGTCAATGTTTGCGTTGCCGCTCATAAATGTGACAGTCTGAATATTTAATAAGTTAATGTCTGTATATAACGTCTGTAATAAATAAATCAGAATCGAACAGTAATCTAACTCTCTGTCCTTCTTTCATAACGTTACTTTCGTTATAACGAAACATACCAAACGTTACCAAAATCTTCTCTTGGAAAGATAAATGGAGTCTTTAGACTGGCAACTGTCTTCTCACAAAGAACGTTGTAAGTACGCGTTCGACAATTCGTTGTTCTGTGATATCGAGTTCTCGGTTGCAGACTGTGATGGAAACAAAGTCACTGTTCCAGCCAACAAGTATCCACTAGCCGTCTGTAGTCCTGTGTTTGCAGCCATGTTTTACGGTAAACTAGCCGAGACTAAGTTTCCTATCAACATACAAGACTGTACCAAGGAAGGGCTACAAGAAATACTTCGTTTTGCACACTCTGAAGAAGCCAACCTTACCCTAAGTAACGTTATGGAAGTTCTTTACCTTGCCAAGAAGTACATCATGCCATTCCTGGAAAACAAATGCCAACAATATCCCCAAAATGAGATTGGGCCCGAAGATGTTCTCCATATTTTGCCACAAGTACAGAACATTGGCGACAAAGACTTTAAAGAACACTTCTGGGAGATTGTTGTCAAGAAAACTGATCAAGTCGTATCATCTGAGTCGTTTTTAGATGTTCCCCGAGAATTGCTTTGCCAAGTACTCAAGAGCGATCCCTTGGATGTCAATGAGCTGCATCTTTTCAAAGCTGTGGATAAATGGGTTACAAAGAGGATTGAAGAAAAGGGATTAGTTTGCAATGGTGAAACCAAACGAGACATTCTTGGAGAAGAGGTCATCCGACTGATTAGATTCCCTCTCATGACACAAAAGGACTTTGTTGGGTCTGTTCTTCCTTGTAAAGTATTAAACATGGATGAAGTGACAGAATTGTTTCAGTTTTTCAATGGTTTTACAACAACAACAAACAACTTCATTGAAAAGAAAAGGTGCGGAACTGTGATAATTCCTAGTGTCCGTTTCCACACGTTTTGTGATGGATGGACCTATCATCCTGGTAATAGAGATGGTTTGAGCTTCTCTGTAAACATACCTGTTGATCTGGTCGGCGTACGACTTTTTGGATCAATAGGGGCAGAATATATGGTTAATTTAACAATCAGAAATAATAGATCTAGTTCCAGTATGTCTTCATCATATGTAACAGATAGTGAAATGATAGATGGCTTGTACTATGGATTTACTGTTACCCTTGATATACCTGTCAGACTAGAACCAGGTGTTGTCTATATCATTAAATCCACAATAGAAGGACCACCATCATACTATGGGAAACGGGGGAAACAAAGTGTGACATGTGATCATGATATCACAGTCACTTACAGAAAATATAATAGTTTTTTATGTGCTGGTATTCGTGATGCATCAGTTGAAGGTCAGTTCCCAAGTCTTGTTTTAAGAAAGGTGTAATACCACTGCATGAATCGGGTAAAACATGGCACTGCTCGTTTTGCTCGTTTAATTGCAAGGTTTTGTTTAGTTTCTTCTTCGTACAATTTTGAATCAAAATAAAAAGTAAAACAATTAATGTAATTTATGTCAAGATGTATATATATAATATATAAAATAAAAGTGGCTGATCTGTATAGGATGTACAATATCAAGCCAAAGGCAAGCCATTGTATGTATTTTTATTGACATCACATGGTGAATCACCTCTATACTGAACGGCTGGGATCAATGAACATTTCTGGTTTAACAGAAACCAACTCGAAACGAGTTTTTAATGCATGCCTTATTCGGTAAAATCAGACAACCTCACATCAAATACATTTATGTGTCTGTTTAAAGTACAAACTCCCGTTCATAGAAGTGTCGCGCTGTAAAAGTGATTTCTATGCTTTCAGTAATTAGTACTGATCATGTTATCCTTTGCTTAGCTCCTTATCAATGATGGACACTTTGAAATACACTTGTTTTGCCTTTTGTTTTTAGTCTTTTTAATTAAAACAAAGGCTTATTAAAATGAGGTAAATCCTATTTTTTGTTATAATTTGGAACTGTAATAATTGTCAGGTTTATGAAGTGATTGAAGTTTTTTTTCAAATTGTAGCATTTATTAATACATTAGAACTATTTGACATAACTAATTTTAACATGCTAAAAGTGAAATAACATGCTATTGAGCCTGGACTGGTGACCATACAGTTTATCACCAATTTCTTACATAATCTCATTTTTTCTTCACATTTTATAAATGAGCAAAATCATTTTAAATATTCATTACAACAGCCAGTTCTGATACTTTGGTTCTTGATTTTTGCCGATATTGTCACATTTATGTAAGAGCTAATTTGTGATAATTGTATAGTCACCCCCTGCGATGCTCATTAGCATGTTATTTTACTTATAAGTAAGCAAAAATCCGTTATGTGAAATTGCTCTATTTTATTCACTATCTAGGATCTTATTGTCTCATTATAAATGCATTAGTAAAGCTTAAACAACAGTATAGTATAGTTATGAAGAGCAATCTCCTTTGTACATTTACCATATCAACAAGCAAGTGATATAATAAAGTTTCAATAAAAATATTGTTCTAATTCGCCTCTTCTTCTCAGTTCGAGTTCGAGCTTCGTGACCGACCTAAAAACTGCGTATTAAAAACCACGATAAATTTGTTAGAAAAAAAAATGGTGCCGGTTGTACAACGGCTAGATACTCCACTAGACTCATTTGAATGGTTTTCAGGTTGGTCCTAACTAAATACAAAAAATATAATATAAATACAAAAGAGCACTAGATGAATAAAAATCAAAAAGATGGATGTAGCGTTAACAGTTTCTAAAATATATAAATACTAATATGTATACACTAAAAGGAAAAATCTGAAAATCGGATAAAGAAAAAATATAATAAAAAAGTTTGTTATTGAATAAATCAATATTATTGATCAGTGTTCCTATTTTCTAGTTCTAAGGAGTTCCAATCTTTTGAACAGTGGGGAACTGTTCTATACTGACCCCAGTTGGTTTTAACACATTGAAAGCTAGGATTGTCTTTTTTCTTGTATTATAAGAATGGACTTGTAATAATGAATAGATGCCAAAGTCATGATTTATTATAATTACTTGTGCATTTTGATTCTCACCTGCACAAATTTTTGACCCCTCCCCCTGAATTGCCATCTGTCTCTCTATGCCCCGTCCTTTGTGCCCCCCTCCATTTGCACCTATTAAAACTGCTTACGGAGTTACATTGACCGCTTAAACACCAAGATATCTCACACCGTTATTGTTAATATAGCCTGCTGTGCAGACTCTTCCTTTTCGCTCAAAATATTTATTAAAACGTTTTTTGACGAATATTTTGAGCACAAAAAAAGAGTTTCGTTTCAGTTTGCTTCCATTTTTTGTTCATCTCTTTTGCATTGGCGATGAAAATAGGCAGTCTATGACTGCACGTGGCTACTGTAAAGAGTTATAAAAGAGGTCTAGAAAACAAATATTAACATCTATAAAAACTGAACAGCAACTTTATTTTGGCATCTTAAGAGTGATAGTCAGCAAAAACCAGACATTTTCGCAAATTCGTGGCAAGACTTGAAAATTAGATTTCGCTCATATTTTAACCATAGGTAGGCCCTGATGTAAGAAGAACTGCTATGTATTTAGTTTTGTAAAATACCGCTTAGTTTTCGAGATATTCGAAAAAATAGGTTTTCGGCTAAATTCGCTAATTTTCGACCGATAATTTATACCAGTTTTAAAAGCTTGTCGCAAGCAAACTAAATAATGTATCGTTGCTTAAAGACCACAGAATTGTTAAATAGTATTTAAAGTAACATTTTGAAGGCTTTTATGAACTTTCATAAAATCCTTCTATTTTAAATAAATTTATTTTTAGGGGACACTTTTAACCTCTCTAAAAATAGGGTGAATATAATCAAAGTCTTTTCCATGTGCTACGCAAAAATTTTACCAAAAAAACACCTCAAGGGTAAGTTTAAATAATGGCCTTTACGAAACAAGTAAAATTGGTTTGGGGAAATGCACTTTTCGTGTTGTATTACACTCTCGAAGTTGTAGAAAAGTTGTAAATTTCATGTATCGGCATGATTAATGTAATTTGCATATATTAACTTATTTCGAATTTAAAGCGGCTTCGTGTTAACTCCCAAGAAAGAAAACGATTTTGAAGACTAACAAGAAGTTTATACTGCCATTTTAAAAGAAATGATACGTATTATTAATAAAATAGAAACCAAGAAGTGATTTTATTCAAATCATATCCGTCCGTCAATTCTCTGCTCTCGAATCACATATTGTTATTAAAAAAAAACCAGCAGGACAAATGCTATAAACATTAGGTTTCACTTGTAATTCCTACCTAGATGAAGTTTAGAAACTGTTGTATTATTTATTATTATTATTATTATTATTATTATTATTATTATTATTATTATTATCGATGCTGTCATAATATATTTTAACAATTGTACATTTTAATAGCGATTGACGCCGTATGAAATTGACAAGTAATTGTTTGCTATTAGCCGCTTTGATTGTGTTCGCATCGTTGCCAACTTTATCGATCATATTTTGATAAAAAACGTGCTTAAAACAACATCATGATGGTCAAAAATCATAACCAGTGGAAAGACAAAAGAATAATCTGTCACATGAAGCAGATGAAGAGGAGTTGAAGTCATTTTCTGCAACTGAACAAGATATGTCGACACACCATCTTCGTCACAAGTAAGAACTAGCAACGGAGAAAAATTTTCAAACTGATCATAACAAAATGACATCGGATCTTTGCTGGACATTGAGTTACATGGACATAATAGGTGGGTTCACACTAGACTCCAAGTAGGTCTAAAGTACATCTGTATCAAAGTAGGTTCTTTAGGTTCGTTTGTTTACAAAAGCGAGTAAGGCGTTCACACTGACGAACAAGTATATTACTTAGCCTTTAATCTGTCAATCATAACCCATTCGAGAATCGAGTGGGATTCCCGTGGAATCATTATTTTAGAAGCTTTGATACATTCTATGAACCAAAAATGCTTGCAGTGATAATACAAGATCCATATTTCCCGCTAAAAAGGTCAACGTATATCTCTAATGTGTATTTTGCAATAGGAGAACTAGCAGTTGACAGGTTTGATGGACGTTTACTGTTTTTATTGCGGATTAGGAAGACCTAAAGTATAGGCTGCATCCTGCTTGAAATCGTACTTCGGCTTCTTTGAAGAGGCGAAATAACCATAACGACAAAGTATATTACTTGAGATGGCCAGAGACCGTTCACACTACAAGTATAACCAAAGTATACTTTAGACCTACTTTAGATTGCTAGTGTGAACCCACCTAATTAGTACAAATCAAACTACATGTTTTAATAGTACAAATAAATATTGTATTATTCTTACTCTGTTGTTTTAAGGCCTTTTAATTTTGTATCGGAATTAAACATGCACGGTATTACTCATTGAACTTCTCCTAGATGTATTCCTAATTATATTCTGCTATACTTTATGATTCAGACGCTTTCTACACATGTTTTCAGTTGTTTCTAGCGTTTAATTCGTACGAAATACGACTATGTTGAAATCTAATTACGCATGCAAATTCAAAGGTCACGCACCATCTTGCGTTACTCATATTTAAAAGATACACAACAAACGATAGTTTATAAGCTTAGTTTATTTATTTGTCAGAAATATTGCTAGTAAAAACGTTTAAAAACTATATATAGATGTGACAGGAGAAAGAAACAGCTAGAACTTACGTCCCAATTGAATATCCTACTCCTGGTTATATGTAAATATATAATGTATAAAAATACTATCAAATGCAGCAAAATATTTAAATCAAGAAAAATACTGTAAAAAAAAAAAAACTATTGGAAAAGTTTATTTTGGGTTTATTTTTGTGCACTTCGTCTAGATCTTTGAAAGCATTAGCGCGAGTTAATTAAACATTACTTGTCAATTTCATACGGCGTCAAGCGCTGTTAAAATGTACAATTGTTAAAATACATAATGACAGCATCGATGATAGTATTAATAATAAATAATAAATAATACAACAGCTTCTAAACTTCATCTAGGTTAGAATTACACGTGAAACCTAATGTTTATAGCATTTTTCCTGCTGGTTTTTTTTTAAAAATAACAATATGTGATTCGAGAGCAGAGAATGACGGACGGATATGATTTGAATAAAATCACTTCTTGGTTCCTGTTTTATTAATAATACGTATCATTTCTTTTAAAATGGCAGTATAAACTTCTTGTTAGTCTTCACAATCGTTTTCTTTCTTGGAAGTTAACACGAAGCCGCTTTAAATTCGAAATAAGTTTAATATATGCAAATTACATTAATTATGCCGATACATGAAATTTACAACTTTTCTACAACTTCGAGAGTGTAATACAACACGAAAAGTACATTTCCCCAAACCAATTTTACTTGTTTCGTAAAGGCCATTATTTAAACTTACCCTTGAGGTTTTTTTTTGGTAAAATTTTTGCGTAGCACATGGAAAAAACTTTGATTATATTCACCCTATTTTTAGAGAGGTTAAAAGTGTCCCCTAAAAATAAATTTATTTAAAATAGAAGGATTTTATGAAAGTTCATAAAAGCCTTCAAAATGTTGCTTTAAATATTATTTAATAATTATGTGATCTTTAAACAACGATACATTATTTAGTTTGCTTGCGACAAGCTTTTAAAACTGGTATAAATTATCGGTCGAAAATTAGCGAATTTAGCCGAAAACCTATTTTTTCGAATATCTCGAAAACTAAGCGGTATTTTACAAAACTAAATACATAGCAGTTCTTCTTACATCAGGGCCTACCTATGGTTAAAATATGAGCGAAATCTAATTTTTAAGTCTTGCCGCGTTATGTTTGATTTTTGCTGACTATCACTCTTAATCTTACAACCATGTTTCAGAGTTTTTTGTAAAAATTGTAGTATCATATTCAGAATGACTGATTAATTATATTCACGTCCACCTTATATAGCATTAGAGTGAAAGCAGACGGGATCGACCTCCGGTTTTACGTCCTTATCCGAGAAGACGAGGCACATAGAGAGTAAAGTGTCTTGCCCAAGGACACAACGCTATCGCCCTGGCCGGCCGTGAATCGAACCCAGAAAAAAAACAAAATCCATATATGGTAAAAATGACCACTGTTTATGGATGATTACTTGGTTCTGAATATGATAATTTGCAACACCAGCCACCAGCAAATCTTTTGAACAAACATCAATATTAATTCATCAATACGCTTGAAATAATAAAGCTATTGTTCATCAATACGCTTGAAATAATAAAGCTATTGGATTTCTCTGTTCCCTATATATCCCTTTAATATTAGGTATCTGCAATAAGATCTAAAAAAACATATTTTTATACCCTTTTAAAGAAGTTTTAACTTCTTTAAAAAAAACGAAATGAAAACTACCAACATTCATAGTTTGTTTACTTTTCGTATAAAGTTAACAATGCTCAAAGACTGGGCATTTCTGAGGTTCAAAAACGACTTATTATTTTGGTTTCTTTAATGTTTCTTCAAGGACTGACAAAGATACGTTTATTGTTGATATATAACCAGGAAGATATCACGAAAGTGAAATAATCATAATATCCAACAAACAAAACGCAAATAAACAAACTAAAAAACTCAGCTCAGTCGGATCAGTACAAGTTACCATTGACGAATTCGAAATACTCAGTATTTAAAATATTCAGTGAACTGTCAGTCAAATATAGTGAGTGCTGTTACAGTGCGAATCGAAAAACCGTGGGCACCCAGAAATATTTTAGAAATCGTTTATTGTTCGTATAACAACTCAGAAACAACTATTTCACCGCAAGAAGTTTAACTGATGTGTAGTAGGATAATTTTTTTGTAGTTAGAGTTGTTTGTGAGTTGTTTAACGAACAATAAACGATTTCTAAAATATTTCTGGGTGCCCACGGTTTTGTGATTCGCACTGTAAATGGATATATTGATAGTACAAATTAATGCCTGTCCTGCAAAGACGCAAAATAATTTCCAGAACTGCTACGTTCTACGGAATAAAGAAATGTTTTTAAACAATTTTTGAACATCTTCAATTTTTTTTTATTTTTTAGAGGCTCGTCAAATTCACTATAGTTATCGTCCTTGAAAACTTCATTCTGACGCACTAATTCAAAAAAATAAATTCTACATGTATTATTTTAAATTCAGAAACTTTTAAAACTTAGGATTCTAAACAAGTTAAGATGGATCTTTAAGAATTTGTAAAATCTATTTTTGGGAAATGTCCGCAGCTGCGCTCCGAGCAAGCTAGTGAAAATGCCAGTTTTTGGTGAACATTTCGACGGAGCCGGTCAAAAGTGTGTTTGGAGTCTTTCCAATCAAACAAAAATCGGTACAAATTTTAGTTTAATAGAACTTTAAGAGTAACTGTTTTAGATAACTCCAAAATATTAAAGTTAAGAAATCTATATTTTATTTTGTTTACTCCAGTTATAATGACTTAGAATTTCTAATTACCATATTGTAAAGAAATATATTTTTCATTTAGGTTTGGATGCGAAAAAAACTCTCCCAATTTGACTGATAAAAAAGCAATATATCTGAAAGACATGATTACATGCTTTACACGTTTTGTTGAAATGTGATTCTTAAACAGAAAGAAAGATGTAATTCTGACAGTGACTCACACAAAAATATGCAAATTATCACCCTCCCCCACCTCTCCCGCAAGCAAATAACAAAATAATACCACAAAGAAGTCATTGTTGTCTTGCTTTAATAAAACATCACTTCTCCGAATCGAAGTCGCTTCTCCGTATAGTGGAAGTACTTTTAGTCTTTGTCCTTCTTTCACAACTTTCGTTAAAACAAACAATACAATGTAACCAGAATCTTCTTTTAGAAAGCAAAATGGAGTCTTCAGACTGGCAACCTAAACTGTCTACTCTCAGAGAACGTTGTAAGTACGCGTTTGACAATTCGTTGTTCTGTGATGTCGAGTTCTTGGTTGCAGACCGTGATGGAAACAAAGTCACTGTTCCAGCCAACAAGTATCCACTAGCCGTCTGTAGTCCTGTGTTTGCAGCCATGTTTTACGGTAAACTAGCCGAGACTAAGTCACCTATCAACATACCAGACTGCACCAAGGAAGGACTACAAGAAATACTTCGCTATGCACACTCTGAAGAAGCCAACCTAACCGGAAGTAACGTTATGGAAGTTCTTTACCTTGCCAAGAAGTACATGATGCCATTCTTGGAAGAAAAATGTAATAATTACATTCAGAATGAGGTTGGGCCTATAGATGTGCTCCATATTTCGCTTATAGTACAGAAAATAGGCGACAAAGACCTTCAAGAACACTTCTGGAAGATTGTTGACAAGAAAACTGATCAAGTTATATCATCTGAGTCGTTTCTAGATGTTTCCCGAGAATTGCTTTGCCAAGTACTCAAGAGAAATACCTTGGAAGTCAATGAGCTGCATCTTTTCAAATCTGTGGATAAATGGGTTACAAAGAGGATTGAAGAAAAGGGATTAGTTTGCAATGGTGAAACCAAACGAACCATTCTTGGAGAAGAGGTCATCCGACTGATTAGATTTCCTCTCATGACACAAAAGAGCTTTGTTGGGTCTGTTCTTCCTTGTGAATTGTTAAACATCAATGAAGTGACAGAATTGCTTCAGTTTTTCAATGGTTTTACAACAACAACAAACAAGTTCATTGAAAAGAAAAGGTACGGAACTAGTATCCGTTTCAGCATGATCTGTGATGGATATACCCATCAACCTGGAATAAACGAAAATTTGGGCTTCTCTGTAAACAAAGCTGTTGATCTGGTTGGTGTACAACTTTTTGGATCAAAAGGGGCAGAATATAAGGTTGACTTAAAAATCATCAAGGGAGCTTATTATGTGTTCAGGGCCGATGATGGTGATTATATTTCCAGGGTGTCTTCATCATATGTTACAGAGAGTGAAATGATAGATGACTTGTACTATGGATTTACTGTTACCCTTGACAAACCTGTCAGACTAGAACCAGGTGTTGTGTATACCATTGATGCCAAAATAGAAGGACCACCATCATACTATGGGAAACGGGGGAAAGAAAGTGTGACATATGCTCATGATATCACAGTCACTTACATAATATTATTTAATGATGGTCAGTTCCCAACTCTTGTCTTAAGAAAGGTGTAATATCACTGTATGAAAGGAGTAAAACATACCACTGTCTTTTTGCACATTCAATTGCAAGGTTTTGCCGATTAGTTTCTTCTTAGCACAATTTTGAATCACAATAAAAAGTAAAACAATTAATCATTGTAATTTGTGTCAAGATGTATATATATAATATATAAAATAAAAGCGGCCGATCTGTATAGGATGTACAATATCTGCGAGCCAAAGGCAAGCCATTGTATGTATTTTTATTGACATCACATGGTGAACCACCTCTATTCCTTCAGTAATTAGTATTGATTATGTTATCCTTTGCTTAGCTCCTTATCAATGCTGAACACTTTGAAATAAACTTGTTTTGTCTTTTGTTATTAGTCTTCTTAATTAAAAAAGGATTATTAACGAGGTAAATCCTATTTTTTGTTATTGGGACTGTAATTGTTGTCAGATTTCTGAAGAGGTTGAAGTTACAGTTTAATGTGTTTTCCAAATTATAACATTTATTATTAGTACATTAGAGCTATTTAACATAACGCAATTTAACATGCTAATAAGTACATAACATGCTAATGAGCTTGGTGTGGTGAACATACAGTTTATCAAAAATTACTTATATATATGACAATCTCATTTTTTTCTTAATGTCTGATAAATGTTCATAATGTTTTTAAATATTTAGTATAATACAACAGCCAGTTCTGATACTTTGGTTCTTGATTTTTGCTGATATTGTAACATTTATGTAAGAGCTAATTTGTGATAATTTAAAAATTAAACGAGACTTACCTGTAAGTTGAAGTTTGATTGTAATTCTATCTGTCACCAGGCACTGAGGGATTACATGAGATAGCATTGCGACTGTAATGTTTTCCTTGAGAAACTCTCAGTTCTTGGTAGAAATATTTCAATCGCTCGGCTAACGTCTCTTGTTTTAGATCCTCTAAAACTTCGTTATTAAAACGATTTTGAGCCATTCTTGAATGAAAAAAGTTAATATTTTAGTTTCAGAAAGTGCTACAATTACAAAAAAATGAATTTAAAAAGCATATTATTCAAAAATGTTGAGTTTGCAGTGAATAAGTTTTCAACGAAACAACATGGATTGCAGATATATTTCAATCAGCCGTGAAAAGTCATTGTTGACATTTTTCATCCACTCTAAAGTAGTTACCGCGGAAGATTCCAACTCCCCATTTAGTCTGTCGTTTCGTCGAAACTGGAATAGCTTCATCGATAAAAGTTTTCTATTTCCAGTTCAGTTAGTTCATCGTGTCTGTCGATCGGGAGCTCACCGCTCGCCATATTTCTCCCTTCGCTTTGCGTGCGTTATCGACGAATAACAGCACTCCAAGTGATCGTTTTTAGCCAATGGGGAACTCAGATTTTGAACAGTACACGAAATTTTAATATTAAGTATGTATTGAACGTTTTGTTATCGTTGCAATACTAGTCTCGCTCGCATGCTATTCATAAGTAGTCTCTCATATCGCAATCATAGGAACACTGTGCCAAATGGACTCGGAATAAATCAGGATACAATACACCCTTTCCGAGAAACTTTGTCACTCGTGAAGTGAATTGCCTACAAGCTAGTAGCGCATGAAACTATATGTGTAACCTTTGTATACTTTACTAGAACGCAGAGATTTCATTGCCCCATTGCTACAATTCAAATTTTGTTTCAGAAATGACTATATATGACAACAGGAATGGCGTGTCGAATGTACATTTATTTGCTGAGATTATTCATGATCCTTTGCGCCACCAGTTTGTAGGCTTTTAACAGGTGACAAACTTTCTCGGAAAAGGTGTATGCTCATGAACCTTTATACTGGATTTCACTAGAAGCTATCATCATGTGTATGTAGAAGAGACAAGTTGGTCTATCCATCAGTAACATAGTATTATCTATAAAACTATTGTTTATACTACTTTAGGCCTGAGCTGGACGAAGAGCCAATACCACGGTTCAAGGTTCGACTATTCTGTGACATCTGTGACGAGTTTGATGTACATGATACTGATGACTGCCCTACCCAGGCCTCTGATCCTACCGATGTTGGAACAATGCATCATGGGAATCGTGGTGAAGAAAGACCGTACTGTACCACGTGTGAAGGTATTTGTTTGATCTTGGGATCCCTGTGGTGAACTGCACATAGGACAGTTGCTCCTTACTGTAGATTCATCGATTTACTCCATTTCACATGTCCATCAATTGATATAGTTAGTTGTTTAGGTATCTACTAACCAGCCGGGTTTTTTTTGATAACTGGGGATTCGTCGATTAACTCAATTATTCGAGTAACCACTTCTCTCTCTTTACTGTAGTGCTGCAGAATCTGATTGAAAATGTATTTATTCATTTATTTTTTTATTCATTTATTTGTTCATTCATTCATTCATTTGTTTATTTTATATATATATATATATTTATTCATTCATTTGTTCATATATTTATTTATATATATTTATTCATTTATTTGTTTATATATGTATTTGTTTATTTATTCATTCATTCATTTGTTAATTCATTCATTTATGTGTTTATTTGTTTTTTTTTTTATTTGTTTAATCATTTATTTATGTATTTATTTATTTATTCATTCATTTGTTTATTCATTCATTTATCCATTTATTTATTTGTTTATTCATTCATTTATTTATTCATTTATGTATTTATTTATCTATTTATTTATTCATTCATTTATTTATTTATTTATTCATTTATTTATCTATTTATCTATTTATTTATTCATTCATTTATTTGTTTATTTATTTGTTTATTCATTTATTTATCTATTTATTTGCAGTATTTGGTCACTGGACACATGATTGCGATGATGAACAGGTATTTGTCTTGTGTTTTACTGTGCGACTGCTCAAGACTTGTGGAGTAAAATATCCCGCCATATTACACATCACACTATCTTATACGTTATTTATTATCCAACCATTAAAAACAATTGGTTTAGTTCGTTTTATAAAGCAAAATATTTTTACTTAAAAAGCTAGTCTTAGACGATTAAAATATCGCTGGGTATTTTTACTCGATCCAATCCTACTCCGGCTGCGATATTTTTGCTCGTCTATGACTAGTTTGATAACAATAACCATTACTTATCATCATCATTATCATCTTAATATAAATGTGAGTGAACAAGTATGTTTTGAAAGACTATCAACATCACCATATTCTTATCATTGTCGTAATAATCTATGTTATCATCACCGTTATCGTCTTCATATCGTCATCGTCATTACATTAATCAAGAAAGGTTAGCTTTATTTAATTTTCTGCTTTGTTTTACAGACTTTCTAGTAGCTCCAAGCAAGTCAAGTCTTTTGGTCCCTGTGTTGTGTTTACCGAGTCAATAATTTCTTAACAGTGCCGCTTACTTAAAGCCGGTACAAACTATTCGACAAATCGCGGAGACTCGTCGCTGCAAAGTCAGTTCGTGTGCATTGCTTCGACAACACCTCGCCGCGACAATAGTTTAACTCATTTTGTTGCTGAAGGTCAAAATATTAACACAGGAAGCCCAAGATCCTAAATTCTCCAAAAAGCCAAAAGAACGCCTGCTTTGCAGGCTACCGCGTCGTGTTGCAGCGACTTGTCGCCTAGTGTGTGCCGGCCTTAATACAACTGCCGCACTTTAATTTGTCCAAGCAAATTATATATATAGTCACTTCAACACTAAAAATCAATTGACTAAACAGTAACTGATTTAATCGAAATCAACTATCGGCCTAAAATAGTATTATTATATGCACTCTTATTTCAAAAATCGTTGCTGAACCTAGAGTCAACACTTAAAGGATGTTGTTAATTTATTTATAATTAATAAATCAGCACAGCCTAAACGCAACTTAGCTCAGACAAAAAGGTGCATTATATAAAAGGTGCATTACGAGACATATACCCTGCGTTGCAAGCGTTCTTTTTTGGGAGAAGGGGAAAGTTGTTTTGGGGTAGCTGTGTTAGAAACGCTGGCTTTCTGCAGGTAATCTTGTAGTTTAGATAAAAGAATGTTGTAATAGAAATTAAAACAATATATTAATTGTTGGGATGTACTCGTCATTGTCTAGCCTGTACTGTCATCTCTTCATTGCAAAGACTGTCTTATTATATTACACCCTGTTATTGAGGACACGGATGTTACGGTCTTAACAGCACCGCGCATGAATGACTTCGCAAAAATGGAGGCAAAGGCCTAACTCGGACAAACAAACTTTTATTCAACTTTCAGCAGACTATTTTCAATGCCGATCGAAGCAAATCTTTAATCACGTTGTTATTCTAATTTCAGCAGGAAATGATAAGATCGGTTCATATTTTGCTCAACACGGTAAAACTGAACACAATGTTTGTCCCCGCGAGTCTTGGAGCTATTTTTAGCATTCCTGCTCTGTGCTATTGCTGCTGTGCTGCGCCTTGTGGTGTTCTATTATCATTATAGAGTAAACCCCGAGTTCACTTATAACTCTGCTTATAACAAGTCAGTAACAAGAAAAACATTTATTTTTCTTAGTTTTCTTTTTCTTACATACTTGTTGTTTTTGTTGGGGAGGGGTGGGGCAAGGTTTCCCTGCTAAAATGTTTTGCTAATATTTCATTTTTTGTCTGCTTTTTAATGGGGAAAAGTTCAGATATTTTCGTCATGGACACTTACAGATATAAACTGAGGACACATCAGATAGTAACTAACAAAGTGAAAGCAAAGTGAAGTAACTACCCAACGTTAACTCGGCGGCGCTGGCCAAGAGTTATGCAGCCTCTGGGTACGAAATTGAAAAATATGTAAATCAAACTAATTCCCCCACCATTTTCTTCTGCCTATCAAAATCCCTCTCTCCCACCCCTCCCTTAAGCAAATAACAAAAGAATGCCACAAAGAAGTCATCGTTTCACTTGTTTTCAAACTTCTTCTCCCCGTGGGGGATGGTGTAGTTACTGAAAGCTCAGACTGAAAGCTGTTGCGGTACCCTGCCAGGAATGGAACGCCTGTCATTAAACAACACTTCTCCGAAGTCGCTTCTCTATATCGCTTCTCCGTAGTCTGTCCTTCTTTCACAACTTTATATTCGTTAAAACTAAATATACAACGTTACCAGAATCTTCTTTAAGAAAGCAAAATGGAGTCTTTAGACTGGCAACCTAAACTGTCCACTCTCAGAGAACGTTGTAAGTACGCGTTCGACAATTTGTTGTTCTGTGATGTCAAGTTCTTGGTTGCAGACTGTAATGGAAACAAAGTCACTGTTCCAGCCAACAAGTATCCACTAGCCGTCTGTAGTCCTGTGTTTGCAGCCATGTTTTACGGTAAACTAGCCGAGACTAAGTCACCTATCAACATACCAGACTGCACCAAAGAAGGACTACAAGAAATACTTCGCTATGCACATTCTGAAGAAGCCAATCTAACCGGAAGTAACGTTATGGAAGTTCTTTACCTTGCCAATAAGTACATGATGCCATTCCTGGAAGAGAAATGCAAAGAATATCTCCAGAATGAAGTCGGGCCAGAAGATGTGCTGTATGTTTTACCTCAAGTACAGGAAATAGGCGACAAAGACCTTCAAGAACACTTCTGGGAGATTGTTGTCAAGAAAACTGATCAAGTTGTATCATCTGAGTCGTTTCTAGATGTTCCCCGAGAATTGCTTTGCCAAGTACTCAAGAATACCTTGGATGTCAATGAACTGCATCTTTTTAAAGCTGTGGATAAATGGGTTACAAAGAGGATTGAAGAAAAAAGATTAGTTTGCAATGGTGAAACCAAACGAGACATTCTTGGCGAAGACGTCATCCGACTGATTAGATTCCCTCTCATGACACAAAAAGACTTTGTTGGGTCTGTTCTTCCTTGTAAACTTTTGAACATTGATGAAGTGACAGAATTGTTTCAGTTTTTCAATGGTTTTACAACAACAACAAACAACTTCATTGAAAAGAAAAGGTGCGGACCTGTCATAATTCCTGGTATCCGTTTCAGCATGATTTGTGATGGATTGACCTGTACACCTGGCATGAAAGATGGTTTGAGCTTCTTTGTAAACAAAGCTGTTGATCTGATTGGTGTACGTCTTTTTGGAGCAAAAGGAGCAGAGTACAGGGTTCATTTAGTAATCATCAAAATAAACTGTATTTCCAGTGTGTCTTCTTCATATGTTACAGAGAGTGAAATGATAGATGGCTTGTACTATGGATTTACTGTTACCCTTGACAAACCTGTCAGACTAGAACCACGTATTGCGTATCACATTTGTGCTACAATAGAAGGACCACCATCATACTGTGGGCAACAAGGGGAAAAAAGAGTGACATGTGATCATGATATCATAGTCACTTACAGAAAAAATGAATATCATATGCATAGTACTCGTGATGCATCAGTTGAAGGTCAGTTCCCAACTCTTGTTTTAAGAAAGGTGTAATACCACTGCATGAAAGGGGTAAATTAAAACATGCCACTGCCCATTTTGCACGTTTAATTGCAAGGTTTAGTTTAGTTTCTTCTTAGTACAATTTTGAATCACGATAAAAAGTAAAACAATTAATCTAATTTATGTCAAGATGTATATATATAATATATAAAATAAAAGCAGCTGATCTGTATAGGATGTACAATATCAAGCCAAAGGCAAGCCATTGTATGTATTGACATCACATGGTGAACCACCTCTATACTGAACGGCTGGGACCAATGAACATTTCTGGTTTAACAAGGGTTCTGGTTCATTGAGTTTCTTTGCAACCTTAATTGTTGAAGTACAAAATAAATTGGCCTTCACACTTCTACAGCGCGACGCTCAAAAGTATGACCACTTTTAATTTATTCACTTACTTCTATAGTATGCACGGACGTTATGCTGCGAAACAAGTTTTTACACACTTTATTCGGTAAAATCAGACAACTTCACATCAAATACATATATATGTGTCTATTTAAAGTACAAACTCCCGTGCATAGAAGTATGCAAATATACATTAAATGTGGTCATACTTTTGCACGTCGCACTGTAAAAAACAGCAACTTTATTTTGGCATCTTGATCTTACAACCATGTTTCAGAGTTTTTTGTAAAAATTGTAGTATCATATTCAGAATGACTGATTAATTATATTCACGTCCACCTTATCTCAGTCCGGATCAGTCACCAAATTTGGCTACCGTGGTTTGTTGTCTAAAAGGATTATGACGTCATTATTCCGGTGGCTCATTTCACCCGCCGTAACATTCTGTTTTGGGGGTTTTGAAGATATTTCATCAATATCTTTGCGAGATTAACATATACCATGTTGAAGAGTATTATTCAGAGTACAGTTTCAGCTGGTTACCGGAGTGATGAAGCAAAGTGATGGCAAACGGTGAGTAGATTTACTAACAACATTGGTACTTCAAAGCAACATTTCAAACCCAAGTTTCCTAAATACATTGCCTATACGTTCTCTCCATATGATTTTTTTGGTTCTACGAAAAAAATATAGAGAAATTCAGAAGATATTCATCTTCCATTGTGCGAAGTCTCAACATGGGCCGGTCTATAGAACGGTGGGCCGCTTTGATTTTGTCTCTGATTATACAATTTGCCTAAGTAATCTATACGCGTACTGCACCTTACATGTTTACGTTTAAGAGTTCGCTCTATCGGTCGCTAAAGGCTGTGTTTTATTTGTCAATTGGCTTCGCAGCTAGTGTGAAGCTGTTCAAGAGTATTTCGTGAATAGCTACATGCATATATAAATCACTATGTAGAACTATGGAGTATAACTTCTGCTATAGAGATTTGACACTTGAATCAGTGCAGGCATGTGTATATTTTGTCTGTTAATTAAGTTTTAATTTAACCAAAATGTTTCTGCTTGCTCTCTTTCAGAAAGTCAAAGCTCACATTATGAATATCTTGAAGACCGTTGTCGAATATGTAGATCAAACGTACGTGACGATTCCAGAAAAGTCAAAGCTTCTGTTTTGAAGACTGAATGTGATGACATCTGTAATCTAAACTGAATTTATGTCTCCCTGATGTACACCCGCCGTTGCTATGTCACAAATGCAGAAAAATAGCACAGAGATCACGTAAGGCGAAAGGAAATGGCAAGAGTTTTACTTCATATAAAGTCCCTGTTGTATGGGGAAAGCATAACGTGACTCTGATTGCCCTTGTGCTAAAATAAAGGAAGGTCAAAGTACCATTAGATACTAGCTCCACAGACTCTGACAGTGATTACAAATGTGTTGATTACAAATGTCTTAATTTTTACACAGAGAATCAGAAAACAATATCAGTTACTTGAATAAAACAATACAATATAAAACAATCTCTAAGAACGACACTTTATTTATTATTTATTTGTTTTAAATGGTTACCTTCAGGCAGTCCCAAACATTCTATTTCTTGTAGTTTAAACTGTTTTGTTGTACAAAGGAAATATAGACTAAAGCGTAAACAGAAGATACTCGGAACCGTATTTTATACAAACAGTTCATGTGGGTTTCCATTTCAAGAGCAGAATGTCAAAATGTCTTAATATTATAAACGCATATAACCTTACTAAACTTTCACTCGATATATACATCGCGTTCTGAAATACGATGTCGTTGCATGCAAAGACAAAGTGAGATACAAATGGAAATTTGAAGATCTGACGTAAGAATACTTCAGTTATGGAATAATTTGCATGTTTCTCACATCCGTTGTCATGAAGAAGATGATCAAACTTCTTCTCAGTCGTAAACAATTTCGGGCGCCATTTAGATTTTAGTTGTGGGCCGGTTAGCGTTCATGTAGGTGTGACGTCATAAACTAAAAACGTGCTCTGATTGGCTGTTCTACTGTTTTGGTTTCTCAAATACCAGCATGTAGAGATTTTGTCTGCGCATGCGTTTGTTTTGATGCTAAAATTCCTTTTCAAGTCGAATGAAATAATTTTATGCTGACATGGAACATTTAGTTTGCAATCTCATCTTGCACAACTATGTTCAAGAACCGAATTACTGAGATATCAAATGTTGACCGTCTACTAGTGCGCTGTAGTTAATTATTTCAATCGAACAAACTCCGGATGGAAAAATATCACACGTCAAAGTCTGACAAAAGTGGATAAAAGGACCAGAACTTCGAACTTTCGAATACAAGTTTGGGCGCTAATTTAATCTATTAGGTAAACATAACAGTATAAGTCATTACCAACACGATACTGTTTGTATTTAATCATATTGGGAGATATTAGACGCCCTCGATCGTCAATAAAACTGCCTTGGTTACCTCGAGTGCGTGCGAAATCCTTAGAATTCATCTTAGAATTTTTATATCTTAAACATCGTGCCCCAGCGAATTTACTTCAGAAATAGCTTTTTACATGTTTATATTTTGCAAAACTAAGCATTTTAGGTAGTAACTTTTGGTCCCGCAATGTGATCCAAAGCGATTTTGTGTACGTGGTTTTATGCATATTTTCGCTCAAAACAACATGCAAATTTTAGCGAACTATTTTTTATTCTTGAATTAAGAATTAAAGTTGGCTTTATAGGCAAAAACCTTAATGGCTCCCATAAAATCGAAATATATAATTACATTCTAGATAAATCTTTTAGATTATAAAATACAGGTTGTTGAAGTTCGTCAAATTTATCACAGTGAAACAGGGCCTAAACCATGTTGTAAACATTGCTTGAAATCATATCCAGGGACAACGAATTTCTACCAAAATAGCTCAGTTTTGCGAAAAGTAAACATGGAAATGTCAATTTCTTTAAACGTTTTTTTGGGGCACGATGTTTAAGATATAAAAATTATATGATGAATTGTGGGAAGTTCGCACTCAATATTGCTGATATTGACATCAACACGCCGGTTTACTTGACAATCTAAGGCGTCTAATATCTCCTAATATAATGCAATGCACAAAGTAGCGTGTTGGTTATAACTTCTACTAAAAGTTTTGACCTGCACATTGGTTTATCGTCCAACATGCTACTTGAAAGTACGCAGTTCTGGTCTTTCTTTTCACTTTGGTCGGACTTTGACGTGTGATATTTTGCAATCCGGAGTTTGTTCGATTGAAATAATTAACTACAGCGCACTAGTAGACAGTCAACATTTTATGTGTCAGTAATTCGGTTCATGAACATAATTGTGAAAGATGAGATTGCAAACCAAATGTTCCATGTCAGCATAAAATTCTTTCATTCGACGTGAAAAGGAATTTTAGCAGCAAAACAAACGCATGCGCAGACAAAATCTCTACATGCTTCAAATACCACAACAAACCACGGTAGCCAAATTTGGTGACTGATCCGGACTGTATATAGCATTAGAGTGAAAGCAGACGGGATCGACCTCCGGCTTTACGTCCTTATCCGAGAAGACGAGGCACATAGAGAGTAAAGTGTCTTGCCCAAGGACACAACGCTATCGCCCTGGCCGGCCGTGAATCGAACCCAGAAAAAAAAAAAAAATACATATATGGTAAAAATGACCACTGTTTATGGATGATTACTTGGTTCTGAATATGATAATTTGCAACACCAGCCACCAGCAAATCTTTTGAACAAACATCAATATTAATTCATCAATACGCTTGAAATAATAAAGCTATTGTTCATCAATACGCTTGAAATAATAAAGCTATTGGATTTCTCTGTTCCCTATATATCCCTTTAATATTAGGTATCTGCAATAAGATCTAAAAAAGCATATTTTTATACCCTTTTAAAGAAGTTTTAACGAAATGAAAACTACCAACATTCATAGTTTGTTTACTTTTCGTATAAAGTTAACAATGCTCAAAGACTGGGCATTTCTGAGGTTCAAAAACGACTTATTATTTTGGTTTCTTTAATGTTTCTTCAAGGACAGACAAAGATACGTTTATTGTTGATATATAACCAGGAAGATATCACGAAAGTGAAATAATCATAATATCCAACAAACAAAACGCAAATAAACAAACTAAAAAACCCAGCTCAGTCGGATCAGTACAAGTTACCATTGACGAATTCGAAATACTCAGTATTTAAAATATTCAGTGAACTGTCAGTCAAATATAATGAGTGCTGTTACAGTGCGAATCGAAAAACCGTGGGCACCCAGAAATATTTTAGAAATCGTTTATTGTTCGTATAACAACTCAGAAACAACTATTTCACCGCAAGAAGTTTGACTGATGTGTAGTAGGATAATTTTTTTGTAGTTAGAGTTGTTTGTGAGTTGTTTAACGAACAATAAACGATTTCTAAAATATTTCTGGGTGCCCACGGTTTTGTGATTCGCACTGTAAATGGATATATTGATAGTACAAATTAATGCCTGTCCTGCAAAGACGCAAAATAATTTCCAGAACTTCTACGTTCTACGGAATAAAAAAATGTTTTTAAACAATTTTTGAACATCTTCAATTTTTTTTATTTTTTAGAGGCTCGTCAAATTCACTATAGTTATCGTCCTTGAAAACTTCATTCTGACGCACTAATTCAAAAAAATAAATTCTATATGTATTATTTTAAATTCAGAAACTTTTAAAACTTAGGATTCTAAACAAGTTAAGATGGATCTTTAAGAATTTGTAAAATCTATTTTTGGGAAATGTCCGCAGCTGCGCTCCGAGCAAGCTAGTGAAAATGCCAGTTTTTGGTGAACATTTCGACGGAGCCGGTCAAAAGTGTGTTTGGAGTCTTTCCAATTACAACAAAAATCGGTACAAATTTTAGTTTAATAGAACTTTAAGAGTAACTGTTTTAGATAACTCCAAAATATTAAAGTTAAGAAATCTATATTTTATTTTGTTTACTCCAGTTATAATGACTTAGAATTTCTAATTACCATATTGTAAAGAAATATATTTTTCATTTAGGTTTGGATGCGAAAAACACTATCCCAATTTGACTGATAAAAAAGCAATATATCTGAAATACATGATTACATGCTTTACAAGTTTTCTTGAAATGTGATTCTTAAACAGAAAGAAAAATGTTCAGTAACTGATTCTGACAGTGGCTCACACAAAAATATGCAAATTATCACCCTCCCCCACCTCTCCCGCAAGCAAATAAAAACAATTTTTGAACATCTTCAATTTTTTTTATTTTTTAGAGGCTCGTCAAATTCACTATAGTTATCGTCCTTGAAAACTTCATTCTGACGCACTAATTCAAAAAAATAAATTCTATATGTATTATTTTAAATTCAGAAACTTTTAAAACTTAGGATTCTAAACAAGTTAAGATGGATCTTTAAGAATTTGTAAAATCTATTTTTGGGAAATGTCCGCAGCTGCGCTCCGAGCAAGCTAGTGAAAATGCCAGTTTTATGGTGAACATTTCGACGGAGCCGGTCAAAAGTGTGTTTGGAGTCTTTCCAATTACAACAAAAATCGGTACAAATTTTAGTTTAATAGAACTTTAAGAGTAACTGTTTTAGATAACTCCAAAATATTAAAGTTAAGAAATCTATATTTTATTTTGTTTACTCCAGTTATAATGACTTAAAATTTCTAATAACCATATTGTAAAGAAATATATTTTTCATTTAGGTTTGGATGCGAAAAAAACTATCCCAATTTGACTGATAAAAAAGCAATATATCTGAAATACATGATTACATGCTTTACAAGTTTTCTTGAAATGTGATTCTTAAACAGAAAGAAAAATGTTCAGTAACTGATTCTGACAGTGCCTCACACAAAAATATGCAAATTATCACCCTCCCCCACCTCTCCCGCAAGCAAATAAAAACAATTTTTGAACATCTTCAATTTTTTTTATTTTTTAGAGGCTCGTCAAATTCACTATAGTTATCGTCCTTGAAAACTTCATTCTGACGCACTAATTCAAAAAAATAAATTCTATATGTATTATTTTAAATTCAGAAACTTTTAAAACTTAGGATTCTAAACAAGTTAAGATGGATCTTTAAGAATTTGTAAAATCTATTTTTGGGAAATGTCCGCAGCTGCGCTCCGAGCAAGCTAGTGAAAATGCCAGTTTTTGGTGAACATTTCGACGGAGCCGGTCAAAAGTGTGTTTGGAGTCTTTCCAATTACAACAAAAATCGGTACAAATTTTAGTTTAATAGAACTTTAAGAGTAACTGTTTTAGATAACTCCAAAATACATGATTACATGCTTTACAAGTTTTCTTGAAATGTGATTCTTAAACAGAAAGAAAAATGTTCAGTAACTGATTCTGACAGTGGCTCACACAAACATATGCAAATTATCACCCTCCCCCACCTCTCCCGCAAGCAAATAACAAAAGAATATCACAAAGAAGCCATTGTTGTTTTCCTTTAACAAAACATCACTTCTCCGAATCGAAGTCGCTTCTCCGTATAGTGGAAGTACTTTTCGTCTCTGTCCTTCTTTCACAACGTTACATTCGTTCAAACTAAATATACAACGTTACCAGAATCTTCTTTTAGAAAGCAAAATGGAGTCTTCAGACTGGCAACCTAAACTGTCTACTCACAGAGAACGTTGTAAGTACGCGTTCGACAATTCGTTGTTCTGTGATGTCGAGTTCTCGGTTGAAGACTGTGATGGAAGCAAAGTCACTGTTCCAGCCAACAAGTATCCACTAGCCGTCTGTAGTCCTGTGTTTGCAGCCATGTTTTACGGTAAACTAGCCGAGACTCAGTTTCCTATCAACATACAAGACTGCACCAAGAAAGGACTACAAGAAATACTTCGCTATGCATACTCTGAAGAAGCCAACCTTACCGGAAGTAACGTTTTGGAAGTTCTTTACCTTGCCAAGAAGTACATGATGCCATTCCTGGAAAAGAAATGCAATAGATATCTCCAGAATGAGGTTGGGCCAGAAGATGTGCTGTATGTTTTACCTCAAGTACAGAAAATAGGCGACAAAGACCTTCAAGAACACTTCTGGGAGATTGTTGTCAAGAAAACTGATCAAGTTGTATCATCTGAGTCGTTTCTAGATGTTTCCCGAGAATTCCTTTGCCAAGTACTCAAGAATACCTTGGGTGTCAATGAGCTGCATCTTTTTAAAGCTGTGGATAAATGGGTTACAAAGAGAATTAAAGAAAAGGGATTAGTTTGCAATGGTGAAACCAAACGAACCATTCTTGGAGAAGAGGTCATCCGACTGATTAGATTCCCTCTCATGACACAAAAGGACTTTGTTGGGTCTGTTCTTCCTTGTCAATTATTAAAAATGGATGAAGTGACAGAATTGCTTCAGTTTTTCAATGGTTTTACACCGACAACAAACAAATTCATTGAAAAGAAAAGGTACGGACCTGTCATAATTCCTGGTATCCGTTTCAGCAAGATTTGTGATGGATGGACCTATTATTCTGGTAATAGAGATTATTTGGGCTTCTCTGTAAACAAAGCCGTTAATCTGATGGGTGTACAACTTTTTGGATCAAACGGAGGAGAATATAAAGTTGATTTAAATATCATCAAACATAGTAGATCTATTTCCTGTGTGTCTGCATCATATGTTACAGAGAGTGTAATGATAGATAGCTTGTACTATGGATTTACTGTTACCCTTGACGAACCTGTCAGATTGGAACCAGGTGTTGTGTATAACATTGTTGCTGAAATAAATGGACCACCATCATACTATGGGAAACAGGGGAAACAAAGTGTGACATGTGATCATGATATCACAGTCACTTACAACAATTATAATCCATATGTATATAGAACTGCTCGCGATGCATCAGTTGAAGGTCAGTTCCCAAGTCTTGTTTTAGGAAAGGTGTAATACCACTGCATGAATTGGGTAAAACATACCACTCTCTTTTAATTGTAATTGCAAGGTTTTGTTTGGTTTCTTCTTCGTACAATTTTGAATTACAATAAATAGTAAAACAATTAAATGTAATTTATGTCAAGATGTATATATATATAATATATAATATAAAAGCGGCCGATCTGTATAGGATGTACAATATCAAGCCGAAGGCAAGCCATTGTATGTATTTTTATTGAGATCACATGGTTTCAAACACCTCTATACTGAACGGCTGGAACCAATGAACATTTCTGGTTTAACAGGGGTTCTGGTTCATTGAGTTTCTTTGCAACCTTAATTGTTGAAGCACAAAATAAATTGGCCTTCGCATTTCTAAAAGTGATTTTTATGCTTTCAGTAATTAGTACTGATTATGTTATCCTTTGCTTAGTTCCTAATCAATGCTGGACACTTTGAAATACGCTTGTTTTGCCTTTTGTTTGTAGTCTTTTTAATTAAAACATAGGTAAGTCCTATTTTTTGTTATTGGGACTGCAATTGTTTCTGATGAGATTGAAATTCCCATTTCATGAGTTTTTTCAAATTGTAACATTTATTTTTAATAAATTTAATCAATTTAATCAATGCTGAACACTTTGAAATACACTTGTTTTGCCTTTTGTTTTTAGTCTTTTTAATTAAAACATAGGTAAGTCCTATTTTTTGTTATTGGGACTGCATTTGTTTCTGAAGAGATTGAAATTCTAATTTCATGAGTTTTTCAAATTGTAAGATTTATTTTTAATATATTATAATTAGTGATTTCACAAAACACATTTCAACATGCCAATGGGTAAAATAACATGCTAATGAGCTTGGCACTGGTGACCATACATTTTATCACAAATTACTTAAATATGACATCTCATTTTTTTCTTAATATCTGATAAATGAGCAAAATATTTTTAAATATTATAATACAACAGCCAGTTCTGATACTCAAGCATGTTAAGGCATGTTTTTTTACAGTGTCGCTTAAAAACAAAGTTTCTGTAATAACTTTTTTAACCTTAAACCTATAAGAATAAGTTTTAGGCTAACGTGATATTTAGGTTTCTTAAAATCGAAAATCTTTTGACGTAGAATTGTCTGGAACGGTTGAATATCAATTTTTGTTAAAGCAGAAACTAGAAATATTAAAAATCTTGACTTAGTCACGTGACATGTTTTGTCGCTTATTCCTTTAAGTAGAAAAGAATGACAACCATTCCAAACATATTCTTATTGGGACATTGCACCTAACAATTCCACACAAAAAGATTTTCGATTCACATAAAATCCACCAGTCCATTTTGAAATTCCTGTTTTTCTCGTCTTGAGGTCACGTGACCACCGGAAGTCAACATGACCATGCTTTTAAGAAATCCAAATATTAGTTTAGGACCAAAACTAAATTTGATAGGTTTAAGTTATTACAGAAAATGTATTTTTCAACTATTAGGTAAAATACGATGCCTTAACAGGTCTTAACATGCTTGAGTACTTCAGTTTGTTTCTTGATTTTTGCCGATATTCTCAAGTTCAAACAACAGTATAGTATAGTTATGAAGAGCACTCTCCTTTGTACATTTACCATGTCAACAAGCAAGTGATATAATAAAGTTTCAATAAAAATATTATTGTAATTCGCCTCTTTTACTGTGCTTGTGTTAATACGGTCACCAAAGTTTAAGTCCCGGGCAAACAGTTTTAACATTTGCTTCAACATCCGTTTGATTTTGTTGAATGGCAAAGTTTAAACGTTTTAAAACTTTTTCAACATTGTTGAAACGTGTTGAATCGATGTTGAATTAATGTTGAAAGAGTTTTATAAAAGCGTTTAAAAAAAAGCATTAACAAAAATAATAATAATAGCGGAGCTCCGCGCGGGCCAAAGGCCCGCGCAAGCGGAGCACCATACTTAAGAAAAAATGGTAACCCATCGAGTTGATTTTTCGTCGACCGACACGTAGGATCGCGGGCGCGCACGTCCGTACGTGCCCATCGCGATACTGATTGGCTGTTACATTTCGGCGGGAAAGTGATGCGCGCGCGCACGGAATAGCAGCGCCCGAAAGCAGATTTTTCTTTTATCGACAAAAACATATGCTGCTTGTTTTATTTCCGCTGTTCTTGTTTTTTTCCCTTGGTACGGCGGCTAACGTTCTATGCTATTTTGTTGTACTGTGGTCGTTTCCATATCGTGTATATCCCTATTGGTGTCTTTGCCCCATCACTACCACAAATGGTCCCTTTTAAACATGGGCATGGTGTAAGAAAACGTGTCTGCAGATAAAACTTCTTGGAAGGATAAAGACTACCAAAGAAGAAAATAAACTTCAAGGAGACAAAAATGAAGAAATTTATCTCAAGAAAAGGAAAAGACTGAAAGGCCAAGAACACTTGTCTGTAGATAAAACTTCGTAGAAGAATAAAGACTACAGCAACGTAAAAGAATAGAAAATGAAGCGACTTTATTCGTTATGAAAACTATCTTCAAAATGCTTCCTTCAGTACAGTTTATTTATGAATTTTCAAGCTTGGCAGTTAATTAACTATGATCCATGCTTAATTCATCAAAACTGATTAAAGTACATACATGTATTTGTCAAAATATTATCGATGTCATCCAGAAGAAGAAAACCTCAGGAAAATAATCACCGATAAAGTAAGTTCAACAAATTATTTTTTCAAGTCAGTCTTTTGAGAGGAGATTTATTTAGAGATTTATTTATGCAATTTTCACATCCTCATAAACGGAAAACATTAAAAATGAATTAAGATACAAATATAATTCAAAACTGGTTGAATAACTCTTGTTTATTTAGACTTTTTAGGCCTACTAAACGAGCTTTTTTAGTAGTTTTTCCTTCGAAATTGTACGAGGTTATTTTTACAAACAAAATGATGTTTTACACAAACTTATTCATTATAAAATACCTTGTTTTAACTTCCTTGTCTTTTCAAATCGATCTTGTGTTGGTAGAACTGATTCTTGAGGCTCTTAATTCCATTTCAGGTTGTTTTTTGTTTGTTTGAATTTTAAAATTTGCCGTGATATCTTTTTAGTAAATCTTACGATGAAAACTATATTTTACAAAGAAAATGCTATAGAATTTCTTTTTTTACTTTTAATATATAGTTACCACACTATTAAGTTCTAGTTGAAGTTTGCAAACGCGCAAGCTAGAAATTTTGTCACGCGGTGACGTGACACAATGTCACGTGTGTCACGAATTTTCGCGCGATTTTACCTAAAAATGAAATCTAAAAATTCATATCTTTCAAAAACGCGTGGATACCCCTAATTTGACTTCGCTTGAAATGTTATAGTGATATCGAAGTTTTTTTCTAAGTTGATATTTTAAAAATAAAAATGGTTTTGGTTTGACATTTAGTCAATAATACTGTATACACACAAAATGTTTTTTTCGTGATTTTGGCCAAAAAGCTATTATAAAACATAGCTGTCTGCGTGATAAATAACATTTTTGACTTAAAGTCGAAAATATATATGTCTTAGATTATTATTTCACGTTTATTCCTTGAGTAACTCTTAACAGTATGAAATAGCATTTCTTTAAAATTCGCAAAAATACACCTACGTCATCAGGTATTTAACAATAATTATCTCGCTTCGATGCGAGGGGACCCCCCAATATTTTTTCCCTTTTAGATAGTCCATTGGGTGTTTGAAATAACTGGTATAGTTTCAATGAAATAAAAATGGTTCATATTTTAAAAACATAAATGGTTTAGGTTGGATTTTTTTAGTCAATAATTCATCATGCACATATATAAAATATCTTTTTCATAATTTGAGCATAAAATTATTGAAAAATATAGTACTTTGTATGCGTGATAAATAAGGTTTTTGAATTTTTATCGAAAATATATATATCGCAGATTATTATTTGCTCAGAAAGTAAATAATTCCGTTCCACCTATATTTATGATTTTGTAGTTGTCTTTTGCGGTTACGTAACTAAAATAATTACAGTTCAGATTGGGCATGGCCAATGCACAAAAACTATTTACATGCACATATTGATGTTGTAGGAACAATTTAAACTGGAGCTCCGCTATTAGGTATTGCCTAATTTGTATATTAAGAAATAAAAAATTTAAAGCGTTTGAACATTGACATATTGTTTTTTATTGTATAAATGTTTTAATTCTGGAGCCGGTTGTACGAAAGCCGATTAAAATTAACCTAGGATTAGTGTTAATCTATGATTAAAATCCCTGACCCAGGGTTAGTAAATCCTAGGTTAAAAATGTGTTGCTCGAACGGGAAACTAACCCTGGATTTACTAATCCTGGATTAAACTCGCTAAAACCGGTTTTTACTAGTTTTGTACACGTCATCATCTTGTTTTTTCACAATAAATAAGACAAAAACTACTCACATGCATCTTTTAATCTCAAAGCGATCGAAATGCATTGTTTGGGTTTCCTGTTTGAGTGGTCACTAAGCACTTCCAGTTCAAATAGCGAAGAAAATCGAGCGAAAAACGTCAAAAAAGACTGTAAATTCATTATTACTACTAAAAGGATTACATATTTGAGATTAAAAGATGCATGTGAGTAGTTTTTGTCTTATTTATTGTGATAAAACAAGTCCGCCATTTTGTATTCGTCAGCTTTAATCGTGGATTAAAAAGTTAATCTTGGTCGCTAGCAGGGTTAAATTTTAACCCTAGATTAGATATTTTTAACCCTAGGTTAAAGTTAATCGACCTTTGAACAACGCAAAACTAACCCTGGGTTAATCTAACCCTCGATTTAATCCTGGATTAGCGCTAATCGGCTTTCGTACAACCGGCTCCAGCTTTAAGGACGGGGCCTACTATTGCCACTGCGCAGGCTACTGCGCATCTACATAGTTTCCATTTTAACCACAGGTAGCCCAAGCTTACTGTGAGAGGCTACCTTTGGACGATTCAATCAAAAAACGAAATCTTGAATAAAATGACTAAACTTTAATAAAATCAATTTTATTTTTTTCAATCCCTCTTCCGAGTTACAGCTGATTTCAGAAATTTTCAGGGTTGCATTCTTTCTCTTATATACGTAGTAAAGGTTGGAGGCGCTCGGTGCAAAGCTACCACGACACTGCTCCACTCGAGCCAAAATATATCCCCGAAAAATACTCCCACTTCAAAAACGCCCAAGCTGAGGTCGAAAAAGATAAATTTACCACACTCTTTTCACAACAGAATGTCTCTGGTTGATGCAAAAAGGGAGTAATTCACCAGCGAGCTTTATCAACCGCCAACTGAGAACTTCAAAACACTCGTGACTCAAAAAACATTGCGGCTAAAAGCATTACGTCATTTTATTAAGGGGTTTCAAAGTTCATCATGTGATCTAATTCGAGACACCTGGTTGGCTGATTACCTCATGAATTATTAATAAGTTTGAGAAGTTTACATCATCGTATTTCGGGGATGATATGGAAGCGGAATTATGATCGACAAAATAAATCATTAAGGTGACTGGCTACTTTTGAACGCTTTTGATATTCGATTCGAGCCCACGAATAAAATACATAATTTTATTTAGGAACCATACACGTTTTGAGCTTCAACAGTTGAAAGCTTAGTTGAAAGAACCCAATAAAACCAACGTTATATCAAATTTTTTTAAAAGGTTATTTTTTCTAACGTACAAAAAAATCGATTTTCGTCAGTATGTTTTGTCCGACTTCATGCGAGTTTTGAAAGCACTGAAAGGACGAAATATGTCAGATCAAGCGGTATATCTTTGTCTTTTATTCAAAACCATCCATGTTCGTTGTATTTTAGAATGATTCATTACCCGGCATTTGCGCTTGATATATTATAAAACAGGCTATTTTCAATTTTGTTACTTTATTACTCTGTAACAAATAAAAGGAACTCTATCAAGAAGTTACATCTTATTACCTATTTAGATAAAAAGGATCCTGTTACAAAATTAATGGATCTAATTTGTTCAGTTCCTATATATTATATATATATGTTTATATTCTTACCTTTCAAAAGATCTATTTCCCTTTTCAGAATAACTTCAGTTATTTTATATTTCAGCAATAATAGAAGGGGGACAGATTAGTGAAAACTATGGCTAGTATATAATATTATTATATTTACATATTTTTCTACAGCTTAATGTAAATACAATGGAACCCCGCCTTACGGCCACCCGCTTAATACGGCCACCCCGTTATTGCGGTCAGTTTATTAGGTCCCGACGAAATGATTGCCCATTCATTTTCCACGTAAATACTTCATCCTCTTCAGAAACCTGACAACAATTTAATACATTCCCGAAGTAACGTTATGGAAGTTCTTTACCTTGCCAAGAAGTACATGATGCCATTCTTGGAAGATAAATGCAAAGAATATCTCCAGAATGAAGTCGGGCCAAAAGATGTACTTTATATTTTACCACAAGTACGGGAAATGGGCGATAAAGACCTTCAAGAACACTTCTGGGAGATTGTTGACAAGAAAACTGATCAAGTCGTATTATCTGAGTCGTTTTTAGATGTTTCCCGAAATTGCTTTGCCAAGTACTCAAGAGAGATACCCTGGATGTAGATGAGCTGCATCTTTTTAAAGCTGTGGATAAATGGGTTACAAAGAGGATTGGAGAAAAGGGATTAGTTTGCAATAGTGAAACCAAACGAACCATTCTTGGTGAAGAGGTCATCCGATTGATTAGATTCTCTCTCCTGACACAAAAGGACTTTGTCGGGTCTGTTCTTCCTTGTAAACTATTAAACATGGATGAAGTGACAGAATTGTTTCAATTTTTCAATGGTTTTACAACGTCAACAAACAACTTCATTGAAAAGAATAGGTACGGATCTCAAATAATTCCTAGTATCCGTTTCAGCATGATTTGTGATGGATTGATCTATAGACATGGCTGGAATAGAGAAAATTTGGACTTCTCTGTAAACAAAGTTGTTGCTCTGGTTGGTGTACGACTTTTGGATCAAAAGGGGCAGAATATAAGGTTGATTTAACAATCAGAAAAAAGTACATGTAATTTCAGGGTGTCTTCATTGTATGTTACAGAAAGTGAAATGATAGATGGCTTGTACTATGGATTTACGGTTACCCTTGATGAACCTGTCAGACTAGAACCAGGTGTTGTGTATGGCATTAGTGCTACAATAGAAGGACCACCATCATACTATGGGAAACAGGATAAAAAAGGGTGACATGTGATCATGATATCACAGTCACTTACAGAAAATGTAACTCATCAAATGGAAATCATGATCAGTTTCCAACTCTTGTTTAAAGAAAGGTGTAATACCACTGGCAGCATGAAAGGGGTAAAATATGCCACTGCCCATTTTGCCCATGTTTATTTATTTAACAATTCGCCAAGGCAGGTAAGATTACAAAAGAACATGACGTCCCCTACTAGGTAAAATTACCCTAAAAGTGAAGGGCTGAGAATGAAAAGGTCCTAAATGACTTTTTTAGCTAATTTTCAAACCTTGCCCAAATCAACCCAAAGTACACTAAACAACTGAAGGGTGGAAATTAAAACAATCTAAATCACTTTTCAGTTAATTTTAATTTTAAACCTTGCAAAAAAGTTAATTTTAATTTCAAACCTTGCGTTTCGGGTAACCATGGAAACTACTGCTGTGTTGTAAAATCCAGGGCTCATGCATGAATCGGAATTTTGTTAAGTTAAGAGTCTTTTTTGCCTTTAGTTACTACTGGAAGAGCATCATTAAGCTTCAAGGTAGCAAAGAACTCACTTTCTGAAAGAAGTCCGCGAGGCGTTTTACTTTGTTCAGCGAAAAACATTTTGTTGTTGTTTGAACTCGTTTTGACCGTGCAACGAAACAAAGTGAAGCTTGGAGTTCGCCTAAAGGCAATTTCTCGAACCTGCCAGGGCATTTTAAAGAAGTTGTGACCATAGAGAAACACAACATTAGCGCATAATTTTAGCAGAAACCCGAGGTGACTCGAGACTTAGTTTAGATATTAGTTTATTGTAGCATGCACTATGCCATGAATGGCGTGCCAAAAGATGGCCGTTATTACAATCAATCAATCTTTATTGTAGTACACTAATTGCAAATAATTTACATAATATAATACAAGTTACAAATTTTTTTGTACTAGGTCAGCTGTATTAGCCATAGGCTAAACGAGACAGCTGGCACATTATAAGTTTACATTAACATTTTTTTGGTCAATAGAAGTATATAAATTTATAAAGAACGTAATATGAGAAAAAATAATAATAATAATAATAATAATAATACATAAATAAAATAAAAGTGGCCTAGTCAATATAATAAAATATCTTATTCTACTTATCCTACAATGATTAATTATAAAATATAATACATACAAATTGATATATAGAATTATTTAATTGTTTGCTTAGCAAAGGGATATTTATTGATGCTGATCGTCAAGGTATGATCTAAGCAAACTGTCTTTCAATCCTTTTTTGAATAACTGTTTGCCAAGATTTTTCAGTTTCTCGTCTACTGAATTCCATACCTTGACTCCATTAAATTTAATATTAAATTTACCATAGTTGGTTCTTATGCGAGGGAGAGAAAAAGAAGACTTAGATGCAAGCCTTGTATTATAACTATGTATTTGGACGCTGATTGAAATTCACGGATGAGTGAGCGGTTGATAAGCAAAGCCATAACGTAACTATGGACCAATTTTAATTTCTTCTTTTTTTGACCAAAATCGTGGAAAGTGGATAGCAAACCTTAATATTTGAACTAAAACAAGTTGTTTGGTGTATTTTGGGATGATTTGGGCAAGGTTTGAAAATTAGCTAAAAAAGTCATTTAGGACCTTGTCATTTTTGGCCCTTCAATTTAAGGTTTAGTTTAGTTTTTTTCTCGCATGTATGCGTGTCTGTGCGAGTACTCCATTAGGAGTTTTATAGATTTATATAGAGATTTTATATAAATGTTTTTTCTTTTCGCCTATATTTTTAAATTATCAGCCGCGTTTGCTATATATTCATTTTTAGAAATCAAATTTTAGTTGGCAACTAAAGTTATCGATGTATGAGTTTAGCCGTTTTCATCTGTCATCATTTTGCAACAAACATCGAGGAAACTCAAACATCACGGCAGACAGTTGCCATCTTCTCTTGTGTTGAAGGACAATTTGAATCCTTGTTTTCTTTTGTTTTATTCCATAAAAAGCTTGAGTTACTAAGTGTAGTAATAATATAAGTATATAATATAAGAGTATATATATTAACATTGACATATTAAGGTTTTTTTTTTTTTAAAGTTTTAAAAAATTGCACCTATATAGTTATCGCGCCGTTTAAGACTTTTAAGACTTAAAAGTGATATAGTGTCATTCAGATCAAATTCAATTTAACAAAGTTTTGAGCTTAACAACAGCATTGTAAAGTTATAATGTTTTATATAGTGTCGTAAATATTGGCATTTTCCAAACAAACTGAAATAAATTGAATTCAGTTTAACATCACAAAAATGGCCGCTAGACGGTCGTGGCGTGCAATGTGCAATGGTTAAAACTGGGTCTTACTTGGTGACTTTGATCTTGTACGAAAGCGTGCTAAATCTAAATGATATAATATGTCATTCAAATCAACAATTCCAGACAAACAGAGAGGCATTTACTGAACATCTCACTACTGATTCAAGTTAACAAAATTTTCAAAAAGTTCAAAATCTCATATTTTACTAGCAACTACATTGTAGGGAGATAGGCAGAAACAGTATAGTGTTTGTCACTTCACTTGAGTACATCGATCAAATTCGCATTTTCCAAACAAACTGAAAACATCAACTAGTAGTGTTCTACTTTATTATAAGACATAAGTGTTTTAATAGGAATCCTGAAATAGATATAGTTATTTAAGACAAGCTAGTCTCGTTATTTTCATGAGCATCATCGGATAACCAACTGTGAATTCTAAATACAAAATCTATATGTAGTAAAAAATGACGCCAGTGTTTATGGATGATTGCTTGGTTATGTTTTGGTAATTTCCGAATATGATCATTTGCAACACAAGCCATGCAAATCTTTTGAACAAACATCAATACTAATTTATCAATAGCTCGCTTGCTTTGCGCTTCTTTCACAACTTTACTTTCGTTAAAACTAAATATACAACGTGTATAAAATGGGTGGGTTCACTATATGCCATATAATCAGGAAGATATCACGAAAATGAATTCATAATATCCAACAAACAATACGCAAATAAACATACTAAAAAAAATAGCTCAGTCGGATCAGTACATCAGTACCATTGACGAATTCAAAATACTCAGTATTTAAAATATTCAGTGAACTGTCAGTCAAATATAGTGAGTGCTGTTTAAATGGATATATTGATGTAACTGTTTGATTTGTGTAAATCTGATCCCTTGACATACTAAGTACAAATTAATGCCTGTCCTGCAAAGATGCAACATAATTTCCAGAACTTCTACGTTCTTGAAAACTTCATTCTGACGCACTAATTCAAAAAAATACATTCTATATGTTTTATATTAGATTCAGAAACTTCTAAACAAGTTAAGATGGATCTTTAAGAAATTGTAAAATCATTCCGACGGAGCCGATCAAAAATGTTTTTGGAGTCTTTCCAATTACAATAAAAATCTCTACAAATTTTAGTTTAATAGAACTTTAAGAGTAACTGTTTTAGATAACTCCAAAATATTAAAGTTAAGAAATCTATATTTTCTTTTCTTTACTCCAGTTATATTGACTTAGAATTTCTAATTGCCATAACTGGGTGTAAAGGAATAGATTTTTCAATTAGGTTTGGATGCGAAAAAAACTCCAATTTGACTGATAAAAAAAGCAATATATCTTAAAGACATGATTACATGCTTTACACGTTTTCTTGAAATGTGATTCTTAAACAGAAACAAAAATGTAATTCTGACAGTGACTCACACAAAAAAATGCAAATTATCACCCTCCCCCACCTCTCCCGCAAGCAAATAACAAAAGAATATCACAAAGAAGTCATTGTTGTTTTCCTAAAACATCATTTCTACGAATCGAAGTCGCTTTAGTCTTTGTCCTTCTTTCACAACTTTACTTTAGTTAAAACAAAATATACAACGTACGTAACCAGAATCTTCTTTTAGAAAGCAAAATGGAGTCTTTAGACTGGCAACTTAAACTGTCTACTCTCAGAGAACGTTGTAAGTACGCGTTCGACAATTTGTTGTTCTGTGATGTCAAGTTCTTGGTTGAAGACTGTGATGGAAACAAAGTCACTGTTCCAGCCAACAAGTATCCACTAGCCGTCTGTAGTCCTGTGTTTGCAGCCATGTTTTTCGGTAAACTAGCCGAGACTAAGTTTCCTATCAACATACAAGACTGCACCAAGGAAGGACTACAAGAAATACTTCGCTATGCACATTCAGAAGAAGCCAACCTTACCGGAAGTAACGTTATGGAAGTTCTTTACCTCGCCAAGAAGTACATGATGCCATTCCTGGAAGATAAATGCAAAGAATATCTCCAGAATAAAGTCGGGACAGAAGATGTGCTGTATATTTTACCCCAAGTACAGAAAATAGGCGACAAAGACCTTCAAGAACACTTCTGGGAGATTGTTGTCATGAAAACTGATCAAGTCGTATCATCTGAGTCGTTTCTAGATGTTCCCCGAGAATTGCTTTGCCAAGTACTCAAGAGAGATACCTTGGAAGTCAATGAGCTGCATCTTTTCAAAGCTGTGGATAAATGGGTTACAAAGAGGATTGAAGAAAAGGGTTTAGTTTGCAATGGTGAAACCAAACGAACCATTCTTGGAGAAGACGTCATCCGACTGATTAGATTCCCTCTCATGACACAAGAGGACTTTGTTGGGTCTGTTCTTCCTTGTCAATTATTAAAAATGGATGAAGTGACAGAACTGCTTCAGTTTTTCAATGGTTTTACACCGACAACAAACATCTTCATTGAAAAGAAAAGGTGCGGAACTGTGATAATTCCTAGTGTCCGTTTCAGCATGATTTGTGATGGATGGACCTATCATTGTGGTAATAGAGATTATTTGAGCTTCTCTGTAAACAAAGCTGTTGATCTGGTTGGTGTACAAGTTTTTGGATCAAACGGAGCAGAATATAAAGTTGATTTAAATATCATCAAAAATAATAGATCTATTTCCTGTGTGTCTTCATCATATGTTACAGAGAGTGTAATGATAGATGGCTTGTACTATGGATTTACTGTTACCCTTGACGAACCTATCAGACTGGAACCAGGTGTTGTGTATAACATTAATGCCAAAATAGAAGGACCACCATCATACTATGGGAAACAGGAGAAAGAAAGTGTGACATATGATCATGATATCACAGTCACGTACAGCAAATCTAACCCATTTTGTTCAACAGTTTATGGTCAGTTCCCAACTCTTGTTTTAAGAAAGGTGTAACACCACTGCATGAAAGAGGTAAAACATGTCACTACACATTTTGAACTTTTAATTGCAAGGTTTTGTTTAGTTTTTTTTTTAATACAATTTTGAATCACAATAAAAAGTAAACAATTAATCATTGTAATTAATATATCAAGGTGTATATATATATAATATATACAACATGAGCGGCCGATCTGTATAGGATGTACAATATCAAGCCAAAGGCAAGCCATTGTATGTATTTTGATTGAGATCACATGGTGAACCACCTCTATACTGGACGGCTGGGTTCAATGAACATTTCTGGTTTAACAGGGGTTCTGGTTTATTGAATTTCTTGAATTTCTTAATTGTTGAAGCACAAAATACATTGGCCTTCACACTTCTACAGCGCGACGCTCAAAAGTATGGCCACTTTTAATATATTCGCATACTTCTATGCACAGACTTTATGCTGCGAAACGAGTTTTTACACGCCTTATTCGGTAAAATAAGACAACTTCACATCAAATACATATATGTGTCTGTTTTAAGTATAAACTCCCGTGCATAGAACTATGCGAATACATTAAATGTGCTCATTAGTGAAATCTTCATTAATTGTAAATAACGTGTTCTGTATTTACTGTAAAAATCTAGAAGAGTACACTTATAGTGTAGTTTTTCATTAATTGTAAATAACGTACTATTCTATATTTACTGTAAAAGTTTTATTTGTTGCTTAAATAAAATTTGTTAAAAAAAATAAATGTGGTCATACTTTTGCACGTCACGCTCTAAAAGTGATTTTTATGCCTTCAGTCATTAGTACTGATCATGTTATCCTTTGCTTAGCTCCTAATCAATGCTGGACACTTTGAAATACACTTGTTTTGCCTTTTGTTTTTAGTCTTTTTAATCAAAACAAAGGCTTATTAATGAGGTAAATCCTATATTCTGTTATTGGGACTGTACGTTATTGTTTTCATGTTTCTGAAGAGGTTGAAGTTACAGTTTAATGTGTTTTCCAAATTATAACATTTATTATTAGCACATTAGAGCTATTTTACATAACGCAATTAAACATGCTAATAAGTAAATAACATGCTAATGAGCTTGGAGTGGTGACCATACAGTTTATCAAAAATTGCTTGAATATATATGAAAATCTCATTTTTTTCTTAATGTCTGATAAATGTTCATAATGTTTTTAAATATTAATTATAATACAACAGCCAGTTCTGATACTTTGTTTCTTGATTTTTGCCGATATTGTCACATTTATGTAAGAGCTATAGTTTGTGATAATTGTCACCCCCTGCGATGCTCATTAGCACGTCATTTTACTCATTAGCAAGTTACAATGCGTTATGTTCAGTTATTATAAATTCATTAGTAAAGTTCAAACAACAGTATAGTATAGTTATGAAAAGCAATCTACTTTGTACATTTACCATGCCAACAAGCAAGTGATATAATAAAGTTTTAATAAAAATATTATTGTAATTCGCCTCTTTTACTGTGTTTGTATTTATACGGTCACCAAAGTCCCGGGCGTTTAAATATTGACATTCAAAAAATTCGAACGGATGTTGAAGCATGCAAATGTTGAAACCGTTTGCCCTACTTCGTGGTGAGAGACTTTGCTATGCTAAGGTTAAACATCGTCCATGCCACGCCCTTTTTAAAGGACTTTCAGTATCTTTTAAGGATGGAAGGGATTGTCCTGTTTAAATAAAGGTTTCATTCATTCAACTCAGCACAATGTCTCAAGATATTATGTAATGTAATCTAGCAATTGTTTTTATTGTTTAAGTGTAGTTCTGCTTTAACTAGAGCTTGTTGTTTATTCATGTATGCGTTTTGTGCGAGTACTCCATCAGGAGCCGGTTGTACGAAAGCCGATTAGCGCTAATCCAGGATTAAATCGAGGGTTAGATTAACCCAGGGTTAGTTTTGCGTTGCTCAAAGGTCGATTAACTTTAACCTAGGGTTAAAAAAAGCTAATCTAGGGTTAAAATTTAACCCTGCTAGCGACCAAGATTAACTTTTTAATCCACGATTAAAGCTGACGAATACAAAATGGCGGACTTGTTTTATCACAATAAATAAGACAAAAACTACTCACATGCATCTTTTAATCCCAAATATGTAATCCTTTGAGTAGTAATAATGAATTTACAGTCTTTTTTGACGTTTTTCGCTCGATTTTCTTCGCTATTTGAACTGGAAGTGCTTAGTGACCACTCAAACAGGAAACCCAAACAATGCATTTCGATCGCTTTGCATTGTTTGGGTTTCCTGTTTGAGTGGTCACTAAGCACTTCCAGTTCAAATAGCGAAGAAAATCGAGCGAAAAACGTCAAAAAAGACTGTAAATTCATTATTACTACTCAAAGGATTATCTATTTGGGATTAAAAGATTCATGTGAGTAGTTTTTGTCTTATTTATTGTGATAAAACAAGATGATGACGTGTACAAAACTGGTAAAAACCGGTTTTAGCGAGTTTAATCCAGGATTAGTAAATCCAGGGTTAGTTTCCCGTTCGAGCAACACATTTTTAACCTATGATTTACTAACCCTGGGTCAGGGATTTTAACCATAGATTAACCCCAATCCTAGGTTAATTTTAATCGGCTTTCGTACAACCGGCTCCAGGAGTTTTATAGATTTATATAGAGATTTTATATACTTTTTTTTTCTTTTCGCCTATATTTTTAATTTATCAGCCGCGTTTGCTATATATTCATTTTAAGAAATCAAATTTTAGTTGGCAACTAAAGTTATCGATGTACGAGTTTAGCCGTTTTCATCTGTCATCATTTTGCAACAAACATCGAGGAAACTCAAACATCACGGCAGACAGTTGCCATCTTCTCTTGTGTTGAAGGACAATTTGAATCCTTGTTTTCTTTTGTTTTATTCCATAAAAAGTTTGAGTTACTAAGTGTAGTAATAATATAAGTATATAATATAAGAGTATATATATATTAACATTGATATATTAAGGGTTTTTTTTTTTTTTAAGTTTTAAAAAATTGCACCTAGTTATCGCGCCTTTTAAAACTTTTAAGACTTAAAAGTGATATAGTGTCATTTAGATCAACGAATCCGCACGAAGAGAGAGGTATTTTTTGAACATCACACTACTATAGTCAAGAGCGTATCCTCCATTACTATAGTTCAATTTAACAAAGTTTTAAGCTTAACAACAGCATTGTAAAGTTATAATGTTTTATATAGTGTCGTAAATATTGGCATTTTCCAAACAAACTGAAATAAATTGAATTCAGTTTAACATCACAAAAATGGCCGCTAGACGGTCGTGGCGTGCAATGTGCAATGGTTAAAACTGGGTCTTCCTTGGTGAACTTGATCTTGTACGAAAGCGTGCTAAATCTAAATGATATAATATGTCATTCAAATCAACAATTCCAGACAAACAGAGAGGCATTAACTGAACATCTCACTACTGATTCAAGTTAACAAAATTTCAAAAAGTTCAAAATCTCATATTTTACTAGTAGCAACATGAGAGACGTGGTGGCCTAGCGGTCAGCGTGTCGGACTCCGGGCCTAATGGTCTGGGTTCGATTCCTGGCCTGGGCGATTACGGTGTGTCCTTGGGCAAGATACTTTACTCTCTCAGTGCCTCGTCTTCTCGGATAAGGACGTAAAGCCGGAGGTCCCGTCTGCCTTCACTCTGACTATGTTACAAGGTGGACGTAAAAGAACCACTGAGGACGTAACCAAATCTCTGGCCGTGACTACCCTCAGTGACTGCCTCACTCTCATACGTACACTGGAATTTGGGAACCCGTTACTGGAGATATTCTCTGTGGGTTTATCCCTGCCTAGTGGCGAATCTTGTAAATAACAAAAAAAAAAAAAAATAACTACATTGTAGGGAGATAGGCAGAAACAGTATAGTGTTTGTCACTTCACTTGAGTACATCGATCAAATTCGCATTTTCCAAACAAACTGAAAACATCAACTAGTAGTGTTCTACTTTATTATAAGACATAAGTGTTTTAATAGGAATCCTGAAATAGATATAGTTATTTAAGACAAGCTAGCCCGGGGGGGGTACTCCCTTATATTTACTATACGGGGACGTTCCGCCAAATAGGGTATGGTTTTTTGCCTTGGAGTCTTTAATAGGGTATACAATTTAGCCTAATTTGTCTTAAATTGCCTTACCTAGGGTATACAATTTCCCCCTTGAGTCTTGGATAGGGTCTACTTTTTACCAATTTGTCTTGAAATAGGGTGCATATTTTTAGGATTCTGCTGTCTTAAATAGGGTCAGGGTTTAGAGGTACCAGCGGAACGTCCCCGTCAGAAACTGGGTCAAGTACCCCCCCCCCCCCCCCCCCCCGGGCAAGCTAGTCTCGTTATTTTCATGAGCATCATCGGATAACCAACTGTGAATTCTAAATACAAAATCTATATGTAGTAAAAAATGACGCCAGTGTTTATGGATGATTGCTTGGTTATGTTTTGGTAATTTCCGAATATGATCATTTGCAACACAAGCCATGCAAATCTTTTGAACAAACATCAATACTAATTTATCAATAGCTCGCTTGCTTTGCGCTTCTTTCACAACTTTACTTTCGTTAAAACTAAAAAAAAATAAAATGGGTGGGTTCACTATATGCCATATAATCAGGAAGATATCACGAAAATGAATTCATAATATCCAACAAACAATACGCAAATAAACATACTAAAAAAAATAGCTCAGTCGGATCAGTACATCAGTACCATTGACGAATTCAAAATACTCAGTATTTAAAATATTTAGTGAACTGTCAGTCAAATATAGTGAGTGCTGTTTAAATGGATATATTGATGTAACTGTTTGATTTTTGTATCTGATCCCTTGACATACTAAGTACAAATTAATGCCTGTCCTGCAAAGACGCAACATAATTTCCAGAACTTCTACATTCTTGAAAACTTCATTCTGACGCACTAATTTAAAAAAAAAATCTATATGTGGTTTATTAAATTCCGGGAAACTTTTAAAACTTAGGATTCTAAACAAGTTAAGATGGATCTTAAGAAATTGTAAAATCATTCCGACGGAGCCGATCAAAAATGTTTTTGGAGTCTTTCCAATTACAATAAAAATCTCTACAAATTTTAGTTTAATAGAACTTTAAGAGTAACTGTTTTAGATAACTCCAAAATATTAAAGTTAAGAAATCTTTATTTTCCTGTGTTTACTCCAGTTATAATGACTTAGAATTTCTAATTGCCATAACTGGATGTAAAGGAATAGATTTTTCAATTAGGTTTGGATGCGAAAAAAATTCCAATTTGACTGATAAAAAAGCAAAATATCTGAAATACATGATTACATGCTTTACACGTTTTGTTGAAATGTGATTCTTAAACAGAAACAAACATGTAATTCTGACAGTGGCTCACACAAAAATATGCAAATTATCACCCTCCCCCACCTCTCCCGCAAGCAAATAACAAAAGAATATCAAAAGAAGTCATTGTTGTTTTCCTAAAACATCATTTCTACGAATCGAAGTCGCTTTAGTCTTTGTCCTTCTTTCACAACTTTATTTTAGTTAAAACAAAATATACAATAAAAATATACGTTTTTAGATGTTCCCCGAGAATTTCTTTGCCAAGTACTCAAGAGAGATACCTTGGAAGTCAATGAGCTGCATCTTTTCAAAGCTGTGGATAAATGGGTTACAAAGAGGATTGAAGAAAAGGGATTAGTTTGCAATGGTGAAACCAAACGAACCATTCTTGGAGAAGAGGTCATCCGACTGATTAGATTTCCTCTCATGACACAAAAGAGCTTTGTTGGATCTGTTCTTCCTTGTAAAATATTGAACATGGATGAAGTTACAGAATTGCTTCAGTTTTTCAATGGTTTTACAACAACAACAAACAAGTTTATTGAAAAGAAAAGGTGCGAAACTGTGATAATTCCTAGTATCCGTTTCAGCATGATTTGTGATGGATGGAACTATCAACCTAAACCAAAAGATAATTTGGGCTTCTCTGTAAACAAAGCTGTTAATCTGCTTGGTGTACAACTTTTTGGATCAAAAGGGGCAGAATATAAGGTTGACTTAAAAATCATCAATGAAGGTGTTTATTATATTTCCAGGGCATCTTCATCATATGTTACAGAGAGTGAAATGATAGATGACTTGTACTATGGATTTACTGTTACCCTTGACAAACCTGTCAGACTAGAACCAGGTGTTGTGTATAACATTGTTGCTACAATAGAAGGACCACCATCATACTATGGGAAACGGGGGAAAGAAAGTGTGACGTGATCATGATATCACAGTCACTTACAGAAAATATAATAGTTTTTTATGTGCTGGTACTCGTGATGCATTAGTTGAAGGTCAGTTCACAACTCTTGTTTTAAGAAAGGTGTAATACCACTGCATGAAAGGGGTAATTTCTTCTTCGTACAATTTTGAAAACAACTAAATATAATTAATGTCAAGATGTATATGGGCAATTCCATATGAGAGAGAAAAATTTTATCAAAATGAAAACAAATAATCTCAGGCCAACTATGCCATATTTGAATAGTGTAATAGTTGAGTGATTGGAAAATATATGACTCAAGTAGAAATCGGCACTACGTTTACTTTTAGGGGGGTCCCTGCAAGAGGTTAATTGTCAATGTTTCTGTTTTTTGCAGGTTAGGTTCACTAAACTTAAACTTTTATATTAAGCCTCATGGAAACAGGCAAAAATCTAACCTTACAGCTATTGTGAGGCAATATCCTAATGCTTGAAGATAATTCTGGACATATTTTACCAAAAAAAACTTTCCTTGCGTAATTATGCTAATTCAAAGTTTTCAAACAGACACAATTGTTTGCCTCATTATGGAAGCTTTGCTCGAAAGACCAAATTATTCCGGATGGACTGCAAGCTGTTCAGACTGAATGCATATGCAATAAAAACACTCATTGCCTACAAATTGTTTCTCCAAAAAATGTCCTTAAACTTTGTCATGGATGTTACAGCATGGACGTTACACACCATGACGACAGAATAGTGAGCTTTCCCCCTGAGTTTTAGTTTAAAAATTTAAAAGTTGTGCAAAATTATATTAGTAGTTAAAGTTAAAGTTTAGTACAATGAATTTGAGAAGTTCATAATTTAGATTAATTGCAGCTAGAATGTAATAAAGATGTAACAGATACCTTAAGTTACAGGATAATACATTTCTGGTAAGATTGTGGCTTTTATACTTTCTTTCTAGAATTAATTCATTAATTGAGTGATTTGAATGATAACCAAGAAGCTTACACAGGTTGTTAGAAATTAATTTGGCTAATTTATCACTTTTAAAATAGTTTAATCACACTATGCCATAATCCAAAATGGCGGATTTTGGTAAAAATTGGTAAAAATACGAGTCTTCAGCATATTTCAGAAGTATTTGTGGTAGAATTGGCACTGTAACAATGCTATATTTCAATGTACAAGTCAACCTTAGTCCAAATTACTGTGTCAACAGTGATTTCGAATGTTTATTCAATGGCTTATTGGTAAACTGAAAGTATAAAACAAACACAGGACGTTGCATCCCACGAGTTGACAAACTAATGGGATCCTGCGCACTAGTACTCTTACTAGAAGCCACGTATTATTTATCTAATATAATGAGTATAACATTTACGATATTTCAATGAACTTTAACTTGATAGTTTTACGAAACTACATCTAGAAAATATCATAAATGCTATCTTACAACACCAATGAATCACTATAGCGAATGATACAACGAACTATAATAAAGAACTTATATAACTTTAGTTTTTCATAGTAGAAGTCAATACGCCTAGTTGATGCAAATGTAGTCTTACTCATTCTCATTTGTAGAGCAGCTGGTGTATAATAATTAGGTATAAAAACTCTAGTCAGTATAGTTTTAGTCATTAGCTACAACAGTAGAAGTCCAGCTTAGAAGTACTACAGCAACTTGTATCATATTACAGTCAATAATAAACAGTTTTGCCCTGATACTTGGTCTTGGAGTGCCGTTCTACCCTTTCTGCTAGTCACCCCAGGTTATATCAAAATAACCAGTTTACAGCACCTTAGATTGTTCTTACTTAATTATTTATCAATAATCTACCCTGAAAAGCTTCATTAGCCCACTGTTTTTAACTGATTTTTTAGTTTTCAGTACAAATCCTAATTTGCTCTTTTACCACCCCTCCCCCCTCATTTTAGTAAAATGGAAAACAGAAGAAAGCTGACCTAGAAACGGTCAAAACTGCAAAATCCAGGCAAAAGAAACCATTTCAAGTGTGATATGAGTAGATTGCAGAAGGATAGGGCATTAAAGAGGTTAAAAGAGGTTAACGTCCATGACAGGACCTGTAACGTTCATGGCACTAGTTTTTCACTCATTAACAGGAGCGAAAACGATAAGATGTCAAAATAACAATATATAACATAAATATAATCCCACTGCTATATCTCTATACCCTTATAGAATTTCTACGGTGAGAAAATTCAGAGCATTTTTATATTGAAATTGTTCACTGAAAGGTTTGGTTGTTTTTTTTTATAACGTCCATGACAATGACTTATTAATTCATATTTTCCTATAGATTTGAGGTAGTGTAATTTTTCATCCACTTACTAGTAAGGCTCAACCCAAAGTATCTTATCAAAAGGACAATTACCAAATTCATGCCTTTTTCTAAATTTTAAATGAAATTGAAGTTAAAAAAGCCTTCAAATGTAACGTCCATGATCATGGAATTGCCCATATATATAATATATACAATATGAGCGGCCGATCTGTATAGGATGTACAATATCAAGCCGAAGGCAAGCCATTGTATGTATTGTTATTGACATCACATGGTGAACCACCTCTATACTGGACGGCTAGAACCAATGAACATTTCTGGTTTAACAGGGGTTCTGGTTCATTGAATTTCTTTGCAACCTTAATTGTTGAAGTACAAAACATTTGGCCTTCACACTTCTAAAAGTGATTTCTATGCTTTCAGTAATTAGTACTGATCATGTTATCCTTTGCTTAGCTCCTTATCAATGCTGAACACTTTGAAATACACTTGTTTTGCCTTTTGTTTTTAGTCTTCTTAATCAAAAAAGTGTTATTAATGAGGTAAATCCTATATTCTGTTATTGGGACTGTAATTATTGTCAGGTTTCTGAAGAGATTGAAGTTCCAGTTTCATGAGTTTTTCCAATTGTAACATCTACTTTTAACATGATAACACATTTTAACATGCTAATAAATAAAATGATATGCTAATAAACTTGGTATTGGTGACCATACAGTTTATCAAAAATTGCTTATTGCATGACAATTAATATTAACATGAAAATTTCCCCGGGGGGACTCCTTTATAAAAGAGGGCAGGGGTCCTTGTCGTCCCTTTTAGGTGTTTTGGTCCCGCTTAGGGTGATAATAACGAGAATGCCCACCAGCTGATGTTTTGTGGTCCCTTTTAGGGTATAAGATCAACAACAATGCTTCTTTTCAGAGATTGTTTTTATTTTAATCCCCTTTCTGGTCCCTCTTTGGGGTGAAATTCCATCACTGCCACACCCATCATCTCAAAATACAGGTCCCTTTTAGGGGTCATTTTCAGAATTTCCGAAGAGGACCCCCGCCCCCAAAGATTGTTTTTATTTTAATCCCCTTTAGTCTGGTCCCTCTTTGGGGTGAAATTTCATCACTGCCACACCCATCATCTCAAAATATATTTTAGGGGTCATTTTCAGAATTTCCGAAGAGGACCCCCGCCCCCAAAGATTGTGTTTATTTTAATCCCCTTTAGTCTGGTCCCTCTTTGGGGTGAAATTTCATCACTGCCACACCCATCATCTCAAAATACAGGTCCCTTTTAGGGGTCATTTTCAGAATTTCCGAAGAGGACCCCCGCCCCCAAAGATTGTTTTTATTTTAATCCCCTTTAGTCTGGTCCCCCCCCCCCCCCGATATTGTCACATTTATGCAAAAGCTAATTTGTGATAGTTTCTAGTAACTGCAGCTATGCTCATAAGCATGTTATTTTACTCATTAGCAAGTTAAAATGCGTTATGTGAAATCGCTCTATTATATTCACTATCTAGAATCTTATTGTCTAATTATAAATGCATTAGTAAAGTTTAAACAACAGTATAGTATAGTTATGAAGAGCAATCTCCTTTGTACACATTTACTTTATCAGTTTACAATCATGAGTACTGTGGTTAGTAATATGAAATGCCTCCGAGACCAGACTATTGGGCCGGGACACAATCCCCTACTCTTTGCGAACAAAACATGTTCAGGATCTTTTACGTCCACCTTATATAGGATTAGAGTGAAAGCAGATGGGACCTCCGGCTTTACGTCCTTATTCGAAAAGACAAGGCACATAGAGAGTAAAGTGTTTTGTCCAAGGACACAACGCTATCGCCCGGGACGGCAGGGAATGGAACCCAGAAAAAACAAAATTCATATATGGTAAAAATGGAGCACTGTTTATGGATGATTACTTGGTTATGTTTTGATAAGATCCGAGTATGATAATTTGCAACACCAGCCACCAGCAAATCTTTTGAACAAACATCAATATTAATTCATCAATACGCTTGAAATAATAAAGCTATTGGATTTCTCTGTTCCCTATATATCCCTTTAATATTAGGTATCTGCAATAAGATCTAAAAGAGCATATTTTTATACCTTTTTAAAAAAACGAAATGAAAACTACCAACATTCAAAGTTTGTTTACTTTTCGTATAAAGTTAACAATGCTCAAAGACTGGGCATTTCTGAGGTTCAAAAACGACTTATTATTTTGGTTTCTTTAATGTTTCTTCAAAGACTGACAAAGATACGTTTTAATGTTGATAAATAACCAGGAAGATATCACGAAAGTGAAATCATAATATCCCGGATATTGGGCCAACAAACAAAACGCAAATAAACAAACTAAAAAACCCAGCTCAGTCGGATCAGTACAAGTTACCATTGACGAATTCGAAATACTCAGTATTTAAAATATTCAGTGAACTGTCAGTCAAATATAGTGAGTGCTGTTACAGTGCGAATCGAAAAACCGTGGGCACCCAGAAATATTTTAGAAATCGTTTATTGTTCGTATAACAACTCAGAAACAACTATATCACTGCAAGAAGTTTGACTGATGTGTAGTAGGATAATTTTTTTGTAGTTAGAGTAATTGTTTGTGAGTTGTTTAACGAACAATAAACGATTTATAAAATATTTCTGGGTGCCCACGGTTTTGTGATTCGCACTGTAAATGGATATATTGATGTAACTGTTTGATTTGTGTAAATCTGACCCCTTGACATATTAAGTACAAATTAATGCCTGTCCTGCAAAGACGCAAAATAATTTCCAGAACTTCTACGTTCTACGGAATAAAAAAATGTTTTTAAACAATTTTTGGACATCTTCAATTTATTTTTTATTTTTTAGAGGCTCGTCAAATTCACTATAGTTATCGTCCTTGAAAACTTCATTCTGACGCACTAATTCAAAAAAATAAATTCTATATGTATTATTTTAAATTCAGAAACTTTTAAAACTTAGGATTCTAAACAAGTTAAGATGGATTATTAAGAATTTGTAAAATCTTTTTTTTGAGAAATGTCCACAGCTGCGCTCCGAGCAAGCTAGTGAAAATGCCAGTTTTTGGTGAACATTCCGACGGAGCCGGTCAAAAGTGTGTTTGGAGTCTTTCCAATTACAATAAAAATCGGTACAAATTTTAGTTTAATAGAACTTTAAGAGTAACTGTTTTAGATAACTCCAAAATATCAAAGTTAAGAAATTTATATTTCTTCTGTTTACTCCAGTTATAATGACTTAGAATTCTAATTAAAATATTGTAAAGGAATAGATTTTTCAATTAGATTTGGATGCGAAAAAAACTCTCTCAATTTGACTGATAAAAAAAGTAATATATCTTAAAGACATGATTACATGCTTTACACGTTTTCTTGAAATGTGATTCTTAAACAGAAACAAAAATGTTCAGTAACTGATTCTGACAGTGACTCAAACAAAAATATGCAAATTATCACAATCAACCTCCCCCACCCCTCCCTTAAGCAAATAACAAAATAATACCAGAAAGAAGTCATCGTTGTTTTGCTTGATTTCAAATTACTTCTCCCCGTGGGGGAGGGGGTAGTTACGGTACGCTGCATGGCAGGTGTAGGGTACCCTGGCAGAAAAGGAACGCATTTAATAAAACATCACTTCTCCGAATCGAAGTCGTATCTCCGTATAGTGGAAGCACTTAGTCTCTGTCCTTCTTTCACAACTTGACTTTAGTTAAAACGAAATAAACAACGTAACCAGAATCTTCTTGTAGAAAGCAAAATGGAGTCTTCAGACTGGCAACCTAAACTGTCCACTCTCAGAGAACGTTGTAAGTACGCGTTCGACAATTCGTTGTTCTGTGATGTCGAGTTCTCGGTTGCAGACTGTGATGGAAACAAAGTCACTGTTCCAGCCAACAAGTATCCACTAGCCGTCTGTAGTCCTATGTTTGCAGCCATGTTTTACGGTAAACAAGCCGAGACTAAGTCACCTATCAACATACCAGACTGCACCAAAGAAGGACTACAAGAAATACTTCGCTATGCACATTCTGAAGAAGCCAATCTAACCGGAAGTAACGTTATGGAAGTTCTTTACCTTGCCAATAAGTACATGATGCCATTCCTGGAAGAGAAATGCAAAGAATATCTCCAGAATGAAGTCGGGCCAGAAGATGTGCTGTATGTTTTACCTCAAGTACAGGAAATAGGCGACAAAGACCTTGAAGAACACTTCTGGGAGATTGTTTTCAAGAAAACTGATCAAGTTGTATCATCTGAGTCGTTTCTAGATGTTCCCCGAGAATTGCTTTGCCAAGTACTCAAGAATACCTTGGATGTCAATGAACTGCATCTTTTTAAAGCTGTGGATAAATGGGTTACAAAGAGGATTGAAGAAAAAAGATTAGTTTGCAATGGTGAAACCAAACGAGACATTCTTGGAGAAGACGTCATCCGACTGATTAGATTCCCTCTCATGACACAAAAAGACTTTGTTGGGTCTGTTCTTCCTTGTAAACTTTTGAACATTGATGAAGTGACAGAATTGTTTCAGTTTTTCAATGGTTTTACAACAACAACAAACAACTTCATTGAAAAGAAAAGGTGCGGACCTGTCATAATTCCTGGTATCCGTTTCAGCATGATTTGTGATGGATTGACCTGTACACCTGGCATGAAAGATGGTTTGAGCTTCTTTGTAAACAAAGCTGTTGATCTGATTGGTGTACGTCTTTTTGGAGCAAAAGGAGCAGAGTACAGGGTTCATTTAGTAATCATCAAAATAAACTGTATTTCCAGTGTGTCTTCTTCATATGTTACAGAGAGTGAAATGATAGATGGCTTGTACTATGGATTTACTGTTACCCTTGACAAACCTGTCAGACTAGAACCACGTATTGCGTATCACATTTGTGCTACAATAGAAGGACCACCATCATACTGTGGGCAACAAGGGGAAAAAAGAGTGACATGTGATCATGATATCATAGTCACTTACAGAAAAAATGAATATCATATGCATAGTACTCGTGATGCATCAGTTGAAGGTCAGTTCCCAACTCTTGTTTTAAGAAAGGTGTAATACCACTGCATGAAAGGGGTAAATTAAAACATGCCACTGCCCATTTTGCACGTTTAATTGCAAGGTTTAGTTTAGTTTCTTCTTAGTACAATTTTGAATCACGATAAAAAGTAAAACAATTAATCTAATTTATGTCAAGATGTATATATATAATATATAAAATAAAAGCAGCTGATCTGTATAGGATGTACAATATCAAGCCAAAGGCAAGCCATTGTATGTATTGACATCACATGGTGAACCACCTCTATACTGAACGGCTGGGACCAATGAACATTTCTGGTTTAACAAGGGTTCTGGTTCATTGAGTTTCTTTGCAACCTTAATTGTTGAAGTACAAAATAAATTGGCCTTCATACTTCTACAGCGCGACGCTCAAAAGTATGACCACTTTTAATTTATTCACTTACTTCTATGCACGGACGTTATGCTGCGAAACAAGTTTTTACACACTTTATTCGGTAAAATCAGACAACTTCACATCAAATACATATATATGTGTCTATTTAAAATACAAACTCCCGTGCATAGAAGTATGCAAATATACATTAAATGTGGTCATACTTTTGCACGTCGCGCTGTATAAGTGATTTCTATGCCTTCAGTAATTAGTACTGATTATGTTATCCTTTGCTTAGTTCCTAATCAATGCTGAACACTTTGAAATACACTTGTTTTGCCTTTTTTTTTAATCTTTTTAATTAAAACAAAGGCTTATTAATGAGGTAAATCCTATTTTCTGTTATTTGGACAGTTACAGTTTAATGTGTTTTCCAAATTTTATCATTTGTTATTAGTACATTAGAGCTGTTTCACATAACATAAATAACATGCTAATAAGTAAATAACATGCTAATGAGCTTGGAGTGGTGACCATACAGTTTATCAAAAATTGCTTATATATATGACAATCTCATTTTTTTCTTGATGTCTGATAAAAGTTCATGTTTTTAAATATACATTATAATACAACAGCTAGTTCTGATACTTTGGTTCTTGATTTTTGCCGATATTGTCACATTTATACAGGAGCTAATTTGTGATAATTGCCGGTATAGTCACCCCACGATGTACCCTGGGTTCCAGAGGTGCTGATTAGCATATCATTTTACTCATTAGCAAGTTAAAATTCGTTATGTTGAATTATTATAAATGCATTAGTAAAGCTCAAACAACAGTATAGTATAGTTATGAAGAGCAATCAACTTTGTACATTTACCATGTCAACAAGCAAGTGATGCAATAAAGTTTCAATAAAAATATTGTTCTAATTCGCCTCTTCTTCTCAGTTCGAGTTCGAGCTTTGTGACCGACCTGAAAGCTGCGTATTAAAAAACACGATAAATTTGTCAGAAAAATAAATGGTGCCGGTTGTACACAGGCTAGATACTCCACTCATTTGAATGGTTTTCAGGGTGGTCCTAATAAAATACAAAAAATATAATATAAATACAAAAGAGCACTAGATGAATAAAATTTAAAAAGATGGATGTAGCGTTAACAGTTTCTAAAATATAAAAATATTAATATGTATACACTAAAAGGAAAAATCTGAAAATAGGATTAAGAAAAAATATAAAAAAAGTTTCTTATTGAATAAATCAATGTAATTGATCAGTGTTCCTATAATTTCTAGTTCTAAGGAGTTCCAATCTTTTGAACAGTGGGGGACTGTTCTATACTGACCCCAGTTGGTTTTAACACATTGAAAGCTAAGATTGTCTTTTTTCTCGTATTATAAGAATGGACTTGAATAGATGCCAAAGTCATGATTTATTATAATTACTTGTGCATTTTGATTCTCACCTGCACAAATTTTTGACCCCTCCCCCTGAATTGCCATTTGTTTCTCTTTGCCCCGTCCTTTGTGCCCCCACTCCATTTGCACTTAATTGCTTACGGAGTTAAATTTAATTAAACACCAAGATATCTCACACCATTATTGTTAATATTGAATTGAATATTGCATTGTGACTTCGTTCGTTTCAGTTTGCTTCCATTTTTGTTCATCTCTTTTGTATTGGCGATGAAAATAGGCAGTCTATGACTGCACGTGGCTACTGTAAAGAGTGATAAAAGAGGTCTAGAAAACAAATATTAACATCTATGAAAACTGAACAGCAACTTTATTTTGGCATCTTAATCTTTCTGAGTTTTTGTAAAAATTGTAATATCATATTCAGAGCTTTCAGAGCCACTCTAATTAATCATATTCACACACGCAAAAAATATTTCACAAGGTTATTGATATCAATTGTTCAATTTCTACGAAATCTCTCTAAAGAGCAGACTCCTTGCTAAATGGTTCCCGTAGTGAATTTATTGCGAGTTCTCTCTAAAAACTGTGGATTTCCCGATTTCCAGCGTTTTAGAGGCATTTGCGACGCAATTATTGTATTAAAATAATGAGGTTTTTAGTATGTATATTCTGGCAAGGTAAAAGAAGAGTAAAACAAACAAAATCTTATGTCCCCCTTACAAAGTGAATAATTTACTTTGAGACCCCTCTCTTCAAATTTATTTTTGTTAACTGCCCCCCTCCTCCTGATAATAATTGCACAGCCTAAAGAAATGCTCTAATAGAAAACAAAAATTAGACTATTTTGGAATACGACATTCGACTTCTATTGCTCTATTTCATCAGGCAATAAGTGCAGTTGAAAGAATGTAGGTCTTCTGTATATTAACATACTTTTTATTTCTTCTTGTCTCTGAATACTAACATTTTAGTGGGAAACATTTGATATTCCCATACACACAAAAATTAACAGCTCCCTATATCTTTTAATGTATCCTTCTACTCTTTTCCCGACCGTTTCAGCCCAAACCCACTGACCAGCCACCGCAATCTCCCTGCTTTCCTGCAAATATTCACGTATAAGCAACTAAGTGAACTTACTAACAATAGAAAAGAAGTCAACGTTTTCCCTTTTGGAGAGGGGCTAGATACAGTACGATGGCAGGAGGGAAACGCCTGTCATAGAACATCACTTCTAAGAATCGAAGCAGCCTCGTTCCCAGGACCTTTTTCCGGAAAAAGGCCCTGGGAACGAGGTTGAGAACAATCTCGAACCCAGAGCCTGCGTTACTCTTGGCCAGCAGTGCCGAGCAACGTATAACTCTGGGGTACCGGGATACTCTGCTTATTGTGATTGGCCCTTGAAAATACAATAGTCAGACCGGAAACAGACGAAGTAAAAGCTCTGATTGGTCGATCATGCAAACAAATGTACATTCAAAATGTAAATTTTACGATTAATACGACGTCAACGGTTCTTTAATACTAGATAGAATAATATCGTCATTTATGGAATATATGCGAGTCGCGAAGCGACGAGAAATTGTATCGCCGTGAACCTATGATTATCGAGTCGCGAAGCAAATTAGAATACACACAAAATACTCCTTTAAACTATTCTAAACCTTGACAATCCTCAGACCTCTGGCATCCAGTTATTTACTAAAGGTCAATCGTACCAGGAAAGCAAACTAATAACCGTTGGAAAACTATAAATAAATCGACGGTTAAAGAGATCTAAATTGAAAGAGATTTAGACTCGTTTTTATATCATTATATAAATCCTGATGGCCGCTAAAAAACCTTCCTAAACTTTAAATGTTTCATTAGTGAAGAAAATGTTATATTTTGCAGTTAGAAAATATTTGAAATACTACTAGGTCAACAATATTTTGAATGTCATATAACGTACTAAGTAACACAGGATGCCCAAACCAGCAGATCATTATAACATTAACTAAGCATGCGCATTTCATGTTAAAACCGGAACTCCAAAATTGGAGCAGAATAATTCCGTTTCCCCAGAGTTATACGTTGCTCGGCACTGCTGGCCAAGAGTAACGCAGGCTCTGGGTTCGAGATTGGGTTGAGAATCGAAGAAGTCGCTTCTCGGAATCGTGAAAGTAATTTTACTCACTGTCCTTGGTTCACAAAGTTATTTTCGTTATAACGAAACATACAACGTTACCAAAATCTTCTGTTAGAAAGCAAAATGAAGTCTTCAGACTGGCAACCTAAACTGTCTACTCTCAGAGAACGTTGTAAGTACGCGTTCAACAATTCGTTGTTCTGTGATGTCGAGTTCTCGGTTGAAGACTGTGATGGAAACAAAGTCACTGTTCCAGCCAACAAGTATCCACTAGCCGTCTCTAGCCCTGTGTTTGCAGCCATGTTTTACGGTAAACTAGCCGAGACTAAGTCACCTATCAACATACAAGACTGCACCAAAGAAGGACTACAAGAAATACTTCGTTTTGCACACTCTGAAGAAGCCATCCTAACCGGAAGTAACGTTATGGAAGTTCTTTACCTTGCCAAGAAGTACATGATGCCATTCCTGGAAGAGAAATGCAAAGAATATCTCCAGAATGAAGTCGGGCCAAAGGATGTGCTGTATGTTTTGCCACAAGTACAGAAAATAGGCGACAAAGACCTTGAAGAACACTTCTGGGGAATTTTTGACAAGAAAACTGATCAAGTCGTATCATCTGAGTCGTTTTTAGATGTTCCCCGAGAATTCCTTAGCCAAGTACTCAAGAGAGATACCCTGGATGTAGATGAGCTGCATTTTTTCAAATCTGTGGATAAATGGGTTACAAAGAGGATCGAAGAAAAGGAATTAGTTTGCAATGGTGAAACCAAACGAACCATTCTTGGAGAAGACGTCATCAGGCTGATTAGATTCCCTCTGATCGCAGAAAAGGACTTTGTTGAGTTTGTTCTTCCTTGTAAAGTATTGAACATGGATGAAGTGATAGAATTGCTTCAGTTTTTCAAGGGCATTACGACAACAAAAACCAGCTTTATTGAAAAGAAAAGATTTGTTCGAATTCCTAGAGTCCGTTTCAACACTATTTGTGATGGGTTCATCTATCAACGTGGTAAATATGATATTTTAGACTTCTCTGTGAACAAAACTGTTGATCTGGTTGGTGTACGACTTTTTGGCTCAAAAAGGGCAAAATATAAGGTTGATTTAAAAATCAGCAAAAATATTCCCTTTGCCGAATATTTATCAAGGGCATCTTCATCATATGTTACAGAGAGTGAAATGATAGATGGCTTGTACTATGAATTCACTGTTACCCTTGACAAACTTGTCAGACTAGAACCAGGTGTTGTATATAACATTGTTGCTGAAATAGATGGACCACCATCGTACTATGGAATAAAGGCTAAAGAAAGTGTAAAATTTGACCATAATATTACAGTCACTTACAGAAAAACAAAAAACACTAATTCTTGGAATGCTCGCAATGCATCAGTTGAAGGTCAGTTCCCGACCCTTGTTTTTGGAAAAGTATAAGACCACCCAATATGTACGAAAGCGGTGTGCCACTGAGATTTTTGCAAAGTTTATTGCAAATTTTATTTATTTTCTCACTACAATAACATTTAATTAAAGGAGCTCAAGGAGCTCATGTGGTTACTCTCACTTGTTTAGTTAAGTGTTAGAAATGATGATACTATAAGTTTCTGCAGTGAAATGCTGCAATGCTATTCGAGTGGCTTTTGAATTTAGAGTAGAAGTTAAAAAAATAGAAAAATAATTATAGACCTACTTTAAAATTATATTAAATGGAAACTAGCGAGTAAACTAGTATAGGCTGCGTCGGTGTTTGGTATAAATGATAGAGCCAGTAATATAATGAAATTTGTAACACCGTAAAAATTGTTGACTTAACTTTACTGATGTTTAGAGCGTTTTTAAAAGTTTCTAGTTTAACTTGTCTATTATCCATATTTTGGTTGAGTGGTCACTGACAAACAAATTCAATGACGCTCCGAGGAACAAAACTATTGTAGAAATGCCTGAAAATGAAAGTATTGATAACTAGACGCCCTCTTGGTGCGTGCACTCGTGCCCTAGATGCAAGGTGATGAGCGTAGGACAGCTGGAACTAGTTTATAAATTTGAATGACAGAAATGCATTTAAGACAGTTGTCACTGAATGCACACAATTTGTGTACAATGTTAAGAAGTTGCTGATCAAGTTAAAAGAATATGAATATGAAACTAGTGCTACTGGAGTAAATGGATTCTTAGCTGCAGAAGGGATGAAATACTATTTCATTTGTAAGTGATCGAGACCTGAGCTACACTTCACAGTTTGAATACATCTCCAGTTTTATTGTTAATTTGCATCTTTTGTTTGTTTAATTTAAATTTCCTTAGAGTATTGTCTTTCCTTATCACTGGATATGATACTGAGAACAAGAAAGAGAATAAAGTACATATTTTGCATCACATTGGGAACTTTGTTCTTTTATGTCACAAAATGTTTTGATAAGACAGTTGCCATCAGTTATGTTGTAAGTTGTTTTATTTTGTTGAATAATACAGTTTATAGAATAACCAAAGAAACAAAACATGAAACCGGTTGTTTTGATATTAATATTTTCTATAATGCACTTCTTGAGGAATGTTTTACTTTATTTAAAATTACTTGATGTTCAGTAAATTAACTAGATTTATGTGCATTCTAGGTCAATAATGGTATCATATATCTTTAAAACATCTTGTAATTAACCAGCATCATTTTGTACAAAATCATTACAAATATTGTACAGCTTAGCATGATCATTGATGGCATCTAATGTTACATAATTCCAATATCCACTGGATTTTATAACACAGAAACATATTGCATATGCTACAATAAGAAAATATGGTTTACTCCCAGCAGTATAATTGAAGTGAGAGTTGATGTTATCACTGCAACCATCAGATTCATTTATAAATGTTAAAGAATTAATTATCCAAAAAGTTGAAACATAATGTTCTTAATCTGCATGACCAATATTTATTGTAGTATAATTAATTTCTGCATATAGAGGACTAATCAAATTAATTAAATGGTGCAAAGCCCTCATTTGATCACGTGCACCGTCAACATCTAACAATTATAAAACCTCGTTCAGCTAATCTAGACTGCAATAATACCACTGGGGGAATTCTTGGAACAGTTTCCACAATATTATCTAGAGTTTGAGGGCTAGGATTTGATTCAATGTCACGTGAAATAAGTAATTTACGTGGAGAAATACAATAGCTCTCATTTTTGAGTACAACATTTTATTGAATAAATGCATTTGGTGTCATTACAATTTAAACTTCGTCCTTGTTTTACTACAATAAGATTTACTATTGAAAATATTATTAAGACTTACTCATGCTATTGATTTGTGGCTGTTTTTCATTGTATTAGAGATTTGTTTTTCCGGTTTTTCGACCATAGCTGTAGTCTCTTTGTTCTTCACTGCTAGGACAGTTTCCTCACGAATGGAAGTAGAAGCGACCATATGGTTGCTGATTTCTTCGTTTGTTGGAGCTAAGACAGCTTCCTTACGAAATGAAAGCGTGTTGATGTCCATTTTGCTTAATGGCCGCCGGCCTTGAATCGTTGAATATTCAGCTTGTGTGTCGCAAAGAATGCTGGGTGTTAGAGCCTCGCTTTCAAAAAGTTCGACGTTGTCAGGCAGAAATCGTTGCATTTTAAGACTCGTGCCGGCCTTAAGGCCTGGGCACGAGTAATGATATCAAAACTTCACAGTCACAAACAAATGATGACGATTCAAGTCAGTGAAGATGAAGATGAAACTGAAACATAATAAACTTTTTCTTGAAATAGAATAAATGGTAGACCCGGGTTGTTTAAAAAAAGTTTCTCTATCGGGAACGAATAAATAAGTATCAAAAACTATCAAAGAAACAAAAAAAAAGGAGAAAAAAAAGAGAGAGAAAAGAAAAAGGAAAAAAAAAACTCTTAACCCTTCCAGTGTATCGCGTTAACCCACAATGACATAGTGGTTACCTATCTTATAGATAGAGTAACCACAAAAAATGTAAGCACATGTGATGATGATATCACAGTCACATACAACAAATAAACTACATGTGCATATGGTAATGCTTGTGATGCATCAGTTGAAGGTCAGTTCCCAACTCTTATTTTGTAATACCACTGCATGAAAGGGGTAAAACGTGCCATTGTCTTTTTTGCACATTTTATTGCAAGGTTTAGTTTAGTTTTCTTTTCTACAATTTTCAATCACAATAAAAAGTGAAATTGATATATTTAGGAATACTAAATATTGCAATGTATAAGGCTATAATGCTAAGGATTACAAAAACAATAATTATTTGCATTTAGATATTTGTATACTGTTTTTTACCATCTTGAAATGGCTTTTGTCATATATATACAATTAATATGGAATTGGCACCTATAACATAAGTAACACCATGAAATATTGGATTCAGTATCGGAAAAACATTTAACTGTCAACTTTGTCATATCAGTAATAGTAAAACTACAAATTTTCAAACCAGTTAGATATTTTTTCAGACAAATACAATATTTAAAAGCAGTTGTAATGTGATAAGTTCCATATTAGCCTGATTTTCAGAGCGGGCCTGGGTCCTACGCTATTTAGTTTGGAGAGAAAGTGATGTAGGACCATGCAGGCCCGCTCTGAAAATCAGGCTAGTTCCATATATGAAAGAGCATTTTTAAGCCTGGTTCATACTAGCAGCATATTAAGCAGATACTCAGTTGGGCTTTGATAATTAGCTGCACTTACACCTAGTCGAGAAATGCTTCACAGAGTCTACATATGTTGCCTATAATTATGTCGCTAGTGTGAACAAGGCTTTAGCATTAATAAGGGCCATTCATACCAAATTCAATACTTGTTTCCTGTTATCACAGTTTGACAACAGGTGCATTTACACAGGGACAATCACGATTTGGAGTATATTTAAATGCGTATTCTATTGTTTAGTGGAAGTATTTTCCCTTGCTTGGCTTGGAATTAATGAATATCTTTACAGCATATTGAGGCTTAGTCTGTGCAAATGCGCCTTTGTGTCAAACAGTACAGAGGTACTAAAGATAACATGAAACTGGCGTATTATTGTATCTAAACTGTATGTACACAAATGTACAACATCATTTATCAAATCATATAAATAACACTATTTCATCAATCATCGTCTGATTCTTCTGGTATGGAACCTAGTAGTTTTCTATGAGCTGATGAAGTCCGTTTTGAATTCCGCCATTTCCCAAACATTCTCTTACCCTTTAATAAACTAAACTTGGAGTTACTGTCATATGTTATATCCTCTGTTCTCCACCAATAGTCTCTCTGTCTCCATGGTTTCACGTAAAGCATAACGGTCACCAATATAGCAGCAAGGAAAACAAGACTGCCGAGAGCCCATGCAGCATTAACACTGTCAAACTTGTGTCTCTCACGCAATTTCCCATCGCGTCCCCGTACAATCACTATTTCTTCTGATGCTTTGATTGACACATGTTCTTCTATCTTCTGTACTCTGTTATTGGGTGCGGCATCATCTTGATGTGTTTGTGGTTTGTGGGTAATATCCACTGGATGCTCATACATGGACTGAAATGGAATAATGACCCTTTAAGGTAATGTCATGTCACAATCCATGTCATGTTTCATTATTAAAGTTTGATTAATTGCTTATACATGTATGCAATTAGGCACCCTACCCCCCTCAGGACAATTTGTTTGTTATTACGTTTGTTGCATGTTTTATAAAGACAAGTGGGTGTGTTTGAAAGAGAGAGAAACATGAGATGTTTTACTGCGATTAAATCGATTCAAGACACAAGAGGAGTTTGAGCTTTATTCAGTACAGTAGTCTATTGATGGTGATGTTGAAACTACAAGCTTTAACCTAATTCCAGGGTTGTGACGAGGGATGTTGTCTCATGATTGACCCGATTTCTTACACAAAAGTTTGATCCCTGATCCCCATAGCTTGCATATTTGGATCCCTGATCCTACAAAAAATGTTCTGAACCCTGAATTATTGGATCCCTGATCCTACAAAAAATGTTCTGAACCCTGAAATATTCATAAGATCCCAATTCCTATTCTGTGATCCCTGATTGCAGCTGTTTCGGACTATGTAATCCCTGATCCTAGGCATGTGATCCCACATTCGGGGCTGTAAGCTAGAAAACTGTAATTGGTTATTACGCATCCCTCATTAAATAAAGTTATGTATTGTACTGCAAATGGAAACTAGCGAGTAAACTAGCATAGTCTGCGTCAGTGTTTGATATACAATAGGTAATATAATGAAATTCGTAACACTGTAAAAAAATGTTGACTTCACTTTACTGACGTTTCGAGCTTTAGCCCTTGGTCTCACTCTTTTACTCCGACGAAGGGCTAAAGCTCAACATGTCAGTAAAGTTAAGTCAACAATTTTTACGGTGTTACAATCATTATCTATTGTATTGTATCCCTCATCACGACCCTGTAATTCATTACAGTATATTTGTTTTGCAAGTCAGAATAAAATACTTTGGTAAAAATAGAGAAGAAAATAATTATATTATACCTTTTCAGATGGGCAGAGTTCTGACTCATAAGTATCAGAAACCATTCTTGCAGGGTCAACAAGTCCTTCTCCAAAACCTCCCTTTCTTTCAACATGTACGGCAGGAGCTTTCATTGCATTAGAACGGATAAAATGGCGGAGTTCTGTAGAGTTGAAGTGCTTGGCAGAATATAGACAGCCCCAGGCAACAACAGCAAAATCCTATATTAGAAAAAAGTATTAACGTTATTGTATAAAATTATTTCAAAAGATTATAATAAATCACATAATAAAATAATATTAATAACCACACTCATGGCAGCAATGTGCGCCTTCATATATAGTCTGTTAAGTCCTCCACATTTCTCATGTAAAACATATTTCAATTTGTGTTGTCCCTGCTAAGGGGATACCATTTATTTATTTATTGTCACCACAATTGTCATCAACACTGTCATTATATACATCACCACCCTTACTAATTGCCCTCTCATCATCATCATCATTGCATCATAATTGCCCCTGTTATCATCATCATCATTGTTGCCATTGTCATACCAATATTGACATCATCACCATCATGATCACCATCTTTACTGTCATTGTCATCACCACCACCAATACTGTCAATACAATCACAATCATCATGATCACCATCAATTTCATCACCAACACCACTGCCATCATCATGTCATTCTTGTCATTATCATCTACATCGGTATCGTCATCATCATCACCATTGTCATCATCAACATAATTATCTTGATATATCTACCTGTGCTGGGTCAAGGTTTTCATATGGTGTAATGATATGGCGCTGTAGACAACTTCCAGCAATGTGTTTGATCTTTTTGATCAGTTTAGGGGATGCACAGGGATGGTACAAGAACAATACACCACCATGCTAAAAATACAATTAATTTATCATCTATTATATTTGCATTGGTTTATAAGATACACATAGACAATATATATTTTATTCTATTTTATATGTACAAAAGATTGCCAGATACTAAATGTATTATAAACACAACAACAAAAACACAATCATTTGATGTGGTTATACTTTTAAGAATAATGTCAACTATAAAAAATAACATGACAACAACAATAATAACAAAACAATAAACATCTTTTTGATTATAAGACTCATTAATAATTTACGATAAATTGACAATTGAAAAGAAATAAATTCGCATACATTTTAACTTTAATTTTTTCAGCCAAATTTACTTTTATTTGACCATTTTAGTAAAATATGAAAAAGTTTCAAGTACTATACAATTTTTGCATCCAATAGAGCGTATTCGTATAACCTATTTCTTGTATGCTAATGAGTTTTATTATATTCATGAGCATGAAAACAATAGAACAAAGACCATGCTTGAGTGATTCACGTTTCGTAACTGTGAACGAAAACTGCGAAGACGACAAATGTGAACATCAACGATTGTTTCCTGTGTTTGATCTGAGTAGCATGGTCTTTGTGCTATTGTTTTCATGCTCATGAATACAATAAAACTCATTAGCATATAAGAAATAGGTTATACGAATACGCTCTAATGTGTATGAGATATACAATGACTTGCCTTTAATTGGCTTGCCATTGTATCATACAGATTGGCCACTCATATTGTATATATTACGCTACTTATTCTTTCTTAGAATGATTAATGGGTGTCATTTTTGAGGAAAGTAAAAATGCACTCTAGTGAATCATAAAAAAATATTATTTCTCAAAAATAAGGATATAATGGAATATAATAAATATGAATGAATTAAGTGAGTTCTTACCACGATGACATATTTCCATTTTGATTTGGGAAGGTAAGTATATTCTCCATACTTTGGCCAGTGAATGGCTTGAGTATTATACCTGCAAAAACATATTGTAATTTGATGTATAAGAGGCTAGTCCAGAACAATGGGTTCTACTATAACATATTGTAATTTGATGTATAAGAGGCTAGTCCAGAACAATGGGTTCTACTATAACATATTGTAATTTGATGTATAAGAGGCTAGTCCAGAACAATGCATTCTACTATAACATATTGTAATTTGATGTATAAGAGGCTAGTCCAGAACAATGCATTCTACTATAACATATTGTAATTTGATGTATAAGAGGCTAGTCCAGAACAATGGGTTCTACTATAACATATTGTAATTTGATGTATAAGAGGCTAGTCCAGAACAATGGGTTCTACTATGACATATTGTAATTTGATGTATAAGAGGCTAGTCCAGAACAATGGGTTCTACTATAACATATTGTAATTTGATGTATAAGAGGCTAGTCCAGAACAGTGGGTTCTACTATAACATATTGTAATTTGATGTATAAGAGGCTAGTCCAGAACAATGGGTTCTACTATAACATATTGTAATTTGATGTATAAGAGGCTAGTCCAGAACAATGGGTTCTACTATAACATATTGTAATTTGATGTATAAGAGACTAGTCCAGAACAATAGGTTCTACTATAACATATTGTAATTTGATGTATAAGAGGCTAGTCCAGAACAATGGGTTCTACTATAACATATTGTAATTTGATGTATAAGAGGCTAGTCCAGAACAATGGGTTCTACTATAACATATTGTAATTTGATGTATAAGAGGCTAGTCCAGAACAATGGGTTCTACTATAACATATTGTAATTTGATGTATAAGAGACTAGTCCAGAACAATAGGTTCTACTATAACATATTGTAATTTGATGTATAAGAGGCTAGTCCAGAACAATGGGTTCTACTATAACATATTGTAATTTGATGTATAAGAGGCTAGTCCAGAACAATGGGTTCTACTATAACATATTGTAATTTGATGTATAAGAGGCTAGTCCAGAACAATGGGTTCTACTATAACATATTGTAATTTGATGTATAAGAGGCTAGTCCAGAACAATGGGTTCTACTATAACATATAGTAATTTGATGTATAAGAGGCTAGTCCAGAACAATGGGTTCTACTATAACATATAGTAATTTGATGTATAAGAGGCTAGTCCAGAACAATGGGTTCTACTATAACATATTGTAATTTGATGTACATGTATAAGAGGCTTGTCCAGAACAATGGGTTCTACTATAACATATTGTAATTTGATGTATAAGAGACTAGTCCAGAACAATAGGTTCTACTATAACATATTGTAATTTGATGTATAAGAGGCTAGTCCAGAACAATGGGTTCTACTATAACATATTGTAATTTGATGTATAAGAGGCTAGTCCAGAACAATGGGTTCTACTATAACATATTGTAATTTGATGTATAAGAGGCTAGTCCAGAACAATGGGTTCTACTATAACATATTGTAATTTGATGTATAAGAGACTAGTCCAGAACAATAGGTTCTACTATAACATATTGTAATTTGATGTATAAGAGGCTAGTCCAGAACAATGGGTTCTACTATAACATATTGTAATTTGATGTATAAGAGGCTAGTCCAGAACAATGGGTTCTACTATAACATATTGTAATTTGATGTATAAGAGGCTAGTCCAGAACAATGGGTTCTACTATAACATATTGTAATTTGATGTATAAGAGACTAGTCCAGAACAATAGGTTCTACTATAACATATTGTAATTTGATGTATAAGAGGCTAGTCCAGAACAATGGGTTCTACTATAACATATTGTAATTTGATGTATAAGAGGCTAGTCCAGAACAATGGGTTCTACTATAACATATTGTAATTTGATGTATAAGAGGCTAGTCCAGAACAATGGGTTCTACTATAACATATTGTAATTTGATGTATAAGAGGCTAGTCCAGAACAATGGGTTCTACTATAACATATAGTAATTTGATGTATAAGAGGCTAGTCCAGAACAATGGGTTCTACTATAACATATAGTAATTTGATGTATAAGAGGCTAGTCCAGAACAATGGGTTCTACTATAACATATTGTAATTTGATGTACATGTATAAGAGGCTTGTCCAGAACAATGGGTTCTACTATAACATATTGTAATTTAATGTATAAGAGGCTAGTCCAGAACAATGGGTTCTACTATAACATATTGTAATTTGATGTACATGTATAAGAGGCTTGTCCAGAACAATGGGTTCTACTATAACATATTGTAATTTGATGTATAAGAGGCTAGTCCAGAACAATGGGTTCTACTATAACATATTGTAATTTGATGTACATGTATAAGAGGCTAGTCCAGAACAATGGGTTCTACTATAACATATTGTAATTTGATGTACATGTATAAGAGGCTAGTCCAGAACAATGGGTTCTACTATAACATATTGTAATTTGATGTATAAGAGGCTAGTCCAGAACAATGGGTTCTACTATAACATTATTTTGATTTGATGTATAAGAGGCTTGTCAGTCTAGAACATTATTCATTCATATTGGTCACTATATTCTGATTTGGTAATAAGAGGCTAGTAGATCAGTCTAGAACAGTAGCTATTCTGATTGGCCACAGTATTGTGGTTTGGTATACCACCATCCTCGGGAACCCAGGGGTAATCTTCTGTCGCTCACTTCTCACTCCCAGAAAAAAAATACCCCTTGGAACGTAGTCTGTTGGAGCTTGTTCAAAATTCAGCTCTTTCCTGATTGGTCGCTGATTTCCGCTGAGGTCGACCAATGAAATTCAAGATAACCATTCAAAGGAAGTCGTTAAATAATAGTTTGAATGGTTATCTTGATTTTCATTGGTCGACCTCAGCGGGTCAACCAATCAGGAAAGAGCTGAGCTGAATTTTGACTTTCAGAACAGCTCCAACAGACTACGTTCCCAGGGGTATTTTTCTGGGAGCGAGAAACGAGCGACAGGCTAATCAGTAAAGAACAGTAACTATTCTGATTGGCCACAGTATTGTGATTTGGTATACCACAGGCTAGTCAGTAAAGAACAGTAACTATTCTGATTGTGGTATAGTCGAGAGCCATAACTATTCAATTTGATATCTGACTATATAAATCAATTTTGGTAAATCCATGCACATTACTGTAATTTAGAAGATCAAAATAATTGAAGGGCCAAGAATGAAAAGGTCCTATGTGACTTTTTTAGCTATTTTTCAAATTTTGCACAAATCATCCAAAAATACTCCAAACAACTGAAGGATGAAAATTAAAACAATCTAAATCACTTTTCAGTTAATTTTAATTTCAAACCTTGCTCAAATGAAGTTTTTTCCCGAGTCCATGTTTAGGGTAACCATGGCAGCTGCTGCTGGTTTGTAAAATCCAGGGCTCAAGTGTCTTCAAATCGGTTCAAGGCATCGTTTGAAGACTGCACTTGCTCAAAGGTGGCTTGAATCGGAATTTTGTTAAGTTAAGAGTCATTTTTTGCCTTTAGTTACTACTGGAAGAGCATCATTAAGCTTCAAGGTAGCAAAGAACTCACTTTCTGAAAGAAGTCAGCGAGGCGTTTCACTTTGTTCAGCGAAAAACGTTTTGTTGTTGTTTGAACTGGTTTTGGCCGCCATTGCAACGAAACAAAGTAAAGCTTGGAGTTCGATTTGAGGCAAATTCTCGAACCTGCCAGGGCATTTTAACGAAGTTGTGACCATAGAGAAACACAACAAGCGCAAAATTTTGGCAGAAATCCGAGGTGACTCGAGACTTAATATTAGTTTCTTATAGCACGATGCTATGAATGTCGCGCGGAAAGATGGCGGTGATCACCCATAGTCCTTTGCGGTCGTAAATTACGAAGCGCACGTGCTTATTTTGATGGTTCTAATCCAATTACCGTAGTTCTGTTCGGGAATTGAAATAAAGAGTAAAAATTTGCTTGAGTCATGGCACAACGATTGAATTTTGTTGTAAAAAAAGACTTTCTAGCTGATGAAAATTAATTTCGATAAAAATCCAAGGTCAAAAAGTGTGATTTTACTATAAAACAACGGTCATTTCTGACTTGTTTGCTAAACTTTAAATAACGTTTTTTTCGCTTTTTTTTTTTTTTGCGCTCAATCGAATCGCTGGTTTCTTGTGACTGATTTGATGGAATATATTAATATCTTTTATTATTATTTTGAACAAAAAAGCGAAGTGTTTATTCGTTTGTTGACGCTAATCGAAGTTCACGGCCGAATGATCGGTTGTTAAGCAAAACCATAACGTAACTATGGGCCAATTTTCTTCTTTTTTGACAAAAATCGTTGAAAGTGGATAGCAAACCTTAATATTTCAACTAAAACAAGTTGTTTGGTGTATTTTGGGATGATTTGGGCAAGGTTTGAGAATTAGCTAAAAAAGTCACATAGGACCTTTTCATTCTTGGCCCTTCAATTATAAAACCAATGATCATGTATTTATACTCACGATGTCAATTTCTGTTTACAATGGACTGGATCTGTGAAGCACATCAACGGCTAGAGACAAGCATATTATGTTAGTTCTTATATTAAAAAAAAAATGTTTTAAAAGCAAAAATAAATTGCCAAAAACAAAATCAACTTGCTTTGTGTCATGTGGAGCTTCAAAGGCTTAGATGCAAAAGACTGTATTCTATTTAAGAAAGATCTTGTACTTACATCTTGTTCATTGTAACATATGGAATGACTTTTGTTAACTTTAACATGCTGTGGAGAACAGAACAGAACACAACTTTTAAAAACATTTATATTGGACTGTCCTTTACACTAGACCAAAGTATTGCAGGTTACATACACCTTCAATCTCTGTAGTTATCTAGTTTTTTCTGTCATTCTTAGTTTGCTGTACATTGGAACCCCACCTTACGGCCACCCGCTTACTATGGAAATCAGTAGACTGGTAATCATGCCCCAAAAATTCCGTCCATGTGACCAATTTTTTTTGTACCATGTGATCGCTTCTGGCCAATCATTTTGCTCAAAATTAGTCATGTGGTACAAAAAGACACACCCCCAAGGCCAAATTTTCAACGTACATTTAACCACTCTAGTGATTTTCATAGTAATATGACCAATAGGTCCCGATGAAATGCATGCCCATACATTTTCTATAAAATTTACGTGCTAATATGGCCACCCTGTTAATACGGCCACTTTGGGCTGTCCCTTTGGTGGCCAGATTAACAGGGTTCCACTTTTGCTTTTGTGTGATTTGTAGTTTTGCTAATTGGCTTTAAAAATAATGGATAAAATAACATGAAATACCATCAAGTGAAATACAATACAATTAAAAATAACATAATTAAAACAAAATTATAAAATAGAATATAAAATAAAATAGAGAATAGAATAGAGCGGATTAGAATCAAGTGGAATAGTATAGAATATGATAATCTAGAATAGAATAAAATAGAATAGAGTAATTTTCTGTTAATTGAATAAAATGTGGTAGAATAAAACAAGATAGAAACAACTAATTTTCTGATAATTGAATAGACTATGATAGAATAGAATAAACTAGAAAATACTAATTTTCTGTTAATTGAATAAAATATGATAGAATAGAATAGAATAGACTAATTGTTAGCACAGTCATATTACATTGTACTTCTTGCAAGCATAGTTTCTGGTTATAAGTTACTATTGCTAAGTGACTTTACAAAGCAAACATAATAATAGAACCATAAAATAATAACATTAGTTTTTTCTCAAATATTTAAAAAAAAGTTTTTTGGTTTTAAATGATGAAAAATTTATCTGCTATCTTTTATTCACCATAGTGGAACAACACTATAATATTGTTAATATTCTAAAAGCAACAAAAAGAAAAACTAACGATAACTAATTAAAAAACAGCAAGCACAAATATATATTTAAGTTTCCTTGGCAACCACCTGAAATTGTCGTAAATTTAAACTAAAACAGAATGAAATACAAAGAAATAGAAAAAAAACAATGAAATAGAATAAGAGATAACTGTGGAAGTTCCAACTCTATTAATGAGGAAATGTGAGATATTGGTTGTGTCAATAAATACAGTATGTATCCTTTTCTTCCTATTATCTTGAACTGCTCATTATATCTCTTCCCCATTTGTTTCCTTAGAAACCAATAGCACATCTCACAATACTTCAATAGCTGACTTCGGAGATATTTTTCTCGATTTTTCTCGAAAACATGGCTCAGCTCATAAGACAATGGATTATCAAGAATATTGTATTATTTTTCATACAGACTCGTTTGGATTCCTTTTTATGTGGTAAATCAAACATCTATTGAAGGCTGGCTATTGACTAGCATCATGCTCTTTCATTTCCTCACTAGTTTAACTACCAGTTACTACTGAAATTACACAACTGTTAGCACCCCTCAAAAAAACGATTGATCACATTTTGTAGCACTCCAAATGGTCATGTAGGTTAAACAGAATTCAAAACATGATCAATCATATTTTTGGGGTGCTAACAGTTGAGTAATTTAGTAAGTATTGTATATGAATGTGTAATCCAATGGTTTCCTTGGAAATACTGACTAGTTTAAACAATTATTTCATTAAGAAAGTGATGAAACAAGAGTTATACAAACCATAGAAGAGGTGTTCACAGAACTACAATTCCATTTCATTTTAAAATCTTCAAGTGTTAGCTCTTCTTCAACCTAAAGGAATATCATTGTTAAAAAACAAAGATTTAAAATATTCCTTACCAATTAACCTAATAATAAAAAATAGGAAGACAACCATTTAGAGCGAAAACACTAGAACCATGAAATAAAAACAAAATAGTTACTAACTTAGTCTTTATTTAGTGACTATTTAGTCAGTATCACTCAACCAGAAACATCAAATACAAAAGGAAACAATACCTCATTACAACTTTACTTGTCTTTTATAGTAACTAATAGTCGCTAAATAAGAACTATTACACACTAACAATTTGATTTTGTTTCATGGTTCTAGTGTTTTCGCTCTATTGAAGAATAAGGATTGTCAAAAGTTATAGTAAAAATTGCTTATTTGAAGATAATGGTCATAAATGTTTTAATATTTCTACCTCATGACCAGCATCATGAGACAAACAGATAAGCATTTTTATTTAAGATCTCATTTCCCTTCAAGATTTTAACATGAATAAAACGTTGCCATTCTGGGTGAATGCATGCAGGGTGGGGAAGAGGTTTTCCATGATCTGTGTGTGATTCACCCTAAATTTGGCCTGTAATTCATGAAAAGCAAAAGATTTAAATTGTGATCCGTGAATCATCTTCGCCCATAACCAGTGATTTACAGATTTTCACTGTCGTGACTGGTGATTACAGAATCTGTGATCCGTGAACACTTCACAGCTTTTCATATAAACAGTTGTGTAAGCTGAAACGCTTATTGCTAGCAGTGTTATTCTTTGTATATCTGTTAGATCAAGTTAGTACTGATTATCTGTCTAACAAGCGCAACATGTTGCCTATTAGAAACATCAGAGTTAATACCGCGACTTATAAAATGGTAATTCATGAAAAGACTTAACTTAACTCTGTGGTCCGTAAAATCATGAAAAAACGGTGCATGATTTGTGATAGGTAACCCCTCTTCCCCACCCTGTGCATGTAGTACTAGTGTCAAAAATTACTTTTTATTTAATCTTATAGATGCGAAAGAACCCAAATCAAATCCTAACTATGGGATTAACACATTCAATTGAAATATTCAAAACAGTGATCGGGAACATGATTGAACAGTATTTTGAATTTAGAAATTTCAAATGATGCGGGAAATATTACAATACATTTCCTAGAACGAATAACTTCTTTTAGTATTTACCTATTTTTAAAAGTCACATTTGATTCTTATCATACAGTTTCCTGATCGAAAATAAAGACTGAAGGATTGAATGGGATTGAAAAAGATTCGTCTTACATTAGTAACACTAAAGCTTATTGTGGTTTAATGAAAATATATTTCGTGGGTTTTTGCACGCCTAGTTTAATATTCGCTTGCGCTGGTGAACAAGTTGTTGTGAAATTTAACAAGTTTCGGCATGCAAAATAACAAATTGAACAAAAACAATATTAAAAACTTCCGTTTCTGTAATCTTATTTCACTTGATTGTCTTTTAAATATTTAAAAATCCTGGATTTATTTAATTTAAAGTTATGTTTTTTCAGCATAATTGCATTTTTCCACATGATCGACCCATGCCTACCTTTGCAGTTGTAGTTGGGAAAATAGTTGACCATTCTACACCAATTTTACTATTTCTCGATAGTTCTAAATCTTCTAAGTGTTTTCGTTTCGGTAGGTAGTCAAAATTCAGAACAAGAAGTACAATAACCACGGCTATTATAACAGAGCCATACAGAGGAACTTTCCAAGACGCCATATTATAATGGCTATACGCCACTTCGGTACAGCTTCGGTAACGCCAAAGTCCAAATAGACCAATCGATAACTCGTCGTAAAAGTCGAAATGTTGTAACACAGGAAACCCAATTACAGTTCATAAAAAATCATATAGAGAAATAATAATAATTAAATATGATATACTAGATAAAGATACAAACAACAAAAATCCTACCTAAGTACCGATTAAAACTAGCCTGAATATCAGACGGTCCATCGATAATAAAATCTTGTTTTTATGGTCGGAGAGTAGGTCGGAGATCGTTCGTTCAGACGAGTGAAAACTGGAACCGAGATATTGTTTGTCGATCTCGTGTCACACGGCAACAGAGTCAGTTTGACGACGAGGTGACTGTGGAAGGTTTCTTCTGCGATGTTGGTCATTTCTCAAGTCCTTCTATTGTCTTTGAGGCAATTTTCTAACCCTAAGGTTATTGCTTTTAAGTGTCTTTCCGCTTTTTTCTCGAGGAGTGATGTTTTTTGGCCTGTTTTTGTCATTCCTGGAAAGATATTTATCTAAACGGGCTACGAGGGACTACGTTAACTTTCAGTTGTCGACTTGGAAATGCAACGTGTAATAACTTTGCCGTAAGTTTTCTTACAAAGCTGAGTTAAAGGCTTTGCCCTGCTTCGTTGCTTTCTAGTTGGCATATAGTTGCAAAACTTAGAGTAAAATGAACACTTCTTGCTGACTCTGTCGTTAAATACGAAGAGGTCAAATGAAGGTTCAGACATCGTTCTTATATCATCATGCCACACTTGATAATACCAAATAGCTGAAGCTAGCTATTTGAAACACTCAAGTTTATGATAGTATGAAATGTTAAAATATGAGAGATATATCATGATCAGTTACTATAAAATGTGGAAATGTAATATAGATGATACTATGTCAGTTTTGGCCCATCCGCCATTCCCCATTCTGGAATGTTAAAATGGCAGCTTTGTTCAAAATTTCGAGGAGAACCAGTAAATACTGTGTAGTGGCAGCGAAAGGTCGTGATATGAGTGATGGACAGTATGTGGAGTGAACGTCGCACAAATGCTGGATTTGAAGGGAAAGTATATTCTAATATCGTCCGCTGTAAGAGGCGAAGAAAAGTGCTTTTCTTTCCCGCGCTTTTCCTTGTGTGACTTAGCTTTGGTCACGAAAAGCAAACGGCGGAAAAAGTCCCAGTCATGCCATAATAAAGACACGCAAAAGCTACTAAAAGTGCCCTAATTTATAACATGCCAAAACGATATGAGAATAGATATTTACATGTAAATTAGTCATTCTATCTCTGCCCTAGCTGCAACTATCCTTACCACGGCCGTCCGACTCTGTAACAGATACAGGTTAATTTTTCTATGTTTTCATCGGTTTTTATGAGACTTTTCATTCACATGCAGTTTGTGAAAAGCTGTAAAATCAAATTCGGCTGATTTCAGAAACCTTTTTTTTTTGGGGGGGGGGGGGGGGGGGGTTTGAGCGAAGTAAAGGTACTGCATGGGAACGAGGTTGGTAATAACTAGATATATTATAGGGGGAAAAAAGTAATGTGGTCTCATATAAAAGGGCAAGGGGGTAGTTTAAGGGAATGTCAAAAATGACCCCACAATGTACGAGCTCCTTGCATCTCCAAACGGGTGTCTCGACAAATAATTTTTACCTCTAATTATTTACGTCTTGAAAATTAATGAGCCCCTCCCGGGGGGGGGGGGGGGGTAGGGCATGCTCCGAAGATCCTTTGATCTTTTTGCATTTTCTCCCTTGTTCCCCATAAGTAAAATAACTGTCTCCCTTAATTACCTTATGTTCCCATGATCCAGAAAAACTATTGTTTATCATATTTTGTTCCCTGAAAATAATTTGGCAGTATCCCTTGTTCCCTAAAAATAAATGCCCTTGATCCCTAAAACCCCTGGGAGGGGCTCAAAAATGACGGCATCGGTTTTCTTCTCAGAGAGTGAATCAAAGTGATTACTTGTTTTGACTTGGTGTTAAAAGGACTACGACCAAGCAACCTCGTTTTCAGGAGCGTTTCCCGCTTTGCTACGTAGTGGCTACGAAGTGGCAACGTACAGGGCATGCTACGTAAGGGCTACGAAGTGGCTGCAGTAACGGCAATATCTTTTGCATATTGTTCATGCATTCGATGGCTGCATGATTAATCATTATGGAAGATGCACGCACAAACGAATGGAAGTCCATGGAACGAGATTGATCAGCTGACACCATGTGAAAAATGGAGGAAAAGAAAAATAACAAAGAGAGGGAGTGCCTGTCTTTCTCTTTTTTTCTCCTTCCTCTCCATTTACCTCGCTAAGCCGGCCAAAATATTAATTAGGTTCGGTTTGTGGGAGACACTGCGAGGAGTCCGAAATGAAATCCCACAAGTTCCTTTCCACAGATTTATATTTCAGATTTTGGGTTGGTCATGTCAGTCTATAGATTTAACGCTTTGCCGGAAAATGTTTCGCTATGAGGAACGCGTAACAAGATATCGTCACAGCTGGCTACATGATCCATATAACAGCAAGTACATGTAATCAAGTAAAAGCACCCATTCGCGTCTTGTTTACCGAAGAAGTCGAAGAATGCAAATACGCTAAACATTAAACATGGTTACTGTTCAGCCTCTCATGTTTGACAAGTTTTCTAAACATCAATCATACAATTCGGTTTGTTTGATTGGTTTGTTGCAAAAAACCCTGATGTATTCTTTTGTCGTGGTTAATTAAAGAAAACATACATTTTTATGGCTCAGCGGCAGTTCGTAAACATACGCATGCGCTTTGTTCAGCGTCGATCAGGCGCGAACGGCGTCTGTAGTAACAACTCTTGGTGGAAGGGTTTTTGGCGGATTAACTCGACCAAAAGATCGTACTGGTCTCTAGTATAAAGCTTCAAGAACTTGCTCAAGAGATACGGACTCTTTTAAGTGATTTGCTTCACTAAGACTTAGAGTTAGCGTAAAAAAGTTAGCGTATTTTGGTGTTGCGGACAAAGCGCGCGAAGTTACTGATCGAATATCATCAACGGATCATTTTACCATCATGGATCACCGATACTCGGGTGCTTTACCTGGAAAATCTTTTTCCACTGATATAGGTAGTAGAAAAAGGGTTCAGTTACCAGGTGATCAACTAAAGAGTAAGTAAATTTAACGTTAAAAACTTAAGCTATTCTGTTCACAAAAGTCCATTGCACATGTTGAAAAGTACCCAAGTACAGTAAACAAATATTCATTAATTTCTTGCTTTTTAAGCAAACTATATAATCTTTCTATTATTGTTGACCTTGTTTGCCTCACTAGAAAGTCGGTGGTAACTTTGAGATATTTATTTCCTTGTTTTTCGCACCCTTTTATGAAAGGCAATTCATTTGATGTAATCATTTTGTCATTGGAAAGTGATTTTAAACGGATATCTGTCAAACAGTCATTTCCAAACATGATAGATTACTCATTAACATTATTATTACCGTACTTACGTTAAAATATCAATCGGCTTTGAAGTGTAAACTCTACATTTATTATTTCCAAGGAGATTGTACCTCCCCTGTTTTTCGCTCCCAAAGAAATAAATTAGGATATATTCTTTGTTGGAGTTTTTCAACCATTTCTATGTTTATAAATTTTTGATGAAAATTTCTTTGTACTTTGAGTTTATGTTAGGCTTCGTTGCCCATCTTAAAATTAATTAGTTGATAAACATTGTACTTAATATTGTGCTTAATGGAGATTTTTGAAATGATAATATATGAAGTACGTTATAAAACCTGTTTTTGAATAACTAGAAACTTAAGTTATATTGCTATGAATACAACACTTTATATTATAAACATTCCTCCTCATTCATGTATATAGGCTTACACCTAGAATCTTTTTGAATATTTCTATTGTATTGAGCTGTCAGCTGCAAGAGACTTGTAAACATTGTGGCTTTTACATACAGGATATTTTTGACAATAGAATTATTGTGGGTAGAATGAGATTTGCACAAAAATAACATTGCATGATGTTAAATATAATAATAACCGTTTTATTGGTAATTAACAATTATGGAAGATTAGTGAATAATATAAGCGAGACAGAATCAAGGTTATTATTCACTGATATTCACTGAGCCTGAGATGGATACAAAACATAAGTGATTATTTCAATTTTTTTTATTTCTAAAAGCGTGCAAAACACTGTTGGTGAATGTCAGAAATAGTGTAAATTTCTCGACCAATCACAGCACACTATTTACTATAATCACATGAGGATCTATATTTATTTAAAATGTTTGTTTTTTCTAATTATAAGAGGAAAATGTGGCAAAAAGTACTTGAATTATTGTTTTTGCTTTCAACACTGCTGTCGCTACCACAAACCACAATAAACACATTCTAAGTGATGTCATGTGTTCAATAACTTTTCAAGTATCCGGCATTCTGATGAATTTGCCAGTGGATTTCGACCAATTAGAAATTTCAAGATAAATTTGGACCTATTTCACATGGAATGTGTACTATAGAAATTCCATATCGTTTTAAAATTGAAATTGTTCTGTGATATTTCAGGTGTATCGTCCGGCCTACAGCATGTCCAAGCAAGCTTATATCATGGTTCATCAATAAAGGTAGAATAATATCTCGATAATAATAATAAAAACAGCCTTAGCTGTCAAGTCATTGTACCATGAAAATATTACAACCATCTGCAAATTATATTAATTTAATTATTGTTGGAATCTTTACAAAATTTTGATGAGAGTTACAGTGCAGAAACTCCAACCATGACCGCTTTCTTTAATTTGTATCATAACCTTTCAGATTACAACATTGAGATTAATTTTTGTAATCAGCCAATGAGATGGCACATCAATTCAAATAATATGATATGATTGGTCAAAATACACCTATTGTAAAAATAGTGCTATCTGATTGGTTAACTTTATAAAAGTGGTCCCAAGTGGAGTTTCTGCACTGGACAAAAACCTTTCCCTTTACAACTCAAAACAGTCAAAACTACACTACAGAGTTAATGACAAAGTAGCCTTTTTTAATGGAACTTATTATAATTACTTCTAAGGCAACAACTCCCGTATCGACCACTATGTCTTCATATTACACTAAACCAAGAACAACAAACACGCTATATCAACTACCATCATCAATAACGTCAATCAGAACACCCCGTAGCAAATCACCTGGGAGGACGACTAGTCCTTTGGGTGGTACTAGACGGTCTATCAGTCCAAGACGTGGAACAAGTCCATCACGGTCAATGTCTCCAAATAAACAGGTACACTATAAATCAAATATATCAATCTAACAATAATAAAAAACGTTTTGGTCACATTCACAAATCATAAATTTTGGATTCACCTTCATCAATAATATTGTATGAAATATATACAATATTTGGTCCAATCTGTATGCGATATACATCGGCAAGTCAAAGACAACCTGTTGTATATCTCATACAGATCAAACGCGAATATTGTATAGCTTATAAAAGTCCAACGTTAGTACTTTCATATTTTACTAAAATTGTCAAGATAAAAGTAAATCTGTTTGAGAGAATCCGAGTTAAAACTTATGCAAATCAGGACGATTTTGCATCTAAAATACAACCTTCATCATGGATGTGATTTCTTTAGAAAAATTCTCATGAACTATTCATGAATTTTATAAGCCCACAAAAACATTTTTGAGTAATGAATTGAATGTAGCAGCTAAAATTGTTGCATTCTTTTCTTGTCTGTACTTCATCCTTGGTGGTGCATGTTCAGAAACTTGTCCAGTCATTGGTTTATTTGATATAAGCTCTAGCTGCCTCTAAACTAATTGATCAGAAAATCTTTAAATCAATCATATGATGTATAGATGATAACAATTACAGGGAAAATAGATGCATCATCAGTATCAAATTGTGGATACTTTCTTGGTATTATTAAAAAGAAATATTGGATTGCTCAGGAAAATAATATCTATATTTTGTTGTACATCCAGCTTTCTGATGTTGATACTGATACTATTCAAAGACAAAGAAGAGAGTTGCAGCTTCTAATTGGAGAACTGAAAGATAGGGACAGGTATGATAATTACATTATGTGCCAGTACTATGGTATGGCCTGTAGTGAAATTTTAGGGAGGTCATTCAAAAAATAATATTGCTTAATTAGCAAAAATTTAATTTGTTACAGCAAAAACAACAAGACAAACACAATTACATACAAAAAATGGGAAATCATTGTTGTTTAATGTAGAGCAAGTACCTAGTACCTTTGCCTTTATTGACAGCAATCACAAAACAACAAGTTTTTAGAACATTGTTGTGAGTCACATATCTATATATTATTTATATATATATATATTGTCAATGCTCATCAAACTATGAAATTGATATTTTCTTTCAGAGAATTAACAGATATGGTGCAGGCGCATCAGAAACAAATTGTTGCTTGGGAAGAAGACAGGCAAAGAGTAAGTGTTGAAAGAAAAAGCTTTTAATTATTAATAACAGTGTGTAGCAAAATAAAAAATCAATTTTTAACATTTCAATCTATTTAGCCAATACACATCAACTCATGATAATCATCTCGAGTGACCGAGTGACATCAACAAAAAACAGAGGAGTGTAAAGATTGGGATTTTGGCTGAAAAAAAGTTACTTTTGTTTTCCTTCTTTTTAATTGTAACTAAATTAATTTTAATAATTCAATATGCAACAAATATTCATCAAAATGTATTCTATTTTGTGATAAGGTTGAAAAGGATGCATGTTAACAACTACAAACAATAATTGTTCTTATTATGTCATTTGTTTTTAGGTTTTAACATTAGAAAAAAGATGTTCAAGATTAGAAAGTAGGTTCACATCACTATTTTAATTAATAATGTTCATAATTATTATGAATAATATCAATTTGTTTTAATATGATGATGACCTTTCTAATATTTTTGTATCTAATTCTAAGAAGAGAGTCAGCTGTATTTCATGTCTTTTATATAATTGTCCAATTTATTTTTATTAGATGATTAATATTAAATAGTTGCAATTAATATTTGACAAATGTGTATTATTCAAGGTGAAGTTAAGAATAAAACTGAACAAATCAAAGCAAGTCAGGCAAGGTAAAGCTAGTATATATTTATATCATGTCATACATGCTCTGTTGATAATAGCATTAATACCACATTATGGAAAATACAGCCAATCAGAAAGAAGGAAAGCCAGCAATAATCAACTGACTCTTCCCATGAGAAGTATTGCAGCAATTTACTGAATTTTCTAGTAGATATTACTCTTCACTTGTACTTTCCTAGACACTCTCGCCTAAAGACTTGTGTGTAATTACTAGAAGATATGACCTCCCACTCTTGAAAAACCACAGTGTATCGCTAGTATTCTAGCTAATAAATGGTGTGTTTTCTTTAGATTAAAGGCAGCAGAAGCAGAAGAGAAAAACAAAAACAAAGAACTAGAAGATACACAGGTCAGTTTTGCTAAGATATAGTTTTTTTTTACAGTGCGACTACTCAAACCAAGGCCACCCAAACAAATTTTTCACAAATCACACAATCACATCCAAGTATCTAAACAATAGAATTATGGGAAATTTATGATTCAGAAAATTTTACTGTCGAAATACAATATCAAAGTGTCAACAAAAAACATCAGAATTATCTTGTATAGGGATTGAATAATTTGTGAAAAATTTGTTTGGGTGGCCTTGGTTCGAGTTGTCGCACTGTAAATTTAATTTGATAAAATGTCTATTTTGACTTCAAAATGCAATCAGCTTATGTCTCTAAAAGATTTCTAAGTTTTCTCAGCCTCTTGCAAGTGCGTATTTTTTTTCTGGATTCCTGCTATCTGAGTGTACATTTTTGTATATTATTTTATGTTATGTTTCATCAGCCCGGCTTCATTTAAACAAGCAGCTCTCTAAATTTTCAAAATTTTTCCTGTATTGGAAAAACATAATATTGATTTAAATAACTTAGAAACAATTGAAAAACAATGTAAGTTATACTATTGTCTGCAGCTGTAAATGTCTATTGCAATGCTTTTGCACCAACAAATTTAGATAACATACTTAAAAAGCTAAGTGTTAAAAAATGTGGTCTGTGATGAGCAATAGTTATATTAAGGTGACTGGCTACTTTTGGAAATAATGTTAAACTTTTCTTTAAACTAAGATTTTTTAATGTGGGTGTCCCGAGCTCAATTTCGAGATAATCAGCATTTAATTAACGCCTACGTGCGAGATTTTGAAGAAAAACTTGCGAAAACTGAAGCGATATGAAAAAAATCACAACTCATAAGAAATTAGTTTTTTTTCATACTATATCAAGTACAAATGCCGGGGAATGAATAATTATAAAATACAACATGGATGGTTTTGAATAAAAGACAAAAGAAGTACCTTGATCTATCATATTTCGTCCTTTCAGTGCTTTCAAAACTCGCATGAAGTTGGACAAAAAATCCCACGAAAATCGATTTTTTGTATGTTAGAAAATTTAACTTTTTGAAAACATTTGATATAACATAGATTTTATAAGGTTCTTTCAACTAAGCATAACGAAAGTATAGAGTTCTGCGCAAAATTCGAGGGTTTTGCCCTGTTGAAGCTCAAAACGTGTATGATAAAATAAATAAAATTTTGTATTTCATTCAGCGGTTTTTGTGCGTGTGCACATCGTGGGCTCAAATCGAACGTTGAAAAGCGTTCAAAAGTAGCCAGTCACCTTAAAGAAGATGTCAGAAAAATCATACTCATTTCTCTTCAAGTCTCAGAATTATTTAGCCCATTATAAAAAAATGAACAAAATATAACAAATTATAGTATTTACTTCTATGTTTGATTGTATTTTGTTGTTGTTCAGGTTCATCTACAGCAAGTATCAGAACATGCAAATACATCTATTCACCAGCTACAAGATTTAGAGGTTAGTACTTAGCTATTTAGAACTACTAGTCTATATACCTTAGGGACCGGTCAATAATAATAAAAAGGGGGGCATCTGAGGTGGGGGGGGGGGGAGAAATCTAAGGGGGTAAGGGGTCAGTTGAATATTTGCAGAGGACAGGGGGTGATTAGGATAACTATTTTTACATCAGTAAATCTTAGGAATCAAGTACCAGGATGAGTGTATTTTGAAAAGATTTTCATTTTTATGGAAAATCAGAAAGTTTCCAGAGCTTTATACAGATTCATGTAAAGCAAAGGAAACCCGCTAGGAAAAAAATGATTTAAATTGAACTGTCTTTGGAAGAAGTTAAATAAATGAATAAATAAAAAGTCTATACAGGGGTGGGTCACAATTTAAATTAGAATCGTTAAACAAATCATCCCTCTCCCCCTTTCATTAACAATAGTGGTCCCTTAGTAAATCAAAACTGAGTGCAAGTGGCTATACATTTGAACTATACTATAGGTAAATTCATTGGAGGACGAGGGAATTCCACGTTGAATTTCACGAGAGAAATCAATATCGCATGAATCGCGGAGTCCGCGGAGCGATGAGTGCGATATTGATTTTTCGAGTGAAATTCAACGTGGAATTCCCGAGTGCAAAAATGAATTTTCCTTGAATCTCATTTCTTCAATTTAAGCTTCAAAAACCAGACGCGTGTGTTCCGCCGTTCCCGCCATGCGATTCAGAAACCGGATGAGAGGGTATTCCACGCTAAATACCCTCGCATCCGGTTTCGTTCTCAGCCAATCAGCGCGCTTTAAAATAATGAAGTATGAGATTCTATACTAAATCCGGGCTGTGATCTAAACTTTTTTGTATTGTATAGGAGAAAAACATCAGTCTTACAAATACAATGCGAGAGTTATCAGGTACCATTGGGCAACTGCAAGCAAGAGAACAAGAACTTTCAACCAGACTTCAACTAAAAGTGAGTACAATATGCCAATACTAGAAAGTAGACTGTGTTATGTTTGCAAAATTTGGAATAACAAAAATAACTTATACAAACTATTTAGAGGATGTTACACCAAACAATTTACAACAACAATATTTGATCACAAATATTGCATGGAAAAATGTTCTGTTAGGTCTGTCTTTTTAGTTTATTTATTTATGAAATATTTTTCCCTATTGTGTTTACCTTAGGATAATGATATCTCAGAGGCTAACATCAGACTTACTGAGATGCAGCAAAAGATAAGAAGACTTGAGGGCTTTTGTCAGGTATGGCAATCCTCTTACTAATGCAGTCTATGTTAACTATGCTACTACCACTCTATTGAAGTGTGGTCGCCACGCTTAATGTCTTGTTTGCAAACTAGCATTTTGTTGTCTGCCAATGAGATGGACCTAAGAATGGATTCAATTATTGATTGATTAAATGCTTGATTGAATGATGGATGGATTGATTGATTGATTGATTGAATGAATGATGGATTGATTAATTGATTGACTGACTGTTTGGGTGATTGACTGTTTGATTGATTGGTGGATGGATTGATTGACTGATGGATTGATTGGTGGATTGGTTATTTTTTGGAAAGGAGGATGAATTGACAGTTTCAGCAAAAATATTGCTTGGTTGTCGGTATTTAAAACTACTGTCACTATTGTAGGATTTAAAGAAAGGTGAACAAACATTGAAGACAGAGAGAGATCAATGGAAAGACCAGGCATTAGCCAATAAAAATGAGATAGAAAAACTTAGAGGTGAGTGTATATTTGACTATAAAATAATCTAACAATAAAAAATATGTTAAATACAATTTCTTTTTGCCTCTGACTTTACTGTTTTTATCAAGACATTTCTTCATCATATAGTGTAATACTAAACAGACATTAGTGGATGTTAACATCATCATTAATTGTTGTTATTGTCGTTGTAGTTGATATCACAAAGCAGTTCACTGATGCAGATGAAATCCAAGGAGAGTGTGCACAAGTAAGTTTGCATATTTTAGGACATAAACTAGAAAGGGATAACCTCTTTTATCTCCTTTTCACTTAATATGTATTGTGAATAAACATTTGTTATTATTATATTACAAGGAACACATGAAATAATGAACACACTTTTGATCGAAACTCTTTAAAATTGATCATGTTTATTTTGTTGTATGACGTAGTACATTGTTTTTGTCTATATTATTGCATGTAAATAGTATTTTTAATTTGTTATCATGGTTTAATTCTGTTGTTGTTTTTGTTAAAGGTGAAGCAAGAAGTTTTAGTATTACAGAAAGAACTCTTTTTAGCTGGTAATAATGAGATAATTGAATTCATAAAAAGTCATTAACATAATTATATGTTCCAATCAAATAATATAATAAGACAGTTTTTATTATTGATGCTGGATTGCCCGAAAAAAGCAAAATTGTTTATTTAGAGAATGATCTGACTAAATTGTATTTAATTTGTTTTAATGTATAGCATATCAGCAATATTGTGAACCTTAAAGTGTATTCTTAACTCCATAAATAATTGTAATAAATAATAAATGTGTCATTTCTTAATCTCATTTTTTTATCTCAGGCGAAAGAGAGAAAAGAAAAGACCAACTTTTAGACCTGCAACGGTCTAAACAGGATCGAGCAGATGCAGAAGTACAAAACCTCAGACAGGTAACAATACAAACAGGTTGATAATAATTATCTAATATGATTAATGTATAATAATACTAATGTTTCTTTAGATTTGTGAGCGTCAACAACGGGATATCTCATACCTACAAATGCAACTCCAAACTAGTCAGGAGGCAATGTTCAAACCAGATGACTTCACAACAGACGACAAAGTTAGTGATTATTATGAGGAAAAGATAGATTATAATACAGATTTTGATAACCAGGTACGTTAGTTACAGTCCATATTTGACATTTTTCACAATTGTGTTATTTTTGAAAGTAAAGATGGTTCTTCCAACCAATCCTCCAGTTTCATGTTATCTGTCACCGCTGTACTTGACAAAAGTAGCATTTGCACAGGCTAAGCCTTGATTTGTTGTCAATTGAAAATATTTACAAATCCCAAGCTACAAAGCACGAAAAAATGTTATCGCTTAACAATAGAAAACATATTTGTATTTACTCTGAATTGAGGCTATCCCTGTGCAAATGTGTTTTTTGTCAAATAGTACAGCGGTGCTGGATAATACAAAACTTGTATATTTATATGTGGAAGCCAGTTTTAAAGAACAATTGTTCAGGACATGAACCAGGTTGCCTTATCTTATACATTTAACTCCTCCCCCCAAAAAAATAACATGTTATAAAAATTGTAAAATAATGATTATATTGAAATGCATATACTTCATTTGTTTTAGGATGCAATGTCTACAAAGTCCTCTGAATTAGATGGTAAGTTTTTAAAAGAAATGCATACAGCTTTGAACTTGCAATAAAAATACATGTAGTCATTGTTAAACTAAAATAATGAGGTTAACTAATGTTTTATCAGACAAATTTCCCTTACCTACCAAGAGCAGCAGTTTAAACAATGGAGATTTACTAGATGAATTGAGCCCATACCTTCCAGGTGACTTGTATACAGAGAGCACTTGTAGAGCACTGGACATGACTGTCTGTCTGTCTGTCTGCACCAGCACTTGTAGAGCACTGGACATGACTGTCTGTCTGTCTGCACCAGCACTTGTAGACTGTCTATCTGTCTGTCTATCTGTCTATCTGTAGCAGGACTTGTAGAGCACTGGACATGACTGTTTGTCTGTCTGTACCTAATACTTATCATAGCATAGCTGTCTGTCTGATGAGATGGCTGTCAGTCTGTCTTCACCAGTACTTGTAGAGCTTTGCACACAACTGTCTGCCTGTATTTAATACTAGTCATAGCACAGCTATATACCTAGATATTGCACAGCTGTTCATCTAATGAGATAGCTGTCTGTCTGCTTATATCAGCACTTGTTGAGTACTTGGCATGACTGTCTGCCTGTCTGTCTGTCTTAAATACTAGTCATGGCACAACTGTCTGTCTGTCTGTCTAGATATGGTACAACCATCTTTCCAGATGTGACTGTCAACTATCTGACTTGATGTGACAGTCTGTTTAATCTGTTTAATTAGACTGTCCACCTGCCTACTATTTGCAATGATCCACAAACTTTGCACAATTATCAAATGGATGTGACACCAACCTGCATGTGACTAACTATTTGATGTCTGTCTGTCTACACTGTAGTATCAGGGACCGCGGAGCAGTATTTTATGTGGGGGGGCTGACGAGCGCCAAAGGCATGAGTTTCTAGGGGGGTCCGGGGGCAAAAAGTGGAGGGGCCACAGCCCCCCCAGCCCCCCTGTCTCCGCGGTCCCTGAGTATTGCACATAGCACATTGATTTTATACAGCAACAATATGTCAACCAATTTTAAGAGCTATTATAATGACTAATGTGAATTTTTAACAACATTTCCACAGATGCCAAGTCTAATGATCAATATAATTCTAACAAAGTCATTTGGGATTGTTATATGGGCAAGACATGGACAAGAAATTCAGAAAATAGGGTCATTGTCCCATGTAAAGATCCCAAATACCTTTCATGATTTAAATCCCCCAGCTGCATCTTGATTCGGAATTGGCAAATAGCAGTTGCTATATTTTCATTTGGTGTCTGTATTTTTTACTTTTTTGTGTTCTGTCTATTAATTTTGTTTATTCATATATTTGTTGGTATATTTATTCTATGTTCTAACAGCCATGAAAAGTCTGCCCCAACCTCCCTCCAACTATGCAACAGCTGGAAGTGACTTTGGTGACGACTTGGAAAGCCTTAATCACGAACCCTTGCCGACTTCACTTTCAAGCAGACCATATACTAGTGTAGCTGCTCCGCAACACTACATCACTACTGTATCTCAAGACTACAGGCCAATGACATCACAAAGCTATCCAACATCTGTACCGCAAAGTTACAACTCAGCTAACCATCATCCTTATAATGTTTCTCAATCAAAACCCGATATCTACCATGGCATTAGTAGCTTGTCATTATCAGAAACAAAGCCAGATGGTTTAGCTGATGCAAGCTATGTTCCATTCAGCTCTGGGCCTAGTTTGACTTCAACACCAGGAGTGCAAAGAGCTAATGGATATGCTTTTAATCCACCGGCACCACAGGCTAACCATCAGGTAGGCATAGATAGGGATTACAACAGGACTGGTACTCAATAACTCTAACCCTGATGATAACACTTGACTATAGACTGAATGCCAATTCTCTACTTTCACATAACCATAATGCCCTCTGTTTTAGGTAGCTATTGTAATTTTAATTGGTTTGATTTGAATAACTATAGCTACCCCCCCCCCCCCCCCCCCAAAAAAACAGAAGGCATTATGGTTAATGTGAAAGTAGAGAGTATGTCCAAGACATTGGTAACTGTTAATTCTTTTTATATAATGGTATAATATAAATTAGGTTGTTTCGTCCACAGACTGGAAACTGTAATGATCAGTGGATAAAACTTATGGTGTGGAAACGGTCTGTGGGTGAAACAACTGGTTACCTATACTATAGTCATTCCAACTCTCACCACACCTTTTGTTTTCAATCTTTCTCCACTTTGACACATTTTGCTTTATTCTAAACTTATGACTGAATAATGAAAAAAGTAATGAAAAACGTTTGTGATCATCTGACCACCCCTGTACTATCAATACTATCTGGTTTAACTCTTAATCAAACTTATAGACTTAATCATGCTTTAGTGCTAATAAAGCTTGGACTTCCCAGGCAATGCAATCAGTATTGCCTTGAGTATAATCAGTACCAATTCAAGGATAACAGTTAACAATATTAACCTTTACACTGAATTGAATCTGGATCATTGACTTTTCTCCTGTGCTTTTATAATGACCCTTTTTTGACTGTTTCTGTTCATTTGTCAGGAAACTGAGTCTTCCCCGACCAGCAAACTGCATCGTTTACTCGCTGAATCTCGTCAAATGGTTCAGAATCTTGAGCAAGTGTCTTCCTATGATACTCCTTCAAGTCCTGCTAAACAGGTACTTGTTCTTTATTAATTCTCACTAACAGTTCTCTAATATTAACATTTAAAGGATCAATTATTTTTGTGTGTTTCTGGGTGGTGTAATGGTTTACTGTCCCTGCTGTGATCCAGGTACAAGTCCCAGATCAGGCATGAATTATATTAGTTGAGTTTGTTTGATGTGTTTTTCTCTCCTATGCCACAAGGGTTTTTCTCCGGGGTTATCCGGTTTCCCTCCCTCCAAAAAAATGAACATGTGAGCAGAGTTGTGTGCTAAAACATTGAACATAGAGGTAGTGAGTTTGAGTCTTCACAATTAGTCACTGGCTGAATACATTGAGATGTTAAAAAAGTGATTCACTTTATTTTATTTGTGTTTAGAGTTTGCATTTTTTGTTTCAGTCTATTAAAAGTTTTGCGATATTTCTGTGATATAGGAAGGTACTAAAAATGTGGAACAGTACACACCACCACAAAGACACATGGGTAGTCCATTGACCAATCATGTTCAGGGTAAAGCCAAGGGATTGTCTGCTTCTACATGACAGGTAATTTAATACTCAACTTGCAGCACGGCAGAAAATAACAACAGCAAAACACAACTGCTTCTCCTTCTGAACAAAATGCCATTCTCCAAAAGTTATTATAATTCTAAATTGTCTTTCATGTGCATTCAATATTTTTTTTTTAATGTTTATCGAAGTTTGATGTTATATCCAGACAGCAAAAATGTATTTTTTAAGTTTAGCTTTTATTATAATTCTTTTTGTTCTTTTTTCAGCAATTATCAACTTCAAGAGATTCTACTAGAAAATGCCGGCCAACATCTACGCAACAAGAAAACAAAAATCTTACCATTAATAAATTAACCTAATGATTTTAGTATTGATGAAAAGATTATTTATTATCATTCAATTGATTAAAAAATGAATTTTAATTAATTTTTAGGATTCCCCTAATAGACTGAATCAAAATATTTAGACATTGTTCCTGACAGGCTTTTCTTGAGTTCGGGTTGGAACACAGGGGAGGTTTAAGATGTAAATTGTCAAGAAGAATAGTTATTCAAATTGATCACCATATTTCAATAGCTGGTATTACAGTTATATGCAAATGTTTTTGAACAATGGTTTCAAGTAACAGCTGTTGGGGAAAAACAAAAACTTGGCCCGAAAGCCTCAACTTATTATTATTATTAATAATTATTTATATAGCGCCTATTCCATTTAGCCCATAGGCGCTTTACATCCAAAAAAGAAAAAACTTGAATCCATTGTTCAAAATCCTTTGCATATAACTATGGTAACAATTATTTGTTGTTTTAGAAGAACAGTTTTCTTAGAAACTTCTTCGCAAGTCATCCTTGCTCTTACCAGACTTTTAAAAGAAGGATATTCTTAACAGGCATGAAGTGTAAATAATTATTAATGTTATAATAATTATTATCTTTTTATCATTTTGGTGTTTACTTACTGTCATATAAAAGCTAATTAAGACATAAAAAATATCATTCTTAATTATTGTTTGTTCATATTTTGTTCAATTTAACCCAACAATAGTCTGCAAATACGTATGTGGGTCTGATCCGCGGTTATATGATGTGTCTGCAAGTATTGTCTGCAAGTATCAGACTAATAGCCTGAGAAAACAGATGTTCTATTGCTCATTGATCCTTCCCCAGCAAAACTAACGTCAACCCATTTCAAACTAAGTTGTATGGCTACACCAAATCGAAAAATGTGGTCCAACTATTGCTCTTGACTGGCTAGCCTATATGTGAAATTTCTAAATTGTGTTCCAACGTGAACACGTAGCTAGCCAGTCAAGGGCAAATGGGGGTGGATCTAGGGGGTGTCCCTTCAAGCACTGGACAACCCCCTAGTGCACCAATTATCCCTATTTTATTTAAGACAATTAGGGAGCGATACCCTCTAGCACCGTAAGATCCCAAATTCATTTGCAATTGGGACACTCCCTGACAAATTTCTGGATCTGCCCCTGGCAATAGTTTAGATTGAACAATAGAAGTTGGTATATTACAAATTATTTGGTCTATATAGCTGAGTCAATCTTTGTTTGGGTCAAACCCCTGCTTAGGTTATTGGTTATGATGTGTGCAGTGGGAGTGGGTGACGTTAATCGCAACTATTCGTCATTATTTGTCATTCTCGCTATTGGTCATTATTAATTCTTGCTTTTTCGGGTCATTGGTCATTGATCGTTGTCACTTGATATATTAATGTTGAAGATAACATTTAAACTAACCAGTAAAACACATCGAAACAAACACTGTTTTGCAATGCTATTATTTATTTAGATTTCAGTAGACATATTTACGTATATTACGAATAATTATTATAATTAAGTGCCCGATTATAGATTGTTATTTACTTATTTTAATCTTCTGCCAGAATTCATATTCCAATCATCACCAATTCTATTTAAGGACCTGTAAAACAAAACAAAATTAAGGCAAATAATAAAACACAAACACAGATGTACCTCTATATTAGTCAGTCTCTTACTTGCAGAAATGTTAGTTTGCATGCCAAATGTATTAACTTTGACATTTGACATTTTTGATGATGTTGTAGCCTTCCAGGCCAAATACATCTATTATTTTAATATAGAATAGAAAATTGATAAAAATGAAGCAATAAAAAGATATGACTAACATCAGTTTACGGTATATCATACTTCTCTTGGATAGTCTTACACTTCATTATGTTTTAAATCTTACGTCAAAAGAACGCTTCAAACTTGGAATAGTAAACTGTAAATGTTATGTGAATATTTACCTCTTAAAAATCAAGGAATGACGCAATCTGCTAATCAACTGGAAAATAAAATAAAATGTAATCAATACGTAAAAACAAAACGCAAAAATAAATGTTCCCCTACATTATCGAGTCTCAAGTTTCGACTTTTTCTCGAGTTTCGGAAAATAGTGAACAAAATTTTTAAATTCGATGTCTGAAATATATATGAAAAGAAATAACTGGTCTTCCGATCCAACATTTGGTCTATCTTCTTTAAACTTCCACAAAATGAAGCAAAATTTTGAAGCAGCCACCTTTTTTTTTGCCTCAAATCACAAATACGGTTTTAAAATGTCTTATTTGATTATCCAACTATTCTGGAGCATGGTTATAGTGCATGGTGTACATTGGATAATCAATTCTCCATGGTTGCACTTTTTGATAATTGTGGATCTAAAAATTAGTTAAAATCTAAATTCAAATTAGTTAAAATTAATTAGTTAAAATCTAATTTCAATGAAGGATCAAACTTAAAAAGGTTAGCTGTGAATGATATGTAGACATTTACCTCGCTTCGCAGGAGCACCTCGTCTGAAGTATCTGGCAGGTTGTGGATCTGAAAATTATTAAACTTATGTCAAAAATCTAATTTCAACGAAGGATCAACTAACTTAAAAAGGTTAGCTGTGAATGATATGTAGACATTTACCTCGCTTCGCAGGAGCACCTCGTCTGAGGTATCTGGCAGGTTGTGGATCTGAAAATTATTAAACTTAGGGACCGGTCATTATTTATGTGGGGGGGTGGGGGGGAGAAATCATAGGGGGGGCCATGCTTATATTTTTCAATGGCAGGGGGTGGGTTGGAATTAAATTTCACTGAGTTGTGGGTGGGCCATTTCTCTTTTGTAAAGAACATACATGAATGTATAAAAGTATGAAGTAAGTTGTGTGTTATCAAATTGGATAAAAAACATGTTTCCATGCAAAACTAGTATATTAATTGCCATGTAGTATGTATAAAAAGCAACATTATTTTTTTTTAGTTTCTATCAGTTTAACAAAGCAAACAGTAATATTTCTACAAAATTTGAAGTCTTTCAATAGTATTGTCAATAAGTTCATATGAATCCAGAGCAAATAGTCCTTGATTCTTCATTATTTCTAAATGTTTAATGGCACTTCTCTTATAAACCTTTGCAAGGCTATCTTTACTTAGTTCCTCTTCGCAAAGTGCATGTGCACGTAATCGTGTAGCCTTCTGGGAAACAGAGATTTTCAACAGTGAAACTGTCTAGGGTAATGCCCTTAATCAATTTGAAGACAGCTGCCTGAAGGGGGGAGGGGGGGGGGGGGGCTGCCTCTGAAATGAATTCCATTTGGGGTGGGTCAAAAGTTAAATGTAATACCTCAGGGGGTGGGCCATGGATAGTCTTTTTGATTCAGACAAAAAATATATTTTTGATAGATAGTTGACATTTTTATCCAAACACGTCTATGATGTAATATTTAACCATAACTTTTTCTTCACATTTTGAACACACAAAGCTTTTTTAATTCTTTATAAATTTTTAAACTAAAAAATGGCCGTCACCGTATTCGTTCCGAGATATTGCGCTGCAAACTTTCAAAACCATACAAGAAATTCGTCATCATAAGTGTGTTGTGAGAGTATTTTTATAAACATGGCTACCGTCGCGTCTACCATCGCTTGTCCTTTTTTTTTTTTTCGTCTTATTATGACCGACACGAAAATTTGCCAAAACGGCCAGTTTTTTCATCCCTTTTCCTTTTATCCTAGCCTGCGTTACATCCGGAATTTTCTTATATGGCATCCTTTTTTGGATAGTTTTACACTTATGTTTAGATCGAACATAAAAAAGGATCAATATTGGAATGGTTAGCTGTAAATTATAAGTGGATACTTACCTCTCTTGACAGGAGCAGCTCTCTTACGATCTCGCCAGTGGCCTTGAAAATAAAACAAGATGAACATTTTTTTTCTTCATCTTAATCATTTATTGATTTCATTTGTTTAATAATGTCTTGTTCCATCTACATACTGGATAGAGCTAATCGAATAGAGGGGGCTGGTTATGAAACCTGGCAAACTCCAAAGAGACTCAGTGACAAAGAAGTAAACGTGAATGTTGAGTATGGTTGGGACCATGAGCTCCCATGCAATTTATAATGCTTAACTGACCTGCCTGATTGTCTTAATGTAAGAAATCTTTTATCGCGGTCACGTTTGAAAAAAGTGAACAAAAATATAGGACAACGAGTTTGATAATTCCATCTCATTTTCAGATTAACTCTGATCTAAACTCTCCTATTATTATGAAGATACTCACCCATTGTGTTGCCAAACATGGCCAACACTAGAATCACAGCAATTGCAAAATAGTTCACGTTCATTGTTCACTGTACTTGCGGATCAATCTGAAATATAGGAGTCATGTAAACATGGAATCTATTTAATCTACAAAGCAAACCATATTTTTACTGAATGTAACGCCGAGTGTATAACAAATGTACCTTGTAATTTCTGACAATATTACCTCCTTGTGGATGATGTTATAATTCATGTCCATGCAGCATGATATTCAAATGACCTGTTTCTAGTATATCATATAAAATATTGCTATATACGTTCATAGGAAGGAGTTTTTAAAAAAATAGCTGACTGGCATGGCTTGCATAAAAAACCTTGTTATTTTTGTTGATTTCGGTGTTTTCGTGACCTATCTATACTGATATGGGACGAGGAAAACACCAGGACCATCTTCAGTTACCAAAACATGTCTTTTTTACAGTAGATGCTGTTTGTTCCCAGCCGAATACAGATTATTGCGAGACTGAGGTAATAGCTTCGCGCTCGCTACCTTATAGTACCACACGGAAAATAATTCCTCTGGCACCCAGCGTAACGTCCACTATTACAAGTACTAATACTTACATAGCTTGGTGACACATGTATCATGCAAAGAACTAAATAAAACGTCGTTTGTGGTGTGCAACCCCACAGAAGGATATACTGGCATGCTTCACCTAACATTAAAATAAGCTGGAACTTACCTTATCAGCTGTATCGACGTTGACGCATTAACTATGATGCCAAACGTTGATGCAAGCTCTTTTATGCAAGCTTATGCATAATGCATGTTGATTGTTAATTCCTTAGTTTTAGCCAATCAAAACAAAACTCCTACATCACTACAAAGATCTTGCATGGATTCTAATCAATTGCAAAAGAATGTATTCCTATTTTTTTCGGCTTTTTCGCATAAACAAAAAAGAGTCTAGTCCCGCCTTCACAATGATTCATCGAACAGTTCAACGGAGAATACTAACTGCTCATAAAGCGCTAACATCGCTTGTTACTCGGGCTTTCCAAAGGAAACCCGAGTCTTAAAATGGGCTTCAATGTTTTTTTTTTTTTTTTTCTTGGGTCGCAAAACGCCGTCTACTCGTCACCGCGCATGCGTATGGTCACAGCGCATGCGTAGACTGGCCAATACGAGCACATGGATATTTGATTCGTTGAAGGATTGATTTCTAGGTGGAATATTCTCATATTTTATGCGCTCACTCCACATGATTTGCAGTAGAACTACACTTAAGTTTATGTCGAATGTTTTCGGAAAGGGTCACTGTGAATTTTAATAAAGATCATGCAATTTACGGGCTAAATAAGCGAGCCAACTTATTATGATGGAATTTATCGAGAAATCGTCCCTGCTTTAAACTCATAATGCTATGGAATTGATTCACAACCAGTTACAAAGGACGAAGCTGTTACTACTGGATATTTAACTGTATTGTAAGCATTCTTAGAGAGTACGATACAGCGCACTTGAAGCGAGACAACAACAGTAGTGATGTTTAGGGTAAATATTTTGCTTCTTGTAATTATTTCTTTTATATTTTTGATTAAAATAACGAGTTTATCTGTCAATAGTTTAATTTTATTGACTATACTATTAGCTCGTACAAGCTTCAGATCCGCGATTGATTGGCGATTGCCGAGCGCTTAGCTTTTCGGCAAAGAACAACAAACTTATACGCAAAACTTTTAAGTTTAAACTTAATCGCTTCAACCTATTATCTAGCAGTTGAACGATGAAAGTAATATTTCTTTGTTTACAATATGTCAGATAACGTGACCGATTTTAAACATCAAGGTCAAGCTCGACAACAACAAATATAAAACAGCTGAAATCAGCCTCTCTGAAAACTACATCCAACAGCCTATATTAAATCGCCTCAAATATAACACCAATTGCTTTAGTGACTAGTATCTATCTTGCTTTTTCTTGCGTTTATTTTGCAAGAACAACTTTTATAATAACACTGTTTCTAGACAGTCTTTGAGCTCGCATGTATCACTGCACGAACCGAACATCGATATCCAGGTAAAAGCGGTACAGGCAAGCGGATCACGGACTGAAGGAACGGACCAAACAGAAAAGGAGGACGACCAAAAAAATAACTTTTTTTTCGCTTCAAATCATCTCAGGCTAATCCAAGAAAATGATTACATAATCGTAATGAAGCCCGAGTTCACGCAGTTATGCGTCTAGTTTTTAATGATTCACTGTCGTGGTGTACGTACGGAAGCACTGAATACAATACAATAATACAATACGCTTATTGAATCCCTAGAAAGGGTTTTTTCACAAACAATTTACAATAATAATTAATTATTAAATATTAAATACATTTCATTATTAAATTATAGTATTATTTAAATATCAAGCTCAAGGCTAATTTCTAATATATATATTTTAAAATGCATATAAAAGGCTAGTATGTAATTGTGTTAAAAAATCTACTTTATTACTACTTTTCAGTCAGCCATAAGGCTACTCTTAAGCGTATTTTTAAATAGTTTAACTGAATTTAACTGTGTTGTACTTTTAGGGATAGAGTTCCATATATTAACCGCTCTGTAAGAAAAGGCCTGTTGAGCTATAGCTGTTCTATACTTCAGTAACTGAAGTTTGTCACTGTTCCGTGTGTTTCGGCTGTGAATCTCAGATCTTAAAGTAAACATGGACGACAGATAGTCCCTAAACTAAACCCTAAACCCTTCATACATTTGAACATTTGAACAGCATCTCTGAGATATAGAAGTTTGTCAATCTAACTAGAAGCCGTCCATCTAACTCAAGGCAACAAGATGCGTTTTCTTGCTGTCGTTCTGTTGGTGCTTGTGGTGAGCGCGAAAGCTTTTGAAGATGAACCTCAAGATTCAGCGGGTATAGTTTGACCAGTATTCTAACATATTTTATAAAAACACTAGTAAAACTGATTACAAATATTTCAAATCATTATATTATAAGTCTATTTAAGGCTTATTTTTCCTTTCTGTTTGAGTAATGTTTCATTAATATATAATATTTTTATTCTTTGGAAAGAGTAATTTTATCAAAGCAGCACTGTGACAAGATATTTTCTTGACTGAAACAGAATAATATTTCTATTCGTCTGTAAACAAAATGACAAAAAAAAACGAATTTGCTCACTTGAGAACATCGATGATTTAATTTCTTTTAATTTCATTTCTTATCAAACATGGACTATTCCTGTTCAGCCATCACCATTACGCTTTATACGAGCTTTGATATCGTTTGACTCGTTTGACTCGTTGATTTAGAGTATACTTAAAAACCGTACAAATGCAAATATACCACTTTAAATATTAAACGACATCACAATGTAACGGTCGCCCCTCACAAAAAAGGTACTTTTTCACTTTTGAATTCAGGATACATGTGTACTGGTCTATTAGAAAAATTACACTTGTTTAAATAAGATTGTACTTAGTTCCAAAGTATTTTAACATTTCGTGTAAATGCAGATCTAAATCAATAGTCGCAGTCGTAGGACAACATATATCGCAGGAGTAGGACAAAGTAAAAATAACCAGTGATATTTTTACTCTTCGTCTAGAAGATCTATGATAGCCTTTCAAGTAAAAAAGGTTTTGCACTATAACAGATCAAAAACATTTTTGTCTGATGGTCGTTGGCTAACAAATAACTCGTTCACTTGCATTTTGATTCTCCGCCTTAACATATCTCTTGTAAACTATCCAGCCAAACAACCAAACCTGAAAGTTCCCTTACATGTGTATGTTTGTCCTAAAAAAAACGAATTTTTCCAAGTTTCTATGTTATTTTTGTTAATCAGTTCTCAGTGTGTTTTATGCTACTGAGATAACGATGCTGACTAGAGTGGCGGTTTTGGGATATATTTGGTACAATCCCTAATTTACGAAAGGATATTGTTATGGAAAGTTGTCTGTCCGTAAGACTGAGGACTTCTGCGGGTAGAAACTCATCCATGCCATAAACGGACTTATGCATGAAAAGAAGTACCATAAAAAGAACAACAAATGCAGCTGTGATGGTGAGGGAGCATGGTTCATGAGAAAGTGCTAGTTGACATTATTTTACTGAACGAGCATTGTAAACAACTCTAATTATATCAGTCTTTTATGTAACACTGCCACATAGTAATACAAAAAAGTGTTTTAAAAATAGATATTTCTAAATTTTAAATTGGACGATATTTTTGTTGCCACTTTGTTGTGGCTATATAAGCAAAACCTCCATTAAAATAAAGTATACAACAACGTTTTACAAAATGGATAGTTTAGGAAAAGAGCGATATTATGAATGAATGAATTGTCGTATATTTAACCTTGTTGCAGACATAAACTACAGGTTAAGTTAGCGGTATATCAAATAGGAATTTACATAGAAAAATTTTATATGAAATATAAGTAACTTATAACCAGACTGGTAACACGTTATCTGTAATATGTAACATGAACTGATAACATCAACCATGACATCATCCATAAGTGGGTATTATTTTCAAACATTATTAAGACGAGTACAAGCTACATTTGCTATTTGCTCGGCGATACATTTAGTAAACAATATAGTTTGCTTTGTATATACTAAATATATTTTATGTGTGCTTCTAAATTTTAGACTGATCCGAAAGTGAACAATGAACGCGAAGTTTCTTGCAATTTCTGTGATTTTAGTGTTGGCCATGATAGGCAACGCCAATGCAATGGCAAGTCCACCAATTTATTGAGTATCTTCGTAAAGAATTATTTAGATCAGAGTTAATAGAATGAGCTGGCTATGAAGCTCATTGTTCTATCTTGTTGTTCACTTTTTCCAACTGTGAAGTGAACAAATCCCAAACAATCATACTCAATATTCAGGTTTATTTAGTTCTATGTCAGTTTCTTTGAAGTGTGCCAGATTTCATAACCAGTCCCCAACTTTATTAATAATTATAAATTTAAAAACAATATTTTACAACCACTCCCCATCGGGACTCTTCCGTGAGGTAAACTCACACCCACACTCACTACCACTACATTCTATATTTACATCATACAACTCTGCTCACATGATTTTGTTTTTTACTGTAACAGTGTTATAACACAAACACGTCCATCCAAAAATGCTATGAATGAATCGATAACAAGATAAGAAATACCGACATCCTTTGCAGGGTTCAGTGTGTAGACTGTAGCTTTGGCTGCGACAACGTATAATGCACAGCTAACCATTCCAAGTTTGATCCTTTTTTACATTAGATCTATACATTAGTGTAAAACTATCCAAGAACGTATGCCGTATATACCGTAAACTGACGATATAAATTTGATAATATTTATCTTGCTGTATTTTTATTACTTTACTAGTCTATTTTATAATAATAAATATATTTTGAATAATGTTCATCAAAAATAATAACATCTGTGCTGGAGTTTTGTTTTTTTCGTAAAGCGTTAATTTTGTTTTAATTTCCAGATCCAACTGATGTGCACAATAGAAGAGATGCTCCTGTCAAGAGAGGTAAATATCTACATATCATTCACAGCTAACCTTTACAAGTTTGATCCTTTTATTGAAATTAAATTTTAATATCATAATGATTTAAAAATATGCAAAAACGTATACCGTATATACCGTAAGCTATAATGATATGTATATCTTTATCTTTATCTTACTGAATTTTGAATACTTTACTAGTTTATATTATATTAATAAATGTATTTTGAAAGCGCATAACCGTTGGATGGATATCCTCAATAAAATGTCGAATTACACAATTTGGCAAAAGCAATGTTCACATTTCCTGAAAAGCAGGAGACTCAATATTGTAAAATTGCATTTGTGTTAAGTTGGTGGTCTTTTTTATAGGTAGCGTTAATGCTATTTATTTTCAGATCCATAATTTTACGACTAATAGGAAGAAATATTCCTGTCAAGAGAGGTATATAAAGATGCTCATATCCTGGCCCTGGTTCTGGTCCTTGTAATAGAAAACTTATTAAATAAAAATATAAACAACAATATTCACTAAATAGAATTATTCATTAACATATATTTCCTATTCAATCTAAATAAATAATGGTATTGCAAAAACGATGTTTCTTTTATTTTCATGTTTTTGGATTTCAATTATTATATATTATAATATACTTTAATATTTTAATTTGAAAAACCCCAAAATGAACATAAGAAACCATTGTACTAACAATGTAATCCACAACCTATTCTATAAAGCGAACGTAGCTAAACATGACAACATACGCCAAATAAACAATGTAAATAACGGCTGAAATAGTAAAAAAAATATTTTACAAACACGTGCAATAAAACATAAAAAGACAATAGATACAACATGATTTATGATCTGATGCCCATTTTAATGGAAAAATTAAAATTTTTAAAATTTTAATTTTAAGCTGTGAAGAAAATCGTCCGAAAACCAACAATTGAACTAGACAACTCATCATCAACGCGTGCTTTCAGTCAGAAAAAGGGCGAAAAGGTGGATAAAAGAAAATGGTAAAAAATGCTTTAAGTGAAATGATTTTTTTTATAAAGCCATTAGGATGTAATTGATGAAAAGCGTGGAGTATTATAATGGTGATATTATTATTCATTATTCTAGCTTTGTTTGGAAATTCTAAAGCCTGGTTTCAATATGATTTCAAAAACGATGTTTCTTTTATTTTAATGTTTTTGGATTTCAATTATAATATATTTTAATATACTTTAATATTTTATTTTGAAAAACCCCAAAGTGAACATAAGAAACCATTGTACTAACAATGTAATCCACAGCTTATTCTAAATACCGGAAAAAAAGACGGATAATTAGCATAACAATGAGATCCCACAATGCACCGCGCTGCATACATTAAGTACGCCACAGGCCTTTGTGACAGTCTCTCTGGTCAATCGAAGAGAACACATCTCGTCGAATTTATCCTGACTTGTTGCGCCACGTTTTCCTATATTCAGTATGAACGTGCAGTAGAACACACCTCTCAATATAGCAATCTCGAGGTAGGTTTATTCGTCCTTTTCCAGCCAGTTTCCTTACCACCCGGCAGCCGTTTTAATCCTCGCCCTTCTCGTTGACATTTTACCAGTATTTTCATACTCCCTCGTGGTCTCTACAGTTTCTTTTACAGTTCATATTCACCCCAAGTCCAAATGTTTTTCCGCCATAGTATAATTAGTATGCTACGTGACCTTACAACCCTTGAAAAGAGTTTAAAACATCCCATACGCTGTGTGTACCCCCTTGTGGTTGTTCTCTAAAATTTTAGTGCTCAGAACTTTATTATGAGTTGTAAACTAAACAATTCACCCCAAACACAATAGGTTCTTACGCCGTAACTTAGTTTGTACGCTGTGTGGCCATACAATCCCTCTACCTCTCCCCTAAGAATAGTCAAGAATCGCACCAATTTGCACTGTGTTCCGCAACAGTTAGAAGTTATCCAGAATACGCTGTGTGGTCGTAAATACCCTCCCAAAATATGTAATTTGTTGTAATATTCCAACACGCTATGTGATCAAAAAACCCTCCCTTACCCGCCCGTAGTGCACTGTGTGGCCCCACGAAGATGTAACATTTACAAGAAATGTAACAAGCTATGTGATGGTAAAAAACATGATTTAGCTCCCCAATTTGAGAACAGAAGAGGTTCATTTCTGTGCTATCTTAAAAACGCTGTGTGATATATATTTATTCTATTATCCCGGTGCTAACGTAATACGCGTGTACCCACAACCATACTATATATATTATAACCCATAACATTTCGTTTGTGCTAAGACAGTTTAACTTTGTGTCACCCATGCAGTTTTAGTAATTTTTCAATGTTTTTGCTCTTTAGTCGACATAAATTATTCCTATCTGTTGTCCATTTTATCTTTATTTTGCATAATTTTCAGTGCGTTTCCACTATTCCCTTGTGTGCACCTCCGTTGTTTGTTATAGCCCAATCATTAGTTTTGACAACATTCCTTTTTTGCTTCGTTTGTTAGCTCCTTATTTCCAATTGTTACATTTTTCTTTTGTTTTTGTAAATTTTTATGCATTTTGTATTCACGTTAGCGCTCTAAAAACCGCTTCTACTAGTAAACTCCTTTGGTAAAATTATTTATTTACAATTTGTCATTTTTCTCCGTATAGTACTATACTATATACCTACTATATACTAAAATCGCCCCAATATACACTGTGCATGTGTTCAAAAAAAAAAAAAAAACACCCCAAATGTAGCTAACGCATAACAGTTCAGTAAAGTCATCCAGACTGAATATATACGCTGTATGGTCGTAATACCCTCCCAAAAACAAAATTAATTTGTTGTAATAATTCCAACACGCTATGTGACCATAAAACTCTCCCTTACCAATGCACTTTAAGAGTCGCCCGTAGTGCACTGTGTGGCCCCACAAAGATGATACACTGAGTTGCAAGTTATGTAACACGCTATGTGATGGTAAAAACACCTGATTTAGCTAGCTCCCCAAGATGTGAACATACGGAGTTTTGTTTATTTACTATCTAGCTTTTAAGATAAAAATATATACGCTGTGTGATATATATTTTATTCTGTTATCCCGGTGCTAACGTAATACGCGTGTACCCACAACCATACCCTTCCCAGCCAGGTTTTAATATTATAACCCCATAACATTTCGTTTTAAGCAAAGACAGTTTAACTTTGTTTCACCCAATTTTTACCTAAATTATTCCTATCTGTTGTCCATTTTATCTTTATTTTGCATACTTTTCAGTGCGTTTCCACTATAATTCCTTTGTATGCATTACCTCCATTGTTTGTTTAAGCCCACAATCATTAGTTTTGACAACATTCCTTTGTTTTGCTTCGCTCGTTAGCTCCTTATTTCCTATTGTTACATTTTTCATTTGTTTTGTAAATTTCTATGCATTTTTCTTTTTTTTTTTACAAAACCGTTTCTACATATAGACTCCTTTTGTAATATAATTTATTTACATATTGGCATACTTCTCCGTATACTATATACTCCGCATGCAACAACCTATTTTTATATATGCATATTTCTCTTTTTAAATAAAATCCTCCGGCAGTACCGTAAAACTCAGTTCTTTACACCTTCGCATTATGTTATGCGTACAACTTTGTTTACTTATACTTTGTTTACGTATATTGTCTGTATTTACTTATACCTCCATTCGCCCCAGTCAGTTAGCGAAATCCATTATAGAACGCCTCGGTTGTTCAGTGGAACAAAGTATAATGCCGACACAGTCGCATCAGCCTTTTATAAACTACACCGAACCCTAGACAAAAATCGCTTCAAAGGAAGCCATAAGAGACTTAGTGAAGTCTTAGATCCTCAAAAAGGCCAACAATTAAGGCGGTAAAAAGCTAAACAGGCACACAGTACCAAAGAAAACGCTCGAAGACCCGCCCACCTGGCAACGAACAGCATCTACAAGCCCTTATAGGCGTTCCCCATACAACTACCCTAGAAGCGTCCGGGCTGCACAGAATAAATTGAACCTTTGACTCTACTTATACTATTGTTTATGACAATGCTTTTGACTTCATGCAATGCGAAAATTACCAATTTCCCAACCATGCATGATTTTCTAGTACCATACGAGAAAGTACCGGTTTTAGCAACAATATTTCAATTAATCCCCCATATCGATATCATCTCATCCACAAATATTATATTTTTCTCGCCCTAAGAGGGGAACGGCCAACCTGAAAAAGGAGTAAAGCTCTTCTCCCAGTTTACCTGGGTCATGCTGTCCTCCCTTCCTCTCCTGGGTTTTTCATTTTTCGTTTATAACAACACAGCAATCATTTTCACATGTAATTTATATCAGCTCACATTAACTCTTCCCTGACTTACAACGCCCAAACGCGCGACGATTTCAACTTTGATCTACGCAAGATCAACAATTCAACGCGAGCTCAGTGGGTAAACATGGATAGCATTCCCAGGAGAACAAGGAAGGGACGACAGCCCGACCTTTCGACCTAGACCTGGTAATCAACACTGCTAAGATCTCCACATTTCCGGGCATAAAAAAACTACTTTTTTGCAATCCCGATAACTTCGTAGCAGGACAATTACACGACCACGTAGACTGCTGGAAAAAAAACTCATTGAATTGAAAACACTACAAAGGCTCTTTGCGACAAAAGCTTAAAGTTGCAACAAAGTTATCCAGGTGAACATATCCACCTTTCCTCCCACAACTTCCCATCTAATATAACCCCTCCGCATGACTTTCAGGACAACCCCAAGCTATCAAGCAAGCACGAACAACATACAACGACTTGAACCTATTAGGACCTTAGCCCAGCTTTCCCCTAACCCAATTTACTTGTAGAATGGGAGGAAGGACTGAACTATTTTCCCATTAAAACTACTCTCTCTGTATGAGAGTGTGATCTTAGTATCAAAGTATATTTTAGTGTCAAAGTGTGATCATAGTATCTTTCTCGACCAGCACGCCATCCAGCGGCGGATGGGTCACCTTTTTCTGTTTTCCATATCTCATTGATTATTCGTGTGTATTGTAGGGACTTAGAATATAGTACTATTCTAAATACCGGAAAAAAAGACGGATAATTAGCATAACAATGAGATCCCACAATGCACCGCGCTGCATACATTAAGTACGCCACAGGCCTTTGTGACAGTCTCTCTGGTCAATCGAAGAGAACACATCTCGTCGACCCCCCACACCCAACCCAATAACGTGGCGCAACCAATACATACACACGGATATACCTCTCCATCCCTCACTGTCCACTCTGTGGACTTGCACCTTTTTCTGTTTTCCATATCTCATTGATTATTCGTGTGTATTGTAGGGACTTAGAATATAGTACTATTTTAAAAAGCGAACGTAGCTAAACATGACAACATACACCAAATAAACAATGTAAATAACGGCTGAAATAGTAAAAAAATATTTTACAAACACGCGCAATAAAACATAATAAAGGCAGTCCAAGACTGCCAGACTAGCGATAGCCAGTAGCCTAGGCTAGCGATATACAGTAGCCTAGGCTAGCGATATCCAGTAGCCTAGGCTAGCGATAGCCAGTAGCCTAGGCTAGCGATATCCAGTAGCCTAGGCTAGCGATATCCAGTAGCCTAGGCTAGCGATAGCCAGTAGCCTAGGCTAGCGATATCCAGTAGCCTAGGCTATTAATTGCTAATAGCTAGGCTAACGATATCAATCCAGATGGGGCTATTTTACAGATATTCTTATTATATTGTTATAATGCCTGTAGTGAATAATCTGAAGAACTATAGAAGCTCTAATCAACTGCTGAGGCACAATCAGGACACCCAAAGTCATGATTTACACTTGAAGCTATGTTTATTTATTTCCATGGGCTCCCTGTGGTGAACTATTTGGCTCCCTGTGGTGAGATTTTTGAATAAAATTATATTAAAAGGATACTTAATCAATTGTCTCACGATTGAAGTCATTGGTAGAAATACCGCGACGTTTCGACTGCAATCTGCTAGTCTTCATCAGGCGATGGTGTAGATTGGATGATGGTTGTCTTATATACTTTTTCGTCGGATTATCGGCGCTGTGATTGGCTGACGCGTGATGTCCCAGCATGCTTCTTGATTGTTGGCATCCACGCTTCCGGTAGATCGATCGGTGTAGTCGGATCTGAATGGCTTCCTTGACTCTGCGTGTGTGCCAATGTACGTCTTGGTCGATGTATTTGACGTCTTTCCAGCTCAGGTTGTGTCCGGTCTTGTGGGCATGTTCGGCTGAGGTCTCGGTACGGGCCAGTCTTACATCTCTTTGGTGTTCTTTCAGTCTTTCATTCACAGTTCTTCCGGTTTCTCCGATGTAAACTTTGTCGCATTCACCGCATGGAATCCTGTAGACTACGCTGTCTTTCCTTTCAAATGGTATTGGGTCTTTCAGTTTCGGTCTTACCAAGTGTTTGCGTAGAGTCGTATCAGATCTAAAAACTGTGCGAATGCCATGATGTTGAAGGCAACGGCTTAGACTCTGAGATACTCCATCTACGAAAGGCAGTACAGCTAAGGATCTGTGAGTCTGTTGTTCTTTCTGGCGGGCTGGACGGGTCTTGGTAACTCTCTGCAAGAAAGGTGTAGGATAACCATTAGAATTAAGAGCTGAAGCGAAATGTTGTTTTTCACTTACCATGCCGTTTGGTTTAGTAACGACGCGAGACGCTCTGTCGTATAAACATTTCACAACTCCGCGTTTTACTGACTTGGGGTGGTGTGAGTCATACGCAAGGTGGTCTGTATGGGTGGATTTTCTGTAGACGCTAGTGTAGAGACAGCCGTTGGGATCCCTGTGTACTAAGGTGTCGGGTGTCATTCTCGGTTTCCATGGTGAAACGGATGGAATCTTGTTGGCTGTTCAGATGGACAAGTAGGCTATCTACGTGTGATCTGTTCACAACAACAAAGGTATCGTCGACGTAGCGTTTCCAAACTCTCGGTCTGTGTTCTTGGTCACACGACTGTAGGGCTTGCTCTTCGAAGGTCTCCATGTATAAGTTGGCAATGACGGCAGAGACAGGACTGCCCACAGGCAGCCCAACTATTGTCTTTGAGGATTTTTTTTAATGACAATAAAGTTATTTTTAACCGCGCGCCGAGCGAAATAAATATTGAGCGCGCGGGTGGGGTTCCTGTGGTGTGTTTGTTTGAGAGCTCGCGGATGGGATTTCTGTGGCTTTTTACAAGCAATTTTTCGTCAAAGTCGCGCGGTGTTGAAGAGGGAGGTATTTTGAAGAAGTGAATATTGTTGATAATAGGTGAATAGGTGAATATTGTTGATAAATATACTACTTTCTTCGATCTTTTTGTCGTACGTGCGATTCCGCGCGACCGAAAAATTGCTTGCAAAAAGTCACAGGAATCCCATCCGCGAGCTTTCAAACAAACACACCACAGGAACCCCACCCGCGCGCTCAATATTTATTTCGCTCGGCGCGCGGTTAAAAATAACTTTATTGTCATTAAAAAAAATCCTCAAAGACAATAGCTGGGCTGCCTGTGGACTGCCCACAATTTTGTATGCAAATTTGCGCGCGCGCCGGCGGCCAGAAGCTTGCATGCAAGTGTCATGGCGGCCAAGAGGTTGTTATCAGTAGACTTTGAAGTGTTTGGCAAGGTTCAAGGTAAAGTAGCCAATTTTAAATCTATGCTTTTAAAAATTGACTCTTAATACAACGTATTTTATTTCTTTAGGTGTGTTTTTCCGAAAGGTAAGGAAAAATTAGGTGTTTTTCGCAACTTGACGTCGATTTTGTTGCTACGATGTCAACGACTACCATATTGTGAAAACAATTTTTGTTACAATATTTACAATTAATCTATATTCACAAATATATATATTTTTAAATTATCAAAAAGTAATATGAATTTGATTTTTTAAAATAAGCAAATAAGTGGATAGTCTAAAAGGACAACTAGTTTGCAGAAATATCCAAAATATCAGTGAATTTCTGCATGCAAAAAATGTGCATGTTTTTGTTAAGGTGCTCTGCTCGATGTTTTTGTTCTTTTACCCATGTTCACATTAGTTATAATAAGATTTATTATTTATAAAATTTAGTTAATAGGGGTTGGGGGGGGGGGGGGGGGGGGGGGGGGCTTAATTAATTGATATCATGCAGGGTATATGGGTTACCCCATATTGTCATAAATAAAGTAGAATTAAAAAAAAACAAAGGTAGGTTTCAAGTTTGTGTGATATTTAGCGGCGGCAAAAAAAGAATAAAAAATAAGATGACTTTGCAATGAGTATTCAGAAATACCACTAAAATTGTGGCTGCAATGCTCACCTGCTTACAACTTGACTTTCCTCTGAATTGCACATGCACAACTTGTTTCAAATAATAATATGAAAATTGAAAAAACATAGTTTTATCTATTATTTAGTTGGTCCCTTTGAAACTGTCCCTCTTAGAAGTAAGATTTAATCTCTGTCATGCCCACCAGCACACTCACTACTCAGGTCCCTTTAATGGGTCACTATCCAAATTTTCAATGAGCATCCCTACCCCATTTTTAATTGGAGTCCCCCTGACCCCCCCCCCCCCCCTTCTTACACAAATTAGTTAAAACAGGGTGAACTTTTTAAATTTCTCTTGACTAGGGTATGGATCTTTTATTCTCGATAATTTGTTATAAATAGGGTCAGGGTTTTAGATCTCTGGCTGCACATCCCTATCTAGTACAGTAGTTTTTGATTGACCACACTTCTCATTTTCAGCTAGCGGATTGATAAACTTTTCCTGGTCTGATCAAAATGAATTTTACACCAGACATCAAATGTAGATGGATGTTTTGATTGATATTAATTTGAACTCGATTGGAGTTTCCATGGCAACGAAAAAGCAATGATTGTTAAAATTAGTTGTCCTAAAATATCTTCCGATGAGCTTCAGAAAAATGACTATATACATGTGAAAGTTCACATTCAGCACAGCTATTCAGATAGAGCCTGCATAGCAAGCGTTTGTGTTGTGGGGAAAGGAGAAAAAATTGAAAAATCGTTTTTTGGGTTACCTGTGATGCAAAAAATGGACTTAGGGGAGAGGGGGAGAGGAGAGATATATAACGAATAGCTGTGCCTGAATGTGAACTTTCACATATTTAGCGAAAAAAGTAAAACTTGGTGTAAAATTCATTTTGATCAGACCAATCTGTAAATGAGAAGTGTGGTCAATAAAAAACTACTAGGAAATACCTTTAGAAACAGTTCATGTTTTGATACGTGTACTTTGTTGTTTGTTAGTTTACAAGAATCAAGGCTAAAGAGCTCAGTCTTGTTGGATGGGTTAAAAACACTAAAAGGAACACTGTTGTTGGAAAAGTACAAGGTGAAGCTGGAAAGGTAGATGTAATGTAAGTACTCCGTCTTTCATCAGATAATTATGACATAATTATTGTGTGAAGTGGATGGATATAGATTATGGTATTAGTTTTTTGTGGTTACTCTATCGATAAGATAGGTAACCACTATGTCATCGTGCAGCGTATGTCCGAATGTAACTTCTTAACGGAACCAATGAATATATATCCAAAAACTTGATGTGACGTCACAAATTTACTAAGCTAGCACAATTAGTTAACGCGATACACTGTAAGGGTTAAGAGTTTGAATCCAACTGACATCTCTATGTTTTTTCCTTTTTCTTTTCTCTCTCTTTTTTTATTCTTGGTTTTGTTGTTTTAACTTTTTCATCATTATTATTATCATAATGATTGTATTATTTCCATTGCAGGAAAGAATGGTTAAAGACAGAAGGCAGCCGCAAGTCTGTAATAGAAAGATGTGTATTTAACAATGAGAACAGTATTACTAATTTAACCTTTACAACTTTTGAAATCAGAAAATAACTGACATTTGTTTCAAATTAATTATGAAATAACCTGTAAATATAATTAATACAGAAATAAACTTTAATACTGTTTGTCTATGATGCTAAACTTCAAGGTGACGACATCTCAAATATAACTTTACCAAAAAGTAGAGTGCAAAAAATAAATGTGTGCAATACAAATTACTAGAGTTGCTCTCATTAACGTGTGAAACAAAGTGTATTTGTATTTTATTCAATGCATGTTTATAAGAGCCATAAAATAAATAAAAAATATTATTTATTGCTAGTTTATTAATTGTACTGTATCAGTATGGATTTTTTTGGTAAAATAAATCAAGCTTCGGTAGGGTTTTAGTCCACTGTTCCAGCAGTTCAGTATGACCAGGTGTTAGGAGTTGACTGAATGTATTTACAACTACTAAAACCAGGACCATCCAATCAAATTTCATAATAGATACTTTTTGAGATCAAACAAAAAACCTGTAGACAGTTCTCACAGATTTTTTATTCAATCTTGATCTATTCTGTTCACATGCATATAATGATTGAATTATGTTTTGGTGGCCAGATTTCAGTAGTCGCACTGTAATATTGCCATCATTTTTTATATCCATAACACCTTCAGAACCCCATTACAAACTCATTTTATGCCAATGAGTTCAATGACATTCAATTTTCCAAAAGTTTAAGAGCCGTTCCACGTAAGCTTCGAGTAATTTCAGAAACGGTCCGATACAACCCCACCTGAAACTTTGCATGGTGAAAGGTAGTCATGAGCAAGTAATCATATGGGCATTATTTAGTCGTTTCATTTTAAAGCGGTCACGTGACATCCGTTCAAAGTTTGACCTATTTTCGGCCTAATTTTGCCGTCTGAATTTTCGAAAATTTGTAATGTTTGTAAATCTCGTGCGGCGTTTTCTCTGCATATTTTGTGATCAAATTTACACGGTTTATAGAACATTATTACAGCTTTTGAACAGTATGTTTTATTTTAATATAACTTTTTATTTTAATTTTTTATGGATATTTGAAGTAAGAGCATTTTCGGTGGTTGTGAAAACCGTAATTTTGGTACTTTTCATAATTATTTTTTTCATACAAGAGTTCTGATTTCCTAATAACTATTTATACCGAAATAAAGAGGAATAGTTGTACTTCAACTCCAATGAAAAACATTTCTGGGCACTTTGCGTTTTGGCTACAAAATATCATCGTAAAGTGCAAGAAATATCAAAATCAACAAAATCGATGGACATTATATACATCCACATTACATTGGTTTTAAATCATAAAACATACATTAACTGGTTCAAAAGTAATATTAGAATGAAATAAAACGCAAATGCGTCGATGAAAAGATCATTTTCCCAGAAAATTTGAGTGTAAACACTATTTTATTATATATACAAATTTGCATTTCACAGCGAGGTCACACGCTTACTCACCTCCACTCCCACGGGATACGGTAGATTGTCGAAAAGCTTCGATTTTGCCAATATAATCACCAAGAAAAATAGTTTTTGATTACAATTCAAATTCAATTTAATAAACATGGAAAACTAGCCTTTGAAATCTTGAATATTAAGGGACAATTACTCATGTAAGCAGTGACCATTACTTTTCTATGTGTTGTAGATTTCATCAGTCTTTATACATCGTGAGTCTGATTATTATACCTGATTATTCGCTGTAAATCACTGGTGTATATTTATAATCACATATCCACACTTATTTTTAATTGAAGTTTTATAAGGAATTAAAATGTTTGCTTGTGATTGTGCACTCAAGTACATTAAGGCCTGGGACAGGCCTAATTTCAGATAAAACGAAATATTTTCGATTTTTTCGTGAAAACAATCCAAAAGGCAACAAAACTTTCAGATAACCTTGATTCCAATTGGTGGGATCTTTTTGTGTTGCTTTTGGGCAGAACCACTGATTACATGGTGGGTCACGTGACTTTTTGATATTCAAATTTTCAAATATTCCTCCGGTAGTGAGTTCAAAACGTATCGGAGAAGTAAATACTTAAAGTTATTTCTCTTCTGCATTGCTTTTCAACAGTGTCTTGGCTCGTTGAAAAAGTAAACTGCTTTAAGGGGTTGTCATGCAAAAAAGGTCACGTGACTTCACATATGCCCATTTATCTCGTTACCTAAAAGTCAAATGTCGTCAGCTAAGACAGTATCACATATTTATTAGTGAGAACTATCCTTTGTTGCCGAAAATTTTGTTTCAGCAGCTTTCTCCACCACCGGAGAGAGCTTTTTATGTTTAGTCATGTGACCTAGCCTGTGTCGTCACTAGTTATAAAAAAAGGCCATAGAAAAGTTAAGGTCGTTGAGTTCCATCATATTACCAAAAATAAAATTTATCGAGGAACATTAAGGCAGTTAAAGGTTATATTTTAGTTTTTAGCGAGTCGTCTTGTTATCCCAGGCCTTAATGTACTTGAAATGGTCTACGAACATTTCTAATAAAAACTTCAGGATTTGCATAAATACCGATCTGATTTGATGTGAATGACACTTACCGCTAATGTGTAAGAAGTCGACCTGTTTACTCAAAGGTGCAAGGTTTGAAAAAAAAAAAATCGTAACCCTCGGGGTTACGCTAACAAGTTGTGCATGTTCACTTCGTGCTGATTGGCTATTTGCCTCTGAAGGATTTACCTAGATATATATATACAATATATAATTTACCTGCTCTATACAAAATCAATTGATCAACCTCTGTTTTTACTTCAGAACGACACAGTTGTAACTGCTTCATATGACCCTGGATGTTTTTTTGTGCAAGATAAAAGAGTAACAATTTTGTCCACAAGTATCTGATCATGCTCAGGTGTGAAACACGGGCCGCAGTCAGGATATCCCCTATTTTATTAAAACTGCAGGTCGTGCACATCTTCACATTTACCGCTATTTTGTACTTATTTATCTTTTTAACTGGACGTAAAATGCACGACCAGTGGACGCATTCTATGATTTGGTTCAATTTCAAAGATTGACAATTCCATGCCGACATAAACATCAGATTAAGCACATCGAAGGATGTAAAGAATATCTAACATAAACCGAACTACGTTGTTTCTGCCTTCTCCGATGAGCGTCAGGTAAAATACTGATAAACATTTACAAATTCATTTTTAATTGTACGATTTTTTTTTCAAAACTTGCACCTTTGAGTAAACAGGTCGACTTCTTACACATTAGCGGTAAGTGTCATTCACATCAAATCAGATCGGTATTTATGCAAATCCTGAAGTTTTTATTAGAAATGTTCGTAGACCATGCACAATCACAAGCAAACATTTTAATTCCTTATAAAACTACAATTAAAAATAAGTGTGGATATGTGATTATGAATATACACCAGTGATTTACAGCGAATAATCAGGTAAGACTCACGATGTATAAAGACTGATGAAATCTACAACACATAGAAAAGTAATGGTCACTGCTTACATGAGTAATTGTCCCTTAATATTCAAGATTTCAAAGGCTAGTTTTCCATGTTTATTAAATTGAATTTGAATTGTAATCAAAAACTATTTTTCTTGGTGATTATATTGGCAAAATCGAAGCTTTTCGACAATCTACCGTATCCCGTGGGAGTGGAGGTGAGTAAGCGTGTGACCTCGCTGTGAAATGCAAATTTGTATATATAATAAAATAGTGTTTACACTCAAATTTTCTGGGAAAATGATCTTTTCATCGACGCATTTGCGTTTTATTTCATTCTAATATTACTTTTGAACCAGTTAATGTATGTTTTATGATTTAAAACCAATGTAATGTGGATGTATATAATGTCCATCGATTTTGTTGATTTTGATATTTCTTGCACTTTACGATGATATTTTGTAGCCAAAACGCAAAGTGCCCAGAAATGTTTTTCATTGGAGTTGAAGTACAACTATTCCTCTTTATTTCGGTATAAATAGTTATTAGGAAATCAGAACTCTTGTATGAAAAAAATAATTATGAAAAGTACCAAAATTACGGTTTTCACAACCACCGAAAATGCTCTTACTTCAAATATCCATAAAAAATTAAAATAAAAAGCTATATCAACATAAAACATACTGTTCAAAAGCTGTAATAATGTTCTATAAACCATGTAAATTTGATCACAAAATATGCAGAGAAAACGCCGCACGAGATTTACAAACATTACAAATTTTCGAAAATTCAGACGGCAAAATTAGGCCGAAAATAGGTCAAACTTTGAACGGATGTCACGTGACCGCTTTAAAATGAAACGACTAAATAATGCCCATATGATTACTTGCTCATGACTACCTTTCACCATGCAAAGTTTCAGGTGGGGTTGTATCGGACCATTTCTGAAATTACTCGAAGCTTACGTGGAACGGCTCTTAATAAGCTTAACTTGATGAGTTTGTTGACTGCATTCAGAGGTTTTTTTACAGTTTTCATAAAAATACTGATTATTACTATTTTTATGTAGACATTCAAATATTTTCAGAGTTTATAAAAATACTGATAATCATTATAATTGTAGTGATTATTGGACTCTCTTTCCACGCCAATAAACTGGCTTTTTCTTCTCTCCAGCCATGAGAGAACCTGCTGAGCGGCGGACCTTTTTTCTTTCTTCTCTGTGAGCTCTGCTTTGTTGTTGCTGTTCGGTTTCCTCTTTACCCTGTAGAGAGAGAAATCATCATAATTAATTTCATTTGAAAATTAAGTTGAATGGTCTGGTATAAGTAGAACTAAATAAGCATTAGAATACAAACACTAAAAGCATGCAATATAAATTATTAATAGTGATATTTTATGTTAGTACTAAATACAGGGTTCATGCTACTCCTTAAACTCCTTGAAAACTCCTTAGATTTGATTTACGTTTTTAAGGGCACTTGAAAAGCCCTTGAATTTTAGAAAATCAGCAAAAACTCCTTAAAAACTCCTTAATTCTAGCTAAAGTAGGGTAAAAATTCGAGTATTGCAAATAAAAGTAAAGAAAAATTATAGTATTGTACATCATTTTCGTAAATTCTTAAATTTTCGTATATCAAAGTTGTCGCAAAAAGTGCTTAAAAATTACTTTTTGGTCCTTGAAAACTCCTGGAAAACTCCTTAGATTTTGTTTACTGACATCAGTACGAACCCTGTAAATAGTGATAGGTTTTGCATGCTTTTAGTGGTTGATCCCTGATGAACTATTTTCTTGATTACATTTGCAAAGTTCACTACTGTATATAATGCACCTATCAATGTCTTGCCCCAACAGGGAGAGTGCGGGCAAAGTCGGGCTATTGAACATAAACTTGGCCCCTACCTGGGGCTGCTCAATGTTTTTTGACAATTTCATCACAAAGTTCTGCGTCCACAACAGTAAATATATGAGTAAGTAAATAAATTTGATGTCCCCTGAATAGGGACTATTGACAAAAAGATATGAAAAATGTCAAAAGCCCCTTAGGATGTCCATACTCCCCCCGTTGGAGCAAGACATTGATTAACCTGAGTTTCAGGCTCAGGGGGGAAAGGGAGGGAAAGAGGAGAGGGGGAGAGGAAAGAAAAGGAGAGCCTGACTCCATTCCTATTTGAAACTCATTCCGCCCCTTTCTGAGCTAATGACGCGCCTCCACAATATTGGCCAATAAAAAATGTTTCCGGTTTATAGGGGGCGGCTTGTCATTTTATTTATAGAAGCATCTCCACATGAAGCACTGTGGCATACATGCTGTGTGGTCTATATGGCAAAATACAAAACAAGGATCCAAATCTGCGAGGAGCCTATCAGCAGTAGAAAAACGTTACCTCTATTTTGGCTAACATTTTATAAAGGTCGTTCAAGTAAAACCACGGCAAAAATCGTGGAAAACGTTCGACTGAATGCAAGAATCATTGACCCTTGTCACAAATCCATTAACACTTCAAAAAAAAATATTATCGTTGTTAGGTTTCGTTTTGGCTTTAAAAAACAGAATTCATACAGTTTAACCAAGAGCTTACACCAAATAGCGGATAGTCTGTGCTGCTTGTTATTAGCTGCTTTGTTTATACAGCCTGCGGACGATCGAGATAACGTTATTACAGTTCACTGATGTTGGATAAGTGATAGATTTGTTATTTGACTTCCGGTATTATATCCCTATTGTTTTTCGACCAATGAGGAGTTCGTCCAGATTCTGGACGCGTAACCCGAGTTCCGATATGTAATGAAGTCAGGCCCTCTTTCTTTCTTCTCCTCGCCCAGCCCCTCCCCTCCCCCTCTGCTCCTCGGGGCCTGATACTCAGGTTAGACATTGATAGGTGCATAATTGCTACTCATGGTACAAGACTTGTCGTACATTGTTTTTACAATAATTACCTTCTTCAGAGTGTATGTCATTTCCATTTCACCAAGAGATGATCCAGTTTTCTTGATGATTCTATTGCTGTTGTCTTCTCGTCTCACCCGATCACCAAGAGACGTTCTGTGGATAGATTAGAAAAATGACATAATCTTGGTATTAGAGATACATGCATATCAAAATAATGTCTAAGTTTGCCTTTCTAGATTTGAAACAAGTGACTGACTCCTTTGAAGGCAAATTAGGATTGTGGTATGTCATATAGGACTGTATTGGCCTTTGTAAATGTATCAAAGGTTAAATACCTATCTGTTCTGTTAGTTGCTGCATCTACACCATGAACAGCCTTGAAATTTGCAGCTTTTTTAACTTCATAAAACTTGGGTTTGTTTTGTGTTTGTTTGTCTGTCTTTTTGTTTATTTTCTTTGTTAACAGTTGTTTGCGTTGTTCTTCTTGCCAAGTATGTTCGTCATCAGAACTTGAATCATCAGAACTAGCCCTGCCTTCCATTTCCTTGCAAGAAACAATGTAAGAATTTTTACACTAATTTTGTTTTGCAATTTGACAATCCTTTTCACATTAATCTACAGCTCAGATAAGAATAACGGCAAACCAGTGTACACCTGAGGCCAATGGACGAAGCCTGGATAAAAGTTATCCAGTGTTTAGACTTTGTGTAGGTTTTTTCTGTTGGATAGCATTATTCAGGCTTAGTACAACCGGCCCCTGTCTGTGTTATTTACACAAAGAATCATGATCACTACATCAGAAACTGTTGCATCACGAATTTGAAAACTCTGGTTGGATTACAATAGTCTTTCCCAATCTTTCCAAATAAACTTTGGAGGCAGAGCTTACATATTACAGTGCGAATCACAAAACCGTGGGCACCCATAAATATTTTAGAAATCGTTTATTATTCGCATAGCATCAGTCAAACTTGTTGCGGTGATATAGTTGTTTCTGAGTTGTTCAACGAACAAAAAACGATTTCTAAAATATTTCTAGGTGCCCACGGTTTTGTGATTCGCACTGTAAAACTTATTAACTCGTTGATTAATTTGATGTAATATCCTCCTCCAAACTGATTAACGTACGGATCAAAATTATTTTTTTTGTAATTGACAGTTTGCTAGTCGCAATGCAATGATTTTTGCAGTAATCTGTGGAACTAAAATGCTATATTTATATTATTTTATAAATTTCATATCTTATCTCTAAGTAGACCAAGTAGTTGTTGCTTGTACTTACCTCGACTTCATCAAACTGTGACATTAGTTTCTGTTCATTTGCAATCTGTTTTCTTTTTAATGATTTCCGTTTTTCATTTTTGGATATCACAGGATGAAGTAATCTGAATTCCTGAAATGGAAATAATTGTGTTATGATAAAAATATATCATCCTAAATAAAATGTATATAGGCGCTTAGAACCCAGGCATATAAAAATCACTATACATTTACAAAATTGTAAACAAATTGAAATAAATATCAAATAAAAAAAGACTATATGTCTTACTCTGACGAAGGGCTAAAGCTCAAAAACGTCAGTAAAGTTAAGTCAACATTTTTTACGGTGTTACAAATTTCATTATATTACCTATCGTTTATATGATCACCACATAATTACTATCAATTATTTCCATTTTTGGTAATGTTTTTTCTTTGAGAAAACATTTAACCATCATCAAATTGGGTTACAAGTCAACTCTGTTTCATGAACACATCCATTTTATCATGAACATAGCGGTTTTACCTCACTCTCTTCATCCACTTGGAAGTCAGGGTTTTTAAACATAGCAGCAAAACGATCATCTCCCAGTGGATTACTGACATCATCGCCGGGTGCCTGAAAACATAACAATAACCAATGGTCTATTAATTAAAGTACTATTTAAGGAAAAAACAATTTTTTTGTATTTGACACTGTAATATAAACATTTGTGATGTTTAGAGGACATAAGAAAAATATAGGAATCACAGAATCAGGTGAAGGGTTCAAACTGATCCATAGTGATGATGGTCTGTGTAATATACCTAAGTAAGTAGTACATACTTGAATGTGTACAGCTAAAAGTTTTATGACTTTAAATTCATAATTAAAAGTTATTGATTAGTAGTTTTTGTGACATAAATATTTAATACATATATTTAATGACTTTATTAAACGACTTTGCAATTATCAAGAAAAACAATTGAATTTTACATAATTTAACATGATATTTGAATTAAAAATAAATATACAAGTAAAATAGACCCTTAGAGGATAAAGTCTTAATTTACACACCTTTATCTCAGTTGGTACAGCTTTCTTGTTCTCCTTTTTCTCTTCCAATAGTTTTTCAGCTAATGCTCTGTTAATTCTTGGTAATTTCTAAACAAAGAAAATGTCAAAATATTTAGAACCTCCAATCTAGTATTGTAGCAAAATTGTTGCATTGTGAATTCTGTCTTGACATTGAACTTGAGATAAAATAAGATGAATGAGAAGCCAAACAGTTATATATCAGAAGATATATTCTGATATATTCAGTTATCAATGAATAAGTAGTTGTTACTGAAAGCAGAATAGGCGAGCATATTGTTTATAAGTGTTGGTGTTGTGATGCCAAATAGCTGTTATTACAGTTATATGCAAATGATTTTGAACAATGGGTTGAAGTCGAGGCTTTCGGGCGAAAACAATAGGTTTGCCCGAAAGCCTCGATTTGAATCCATTGTTTGAAATCATTTGCATATAACTGTAATAACAGCTATTGCCAACCATTTTCACAATTGAGTTTTTAATTTCCTTTGTTTTGAGAATAAAGGTTGGTTGGCAAAACAATAACAATGAATTATAGTCCTTCCACCCATTAGGATTATTTCCAACTTGATAGAATTGCAGACGATCTATTGTAGCTTCTCCTTGGACTTTGTAAACTACTTCCAATATTATCATAAATAAACAAACATTTCTGTAGCTTTAGTGTCATGGCTTATGTCAACATACCTTGATTCTGACTCGGTTTTCACGTTCTTCTTCTATCTTCTCTAGTATTTTCTTCTTTCGGTATTCTTCAAATGCAAATGGCTCTGCTATTGTTTTGGCCTATTGGTAGAGTGAAAAAAGACAAAATAAAAAACCTTAAAAAATCATTTCAATCAGCAACCAACACACAGTCAGTAATTACTGCATATTTAGAACAATGCATATCGATTTACATGAAAACGCACAAATTAATGTAATTGTAATTGGAAGGTCAACGGTTTGATTCCTGTCAGGTGGACTCAGATTTTTTTTCCAAGACCCTGCAGAAGATATTGTCTTCTGAATAACTTTTCTATGAGAACAAAGTTATTATAGGAAATATGACCCACTTCACGTACCTTCTGGTAGAGTCTTATGTCCATAAAATATCCATGCATGTAGGCCCGTAAAAGGTTTGTCCCAATTAAGTGGTTTAGACCTGATGACAATAGAAACACATTGTAATACATTTACTATACTTTGAATTCAAAGTAGTTTCACAATCAAATGTAGCATTGCTTTACCTAGCTTTTCCAAGTCTTCTTTTGTGACAAACTTATAGTCATCATAAACTAAAATATGAAAAAGAAAATGATTAATACTATTATCAATATTATTATTTTGTAAAAGCAATATATGTCAGGTTTGCAATCACAATTTAGGCCGGTACAGGTTTGGCGACAAGTTGCTGTGACTTTTGTTTGTGTGAAACATTGAATTTATATGTGAACATATGTTCCCATGACAAAATGCCGTCTGCAACAAGTCTCAAATTGAATAGAGTATCGACTATTTGCAAGGGCCTTATTAGCAAGCACTACAGTGAATGGCTCAATTCTACTGAAGCCATCTATTATTGCCTTCTATTTTATGGACTAGGTAGCTATAGTAATTCAATTCAAATCAAATAAATTTATTGTAATCAAATCAAACAAATTTGAATTACAATATCTACCCCCAAAAAACAGAAGGAATTATGGTTATGTGAATGACAGTACAATGAAAAGCTGTGTGGTAAAATTTCCTTTTTTCACAACACCCATCTGCATAAACACCCATTACTACCCATATTTTAATAATTTTCCTGACATGGTTGCTTCCAATTATTAAATAAATCAAGTCATGTCATTCTCACCAGTGGGTTGTTGATCTTCTTCTAGTTCTTCTGTCAGGTTGTCCAGGAAGGAACACCATTTTGGTGCTGGACCTAATGCCTGAAAAACAAGATATGATTGTTTTAGTCATGTTTGCTGCAAGTGGAGAGTTATGAGATTAAAAATCCACTTGTTTTCTTTTCTTTTCATTCTGTGTTATTCTTTCATTTTCTATTAAGTAATTTGATAATATTTATTAAAATGCAAACTACTTTTTCTAAAAAAATAGCACTTACTGGTATATAATAGACAAGCATCTTCTGTGCCTCAGTAGCCATAAACACAAGACCTAGACAAGAAATGTGTGCATTAGCAAACAAACAAACAAATAAACTATTTAGCATACAAACAAACAAACAAATAAACTATGAAGCATACAAACAAACAAACAATCAAGCAAACAAACAAGTAAACTAACAAATAATGAAACAAACAAACAAACAAGCAAACAAACAAACAGGCAAAGAAACAAACAAACTATTAAATAAACAAGCAAACAAAAAAGCAAACAAACAAACATAAAGACATATTAAGGAGATTATTGGGAAACATAAATATTGTTACCTGAATTAGGAAAAAGGCACAAATCATTGATACTTGTTTCTGGTTCAATGGATGTAAATGGTTTGCCCTGAAATGTAACAAAACCATTGAGGCAACTGCTTAAAAAAGAGGATGCAAGGCATCATAGCATGAAAAGACACAAGGCTTTATTGTATCATGATAGCACTACAGGCTCCTCCCTCCAAAAGAGCAGCCTTGTTTACGGGCAAGTTCAAAAGAAAAATCTTTAAAAGACAAAGTATTTCGAACAGGTTCCCATTTAAATCTGTACTTTCCCATTTAAATCTGTATTTATGCAAATTGTGTTGATGTGTGCTAAACACACAGATCAACCAATCAGAGAAGTTCACTTCAGAAATAATATACTCTGATTGGTTGATCTGTGTGTTTAGCACACATCAACACAATTTGCATAAGTATGTATTTAAATGGGAAAGTACAGATTTAAATGGGAACCTGTTTTCAGTTCCCTAGAGAAAAGCTCCATGGTTTTGACCACACATGGCTGCCATGAAATGCCTCTATTAAAGTTGGTCTGGCTATACCACTAAGAATGCAATGGGCTCTTCCTTTATTGATACCCTAGCAGATACCCAGAAATAGTGAAATTCTAAATTTCAATTTTAATACCCTAAGAAATACGACAAGCACACCCGATATTTTTAACCTCAAGTCCCCTCCCCCTTGACTAAACCTAAGAAAAACAGATGCATAGGACAGAGATCATTGGCAATAGACCAACCCTATCAGGGACTATTATAAGGCAAAAAAGGAAATTGAATAAGATTCTGAAATCACTCAAAAAACGATTTTTGAAGTCCACTTACTGTTTCTCTGTCCCATAGTTTAAGAATCTTGGAGTCTACAGATAAGACTTGTTGATCTTGGAAAGCCACACTTTTGATTGGTAGACCATACTGGTGGTCTTTGATTAGTAAGGGCTGAGTAGAACGCATGTCATATAATAGTACCTAGAGAGAGAGAAAAGTATCAATATGGATGCCTGCCAAACCTTATATTCAGAATCACAAAAAAGATGTCAAATAGATGCAATTTCATTGTGTTGGTGTTAATTGAATTCAATATAGCTGCAACATGCACCTTTATGTAACATCCTGTACATATAACTAATTATGGTGTATAATAAATGTAAATACAGAGTCTGATTGTATGTCACTATTAGAGTTAGTTGGCTTTCATCTATTAGTGTATAGGGGAGGGGGGTCAGTAAAATCGCCTGTTGACTTTTCCAAATATTACCCAATCCCCCCTTCCTGGTTGGCAAAAATATTTTACTAAATCCCTATATAAAACACAATATTGCCGCCCCCCCCCCCCATACACTAATAAATGAAAGCCCCCTTATCATCACTTACAGGGTAAACCACTAATAATAATCATTGCCATATTCAGCCAGTATCACATTCTTATCAACATCATCATTAGTACCACATTCATTTGCTTTTTATTTTCTCTATTTTAACCGTTTGACTACTGGGCTTTTTTGACATTTTTTAGTGATTTTCTGGATATAATCGATCCGTAGGATTTCTTGACTCCATATTTGGTGTTACCATGGGAAGTGCTGCTGTTTTGTAATCTCAGGGGCTCGATTTCTCAGGCCACTGCTTTGCAGTCGTAAATACTTGAAAACACATGCTTATCAAAATGGCCGTAACCAAACGACCGCAGCTCAGTTCGTGAAGTGAAAAAACTTGCCAAAGCTATATCACAAGGACTGGATTTTGTTGTGAAAACGGCGTTTTTTGTCTAAAATCGTTTTTTCCGATAAAAAATCCAAGGTGAAAAAAGTGTGATTTCCACTATTGAAAAATAAGGCAAAAACGGTCGTTCTTGACTTTCCTAAAGTTCATATGGAATTTTTGTGCTGAAATTGCTTGTTTCTTGTGACTGATATGTTATGAATTGTTATGAATCCTTCTTTAGATAATTTTAAATATAAATATCGTACAAATTTGTCAACAAACCTTTACAACATACCTTTCTATTTAGATAGTTAATTTTTATTCAATATGACATGTATAGCTAGTATCAATTAATTAATTCACCTTATACCTTTTATATTTGTACTGTATTGTATTGTATTGCATTGTAATTATAGTTGTATTATAATAGTTGTATTTATATTTTATTTGAGAGCCACTTGAAAATTATCTGAGGATAAAGTGTCACTCTCGTTAAATAAAGATATTATTATTATTATTATTATTATGAAATTTTGAAAAACGTCCTAGTGCTTACTAAAATTCAAACGGCTGGGAAAATTTAGCTTGTTTAAAAAAGTTAGAATTTATCAAAGCAAGGTCGTTTTTTTTTACGGGCGGTTTCGGGCGCCGTAGGAGTCAAAGGGTTAATATATTCATTTCTAGTTTATCTGGTACTAAGTAATTATTATAATTACAGAATGGTATTTGAAATATGAAATATTAGTGCATATCACTATCATTATTGTCATTACTTTTGCCATCATCACAATAAACATCATCACTTGCTATAGTTTAATAATACTCACATGTCCAGTTGCTGTGCCAACCCCCATAGTCAGCCCACCATTGTATTTCAGTGCCGTCACTGAAGGGATTTGGTTTGATCTGTGATAAAAAAGGTTTAAAGCTATGAATAATAATACATATGGGCAATTCCATGATCATGGACATTACATTTGAAGGCTTTTTTAACTTCAATTCCATATAAAATTCCTTAGAAAAAGGCATGAATTTGCTAATTGAATTTTCTCATCTAGATTTACTTTGACCTAGCTTCACTAGTTGACAATTTTTAGTAAAATGTGAAAGAACTAACGTTTTTTAAGTACTATACAGTATTCACATTTGATCTGTATGAAATTTACAGTGGCTCGTCTTCAACTCTGTATATCCCATACAGATTGGCCTCTCATACTGTATATGTTACATACCTATCCTGTTTAATGCCACTAAGTCCAACATCTAAAACACCAACTCTTGATCTAGACCGAGGATCCCAACATTCGACACGACCCTGGAAAGTGTGCAGCATAAAGTTACTTATAAAATGTTGGTGATATGTAGATGATATGCTGATATTTTGATCAAGAAATGTTTTGTTAAGTGCGATGCATATTTGCATACTTCTATGCACAGAATTTTGTACTTTAAACAGACACATTTGATGTGAAGTTGTCTGATTTTACCGAATAAGGTGTGTAAAAACTTGTTTTGCAGAATAAATTCCGTGCATAGAAGTATGTGAATATATTAAAAGTGGTCATACTTTTGCGCATCGCACTGTAATCTCTACTAAACATGAACAATGTTATTGACATTGACTGTAAATATCTTTTGATATTTTCATACCTCTGTTGTACCAGCAGCAAAGAGTTGGTGAACAGGATTAAAATCACAAACATTCATCTCACTGAAAACAATTATAAACAATAAAAATAATGTCACTAAATATCACTGGTAGTTATGCCATTAACCTGAATGATGAACAAACCAATTCTGATTTTTTTGTGCATATCTTTTTTGTGTAAGTTGTAAGTTATAAACTGTGCATTAAAAATCAGAAGTTGATACACTCCTAATTTATATTTTGATGCAAGTGTTTGTTATGTCAAGTACTTGTCTGGTATATACAATCTAAAATTAGCTTGAGAAATTCTTAAAAAATATCAGGTAAAAATGTTTGATAATCAAAATTTGACAATTAAGTATCTGTCTGGATTAGATTATCCATAATATGCACATGAGAACATAATTACATCAGATTATCAAATTCATGCATAATTAATGAGAATTTTATATAAGAAATCATGCCAGATCTCATACACATTTCATCCTGAGTTTGCATAAGTTTCAACTCTAATTTTTTTCAATCAGATTTACTTTTATTTTGACCATTTTAGTAAAATAACAAATAATTAATGTTTGAAGTTCTAAAGTATTATAAGATATTCACGTCCGATCTGTATGGGATATACAACGGCTCATTTTTGACCAGCCATTGTATATACCTTGCTGACTTACTCACCTTAAACAAACCAAACAGAGTTCTCCGATCGAATGCTAATAATAACCAACACTTAATAAGACCCAAGTATAGAACTAAAAACTACGGTTCTAGAGCATTCTCGATATGTGCTCCAACTCTGTGGAATGAACTACCGGTGGAAATTAAGAATACACCTTCCACAGAGTCATTTAAATTAAAACTTAAGACATTACTTTTTAATTCCTAGGTTTTTCTTTTTCCTTGTATTATTATTCTCACCATCATCATTTCCGTATTGTACGTTATTGTAATCATTTCCTATTTGTTACCTATTTTTTTCCATAATATATTGTAAGAGCACTGAGATTTTGTAGTGCGCTAAGAATTAAATTATTATTATTATTATTATAACATACAGATTGGCCACTCCTATTGTATATATTACTTATAAAACTTACGCAGCATCAGTTTTCAAAGGGTTTAGGAATTTTCCCTGATCAAGGTTTAGTCTGTAGATCTCTGACCTAAAAACATTAAAACAATGAAGATTAGTTTATGAATGTTAGGCTAACCATGCATTGGGTAATTTACCTTAAGCTTTTAGTGTCTAGTGTCTAGGTAGTAATCATGAGAATGGCTAAGATTCCCACCATGAAAATTCTGATTTCCCAGAGTTTCTAACTTCATATATATATGGGCCATTCCACCGTGACGGACATTACATTCACAGACCTAAATAGGCTTGTGTTTCATACACAGTTGCATTATCTTACAATTCATTTTTTCACACAACTGTCTTAGAACCTTGTCTACAATTTGCATGAAAAAAGTTTTCAGAAATAATTTTCGACTTGTCAGTTTTTTGTCCAAAAAGACTGTGACGGACATTACAGCTAAAACTACCACTAATTCCAGTTGGGTAAATTAGAAGTGAAATTCCTGTGAATTGTGAGAAGTTTATAGCAAACAAATGCTTTTTAGCATTTGGTTATAGGTTAAGTTTTCTTACTGAAGATTTATATTTTTTAGTTGTTTTTTCTATTTTTTTAAAAAAGGGAATATTTAGCGTGACGGACATTACAAGAAACGTGACAGACATTACAAATGGCAAATTCAGTAAGTCAAATATAAGAAAATTGCCTAATTTTCTTAGTAAATATCACATAGAATAGATAATATTACAGTAAAATCACATTGAGAACCTTAGTCAGTTAACTCTCTTTTTGGAGCACGCTTTTTAATGTTGTCAAATTTTCATTATTTCAATGTCTCATGTGGAATGACCCATATACTGAATAAACTTTGATCATAAAACTAAAGTAAAACATATATCAATTGTGATATTGTGATGCACTGCACAGGATCCAAAATGTAAAGCAAAGTTAAATTATTGTCTGTGGAACACTTCTGACAGGGTTAAACTGACCAGGAATGGGAAGATGGCACAACAATGTCATGGAAATGGTACTGCCCTAATACTTTTGTCCAGGAATGTAGTTATTATAGATAGTATACTTTTTAAGTATGTAGAAATTAATATTACTTACCCAGCGCCAACAACATACAAATCACATGAAGGATAATGATATGCCAGGTCACGACCAAACTTGGGGATCCTTGTTCTGAATAATCTCCCATACTTTATGGTGAAAACAAGATAGTTTTTGTTATTATTACTGTTATCACCACCACTATTGTCATTTATTTACTATTGTTATCAATTCATCTCTCACCTGTACATGAAATTCTAAAAATCTGTCAACCTGTAGAAATACCATCTAAAAGAAACATTGACAAATATGTTAATCAGATTTCAATGAGTTTATCCTTGACTGTGTTTGTCTGCTCAGTTTATTACTGCCTTTGTAACTTTTATAATTTTTCAACACTTGCTCAAGCTAAAAATCCTTCTAAAAGAACTAACCTTTGAATAATCTTCTGATAAAATTTCAAACTTTACAACTGAAATAAAAGATGTAGATGAAATGAAAGAAGATGATAATAATTGGTGGTGATGATCATAATAATAATGGTGATTTTGATAATGATCATAATAATAATGGTGATGATGATAATGATATAAGTAATAATAATGGTGATGGTGATAATAATGATGATTATGATGATAATAATGATGATGATGATGATGATGATGATAGTTATATAATAATGATGATGATGATAATATCAATGAAAACAATGATAATGATATGTTAATTAATAATGATGATAATAAAGATTATTCATTACCAGTATATTAACAGTCCGGATTATAGCCCCATTTGGCGATATATGTGACGTCACATTCTATTGTCTTTGAATAAACACCGAAACATATGCAAAAATATTTGTATCTTTTTTTCAAGTCAATGCCGCAGTGTCTCACGGACTGTTTATCCGTGACATTTACCATCAGTTAGAAGCACATAATATTCAAGCTAGTGTGTGAATTCGAATATAGTGATTTAGTTGATTTTAAAGCGAAATATTTGACTTTTTCCCGAGCGTGGTGAACGTCTTATGGCCGTCGTCTGAAAGTAAGATCTACTGATTGATAATTTTATTGATGTTGTGTAATTTTCATGAGGTTGTATATAATTTTCCTGTGTTGTACGATAAATTATCTTATTCTGTGACAAGTTTCTATATGGTAGAGCCTCTAGTTCGCCGGTAGAGTTTTTTCAAAGTTTGATAAACGGAGGTCATACTTGACTGTATGTCACGGACTTCAGTAATATTGGCATTTAACCTTTTGCTCGAGGTCTTGTCTTTGTTCTTTTCAAGTTAAGAGGAAAACAACGGCTTTATACAAGCTTACTTTTAATGGCACAATTCATGACTCGTTTGTGATCTGTTAAACAACGAGAAATTTCAATATTTGTCGTATGAATATCAATTTTATAAAGTTGAAGTCAGCGCGCTCGAGCTCAATGACTCGTCTTTTCTTTGTGATCCACTGGCTCGAAAGTCGATTGCTAACTCGGGCCATGCATTTATTATGTATTTCTATAAACAAGTATAAGATAAGCTTGCTCCCCATTGGCATAGGGAGCACAATAATACAACTTTAAGAACATTTTGTGTATCGAATGCAAAGACTATGTTTACATGCACTTAGCTTCAGTTATTGGTTTTCGTTTGACAATCACATTGTAGTAGCAAGTTTAATTACATGTAAGTTTTATGTTAAACTTTGCCTTGTATATTGTTCGTAGATTCACGGAGAAACATTTAGAGATTCTCAAGCAGTTATGTCGACTCTGTGGCAATCAAATCAAAGATTCAGGCCGAGGTCATGTTTACATAGCTTGATAGCTTTTTGAATGTTTTGATTCTGTTCGGACTGGTGACGTATTCGTGACGTATGGCGAAATCCAAGTACGTGATTGGTCCAATCACTAATTAGAAATATCGCCAAATGGGGCTATAATCTGGACTGATTAATAAAAAATAAAACACCAGAAAATGATCCAACTACACAAAAACAGTTCATTCAATACCTTCTGAGTCGAAGCATCTCTCAAATTTCATTGATAATTGACTTGTCTCATAGCATCTAACTCTTGGTTTATAGACACCTACAATTATACATGCATGAACAAGTCACAAATAATATACAAATCAATATTAAAGTTGAACACATTTTTAAAAGAAATGCTGTAAACATTACCAATAATATTCCTAGTTACTTACCAGTTGCCATAATATATTCTTTGTTCGCTGATACAAGTATCTTTGTTGAAGCCGTGGGCATTTCAAATTCTTGAATAAGTTCAATTCGCCTTCGTATATCTAAAATAAAGTTCACAGTATTTTAAGATAAACTCTCAGGAATTTCTATGTGATAGTGGCTAGATTCTCTTTAAAAACTTCCTTTACAGACTGCTATTGGACTTACCGATATCATTTTTCTGTAAAGTTCTCCTTTTTCTTTCTGAAAGCCACTAAAAACGATAAAACAACGTTATATTCAATACTTGCACAAAAACACGTGGGACAACATTGTCAACAACAAAGCTACAATCTCATAATACTCGTAAAACAAAGACAAAATAACAATTATAATACCTCTGGTAAGCTTTTGCCAGCCGATAGATTATATATCTTTACATTATTAGGCTCTGAGACTTGCATTTTTATAGATTTTCACCAAATATTTGAGTGTAATTTTTTCAGTCCCTGTAAGCGGCCATGTTGGATTTTGGTCTGATTGTGGGATTCCTGTGTCCTTCCTGCTAGGCATTGTGGGCGAGTGTTTTGGTAACCGAGCTAATATGGCGGTCGGTAAAGAGAGTAAATATTGATCCAATTTTATCGATATTTGTGGATCTAAATTGATTCGACGCTTAAAGATCAGCAACTGAATTAATACCAACATATCAGTCTAGTGAATCCGCCTAATTTGGTTAGGTAAAGTTGAAAATAAATCGGCAAAAGCGATCATCTTCTGAACTTGACAACGGCATAACACAATGTGAAAGCGTTTTGGCGGGTTTTCTTACACAGAGTTTTCTACCAAGAAATGGATAGGTTTGATTAAATATTGTAACACTAAAATGGCGGACGATTTATCAAGTTTTATTGAGAACCAAAAGAACAACCTTGAGAAAGAACGTGCCGAATTGACTAGAGATGGGAATTACAATTTTACTTCTCAAGACAGACAGGTAAAAAAACATACTCATAATGATAGAAAAAACACGAAAAAAACTGCATTTATACTTTGTTAGTCTTATGTTCCAGTGTGTATTGTGTACACAAATCAATTCGGCTCGATCTGTTGTTTTATGATCGATGCTGGAAACTTAGTAGAATTTTTTATATATATCCACATTTCTTAAAAAAATGTACATAAAGTAATGGTTCTTTCAAGCTTTTATTATGAACATTTGTTTAATAACAATTCTAACCCAATGATCTTCGTTTTTTAGGACAGCAAGAGAAGTCCCAGGGGAATGGAACCAGGATTAAAGTAATTCTATCATTTATAATTAATATAAAGTTACCTATAATAGCAATATATTGCAACAAGTTGATGATAGCAATAACTAAAGGACTGTTTTGGTGTAAAAATATATTAAACTAAAAGTGTTAGTTTATACAACAACAACAAAAAGCTTTATACTGTATACTCGTGAATAATTATACGCACTGTATTTCAATGTTTCCAAGTAAAATATAGTACTAAAAATGGTAACTTGATTTGTAAAAGGCATGCTTTTTTTAGTACATACTTTAGTATGTTGAAGAAATAGACAACACATGCATTCTGTATGCAGTTATAATTACTGCAGTTTTCGACTTTCTGTCAACTCAGACATTCCAACAGCTTGTTGCAAAATACGTATTTTGCTGAGGATTTAAAAGGTACCGACTAATTAATTTTGATTGACGGAAGCTAAAAACGTATTTCACAGCAAACCGTTGGAATGTCTGAGTTCGCAGAAAGACGAAAACCGCAGTAAAGCATGTGAGGATTGTCAGAACACAAGAGAAGTGTTAAGAGAAGCAGAACACAAAATTGAGTGCTTCACAACACTTCTCAAGTGTTCTGACAATCTTCAAGTGCTTTTTAACTGCATACAGCACATAAAGCAAGTTCTCTATTTCTGTTATAAAATACCAATTGACATATTTGATCAACATGCAAAGGTGTGTGCATTATGCTCTCATAAAGCATGCATCTCAAACAACTAGAATGTGTGAATGACTTATTATGTGCTGAATTTTGTTTATTGATTTATTATAGAATTACTGACAGACAGTCTCCCAAATCAACATGTAAGTAGAAAATCTTCCAATACAATATACTAGCATAAAAGTGTTTAGTACTGCATTTATTCATAAAGAGGATTCCTGCATATTGGCTGGAAACACTGCCAACCGGATAAGATAGAATAGTAATTATTATAATACGTATTTTTAACAAGGTAACCTCATCACTGATCACTGATCACTCATCATTGATAAGGTCTAATAAAAGACGCAACTATTTCCTTAAAAGAGTTTTAAAAATTTGACTTAGTGCGTTGAAAGAGTTTTTTTTTATGAAGGTTTAGAACCATGCACTTGAAATGAAACTTAATAAATCTTTTGACATCTGAGCGAAGAAAATATCAGCAGAGCCTCATCAACAGAACTTATTTTTATGATAGATATAATTATCACAGTATTTTTTTTTTCATTTTGTAAAAAAAGCTTTTTTTATTTATTCATTTATTGATTATATTTGTTCATTTAATTTTTAATTTATTCATTGATTGTCAAGTCTCATTATATATTGATAACATTGAAATCTATATGTGACATTGTGATGAATTTTAATGACTCTCAAAGCTATTTTTAACCAATGGAAACTGAATGAAACATTTAGCCATGCACAGATCTATAGTATCCTGAAGCATTGCCAAAGACAATAGGCCATTAGACACAATATATAACTGTCAGTTTATGTATTTAAAGTTTTCATGTCAGGCATATTTTAAAAATTTTATTGTGCTTTATATTGTCAAAATTTATCTTTTTTTAAAACATAATTATATATTTTATCCATATTTATTACTTTTTAAAATGCTTAGGGGCCATTCAACGTTGCAGACATTACACTCAGAGTCAAAAAGCTGTTACATAAACTCTTCTAACATTGAATGAAATTTGTCTATTAAACAAGTTTTTAAACATTTTATTTTTTAAATATTTTTTCATATTTTTTCAGCACTTTTGAAAATTTTTCAATTGAAATTTTCTGTGTGTATATTTGCAGCTAATAACATTGATGAAACTGGTCTACAGCTTGGTGGATATGCACAACACCAACAGAAACTCAAAGAAGAGAGAAAACAAGAATATATCAAGTTTTTAGCACAGGTATACACCTATTTTTTATCTTATTTATTTATTTCATCTCCACCTTATGGATATAAATTATATAGTTTTTATGTACAATGAGATGATATAAAAGATAAAGATCAGGGTAATAGATAGTTTAAACTAACAATATGCTATGTTCTCATATAAGTATGAATGTATATAGATATGGAAAAATATATAATGAAACAATAGATATATTAAGTATAACAAGTGTATAGTGTATAACAAACTTGTGTGAATATCGTGTACTAGCAAACATGTACAAATACCCGTTATTGTAAAAACAAATGTAATCCCTATTACTAAATACAAAATGTTTATGTCTATATAATTATATACATATAAGTATGTAACAAGTGTATAGCAAGTGTGTACACCTATTTCAATTAATATTGATTATCTGGAAATGAAGTCCTGTGTCTTGCATTTTCGATAGAAGGCTTCATTCTTGAGTAAACTTGTTTTACTCATTGTTAAAACTTCAAGTTATGTGATATAACACTGGCCATAACTCAAAAACTAAGTATTTTATCAAAAAAAACAAGAACCAGTTTTGAAGCATGTGCTGATTGACATAACACAGAAATGACGGCAAAGCAGTAAGACCTTGACCTTTTTGGCTTAAACTTTTTTAATCAACTCACATTAAAGCTGCTCATTTTTTTTGTAGAGCATTTACAGATTATTTTTGGATCATAACCTTATTCACATTTTAAAATTTGGTAACTATAATTTATCTATTTCAAAAACAATTTAAAGGATTGATTTGTCTATGTATAGTTTAGTAAACGAGCAGGAGTGTTTTATCAGGATTTAAACCACACGGCGAAGCCAAGTGGTTTAAAACCTGATAAAACAAGATCTGCGAGTTTACTAAACGGCTTAAAAAACTCCAACCTATATTTTGTGTCTTTTGTGTGGATTTATGAAAGTTTATTAGAGAAAATTCAGGTTAAAGTTTAAGTAAATTAGGGTGAATCTTTATCAGGATTTAGACCACTCGTCATGGTTATGATTTCTTTTGTAAATTTTGACAAAATAGTCATGAATTATTCATGAATTTTTTAAGTATATTTAATGATTCTGCAAGTTACAAAGAGAGTATGTTGGTAAATAAACTAACAGTCCATTTATTCAAATTAAACTATTTAACAATACATTATTGATGGTGTCTTTTAGAAACAACTAAGGACAACAGGAAAAGCTGATGCTGCTGTGTTAAAAGAAAAATCTGTATCACCAATATCAAATGCACCAGATAATCAAAGCCAGGTAATTATACCAATCTCCTATATCTCAATGACAATTATAGCAGACTTTCAAGACTGATTTGTCAAACAAAAAGGAATAAAAACTTTTAAGGCTCTGATTAAAACAATTATCATGAATGAATGAGTATATTGCACTGAGCCTCATTTTGATTTATTTGTGTGTGGCAAATTATATCTGTAAAGTCGGCTATTCTATCAGGGTTGAGGTAGCCTGGGTTCTTATGCCCTCCAGTTCTTTCTTACCAATTCTGATTTGCAGTGGTTTTTTTTTTGGAGGGAGGAGGGGGGGGGGGGGGGGGGGTTCATTAATAACCATAGACTCGATATACTATTGGAAACCTGCATAGATGAGGTATACAAGATATCAAGTTGATATCTTGTATACCTCATAGATCTTGTATACCTCAGATTGACGCCATGTTTTGTACAATACTAATAGATATACTCATTTAATTAGAAAAGAAGCTAATTTATTCATTTATTTATTATAATATTTATCTATTTGTTTATTAGTCGTTTGAAAGAAGATCCACTGAGAGAGTGTATGAAAAGAACCCAAGAGACTCGCCTCCTCCTAGAAGTAGAAGACGTGGAAAAGAAAACTTTGATAACGTGAGTACAGCATGTCCAATTATATTATTACTGTGTGACTCGCCGTACCATAGTCACTTACAAAAACTTTTGATGAATTTTTGACATTATTTTGACATTTTTCCATCTTAGTGGACCAATCAGGTACAAGTTTATATCGAGATGCGGAAACTTCAGAAACTTTGATGTCTGTAATTGGTCCCATTGAGATGAAAAATGTCAAAATAATGTCAAAAATTCATCAAAAGTTTTTGTAAGTGACTACGGTACTGCGAGTTGCACAGTAATTGTTCTATTTTTTATTGAAAAAACAAAAAACATCTATTGTATGCCTTTCCTTTTATGTTTAAGTTACAATGAATGACAATATTAATTGGACAACATACTTTCTTGTGTACTTAACTTGCTTCCTTACACCTGTTTGTAGTGTTTACAACATGAGCGGCCGTGTTGTATCGGCAGATACAATCGCAAGCCGAAGGCGCGCGATTGTATCGCCGATACAACACGGACGCGAATGTTGTAAACTACTTAAAAAATGTCTAGGTTAGTTCTTTCATATTTTACCCAAAAAAAAAGATTAAAATAAATTTTGCCGTAAAATTACCAGTTAAAACTTATGCAAATCAGGATATACAACACTAGTGTTGTATCAGATTTACAACACTCGTCATGGTCATGCTTTCTTTTGAAAATGTCTCATTAATTATTCATGAATTTTTTAAGTATTTAGACTATACTTTGTGTTTGAAAGTCCTTTCTTAAGCATCGATTGTTCATGTAATATTTTTATTTTGTCAATATTATAAAATATGATTTCTTTTCTTTTCTTTCAGGATGATTATATAGATGGCAGAGGTATGGTAGTTTAGTCTTTATTTTTTTATTCTCATTTTTGAATGAGTTATGTTATTATAAAACTAGTCAAAGACGAGTAAAAATATTGCAGGAGTAGGACTGGATCAAGTAAAAATATCTGGACAGCTATATTTTTACTTGTCTTTCATTTATTAATTATTGATTTAGTTCGTCATTTATAAGTTATTTATTTATCTATTTACACATTTGTGTGGAATTATTGATTCATTTTAATAATTATAATTATTGTTAATCAAATGAATACATTAATTTATTCATAAGATATTATCATAATTTTTGGAAGGTTCTCGGCATTATAATGTCAAAGAAAGCTACGAAGATATTCTCAGAAGAAAAAGAGCAGATGAACGCAAATATAGAGGGTAGGTACTAAATAAATGTTTATTGATAAATTAATGATTATTTTTGTACCTTAACTTTTCATTCATGCATCCATAATTTACTTGTTCGTTCATTACACCACTCAATCATTAAATTGGATGTTCATTCCAATGATTATTTTGTGAACTTATTACTATTATATGAATTGGCCAACCAGTATTCTTTCTATTCATCAAGACTTTTTATTCAAATGATAAAGTGATATCTTGCTTTTTTGTAGGTCTGATGGTGTTGATATTGATGATGAATTAAGGTACCTGCATAATATATTATTAAATTGCATTGTTACAGTATTATAATTGTTAATATTCAAATGAAAAAAATTGATTTTGAGTGATAAATGTTTTGTCAATTCTTATTTGGGGTTCCTCTTCCGTGTACCAGACACAGGGTAAAACAGGTTCCCATTTAAATCTGTACTTTCCCATTTAAATCTGTACTTATGCAAATTTTGTTGATGTGTGCTTAACACACAGATCAACCAATCAGAGAAGTTCACTTCAGAAATAATATACTCTGATTGGTTGATCTGTGTGTTTAGCACACATCAACACAATTTGCATAAGTACAGATTTAAATTGGAAAGTACAGGTTTAAATGGGAACCTGTTGGTAATTATTCCGTAGAAAGACAAAAGAACAAAGATAAAAAGAATACAATAGATTTCCAGTACGCACCAGAGGAACCTTAAGCTTATTTTGACATTATTTTTCATGTGAATGTTTCTATTCTCAGACAAATGAAACTTGCTAGTAGAAACTATAAATCCAACTCAAGAAGTGATGGAGTTCTAGCAAGACGATATGATGATGATTATGATGATGACGAGGTATAACATTCTGTAATAATATTGGACTGTAACTTAAAAATACTACTACTAGATAAATAGGCATTTCCAGAATTCAAATGACTTATCATAAAACAATTGAATTAAGTTGAGGCTGGAGTGGATGAATCTATACATTAACACTTACTGTATTCAGGGAATGTATTTCTCTTGTACTGTCGTGGACAACGGTAGAGAGTTGGTGATGAAAAGATAAATTATTAGTTTCCTAAATTAATGAGAGGACTGGGTACTAATTAATTTAAACTATGTAAATTAGTGTATTGTATATAGTTTGAAAAGTAGTCTGGTTGTTGTCAATTTGATAATAAAATTGAGTTGCATTTTTGGACCAATTTACCACCGTACCACACACTGTGTGCTGTGTTTATTGAGAGAATACTAGGAAAGGTCTTTTTCATTCATGGTTCAAGGTTCTTCTTCATTACATTCAATTCTCAGTAAATATATACCCAATAGTTTATTGTAAGTTGAAGAGTTGTTATACATTTTGAATAAAACTTGTTTTATGTGATCTTCCAGTTTGGATATGGCAGAAGGTCTCGAAGAAAACTCAGGAATATTGAATCCAAGTAAGAATGAATCTTAAAAACACTTGATAATAATAATAATAATCATAATAATAATAATCATAATAATAATAATCATAATAATCATAATAATAATAATCATAATAATAATAATCATAATAATCATAATAATAATAATAATAATAATAATAATTTTTACAGTTTTTATTATAACATTATATATATTTTTTTTCAGGCGTGTGAGATTCCATGACTACGATGATGACGAAGATGATGACATGGCAGATAGGTATGATAAAAGTCTACACTTTTCTTTGCAATTTTCATGTATACACCTAATTCAAAAAAGGTTGAAGGGGGGGGGGGGGGGGGACGGCTATTGGCAATTGGTGATAGGCATTTGCACGACTGAAAGGAACTGTGGAGGCATTGTTTGGGTAATTTAGAAAGGAATAAGAAGAAATTCACATTACCCACAATTAGTTTCGGTCGTGCAATCACAAATCGCCATTCGCCCCTTCAACCTTTTTTGAATTAGGTGTATACTAAAATTGTTACAGACAATAATAATATTATGGTAGTGTATTTTAAATTAGCTGTCACTGGCTATTCTCTGCTACAATCCCTTTGTACATTCCTAATGATGTTCATACATTTACAGATATTGGTCAAAACCACGCCGGAGACTAGTAAACAATTATGATGATGATGATGACGATGATCTTTTAGATTCTATTGACAAGGTAAACACCTTTATTCACATTTACTAAATCAATTAATTTTATATTTCATTTATCATGGCTTTAGTATAAGTTGTATTTTGTAATTAATAATGTAAATATCTCATAAACAATAAGAATGATGATGGATAGTTTTTCCAAGTGTTAAATGAAACTCAGAACAAGTTCTGTATCCTTATGACAGTATTGAACTACCTGCTGACCACCTAATCAAACTGCAGATTAATTGAGAACTCAACAGACCATTTTACAGTTCTTGTCAATCAACCTCAGCCTTGATTACATGTTATATATTCAGTTCTTTAGAATTTGACTACAGCCTGTGAAATTTTAAAGTGTTTCAATTATTTGATTATGTGTACATTCCCTAAATTACCATGGGCTGTAGTAGAATTCTAAAGAATATATTACATGCTATCAATGCTGAGGTTGATAGACGAGAACCATGAAAAGGGTTATTGTGAACAAGGTATTATGTTTGTATTGAGACAACCAGGCAGTCAAGATTGCATTGAACAAACTTGACTGATAACCTATTAAAGCACAAAAATTGTAAATATTAAAATGTCATACACTGCTTCTTTTCTTTGATGGTTGTATTTGTATTTGTCAGCTGAAAAGACAGTCTCGTAGAGAAGGAAGAAGAAGAAACAGTGCCCATGAAGAAAGGACAGTGTAAGAATCTTATTTTTGCTCATTAATAATTATCAGAGACTTTGCTTCTCAAGAAAGAAGTCAAGATGTTTCAATAATTGCAATAACTATTAATAGTGTGATCATCTGTGTGTATAATTATTTATACCGGTCCCATAAACTTAAATTTAACATGATTATGACTTGAAATAAAAGGCGAAATATTGTTGAAAAATGCTCATTTTTTCATCCAAAACTTGGATCTAAACGATGTTTTCCTTCCTCGGGCTCATCTTTCTTTGATGTACTTAAAACTGTCGGATCGACATGGCTTCTGTGTGTATGTTGTTGTAGTCTTGGAAAAGACCATCCTCGGGAACCCAGGGGTAATCTTCTGTTGCTCGTTTCTCGCTCCCAGAATAAATACCCCTGGGAACGTAGTCTGTTGGAGCTTGTTCCGGAAGTCAAAATTCAGCTCTTTCCTGATTGGTCGACCTTATTAGGTCGACCAATGAAAATCATGATAACCATTCAAAGAAAGTCGTTAAAGAAGTTTGAATTTTGACATCTGGAACAAACTCCAACAGACTACAGGGGTATTTATTCTGGGAGCGAGAAACAAGCAACAGAAGATTACCCCTGGGTTCCGGAGGATGGGAAAAGACTTTTAGTGTCTGTCATTTTGACAATATCTTGAAATACAAAGAACTCATGGTAATCAAAATTTGAAATATAATCCATAAAAGATGCTAGTTTAAACTAATGTTAAGTGTTGTGTTGTAGTAATCATCCTCCATTAGCTGATGATGCCATCAGGAGAACCAAAACTGATAATGAAATAAGGTCAAACTCTGCACCTCTTCCTGAAGGAGCTGGAATTATAGGTAAGTTATCAAAAATTATAATAATTCTTTCTTTTTATAAAACTCTATACTCATTACAGTGCTGCTAATTCAACCGGGGCCACCTCGAGTTTATTAGCCAATCACGTTTGGGCCTAAGAACAAAAGATATCTACTTTTGTCTCCTTATCAGATAATCAAATTATAGGCACGAATTGACTTGACGGATCGTCTATGTCTGGTTCTTTTGTTCTTAAGCTCAAACGTGATTGGCTAATAAACTCGGGGTGGCCCCGGTTGAATTAGCAGCACTGTAATTGTAAATAATTATATTAAAAACTTATTCAACAATAAAAAAATAAACTTTATTGAAATAAATGTTGTCAATATTAGGAAGTCATGTTGAAACAAGAGAAATGAAACTCAAGAAACAGGAACTGTACAAGAAAGAACTTGAAGAACAAATGAAGTTAAAACAAGACAGCAAGAAAAAGTAAGAACTAAATATAATTTCCCCTGGGTAGGACTCAGTGTTAAAAGTATTTTGAATGCTCATTGGGAATTTTCAAAAACACCCCTAAAAGAAGGGAAAAGAAAGTCCTTTAATTAGTGTGTGCCATGGACAGTTTATTAACCACTAATGGATGCCTCACAAAAACAGAAAATAAAAAAGATGCAGAGGGTGATTGGATGTTCCTTTTTTGATACTCTTAAAGATATACACCCTGCAAGCAGAGGTTCCTTTCTCTTACCTGGAACGATGTGGAAAGAAACCTCTGCTGGCACTGCAATTAATCCTGTTGAGCATGCACAAATCAAAGGTCTTTTCCAAGGGTTGTGGTCTACAAAAAATGATTAAGTATATTGTTTATGTTTATATCAACGTTTCTGTTGTGTTCTTGTAGAGACAGAATTCAGAGGTTAGGTGCTCCTGGTGAAACACCTGGAAATTTTATGGATACAGACCGACAGCAGGTACTTTGTGTAATAGCATTACCACACCTCACCACACCAACCACACCACACCACACCACACCACACCACACCACACCACACCACACCACACCACACCACACCACACCACACCACACCACACCACACCACACCACACCACACCACACCACACCACACCACACCACACCACACCACACCACACCACACCACACCACACCACACCACACCACACCACACAGTAGATTGGATCCAGGTTCAACAGGCCTGGGTTAGATTCCTTGCCTGGGTGACTATGTTGTGTCCTTGGGCAAGATGTTTCACTTCCTCATTGCCTCACTTCACCAAAGAGTGTTAATTAATACCAGCAAAATGGCTGGGGTAAAGTTGGGAGAGGTGTGGCACCCACATCTACCTCTATGGTAGAAAGTTTCGAAAGAGGAGCCTTTATGTTGCCTCCAATTGTGATCAACAAACTTGATAGTACATAGATAAGTGAGTGAATGCATGAGCAAGGGTTTATACTTTCAAATACTGATTTGAGTGATCGATGAGTAAGCAAATAGGAGTGACTGACATTTTTACATTGATGATTTAAAAGTTATGTCAACATACTATTGTCTAGTCTCTTTCCCAGACTCAGCGCACCAGCCCAAGACCATCACAACAGCCAGCACCAAAACAAGACCCATACAATATGCCCCGAGGTAATTATGGCCCTAGTTCCAGGTCTCCACAGCATCCATCTCTTTACCCAAGCCCCTATGATGACCCTTATTACTATTATGGTACACAAGAAAGAGGTGCTCATACAGCAACAGCATTGCAGGACCCCTTGTTTAAAGGCTCTGGTTATGGGACTACAGGCCTTTATGATGCTAATGCAAATGGGGATCCTTCTTTAGGTAAATGATGTCTGAAATCATCATGATGACTAGAGTTATGGTGATGATACTGATGATGTCAATCATCATGATGACTACAATTATGTTGATGATAGTGATGGTAATGGTGAAGATGATGGTAATTATAGTGGTAATGATGATGCTAGGTAAAGATAATGATGGTGGTAATGACAGTTATTATAAGGAAATAGTCAATGGTGATGGTGGATATGATTATAATAATGATAATGGTAATGGTAATGGTAATGGTAATGTTCATTGTATTGAATAATGTAAATTCTGTTTCAGACCACTATCAACAAGACCGGCAAACAAGAAGGAAAAAAGTAGATTTTTCACCAGAACAGACAGGTATGAATGATAAGGAGTCACATGAAAAAACTAGAAAATATAATTTCATTCTGTAACATGACTTCATGTCACATGACATAGAAATACCAATACCACAGATAGTGAATCAGATCCAAAACAAAATATAAAATTCAAATATTTTCACTTCACTGCTATTTTGCTATGATAATGACGGGTCACCATACTGAACCAATCCTCCTAAAGAAGGGGTGGATCTAGGGGGTGTCGCTAGTGGCACCGGACACCCCATAGAGCTGCAATTACACCCCCTTTTTTCCTTTGTTTTGGTGGAAGTTATTAAATAAATTAAAAAACGAAAATATCTTATTTAAGACATTTAGGGACTAGACACACCCTAACAACCATATATAAGTAGCCCTTTATTTGTAATTGGGACACCCCTCTGACAAATTTCTGGATCCGCGCCTGTAAACATACTTGTTCATAAAATATCAATGTTATATTTTTGTCTATAATGTCTGTGTTGTTCAGGCGTTTCACCAAGAGGAGGTCATGTTCACCAGCCACCAGGGGGTCACAGTCACCCGGGGGGAATTAATTTTTGTCTATAACGTCCATGTTGTCTTATGTTCAGCCATTTCACCAAGAGGAGGTCATGTTCACCAGCCACCAGGGGGTCACAGTCACCCGGGGGGAATTAATTTTTGTCTATAACGTCCATGTTGTCTTATGTTCAGCCATTTCACCAAGAGGAGGTCATGTTCACCAGCCACCAGGGGGTCACAGTCACCTGGGTGCAGTAAATACCATTGGTCAGACTAGTCCTGATGGTGAGGATAAACAAAATAAACGAGCTGCAAAGCAGGCATATCAAGATGAACTCAAACAACAGGTACACACAACTGGCATTAAAATAGTCATATTATTAAATATCCATTTGTCTGAGAATAGAAACATTCAAAATAAGGCTTCTCCGTTGTGTACTGGAAATCTATTGTAATTATTTGTCAGCTTTGTTTAATAGTCCTTTTCACAGTTCCGTGCAGTGACCACGAATGATAGTTCCAAGTTGAGCTTCCCGTTGCTGCAAATGATAAATATAGTTTTGCACAGCAACTGGAACCTTGACTTGGAACTATCATTCGGGGACACTGCAATGAACTGTGAAAAGGACTATTGGTCAAGACACTCTAACATTAACATTTGGTGTGACAACCAAACAAATAGTGTCCTTCACAATTCCCTATGCCATATTGAAAGATAACATGGCTTTTGCATCGAAGCAAAGATGAATGTTGAGCTTGATAGAGACACATGAATAATTGTCCAGCAAGTTGTTAAAAGGTCTCTATAATTTAAACTCAACGTTCCTCTTGCTTCAATATGGTGTGGGGAACTGTGACTATTGTAAAATGAAAACTAACTCACCTAAGCTAATATAACCCATGCTCAAGATGAGACTGATCAAAGGGGAAGACACCTAAGCTAATATAACCCATGCTCAAGATGAGACTGATCAAAGGGGAAGAGTTGAAAAGCTTAACCACTTGACTTCTCAAGAGTGGTTACAACTTAAACGTTTAACAGCTTTAGTGGATTCCCAGCTATATTTGAGTTGAGTCAAGAATAGAGCCAGGAATCGAACCTGGATCTATTCCATTTTACAGTCAATAGATGATCCTTGCGGCCATTCTTGGATAATACCTAATACAAATCTAAGCAAAAAAACTTGTTGATTTTTTAACATTCGAGGGTGAGCTAACAATAAGCTTTCTTTTTCAGATGGAAATAAAACAAAAACAAAAGAGAAAAGATAAGGAAGATAAGGAAAGGTATTTATATTTGTTTTTACAGCTCAATAACCTGCCAAAGTATGAACACTATTATTTGTATTCACATTTTCCATTCTAAGCTGTCTAGTTTTACCATGTAAGGCATTTGAAAGTTTGCTTGGTATTTTAGAAAAGGTTGTGCACAGAAGAATGTGAATACATTCAAAGTGCTTAAACCTTTTGTTTGGTCAATTTTATTCATTAATTAACACCAACCACATGGGGGGAGGAGGGGTCAGAGATAAAATTATCAGGTATGCTCCTCATATTTCTTAGGGGTAAAAATCAGCTATTTGGTATCTTTTAGGGTATCAAAATTTAAAATATTGAATTTCGACATATTTTGGTATCTTATTGAGTATTGAGAAAGGAAAATCCAATCATTTCCACACATTCCATTTCCACATTTTTTGTTTTCTGTTTTTGTGTGTTATCTGATCTCTTAGAGGTAAAGAATCGTTTGGGCCACAACTTTTTTAAAAGACTTCCGGTATATCATAGGGGTGTTTTTGCAAATTCCAGACAAGCATACCCAATGCACTTTTATCCTGGGACACCAACACTCCCCTGTTGCTTTTGTCTTTTCTTATTTGTTTGTTAAAAATAATTGCTAATTTTATGTTGTGTTTATTTCAGATATGATAGAAAAATAGAGGAAGAGATGGTCAAGTATGACCCATGGGGTAAGGGTGGTGCAGGTGCACCCCTAAGAGATGTAGCAACTGGACAAGTCATGGGTATGGTGCACTATAATATGATGAAATATTTATTAATAGTGGATAGTGATTATAGAGTATCATATACAAATTGTTATTCAGCAGCTTTGCAGGGTTATAAATCATTAGGGAATGTATAGTTCAGTGATTAATTGATTATATTGACCAAATAATTGATGGACTTATTGTGATGATTGATTGTTTGATTGATAGATTGGTTGATTGATACACCTTTATGGTTTGGTTGACTGAACAGCTGACTGACTAACTGACTGATTATATTTTTTTTGCTTGATTAGATTATTGAATAACTGACTGTTGGTTTGAATAACTGACTGTTGACTGATTGATTGATTGACTGATTGTTTGATTGACTGATTGTTTGATTGACTAATAGAAATAAATGTGTGTCTTGTTGCAGCTGACCTACGTGGTAAGAATCCTGGAGACAACAACAGTGGTAGAATGTCAGTTAACCAACAAGTCAATCCACCAGCTCAACCAGATAACCTAGTATCACCTCGTAGTAACTATCAGTCACCACAACCACCATCCTACCAGCAACCAGCTAGTTATCAATCACCTGGTTATCAGGCACCAACACAGCAAGGTATTTACAAGTCATGTTTATTAGATGATGATGATGATGATGATGATGACAATAGTGGTGATGATGATAACAATGGTGATGATAATAACAATAACAATGGTGATAATAACAATGGTGATGATGATGACAATTGATGATGATGGTAATGACTGTGATATTAATAACATGATGATTAAAGACATAATGTAGATGATGATTATGATAATAACATTATGATAGTAATGATTGGGACATGATGATGATGAAATGATAATTTTCTTTCAATCATTTAAAAGCTAGCTATAGGTTATGAACAGGAAAGCGAGAAGGCTTGTCATTTTTTATTACTTTGTATATTACGGCCTTTATCCATCTAATATATGAATGATATCAAATCAATGATGTATTTCACATTTATATCAGGCAATACTGCAGGATCCAATTCTTCTCCATATGGCCGATCTGATCCCTTGAAAGAACGACAGCCTCATGTAAGCATTATAATTAAGCAATAGAGTAAAAAAAACACACACACAAAAGAACCAGTGATTTTCCATGCCAGGCTTTAGTGGATTTATTTAAAATGAATGTCAGATTCTTATATATTCATTTGTGTACTTCATTGGCAAACTTCCAGCCTGATGGTTCTAAACCAACTACATGTAGTTCTTTTATGTCACTCAGTAGTTATTATATACCTTGGAAACTACTTTGTAAGGAGTGATAGTGATATATTTTAGAAAACATATTGTAATTATTATTTTTATGTTCTAAAATAGAAAGTATGTATACCATCTTTAATGACTTTTGTTTTTTTTAATAACTAGGATGACCTGAAAGAAAAAGCAAAGCATGAATTTCAACAGTATCTAAAATTACAGGTAAGATGAATTTAACTTGGATAACAGATAAGGAAAGGTGTTACTGTGTTACTGATGTGGCCGCACTGAAACCTAAGACAAATGCAAAAAAAAAGAAGGTGGGGGAGGTTAGGAAAGGCTTGCTAACAAACCGCTTGTGGATTGGTGCGGCTCTGTACCCCTGTACAAAAAGAAATGCAGGCTAACATGCTTGAGCATTTGAATTCCTTATGATGCCTGGTTTGGCCGAAAGCTTGATATTACATTTATTAATACAACATACTTGAATCTCTATTCATTAAGAATGTAGTCTAATTGATTGTGGTTTTCCATTGTAGGTGGAGGAAAAAGAAAGAAAGAAGAAAGAAGAAAAGGACAAAATAAAAGCTGAGGAAGAAAAAGAGGTAAATAGAGTGGAACTATGAACACATTACTTACTGGATACCAAAACCTTCTGAGCTTCATCCCAAGCCAACAATCTTTTTAATCAATCCAGTGCATGTAATATTTAATATGTCTTTTGTCAAAAACCCTGCAAAATATGTTTCCAACTATTTTCTATCTTGATGTTGTTCTTATTTGTTGAAACGTCTGACACCAAAACCATTAGACATTCTCAAGACTTCAAACACCTGGACTATCCAGGGGCGGATCCAGAAATTTGTCAGGGGGGTGTCCTAATTGCAAATGAAGGGCTCTTAAGGTGTTAGGCGGTGTCTGGTCCCTTAATTTCTTAAATAAAATAGGGGTAATTGCGGCACTAGGGGGTATCTGGTGCCTGAAGGGACACCTCCTAGATCCGCCTCTGCTATCACAACACATTGATCAACATTTATTACATAATTATAATGTTATCCTGTTTTTGTTTATTGTATTGTAAAGGAGAGAAGACTTCACACACCTTGATTATCACAACACATTAATCAACATTTATTACATAATTATCCTGTTTTTGTTTATTGTATTGTAAAGGAGAGAAGACTTCACACACCTTGATTATCACAACACATTAATCAACATTTATTACATAATTATCCTGTTTTTGTTTATTGTATTGTAAAGGAGAGAAGACTTCACACACCTTGATTATCACAACACATTGATCAACATTTACTACATAATTATCCTGTTTTTGTTTATTGTATTGTAAAGGAGAGAAGACTTCAAGAACAACGTGACAGAATACAGAAAGAGTTTCTTGAAGAACAGGAAAAAGCCAAGAGGAAAGAGGAAGAGGTAACACTTTGCATCTTATGCAGCATATTTAAATCAAATATTTTTGTTGTAAAAGATAGCAATGAGCTAGCTAGAGTGACATTCATATTCCTGTGAAATGATATTTCTGTTCAGATAGATATTTTCATCAAATTCAAGCTTCCGCCTTCAAAAGCAGTGATATTTTTATTATTTCACAAAAATGAAAGCACCATCACAGCAATCCTGGCAATATCAGCAATCGTAGCGATTATATGGGAACCAGGCTTAATGGTGTACTAGGTTCTCATGCACAATGTGTAATACAATAGATAAATACAGATTACTTTTTTAATATGATTTGTCTTTTATGGGCAAATGAAAATCCCTCTTATAAATGCTAAAAAAAAAAATTCTAATTGTTTTTCTCCAGGCAAAAAGGCAAAATGAAGTTTTGTTGGAAGCACAGAATGCCAAGAAAAGAGAAGCAGAACACAAGAGAAAAGAAATGGAGGGCAAAAGACAAGAAGAACTGAGGAAGAAACTTGATGATGACATGAACAAAAATGTAAGAATAATGTTTATTACTTTGCATTTGAATAACAACAACATCAGCAATACCCAGAAAAACCTTTTCACATAGTTCACATTTAGACTGCATCTAGCCTGTGTGCAAACAGTCTTTCTTTTGTCCAAGAAACAAAACAAAATGTTGTATTAGTCAAGGCAATGGCATTTATTTTGCTTGTACATCAAATTTGGTTATGCTCTGGTTGCACCTTATATATGTTAGAATAAATGATCAATGTAAGTAATTTTGTTTTTCAGGCTGATGGAGGAACCTTCAGGTCAGATTCACCTCCAATACCTACCATGAGGAAACAGGTAATGCTGCTATATCATTAAAGCATTCATTATTTCATGTCTATTTATCAGTTAATCTATCCACCTATCCACTCATTCTGTTAGCCTTCCATCCATTTATTTATCCGTTCACTCATCAATCCATTTGTCTATTCATCCATTCTTTGTTTTTTCATCCATCCATTCATTTGATATTTATTAGTTCATCCATTTATTTATCCATTTATCCATTCATTTGTCTATTCATCCATTCTTTGATTTTTCATCCATCCATTCATTTGATATTTATTTATGCATTCATTGGTCCATTTATCCATCCATTCATTTGTCCTTCATCCATTTATTCGTTCATTCATTCATTCTATAACCTAGTTATTTCTTCAAACCAATATGTTATTTAATTTGTCTGTTTAGTTATCCAATGTTTCATTCATCTATTTTCCTTATTTTTCTATTTGGTTTCAGAATACTGATCAAAGAGGGAATTCACCACCAGTCCCTGCACTAGCAAGTAGACATAATCAAGGTAATGATATATCATCATTTATTATCATCATCATAATCATTATCTTCACAATCATCATCATCACCACCATCACCATCTTCACCGCCACCACCATTATGTGAGAGACGTGATGGTCTAGTGGTCAGGGGACCGAATTCCGGGCCTAAAGGTCTGGGTTCGATTCCCAGCCCGGGCGATTACGTTGTGTCCTTGGGCAAGACACTTCACTCTCTCAGTGCCTCGTCTTCTCGGATAAGGACGTAAAACCGGAGGTCTCTTCTGCCTTCACTCTAATCCTATATAAGGTGGAGGTTAAAGATCCTGTTGTGCTATGTTCGCAAAGAGTAGGGGATTGTCTCCCGGTACAACAGTTTGGTCTCGGAGGCATTCACTAACCATACTCATGATTGTAAGCTGCTGGTTTACAGCAGTCCCATAAGTCCTCCACATATATACTGTAAAGCGCTATAGATGAGCTTTGTAATAGCACTATATAAATAAGTATATATTATTATCATCATCATCATCATCATCATCATCATCATCATCATCATCATCATCATCATCATCATCATCATCATCATCATCATCATCATCATCATCATCATCATCATCATCATCACCATCATCATCATCACCACAATCATAATCATCATCATCACAACCATTATCATCATCACCACAAAGGTTCAAAGGTTTTTATTTACCACATACACAGAATAAACATTTACAATGAAGAATGGAAAAAAAAAGGTGGAGGGTGCAAGAGAGACAACCCGAAGGGTTAAACAAAGTACTCTTGCACCACCATCATCATAATTTATTATAATTATATCATAATGTTTGGTATTTTTATTACTTGTTCACACAGAACCTTCAGTGCAGTCTGTTAAGCCTTCGTCACCTGCATTGTCTGCAGCACCTACAAGGATGCAATCAGGTGAGAGTGGTAATAACCTGGTTCATAGAATGAAATATCAAAGTTATAAATTAAACAAGAAATGTTTTTTTTTTAGTATTGTACAGCCATTATGGTCATTCTGTTTTTATGGTGGATGGTTTATCACTTTTTCTTGCATGTGCATTTGAATCTTCTTTGTCTGTGTAAAGTTATTACATGTATATACATGTATATATCCTACTGAGCTCCCTTGAAACTTCAATTGATAGTTCAGTTATGTAACTCTTTACTGTGAGGTTTACTGTAAGGTCTACTGCATGCCTCTCACTGCTGTGGTCCAGTTTTTGTCCCGACTTAGGCATGGATTATATTCAAAAAGAGTTTGTTTAATGTGTTGTTCTCTACCATGCCACAATACTGGCATATTATAGCATTTTATTATAAACTAAACATGATTTTGAGATCACATGGATTTTTCTCTTGGTTATCTGGTTTTCCTTCTTCTGCAAAAAAAAACAACAACATGTGAGCAGAGTTGTGAGTTAAAAATATATAATGTAGCGGTAGTGAGTCTGGGTCAGAGTCTCCCGCATCAGTATGACACTCGTGTCTGGCTAAATACATTTACACATTAAAAAGGGGTTTTTTTTGTGATCCTATTTTAACAGTGAGGCCCAAGTCTGTCTTGACCAATTTGACCACCCAAGACCAGAGACTGTCCAGCATTTGCTAAGAGCTTTGTGTGATATTGCATTTAATAACTGTTGTGTGTTGTATTGTAGTTACGTCAGTCAGAAGTCAAAATGACAATGATGTGTTGAGCCAGCTAACAGCATTAAGACAACAATTAAAGAATGAAGAACAAAAAGTACAGTCACAGATTGGACATGCAAGTGCAACGGTATTGCCAGCAACAACAACTTTTAGTTTATCACTAATGATAGTATGAATATAACAGGCCCAGATCTTGATTTATCTTCTAACTTACAAGTCATCCCTCACTTTCAAATACCCCTAACTAATGAAGATCTAATGAAATTGTGCTATTGCTTTCCCATAACCTGTCATCCCTTGTTGTGATCCTTGTTAGCATGTTATTTAGTTCTTTGTCCATTTAGCACAACCTATGATAATGTAAGGAACATACAAAATTTACAAACAAACAACAAAAAAATACCATTAATATTCCAGGTTCATGTCATCTACCACCGCTGAACTATTTCACAAAAGGCACATTTGCACAGCCTCAATCCAAACTAAAAAGTAAATTTAAATGCGTTTTTCTATTGTAAAGTAAAACTAATTTTAGTGCTTTGCTTGGCATTTGTAAATATCAGAGTTACAACAAATCAAGGCTTATCGGTAGTCTGTGCAAATGTGCCTTTTGTCAAATGGTATAGTATGTGCTAGATAACATGAAACTGGAATATTCACGAGCATTGTATTGTATTTTTCATCCTCACATTTATACCATTTTTATTATTAATTTGTATCCTTTCAGACAAAGTATTCCCAAATTAGCAGACCTGACCACGAAAGCAGAAGGTATATTCAACTTGATAATAAAAATTACTGGACAAACGTATATGTGTTGTTCTGTGTACTATCCTTTAGATTGTTGTTCTTTTTTCATGTTCTTGTGATGATATCTTTATTTTGTTTTTATGTGTGTTTTTATTTGTAGGGGTAAAAGAGATATGAGTGTGTTTGACAGAGCTTTAACAAACAAACCAGCTGGGACAGGAAGAAAGGCAGAATCTGATGTAAGTGATGCAGTATTACTGACTGACTTACTGATCCTTATTAGGGCATGGGAAATTATTGGGATGTACTAGAAATATATTATTGGTATTGTTATATATGTAGTGTACCAACTTACAAATCTTTTTATTGCAAAAATAATTTCATTGATTGATTCTCACTCAATTATCTATTCATATATCTATCTATTTTACACTATTTTCTTCAGTTGTCTCATTCTCTTACCCAGACCCTTCTCAGCTTTCTAATGAACAATCAAAGGCTCTGGTCGGACACAAATCCAGCGTCAATATGATTGGTTGAAATAATTACATGCACAATCAGTGATAATTATACACACCTTTTTTGTTTTGATGTTGCTAGAGCCAACTGTCTACTAGAAATGTACCTTTGATTACATTTACTTGGTTTCAGACTAGATTTACTGATGAGGCCAGGCCGTCCATTTGAGAGAAAAAATAATAATAATAATTTGGGAAATTTGCTATCCATCAGTTGATCTATGAATAGATGTTAATCTCAGTCTAGTTAGTTCTGAGAGCTGAGACATTACAACGGCTAGTTGCAAAATACTGGCTGGCGAGTAATTAGCAGCAGACAAAATAACCGTTGGGTCCGTTGGAATGTCTGAGAACACAAAGACTAAAATAGCAGATAACAAACTCTCCAATTTATTTACTTTGTTTGAACACTTGACATAACTATAAGCATAAACACAATTTGTTTTTCTTTAGGATGAAATTTTACGTTTAGATTGGTTAACTTGAAATTCGCCATTTTATTACCGGAAGTTAGAAAATATTGAGCATATCTTACCACCCAGATTCTGGGTCCGGTTTGTGTCCGACCAGAGCCTTTGATCAGTGAAGCTGAGAAGGGTCTGCGTAAGAGAATGCAGTTGTCTATACTGAGGTATACCTCTTATAATTATTATTTTTTATTTTAACAGTATTCAGCTGCTGAAGAGTTTAACAGAATGAAACAGGAAGGTAGGACTTTAATTTATCATAATAATGATCTGTATTTCCTATGAACATTTTAGTTTTTTATTACTTTTTTTACCCTGTGACATATCCCTAGTCTTCTTCCCTGTATACTTGTTTAGCCTGGTCACACAACACTCTCCCCTGAGCAAATAGATTACAAAATTAATATGATTTATAATGAATACTCTGAATACTTTTTAAAGGTTTTGTCGTAGTAGAAGGCTCAGAAAATAATAACCTAAAAAAAGTTTTAACATTTAAAAATGTTTAAAGTAACAGTATCCTCACTAGTGTAACTGGATAGAATGCTTATTGACTGAGTTATAATTAGGTTGAGCTATCCAGGAAAAATTTGACTCTAGGTCATTAAGAGGCTGTCTCGGTAAGAGCGGACCAGTGGACTTCGGTTTAAAAAATATATTTCCTTCATTTTCTGCCTGTGAGAAGTACTTTATAGGCGATTCACAAAATCGGCAATTTTTAAGCGATATCTATTAAAATGATTTTTTTAGACGCGTTTGAAGTTTGGGACTCATTTGTCGGCTTTTTCGCATAATTTTCGAGGGAATTTTGGGCAACTTCACAAATTCGTCACTCAGCAACGTGCACGTATTTTGATTATTTTTTAACATAGCTAGAAAGGACATCATTAGAACATCTAATTGACACAATATCATAGCAATTGCTTTTTTATTCGCGAAAACAAATTATTCCAAACACACCATAGTTGAATGGTTTACAAAAAAGGTGCGAAGTGGCTCCTGTTTAAAGGTAAAAAACTCAAACTTCCGGGAAAGAACCACTCTAAACAAGTAGATATTTGCAAATTCCATACCTTAGCGAATAATAAAATGCAAAAATATCGTGCGGTTATGATCTTCTTCATTTAGCTATGTGCAAGCAAACATTGACGTTTTCACGGGTTCGTCTAATTTCGTCGACTTCAAAGGCGGCATTGAATAAACATTGAATTATAGAATCCATACTTCTAAATACAGATATATATAATTTAAACACTTTGTATAAGTTAAGAAAATGTTTTAGCTACGAAGAAGTCTTTGAGATATCGATATTTGATTTTTCTATTAACTTGGTATAGCGTGACTTTGATGTTTACATGTATACATTTCACGACGTCGTGTCTGTGTCACTCGGTCAGCATTTTCTAGTGAATTTTACTATCCTTTAGTCCGCTTAGTTTTGCTTTAATAATTATAGGAATTCAAACTGTCAATAGCATCAACTCTTGAAATTGATACTGTCAAACTAAAAATAATCTTCGTAAAGTTAAGCTTTTCCAAGTAAAGTGACTGATTGAATAATGTGATAACAACTAATTAGCTAATTAGCTGGATGTTTATAGTACTATAAATAGAACTAGTAAGGAACGGATATTTGATTGGGGTATGTTAAATCCCCAAAATTTGGACTTCGAGTAAGGTTTCGATCCTTAAAAAACCTAAAAAATAACCTGAAAAGTCAAATACGGCAAAAGGGCAAAAAAAATATCGAGCAAACTGGCCCAGCCTCCCTATGAAATATGAAATGGTCCTATCCTAATCAGAAAAAAAAGAACCAGTTCTATAATACCTTTTAGAATCATATGTCCTTTAAAAAAAAAAGAAAACCTGAAAACTTTGTGTCTGATATATTGAAATATTGGATATAATGTGAATTACAGTCAAATAAAATTTAAACTAATGTCCGAATTTTCGAGGTCATCGTGACTCCATTATGAAGGATGAATTTAAGTGAATATAGATGGGACAAAGTCAGAAAATAGTGGCTAACTAACACAGGAATGTACGTGTTAAGTAAACCATTTTGTTTTTCTGTTTAAATCTTCGTGTGTTTTGGGGCTTTGAAATCGGCCTGCCACGCCCTTTTTGAAAGGCATTTTAGGGACCGTGGTATTCGCAATGCATGCATGGGCAAACCTAACACTTGAATGAGTCGCCGTGTTAGTAGGTAAGACTTGATAGCAACAATCGGCACTGATTGCAGTAGCACAGCGATCTTCAGTGGCGATTACTTTCCACTGAAAGCGTGAATTAACTTTTTTTCGTTAGAAGGATAAAATATAGGCAAGGTGTATGAAGTTGTAATATAAATATCTATTTATATATTTAAATATCTTTTGTTTTTCATATTCCCTAAATAAAGGCTTGAGTGCAGGCCATATATCTCTGGGGCCGGTTGTACGAAGAGTGGATAAAGTTATCCGTGGACAAAAGTTATCCACTGCATAGGTTTTTTATAGATTTTATCCGCTGGATAAGGATTTATCCGGTGGATAGCGCTATTCACCCTTCGTACAACTGGCCCCAGACCGTTACCGTACGTAAACTTTACTAATTGAAATAAGTGACATCCGTATTTTTCGAGTTGCTTGACATTTTTAAACCAAAATAAAGACACTACACTTTTCTAAAATTACAAAACTGCCGTGGAACTCCGTTGATGTGATGGTTACTCTAAAAAAAAATTTATTGATCCCATTTTATGCAAACTCTCGACCGAATCGTCTACAACTAAGTTACTTTATGAAAAATCGCTTTACATAAGCTTATTAGTTGTTATCACATCAGTTCAATCAGTCACTTTACATGGAAAAACTAAACTTTACGAAGATTATTTTTAGTTTGACAGTATCAATTTTAAGAGATTGATGCTATTGACAATCTGAATTCCTGTAATTATTAAAGCAAAACTAAGCGGACTAAAGGATGGATGATTTTTTTTTAACATATTTAAATTATTTTTAAACGTATTTGTAAGAGTTTCGAGACTTTGTATGAAACTCTTAATAAAGTTATCATTATTATTATGGTAAAATTCGCTAGAAAATGCTGACCGAGTGACACAGACACGACGTCATGAAATGTACATGTAAACATCAAAGTCACGCTATACCAAGTTAATAGAAAAATCAAATATCGATATCTGAAAGACTTCTTCGTAGCTAAAACATTTTCTTAACTTATACAAAGTGTTTAAATTATATATATCTGTATTTAGAAGTATGGATTCTATAATTCAATGTTTATTCAATGCCGCCTTTGAAGTCGACGAAATTAGACGAACCCGTGAAAACGTCAATGTTTGCTTGCACATAGCTAAATGAAGAAGATCATAACCGCACGATATTTTTGCATTTTATTATTCGCTAAGGTATGGAATTTGCAAATATCTACTTGTTTAGAGTGGTTCTTTCCCGGAAGTTTGAGTTTTTTACCTTTAAACAGGAGCCACTTCGCACCTTTTTTGTAAACCATTCAACTATGGTGTGTTTGGAATAATTTGTTTTCGCGAATAAAAAAGCAATTGCTATCATGATATTGTGTCAATTAGATGTTCTAATGATGTCCTTTCTAGCTATGTTAAAAAATAATCAAAATACGTGCACGTTGCTGAGTGACGAATTTGTGAAGCTGCCCAAAATTCCCTCGAAAATTATGCGAAAAAGCGGACAAATGAGTCCCAAACTTCAAACGTGTCTAAAAAAATCATTTTAATAGATATCGCTTAAAAATTGCCGATTTTGTGAATCGCCTATAAAGTACTTCTCACAGGCAGAAAATGAAGGAAATATATTTTTTAAACCGAAGTCCACTGGTCCGCTCTTACCGAGACAGCCTCTTAATTGTGTGTACTCACTGTATGGCATAACCTCTTATTATATATTTTCCTGCCCAGCCACTGAGTCAATAAATACAGTTAAGTATTTAATAGAGTCAAAACTTAATAACAAACATTTTAAAGTAAGCTTTATGCCAAGTAATGTCATTTTTACATTTTGGAGAACATATATGTCTCTCCCTCTTACTGTACATCAGTTCTCAGTCACACGTGCACATCTCGCATAAAAAGCACCGCTATAAAACTTGAAGTTGGTGGATGTCAATCAAACTGTGTTTACAAGAGCCATGGTGTTTTTACTTCAGTCAGGTTGTGAAACATGTCTGAATTCCTACAACAACCTCTTAGTCGGATTCAGATATGTTTCGCAACCCGACTGAAGTAAAAACATGTGTCTTGTAAACACAGTTTGATTGACGTCCACCAACTTCACGTTTTATAGCCGCTGCGGTGCTTTTTATGTGTGCTGTGCATGTGTGACTGAGAACCACTGTAATAATTATTAATTATGGAAAAATAAAACAGACAATATATACTACTACAAAAAAAAAAAAACAAGGTAAAAAAACATGGACTTTGTTGCATACATTATTGTTCAATTTGTAGCTTTTGTTGTGTTTGTAGATACATCATCTCTGGCAGGAGAGTTTAGGAGTAGATTTCCACAACCAGCAACCACTGACAGTATGTTGGACTTACAACAACAGGAGTATTTAAGGTATATTACTTGTAACAGATAAGACTCATCTGCTATGTACTGAGAGGGGGAAATTGGGCATTGCAGTGTTGCGGTGTTGATAAATATTTCTTGCAGTGAAAAAATTATCAAAGTGCAGTGTTGCTGTGAGGTAAATGCCTTTGATGTGCAGTGTTTACCTTTTCAAAGTTGAGTGTGCGGTGAATTTTTAAGCTGTGGTGTTCGTAGTGTTTGGTGAGAGATATTGTGATGTGTTGTCAACAACATTTTTTTGGTGTTGCAGTGTTGAGGACCCCCAATTCTTGACTGCTCTTAGATCAGAGCTTTGTTTGTGCTTCTATCTGAATAAAATTGAGAGAAATTAAGACTTTTTTAACTTGGTTTTATGTTTCACTTCAGCTTAACTGAACCACAATAAGATCAACTACTAACAATAGATATGTATGTATAGAAACTAGGAGTAAACTAGTGTAGGCTGTGTTGGTGTTTGATTTAAAAACATATGTATGTTTATTTATTTCAGGGAACAGGAGGATAAACTGTCGTCACTAAAAGTTGGTAAGTTGACATTTTATCATTTGCAGCGTTATTTCTATCTAAAGGTTTTTTATGTTGAGCACATCAATATGTTGACAAAGGTGAATGCCACTTCCTTCATTCCTGGTACACCAATTATAATATGTATTTATGTATTTATTATGTATTTATTGTGTTGTTTGTCCTTGCAGGCAAAGATAGATCAAGGCATCCTAATGATATACCTGTAAGTACCCATACATTGATATCATATCTAGAACATATTGAATTATAATAATTATCATCATAGTCTGTCATCATTGTCATTTTTAACATTATCATCATCGTCTTCACTATAATTATAACATTTGCCATCATCATTATCAACATCATCAGGGGCGAATATAGACCAAAACTTTACTGTTTTTGAATTCAAAAAAAGTCCAAGCAAGCTTGCAAAGAGTCCACTGATCTGTCAACACTAACATCTGAAAATCTGATTCAGTAAACCATTACAAACCAGTCTGGATCTGTGCCTCATCATCATGATCTGGAAAAAATATTTTTGAAATATAAATTCAATGTTGGTTTAAAGCAATGCAATAAATTCTTCAGGGTCCATCTCGTTCTAAAAGCAAAGACTCCTTGCTTGAGTCAGAGAGTCAGTTTATTGCAGTAGAAGACCCATCACAGATGGTACCAACATCACAGAGAGACCTACAACAACCCAGACAACCATCAGCTAGAGAAAGAAGACGATGGAAACAACTGGAAGACATGGCTAGAGAGACAAAGGTAATGGTCTGCACATTAAGCATCCATTTTCTGTAGTTTTTTCTTGTTACTCACATTGGGAATGGTACTATGAATCAATCACATTTCTATTAAATAGACAGCCAAAATTAATTGCCTGCTGTAGTTTGTTTTACAGTGCAAATCGAAAAACTGTGGGCACCCAGAAATATTTTAGAAATCATTTATTATTTGTTGAACAACTCACAAACAACTCTAACTACAAAATGTTTATCATACTACACATCAGTCAAACTTCATGCGGTGATATAGTTGTTTCTGAGTTGTTCAACTAATAATGAACGATTTCTAAAATATTTCTAGGTGCCCACGGTTTTTTGATTCGCACTGTAAACATCTTGATCATGAATACAAATACATTACTTATTTCTTATTTAATATTATGTTATGTCTCTAGCTGTATGATACCTACAAGCCCCCAACACCTGGAGGCTTCTCCCTCAATTCTGTAACAAGCTTTAACGTTGATGAGGTTGCCTCAAAGAATATAATAGATAACTTTCTTATTTAATATTATGTTATGTCTCTAGCCGTATGATACCTACAAACCCCCAACACCAGGAGGCTTCTCCCTCAATTCTGTAACAAGTTTTAACGTTGATGAGGTTGCCTCAAAGAATATAATAGATAACTTTCTTATTTAATATTATGTTATGTCTCTAGCCGTATGATACCTACAAACCCCCAACACCAGGAGGCTTCTCCCTCAATTCTGTAACAAGTTTTAATGTTGATGAAGTTGCCTCAAAGAATGAGGAGAGACTAAGAAGACTTGAATCTATCAGAAGGGCTGGTGGTAGTGGTGATGGTGCAAAGAACAACCCTGATGATGTCTTGAAAAACTTCATGAATGAAAGAGGGTAAGTATTTATGTATTAGCTGTGGAGATATTCTGTCTTTCTGTCCATCAGGCTTGATCTATTTTGTATTTGCCTGTGTTTTTTGAAGGTTAATTGTATTTATTGCTGTCAAATAAATATATAATATAAATGAAGCCTGCCTGTAGTGGCATGAGTAGCTGATGATGAGATCAATGATGGTGATTGTAATGTATTTATGATAATGAAGGTGCTGATGAAGATGATGATGATGGCCATGATAAGATCAATGATGATGTTGAGGATGAGTGTTACTGATGGTGATGACCAATCAATGATGGTGAAAT